>JAHLJS010000009.1:64664132-65264132 GCA_038502445.1 Eremochloa ophiuroides | reverse complement strand
GAGACCCTTCCACGGCGTGGCTCGGCCGCGACGGGCTGTGGCGCGTCGTCGTGTCCGGCGAGGTCGGCGGCGTGGCGTCCACGCTCGTGTACCGCAGCGCCGACTTCCTCCGCTGGCAGCGCGCCCCCGCGCCGCTGCACGCCTCCCGCGCCGCCGGCATGGTGGAGTGCCCGGACTTCTTCCCAGTGAACGAGGAGCGCGGCGGTGCCGACGACGCGCCGGCGAGCGGCTCCGGCTCCGGGGCGCGGCACGTGCTGAAGCTCAGCGTGATGGACACGGAGCAGGACTACTACATGGTGGGGGAGTACGACGACGCGGCGGACGCGTTCGTGCCGGCGGAGCCCGAGCGCGGCGACGACGTGCGCGCCTGGCGGCGGCTGGACTACGGCCACGTGTACGCGTCCAAGACCTTCTTCGACGCGCGCCGCGGCCGGCGCGTGCTCTGGGCGTGGGCGAACGAGTCCGACAGCCAGGCCGACGACGTCGCCAAGGGCTGGTCCGGCATTCAGGTCCGCCGCCGCCGCCGCCGGCGGCGGCATCCTCTGTTTCCTTTCTTGCTCCTATCAGTCACTGACACTGACACACTCACCGCCGCTCCTTGGCAGACGTTCCCGAGGGAGCTGTGGCTGGACGAGGACGGGAAGCAGCTGCGGCAGTGGCCGGTGGAGGAGATCGAGACGCTGCGGAGGAAGCGCGTGGGCCTGCGCCGGGGCACGGTGCTGGGCGCCGGAGCCATGAACGAGATCGTCGGCGTGGCGGGGTCGCAGGCGGACGTGGAGGTCGCGTTCAAGGTCCCGAGCCTGGCGGAGGCTGAGGCGCTGGATGCCAACTGGCTGCTGGACCCGCAGAAGCTGTGCGGGGAGAAGGGCGCCTCGGTGCCCGGCGGCGTCGGCCCGTTCGGGCTCGTCGTCATGGCCTCCGGCGACCTGGAGGAGCACACCGCCGTCTTCTTCCGGGTCTTCAGGCACCAAGGCAGGTACAGGCTTCTCATGTGCACCGACCTGAGGAAGTCCTCCACGAGGGCAGGCGTGTACAAGCCGCCGTACGGAGGGTTCGTGGACGTCGAGGTAGAGGAGCACGAGAGCATCGAATTGAGAACCCTGGTGAGTTTTTTTTTTTTAAAAAAAATGATTTGCCGCACGGTTCGTTTCACTGATTTGATTGGTTCGTTTGGAATTTGCACAGATCGATCACTCGGTGGTGGAGAGCTTCGGAGCTGAAGGGCGGATGTGCATGACGGCTCGGGTGTACCCTGAGCACGCGGAGACGAGCAACAGCCACATGTTCGTGTTCAACAATGGCACGGGCACGGTGGAAGTGTCCAAGCTCGAGGCATGGGAGCTCGCCGCGGCGACCGTTAATGCTGTTGGGGATGCCGGCTTGGTTGTGTCGCAAAATAAAGACGATGCTGGCTTGGTTGTGTCGCAATCTGAAGACGGAAAGTGAATCTACTGATTACTTATCTTCATCAGGTTATTAATGTGTTGATAATATGGGGTCCGTTTGATTTGATTGCTACGGACAGAGATAGGGTAAGTTATATTTCAAATAAGAAACACTGGCGAATTATGTTGAGAAATCCATATTGGTTGATTGGGGGGGGGGGGGGGGGGGGGGGATAAATTCTACGGATCCGCGCTTAAAACATCGTTCGAGTGGAGTTTGCCAGTTTGGTCACTCGTGCGATTGCCTAACAGAAACCGCATGAATTTACAACTGCAAATAAAACAGATATCGTGAGAGCTTTTAATCACTTGGGTAAATATGGTTGGTAAATTGAATGGTTTTGATGATACGGATATACCGTGTGATTTGAAGACCTCTATCACATGAATTAGAGAATGACAATAAAATAAAATTTTAGTTCAAGAATTACACTTGATGATTTTTTAAATAAAATTTACTCCTACATCCCAAATTATAAGATATTTTGTGTTTTATAGATTCAATTAAGGCTTTTGCATTTAGATATAGTTTCAAAACATCTTATAATTTAAAACAAAAGGGCTAACTTGAAGCATCTAAAAATTCTAAGAATAATTCTAGAGATATGTTGGGACGAGAGCAACCCAAACGAAATATTCCAATACTTTAGAAGCTTCCAAATATTGGATTTAGATTTTTTTAAAAAAAAACTAGCTAAAAAAATTCCTAATTGTATTATGAAAAGTTTTCACCGCAGTAACACGAGAAGAAACGTCTGTGTACGTACGTTATGCGAGGACTTGCGTGTAGGAATTGCACACAAGTAATGGTGTGAATGTGTGATAGATCATTATACGCGTTGAGCGTGTACATCTTTAACATGGCGTCTCTAAAGAAATAGCCGTCCACCTACTGAAAATGCGAGGAGCTTTCTGACCCTGACGTTTCATCAGTACGTATATGGACAAGATAGCGCGTTCCACCAATAAACAATTGCCTGAATTACTCAGCACTCATCCGCTTAGCACTACATTGTCTGAGGCTAAGCATGCCTCTGCACGAATTACTCAGCAGCTGCGTAGTCAAGTGGCCAAGTCTAAAACAAGTGTTAAATTTGGAGACTTGGTGGACTGTTGCGGCTGAAGTCTTCTGCAATCTGAGCTATAAAAACACCCTGATCCGGCCATTGCAGTTGTAGTGGCGTGGAATTTCACCTTCGCCATTCCGTTCATCGTCTCTTCGTCCAATCGTCCTCCCCAACTCGCGCCATGAACGGAAAGCAGAGCCTGTGCCATGGCCGCCGTAGCCGAACTGCGTACCACTTCCAGCCTGCCAAGAACTGGATGAACGGTATGGAAGATCTGTGCTTGATCATGTCAAAATTCTGGAAAAAGAAAAGGCTGACTTTTTTTTTTCTGTTTTTATTCGCATCTTCTCCTGATCCCGTTGGAAACGTTCTTGGATGAAACTGAATAGATCCAAATGGTACGCATTCTTGTTTGTCACTTGGTTCTCTGTCAATAACAATAACTTCAACTGTTCTTCGGTTAGCACGATATCTTAGAGAAAAAAAATTTCAATGTCATCTCTAAAACACTTCGGTCTAATCTTAAAATTTGGAAAATTTCTTTCATATGCAAAATTGCAAATGACACGGAGTGCTTGTGTGGCAGGGCCGTTGTACCACAAGGGCATGTACCACCTCTTCTTCCAGTACAACCCGCACGGCCCATTGTTCGGCACCGGCAAGCTCTCGTGGGGCCACTCCGTCTCCGGCGACCTCGTGAACTGGGCCTTCCTGGGCACGGCGCTGGACCCGACGTCGGCGTTCGACGCCGAGGGCTGCTGGTCGGGGTCCGCCACCACGCTGGCCGACGGCCGGCCGGCCATCCTCTACACCGGGCGCGACGCCGACGGCGTGCAGGTGCAGAACGTGGCGTTCCCCAAGAACCCGTGGGACCCGCTCCTCCGGGAGTGGCACAAGCCCAGCAGCTGCAACCCGGTGGTCCGGCAGCCCGCCGACGTGACGCGTAACAACTTCCGGGACCCCACCACGGCGTGGCTGGGCCGCGACGGGCTCTGGCGGTTCGCCGTCGTGGCCGAGCTCGCCGGCGTCGGCTCCACCGTGGTGTACCGCAGCGCCGACTTCGTGCACTGGGAGCGGAACGCGGCGCCGCTGCACGCGTGCCCCGACGTGCCCGTCTGGGAGTGCCCGGACCTGTTCCCGGTGGCGGAGCGCGGCGTCACGGAGGGGCTCGACACGTCGGCGGCGACCGGGCCCGGGGTGAGGCACGTGCTCAAGCTCAGCAAGGCCGCCGACGAGGACTACTACGTGGTGGGGCGGTACGACGACGAGGCCGACACGTTCGCGCCGGCGGAGGACGACGGCGGCGGCGGCCACGAATTCCGGAACTGGCGCCGGATCGACCACGGCCACCTGTTCGGCGCCAAGACGTTCTTCGACGCGCGGAAGAAGCGGCGCGTGCTGTGGGCGTGGGTGGACGAGACGGACGGCCGCTCCGGCGATGTCGGCAAGGGCTGGACGGGCATCCAGACGTTCCCGAGGGCGGTGTGGCTGGACGCCGGCGGGAAGCAGCTGGTGCAGTGGCCCGTGGAGGAGATCGAGACGCTGCGGAGGGAGCGCGTCGCGCTGGTGGGCGCCAAGATCGGCTCCGGCGGCCGGCGCGAGATCGCCGGCGTAGATGCCCTGCAGGCGGACGTGGAGGTCGTGTTCGAGCTCCCGAGCCTGGCCCTGGAGGACGCCGAGGAGCTGGACCCCAAGTGGCTGCGTGATCCCCAGAAGTGCTGCGCGGAGAAGGACGCCTCCTCGCCGGGCCATGGCGGCGTCGGGCCGTTCGGGCTCGTCGTGATGGCGTCCGGCGACATGCAGGAGCAGACCACCGTCTTCTTCAGGGTGTTCAGGCACGGTGGCGCGTATAAGGTCCTCATGTGCGCCGACCTGACAAGGTATATATTGCATTGCATGCAACTCTGTTAACTGAACCGAACGCCCCTGTTTAGCTACCAATTCAGATTCTTAAAAAAAAACACGATGACAATTATCTTTTGCATGCATTTTTGCTGCAAATGTGGAAGTACAGGTCATCGACAAAAGAGGGGGCGCACAAGCCAGTCTATGCAGGATTCGTTGACGTGGACGTGGAGAAGGACAGGAGCATTTCGCTGAGAACACTGGTGAGAAAGCTTGTCTTCATTCTTAGTTGGAGTCTAGTGACATACTCTATGCACGAGGATTAACAGAGGTGTCACTCACGTTGACCAAAAAAAAACACACACAGATCGATCACTCTGTCATCGAGAGCTTCGGAGGCGGGGGCCGGACGTGCATCACGGCCCGTGTGTACCCTGAGCACGTGGCAGCAGGCGGCAGTAGCCACCTGTACGTCTTCAACAACGGAGCTCACCCAGTGACCGTGTCCAAGCTCGAGGCCTGGGAGCTAGGGACGGCAAGCGTCAACGTTGAAGAAGACTACAGCGTGGCTCCACTGTAATCGCCCGTGGTTGTTCCAGTCCTGTCGGATTGGATGAAGCTGGATGGATAGGGGCAACCATCTCGTGGAGTCAATCATGTGTGTCCTTCGTTCCATTATACGTTAAAGATCTATGTATCATTGTATTAATAAGAAGATTTTATATATATAACGCGTCGACACGTTTCTAACAAGCGTCAAAGGAAGTCCCATTGTCGTTGTAGTATGGAACAATGGATGGATGGTGCGTTATAACCTATGACAGGGGCATTTATGATCTTATGTTATAAATAGTGTATCTTTGCTAGTATATAATATGAAGTCTCCATTTTAACACCAAGGAGCTGTTTGGTGCCGAGATCGGCGGGATTTCATTTTCAACTAATTTCATTTGTGTTACCGTTACTCTCTAACCAACCAAACAGTTTGCAGATGTTTATGTTGATGGATTCCGGGTCGCCAAAACTCAAATCGACCCTCTCCGATCGCCAGAAGTCAAATCCAAACCATTTTAGTATCAAACACCAACTGATGAGCATGTAACCACCATGTCCATCCATCTCTTTCTTCGGAGCAGGCAACGGGCGCAACGCTAAGTTCTTTAGTAGTTAGCAAAAGCAATGGAGACGATGGCAATCTCGGCCTCTCGGCCTCTCCAGCAAGCATGTTCGATTCCCGCTGCCGTTCTAAGGCCACTGTTGGGATAATTAAATAACTTGAATATATCCTTTGTCGGTTCATAGGAAAAACATTTATCTGTAAAATTGTAAATTATTCTCTAAGGTTTTAAGGCCAAGTTTCTTGGTGTGGCCTGCATATAGGTCCATCGGACAAGCTAGACCAAAAAAATTCACACCCACATGGCCACATCACACAAAGCAGGAGCCACTAAGCCCGTATTTACAGACGGGCCTAGCACTTACTCCCTCCGTCCTAAAATAGATGTCATTCTCGCTTTCTGAGAAGTCAGCTTTTTTCAACTTTGACTAATTTTATCTTAAAAAGTATTCATATCGAATGTACACAACTAGTATCATTAGAAAGATCTTTAAATCTAGTTTTTTAACAAATTTATTTGGAAATAAAAATGTTGCACATATTTTCTATAAATCTAGTCAAAGTTGAGAAAGTTTGACCCGCACGTTTTTCATAGCGTCATCTATTTTGAGACGGAGGGAGTAGCAGCTTAGGAAGCTAGCAGGTTGGCCCGTTGTCTCCCTTGGTTCTCTTTGTGATTGCCAAGAGATTGGTCAAAAGCTATGTGCGGTGGATTGTATAAAATGTTGGATAACCTTGCATCTGACTGGATCTGATCAAGACGCTTACGTAGGAATCTGATGTGAGACAAATTTGTCATTATTGCTTAATTAAACAACCTCCACATGGTAGCAAGTCATAAACTAAACTGGAGATGATGACTTAGGAGGGCTGTCGATTTCAAGCGTATTGAAAAATGAAAAACTGTAAAAGCAGTAGAAGAAACTTTTTCCAACAGCGCCAACCTTTTGCTCTCATGTTTTGTCACTCACATTCGCCGGTGGCGGGGCCAATGGCACCACTCCCCCTTGCCATACGCGCCGTCGCGGTGTTCTTGATCTGCCTTGTTCTCCCCTCTTCTTCTTCTCCGTCACCGATTTGCGTCGCGAGGACGGAGGACCATGTGAGAACGGCGTTCCATTTCCTGCCCGCCAAGAACTGGCAGAACGGTAACTTTTCAAAAACACTTTTTATGAGTTAGTTCAGCCACGGATCGATTTCACTGGACGCTCTCTTATACGGCCATGGAACTCTCTTCTGGATGGAATTTCATGGCGGTCACAGATCCGAATGGTGCGTGTTCTTACTCTGTTCCCCGGTCCATTCTTGGTCTTGTTTCATCGCTGCCTCGCTCCATGGTCGCTAAGGCCTGGTTGACCAACAGGGCCCGTGTACTACAACGGCATGTACCACCTGTTCTACCAGTACAACCCGCACGGCGCGCTGTGGGACGTCGGCAACCTCTCCTGGGGCCACTCGGTCTCCGGCGACCTCGTGAACTGGGCTGCCCTCGGCAACGCGCTGGACCCGACGGCGCCGTTCGACGCCAACGGCTGCGCGTCAGGGTCTGTCACCATCCTCCCGGACGGCACGCCGGTGATCCTCTACTCCGGCATCGACGCGGACCGGCGGCAGGTCCAGAACGTGGCGTTCCCCAAGAACCCGCGCGACCCGCTCCTCCGCGAGTGGGCCAAGCCCGCCTACAACCCCGTCGTCCCGCTCCCCGCCGACGTGTCGCCGAACGACTTCCGGGACCCCACCACGGCGTGGCGGGGACGCGACGGCCTCTGGCGGTTCGCCATCTCCGCGGTGGCCGGCGGCGTGGGCGCCACGCTTGTGTACCGCAGCGCCGACTTCCTGCGCTGGGAGCGCCGCCCCGCGCCGCTGCACGCGTCGCGGGACGCCGTGATGGCCGAGTGCCCGGACCTGTTCCCCGTGGCGGCGCCCGGCGGCGGCGTGCGGCACGTCCTCAAGGTGAGCATGCCGGACACGCTGGAGGACTACTACGCGGTGGGGACGTACGACGACGCGGCGGACACGTTCACGCCGGACGAGGACGGCGGCGACTACCGGAGGTGGCGGAGGATCGACCGCGGGCACGTGTACGCGGGCAAGACGTTCTTCGACGCGCGCAGGAGCCGGCGGGTGCTGTGGGCGTGGGTGAACGAGTCCGACAGCGACGCCGACGACGTCGCCAGGGGCTGGTCCGGCCTGCAGTCGTTCCCGCGGGCGCTGTGGCTGGACGGCGGCGGCAAGCAGCTGGTGCAGTGGCCCGTGGAGGAGATCGAGACGCTGAGGACGAGGCGCGCGCCGGCGATGGATGGCGGCGCGGAGGTGGAGCCCGCCGGCGGGCTGCGCGAGGTCACCGGCATCGTGAGCTCGCAGGCGGACGTGGACGTGGTGTTCGAGATCCCGAGCCTCGGTGGCGCCGAGGGACTCGACCCCAGCCGGCTGCATGACCCCGACGCGCTGTGCCGGGAGAAGCGCGCCTCCGTGCCAGGCGGAGTCGGCCCGTTCGGCCTGCTGGTGATGGCCTCCGCCGACCTGCGCGAGCACACCGCCGTGTTCTTCAGGGTGTTCAGGCTCCTGCACGAGTACGCTGTGCTCATGTGCACCGACCTCACTAGGTACAGATCGTTTTGCAGCCTGAACATGACATGGAAATTAATCTGCCGATCTGTGAACCTCAAATCAAATGTGTAGGTCCTCCACGAAGGCAGGCGTGTACAAGCCAACGCATGGAGGGTTCGTCAACGTGGACATCGAGAAAGACATGAGCATATCGTTAAGAACATTGGTGAGCCTTTTCTTACAGTGAAACGGATACCTCAAATATGCATGACTCACGTGATGTGTGCGTGCGTGCTCTCGTTCTACGTACAGATCGATCATTCGATAGTGGAGAGCTTTGGCGGCGGAGGGAGGACGTGCACGACGGCCAGAGTGTACCCCGAGCACGTTGCGACAGGCAGCAACCACCTGTACGTGTTCAACAATGGATCAGATGCAGTGAAGGTGTCCAAGCTCGAGGCCTGGGAGCTTGCCAGTGCGAGTGTCAACGCCGCCGACGATGGTGGTCATATGTGCCACAGCGAGGAGTATTAGCAGTAACCGTTTTACACGCATTAGCAGGATATATAAATCACATCATGTTGTGGCTGATTAAGAAAATGATTTTTTTTGTAAAAAAAAAAAGACTCATTTAATAAAGGAGGGACGGACCAAACGTGGCTTCAATATTTTGAACCAGTTACTAGTGTCTTCTAACAGGGAAGTGCAAAATCCCTCCTGTTATATCAACAAAACAAAAACAAAAATCTCAATACACACATCATTTATATCAAAAACTTGGTGAATCAAGGGCCTGCTTGGTTGGCATTCAAAATTTACCATGCCATAGTTTTGGTAAGCCAAAACTTGGGTAAAAAAATTATCAAAGTTTTGGCAAGCCAATTGTGAGAGTTTGCCAAATTTTGATACCAAACCAAAGGCTAGCTAAAATCATGGCTTGCCAAATCACTTGGCATGGTAATTTTTGGTAGTTGACCAAACAGGCCCCAACTTTTAGGTTTGGGCTTTAATTCCTCCTTGATCATGAAGGTCGTGAACGGCCCAGCAGGCCACGGCGGGTTCTCTTCCAACAGAAAAACATATACGGAGACGGCCTCGCAACAACTCCACTCGCTCTAGGCCCAATTGCCTTATGACCAGCTCTAATCTCTAAATTCTCCTGTAGAGCACTGAACACCCCTTTCACCAAAAGGAATCTACGAGTGGGCATGCACTGCTTCTGAACCTGTTTGTGAACTTTAAAGTTTGCTTCCTGTCCAAATTTAACAGTTCCTCACCGCTGCTTCTATGTTCTCCATGTAGTCCTGTTCAAGTACAAACGGCAAAGGGGTTATCTCAAAAAAAAAAAAAAAAAAAAAAAAAAAAAAAAAAAAAAAAAACGGCAAAGGGAGGTGCGTGCTTGGCTGTCAAATTTTGACTGTACTGTACAGCACCATCAAACCAAGCATTGCTCTTTGACAAACACATGGAGGAGAGGCTAGCTTACAAGATGGCTCTAGCAGCTCTGAGGTGCGTCATGGCATGAGCGGCCTATCGCAAGCTTCTCACACCTCGTCTACGTTGTACAGTGTACAGTAGTTGAGTAGTAGTACGAAAGTGGAGGTCACAGTTCCATTCCACCAACGCATGCAGATTTTGGTTGAGACTTTCATCAGTTCCATTCCGCTCGAGTATAGTATCCGTGGCATTCCCTGACCTTGGAGCTGTCCGTGGCTGGCTGGCTGGGCCGCCGCTGGCCCTCAAAACCACGGTCCACGAAGGGAGGAGAAGGTCGGTCACGAGGGAGAAAATGACCCAAAAAGCGGGCGTCCCATCCCATCCATGGACCATGGGTGCCACGCCACGCCAAAGCCACCATGACCTTGTGAATGTGAACTTGAAGTGCCGAAGGAAGCATGATGGTCCTAGAGCTAGAGCCCCTGCGCCATCGATCGATCGGCCTCCTCCCTCCGCCTTTCCCCGCCGTACGCAGGAGCGCGCGTGCTCCTCGGCCCGCGCGCCCGGATCGGACGCCGGAGGAGGACCAATTGACCGACCGACCGATCATCCCATTTCCGTTTCCATTTCCATGCATCATCCCTCTGCTCTCCTCTCGCGGTCTCGCCGCGCGCGGACTACAAGCCGCCAGGCGCACCCGCATTGCATTTCATTGCATTGCACTGCATGTCATGTGGCGACAACCGAGCACGCGTCCCACCCTGAGTCCCTGACCCGGTGGCCCATGCCTCCAGTCACAGACTCACAGGCACTGTCGTACCTCGTCCCTAATTCCCATGGCCCAAACGTAGCGAGCCAAGCCGCAAAGCCAAAAGGGAACGGGGGCGTCGGGTCGCCAACAACCAAAGTAGCCACCCTTTTCCGCCGTCTACTCCTTCCCTTTGGCAATCCTTTCGTTCCCTTAATTTGCTTCCGTTTCATCTCTTTCTCTGCTCTCTGCTAGCCTTTGGACTCCATCCGCTCCGGGGCCTTGCAAGTGTCTCCGTCTCCGATGGTCGGACCACGCACGAAAGACTCCTACCACTGGTAGTTTCATTCCACTTTCAACCCTGAAAATCTTACAATATAATGCTGGTATAGTAGTATAGCGGATTTATTAGTCATATACATGCTGTACGTACAGTAGGACCGAGTGACGAACGGTACTGTAGGTCCATGTGGAGTGTAGGCACCTGTCAAATCCGATCTCAGAGAGTCGCAAAGGCAGCGGCCTGGCAGCCTAATTATGTGCGAGATTCCAGGGTTTAGCTGCTGCTTGCTGCTGCGCCTTGTCTACGTATATTCCCCTGAAGCAAGCGGCGCGTCTTTCCGGGTGACAAAACGGTTGGAGCTCAGGGCTTGGGCTTAAAGCTCATCATTAGCGGTGACGCGCCCGGGGATAATGTCTCGCCCTCACTCCCGGCGGCTCAAAGTTTTATATATATATATTTCTTCTTTTTTTACTCTTCTCCATATGAAAGTAGTACTGGTACCTAGATTCTCCGCCGTACACGTACACTTGTGGTTCAGCCAGCCAAGGGTCGAGCTCGGTGAGAATCCTTGCATGCCATAATCATTCTGGTTGGAGTTACAGTATTAGTAGTATTCAGTTTGGTCGTATTGATGGTTTTTTTTTTTGGCGTGGATTTCTGGAAATCGACTTTGTATTATTTGGGAAATGCCTAAAATAATGTCTATCTAATATCATTTATGGATCCAATCAGACTACACATTATACAAAATCTGATTAAAAAAAGCACTACCACATCAAAAAAAAAACGACTATAGGATATACACATGTACCGGACTCTAAATGTCTCAAGGCATGAATTTTAAAAAAACACATATAATTTGGGAAACTAGTCCATCAACCCGTGCTCTTATACTTTAGGAGTTATTTTGAATTATCATTCATAATAACAGAGGTGGGTAATTTATAGATGTAAAATTAGAGAGTTATTTATGTATTCCTTGTAATGGTACAGGTCGGTAGTTTTTTATATAAAATAAGGTAGATCCAATGATTATTATTGATGGTGATGGTTCCAGTCTACCAATCAAATGCCTAGATGTTTTTTTATTATTGCAAGAATTTCTAGAATTTATATCTTTTCTTAGCGCGTACGGTGATAATTGACGTGGAGCCTCTATTAGGGTTTCTAATCAGTAATAGTAAGAAAGATGGTGATAATCAACGTGGAGACTCTGTTTGGGTTTCTAATTAGTAATAGTAAGAAAGATGGAGGATATTAAATTCTCCTAACCAAGGCATGAATCCTAAGATCAATTTTCTCTGAACATTTGTGCATACCAATACAGTAGGATGATTGAAACGGCCATAGCAATGCAGCACCACTGCAATGAGGTTTCTCGGTCGTATTGCGCAGCGTTTTTCCGAGCACGTCGGTTTGGTGAGTGCTCTGGCCTTTGGCCTGCTGTGCTAGCTTAGGCTGCCAACATGCATGGCCTAGCTAGGCCGCAATTTGACGTACTCAGTAATGACGTTCAGCAAAGTTGACCAAACATCGTGGCATGGCTTCTTTTGGTGAGACGACGGAGCATATCATGCAATAGTATAACCGGGCCTTTCAAAAAGGGAGTAGTGGTACTGTAGTAGCGCCGAAGAAAAGGCGGCGATCCATCTCCACCATGATCGAGCGAGCACGCATGCACTCTTCTCCGCGGAAATGCATGTACTTTGCACTGCGATGCGTTGCATGCCCTTTGCAATGTGGATTGCACTGCATCACGGCATGACTAAGCTAATCTGCGTGTTTTCTCTCATAACAAATTAGTATCATCTAAAATCAGTATTAATTTTAGCTTTAGCGAACAGCGCCACAGGAACATTCCTGCTCCAAAGCGAGGAAATTTTCGACACTTATTAGGAGTTATTAGGACTGATCCCGCTACAAAAACATTCCTGCTACACAGCTACAGTAGGTACGCACAGAGCGGTACATGATGAGCAGCAGCACCAGTAGCGGCATCGGCATCGGCATCGGCATGCGCAGCAGCAGCACCACACCGCACACTGTTTCGGTCTCGACGAAGGCCGAGGCGTGGAAAAATAAAAGCGACCGTTTCTATGATTACTCGGGAGCTGCTGCGCTGCACACTTGTGGCTACTGCTTTTGATTCCCCTCCACAGCTCCACTCCACTCCTCTGGCCCGGTGACGTCATGCGACACGTCCTGTCCCCCGTCGTGGGTCAGGGCGCGGTCGCCGGCCACGACATTCCCGGGATTCTGCCCCCCGCTGCGCCCACCACCCCAGCCCCACCCCCGGCTCGTCGGCCCGTCCCATCCCGTCGTGGCATCGCTGCCGCCTGCCGCGGCATGCCATGCAGCGTCGCCGGAGCCGGAGGTGGGAAGAACTGCCATCTGGAGCCCGCCTCCTGTGGCTGGCTCTGGCGGCATGCGTTCCGGCAGCCGGCACCTGAGCGGTCGTCAGCTGAGCCAAGCAGGAGCAGGGCGGGCTCCCTGAGCGTCGCGTCCATGTCCATCCTTGGCGCCATCCCAAAAGGCGCAGGCCGCGCCGGGTCCATTTGCGGTAGCGGCCGAGGAGGAGGCGAGCTCGCGGTCCCGCCGGCAGGCCGCAGCCCGCGGGTGCGGACGGACAGGCGTCGCGTCGGGCTCGGCCGCAGCCGCGCAGGTGAACCCGGAAGCATTCGCGGCAGTCGAGTCGAGCCCTGCCGTGCTGCCAACCTGCGCCCTCTCGTCACGCTCACGCCTTGGCGCGTCGCGGCCGCGGTGACGCGCAACGCGACGACCCGGGCTGGTACACGTGCGCGTCGTCGTGTGCCCGTGTGTGCACAGCACTGTATCTTCTTCCTGCCCGAGACAAGGCGCTGAGCAGCGAGCCGGGATCGTAATCGGATTCGGTCTGCCCCGAGGTGGCCTGGCACTGCGCTGCGCTGCTGCCTGCTCGACTCGGCGACGAGTCGACGACGGACTCATCCGGAGACTGTCTCTGGCCGTGTGTTTTTGTCCTGCCTTGTGTGCTTGGACACCCACAAGGACATGGGCTGCCAACGCCAATCAGTGCACTACTAGTGGAGTTCTGTACCTAGGTTTGAAACGTCTTGAGCAAACAAACGGGCAAATATTCAAAATACCCTTTTTTTTTGGAATGACCTATCATGATAAGCACCGGAGTAGTAGTCACAAACATGACCGAAGAAAAAACTGCAGTGTAAACTGTAAAATACTAGTAATCAGCCCCTACTCCAAAGTCCAAGAACTACTGTTTAATGAACTGATTTTTTCAAAAGCTTCAACATGTTCTGCAATGCAAACTGAAGCTAAACAATTTGCTCTATAATAACAACATCCGTAGGACCGAAGGAATATTGATGATTGCAGCCATCGATGACATCCTTCTCCTCTTTTCATTATCTATTTCTGCAAGGGGAAAGGGGGTGTGATAGATTAGATTGGTGCTCTCTTCTACGACTACTCGTAGTAGAGTTGTCAACTCTTTTCTTTACCACACACACGCGTAAATAAAAGGCGAAAAAGGCGTGGCATTGTTGAAAACGCATGCGCTCGAGAGTCACGCGCCGGTGGCACGCCCCAACATATCCGCCGGTCCGTAGAGAGGAAGCACGCTCAGGTCAAAAAAGTGCTCTCGAGTCTTGACCATCAGGCTTTGCTCTGAACCCTCACTCGTCGGCTCATGTACTCTTACTGAAGGTCATGCACTACAGTACTACTATCGATTCAGGACTACTATTGACCAGATGGTTGGTTGCATTGCATTGCATGCGATTGTGCAGGACAAGTCCTCACTCTTGCCATGTAGCAGGCTACAGTACATGTTCGTAGACCTACTACTGATTTAGAAGGTGTTTAGATTTATGGTGTAAAATTTTTATGTGTCATATCGAATATTTCACATGGTGCTTGTAAACTGGAACGGTGCATGTGCATGCATGCACGCCTTTAGCGAATTGGCGAGCTAGCGAAGGTAGGGAACCTTTTTCTCTTCCTTTCTTGCGTACACCACACTGACGGCGGCTGTGGCTCAAAGTGTGGCGAAATGGAATCGAATGATTCGTGCTTCGGGGCGGGGTCGAAGCATTCGCATCGGCATTGCTCCCTCCTACTACGAGCTCACCACAGGCAGCACGTACAGGCAGCGATGATGCGCATGATTCCTCATGTTGATCCTGGCCCGGGAGATGGGAAGTGAGGTGAAAAAGCGACTTTTTATCGCCCACAGCAGAAAGATCGAGCTCATCAGCTCTTCACACTCGCGAATCTCATTATGATCCATCCATTGGTCCGTACGTGGTTTAGGTTCTCGAGGCGAAATACGGAGGGAGTACGTACAATACGTACTACGTACGACTACGAAGGCACGTACTACTAGTACACGCCCCGACCTGCTGGATGCCCTATACGTACAGCAGACGTCCCGCCAGGTACGTACGTAAAACACTATGCATGCGTGTATACATTGACACGGCCACGACGACGTAGGCAGCATGCAGCAGCCTGGCCTGCGCACGCAAATGCAAATGCAATGCGTCAGCCACGACGGAACCGGAGGTGACCTCCGTCCGGCGGGGGCGGGCGGGCCTTGCAGTCCCCATCGGTCGGTCAGTCGCCGCGGGGTGTAGCGGTCCACGGGGTCCACGCCATGCCAGGACCTGAGGAGCGCTTCCGTGCCGTGCGGCCGCCGCTGCGCCAAGGCTGCCAACGAGCGTCCGTCGCAGAGGGCAGATCCAGCCACGCGAGGACTCCCCCCTCCGTGGCTCCGTGCCATCCCATCCACCACACCACGGAGCGCGCGTGGTGCGTGGCGCTTGGCAGCACGCGTAAACTGACATGTGGGAGAAGGGTAAAGAGACGGGGCAGAGACGCAAAGCATGCCTGCGCAAATGAGGCATCATGGCATCGTCCCTCCTCGAAAGGTCGGCATCTTTAGCCCAAAGCCGCGCGCGCGTTCACCACTAGCCACTCGAGCAGCCATTGCAGTTCGCAGAGGAGGAGAGAGAGAGAGAGATCGCGATGAACGCAACAGCCAGAAAAAGGCACGGGAGACGGGACGAAAAGGAAGCAAGGCCACCCCGTGCCCGCCGCGCGCGTATGGTGTATCATTGCCGCCCCGTCTAGCTAGCAAGCTACGCCACGCCATACGCACCGGACACGCTGCTGCTGCTGCTGTTCACACTACGCCGCCACCATCAGTCAGTCCACGGTCCACGACCACGACAGCCTCTCCTATCCAAGTCCTAGCTCTAGCTCGCGTGCTCCCCCGCCCAGGCGTGCCACGGGCTCCCCGTCTCGCCCGCTTTGCCCGTCGCCGCTTGGCTTGGCTTATTTATCGGGGCCTGGACTGGACCTGCTGAGGCTTGGCTTGCTCTCCCCTCCGCTGGTTGCCTTCGCTCTTTCTCTTGCTTGTCATCGCCGTGGAGACAAGCCGAGGTGCGGCTTCTGTTCTTGTCATCACTCTCCCTCTCTTGCTCTCTTTATCTCACACATCACACGCACTCTCTTGTCAGTTTCCCGGTTTGGTTTCGTCCTCCACTTGATAACAGGGAGCAGTAGAGCCATCTTCCTTTCTCATGGTTTGCTGCTGGTTTTCAATTCGACGGAACGGACAATGCAGCGGTCCTTGAGAGCTACAGCTACAGGTTGTCTTCCCGGGTCTCCGGGATGCCGACCGGCCCATGCTTCAGCTTTGGCGCCGTTGGTTCGCAACGACGGGGCCGGGCGCCAAGCGGCGTGCACTCCGTCGAGTTCATTCGAGCACGCACGTTAGCTAGAGCTAGCTAGCTGATGACCGAGAGTTCATTCTTTGCGCTATGCATTCTACTGCCACTATTATTCCTAGGCTGGCCTAGCCCTGTGCCCCTGTTGGGCTTTACTCCTACTGCCTCGTAGGAGGGCATGGCATGCGTGGCGTGAGGACACAAAAGCCGCCTGCTTTCTTGGGAAAGGCGGGGTCGTGGTGTGGTCGCCATGGGGACCCAACACCCCACACCTAGCAGCAGCAGCTACTACTACTACGAATGCGTTTGCGTTGGGGCCGTCTTCTTCACCTGGCCTTTTTCCACTTTGCCTGCTGCTCGCCAACATCAACCAGCGTTTGCCATGCCATTTAACACCCTCGTCCTCTCTCACAGTGGCATGCAGGAGTGGTAGAGTTCTCACTTCTTCTCGGCCATCAATGATGACGAAGATCGCATAAGCTGCTGGGAACCGAGATTAGATTCGTCGCGGGTCTCCTCTCGGCATCAAGAAAGCCGCGGTTTTCGTCCTTCAGCTTCGGGTTTGGTGCTGCCTCTGTAGATGATGGCGTCCTCGCAGGAGAAGGCCACGTCGGGTGTCCTCAGGAACGCGGCGGCGCTGCTCGACGAAATGCAGCTCATGGGAGAAACGCAGGGTGAGTGCAGCTTTGCTCATACAGAATTCTGTGGTTCTCCGGCGCGGTTTGGCCTGATGCGAGTTCTTTCTTCCCCGGTGCTTGTTGCTTTCCATCAGGTACCAAGAAGGTGATCAACTCCGAGCTGTGGCACGCGTGCGCGGGGCCCCTGGTGTGCTTGCCGCAGCGGGGGAGCCTCGTCTACTACTTCCCCCAGGGGCACAGCGAGCAGGTTCGATTGCATGGATTCTGAATCTTCTTTTCTGAAGCGACGATTCTGAATATACTGCGAGCAGTATTATTAGCTTCTGTGCTAGTTGTGCTTGAAAAAATGTTACTGCTGCGCCGCATATGGGTTATAACATGTGGGCACCGATTTATCTTTTCACTGCTGTGTTGCATATGGATTATGACCCAAACATTCTGTCTTCGCTGTTGAATCCCTTTGCCTTATCCATGGAATGCTTGCTGATCAGCATAACTACAGAAGTGCTTGCTCTTGGAATTGTCGATGCTAAAGCTGTTCTTTTGCAGGTTGCTGCTACCATAAAAAAGATACCGAACTCTCGCATCCCAAACTACCCAAGTCTCCCGTCGCAACTGCTATGTCAAGTCCACAACATCACTTTGCATGTAAGTGTAAATGATGCTACTAGTTCAGTTCCTCATGTTGGGTAGTCCAATGCCTATTCCCTAATAGTTAATGCTTGACTTGCACAGGCTGACAAAGAAACTGATGAGATTTATGCCCAGATGACCCTGCAACCAGTGCACTCGGTAAGTGAACGGTGCTGCATTGATGCATTGCATATAAGTTTCGTACAACTAGTGCTGATCGATTTTGTCCCCGGTAGCTACTGTACCGACAGAAAGCACTGTAGTAAGAATGCAGTGCCTTTAGGAAGCACCAATAAATGTAAGAATTGGCAAATGGCATTGTGAGAAATTCAGAAGCTGATGAACTTGTTTATCCTAATGACTACAGGAAACTGACGTCTTCCCAATTCCAACTCGTGGTGCTTATTCCAAAAGCAAGCATCCCACTGAATATTTCAGCAAAAATTTAACCGCAAGTGATACAAGTACACATGGTGGTTTCTCAGTGCCACGGAGAGCTGCAGAGAAATTGTTTCCACAATTGGTACGAGTTCTTTGTTCACTTGCATTTTGCGTTGTTGATTATTTATTTTTAGTCTTCAGCTAATACCCACGTTTTGAACCCCAGGATTACTCAATGCAGCCTCCTAATCAGGAGCTTATCGTTCGAGATTTGCATGATAACATGTGGACATTCCGTCACATTTATCGTGGTAGGGTCGGACACTGTCTGACTTGATCTTTTTAGTTCTTGCATAAAAAATTGCAAGATATCTTTGGTCCCTTGTCTAAGACTTCGTTTCCGTGATGTTCCTTTCAGGCCAGCCAAAGCGTCATCTTCTAACAACTGGATGGAGTCTTTTTGTTGGGGCGAAACGGCTTAAAGCTGGGGACTCTGTCTTATTTATCAGGTCAGCATTTAAATAGAAGGCACAATTTTTTAGATAATGGAATTAAGGTTCCGTGATGTCCCTTTGTCTAAGTCTATTCTTTGTCTTAAGCAAAGCCACATTTTCTTTAGATAATGGAATTAAGGTTCCAGCTTGGGTCCTCTTCAAAGAACTTCTTGCACACCCAGGAGTTCCAAGCTTAAGAATCGACCATAAAAATAGAAGGCACATTAGTAGTGTTGAAAAACTAAATTTCTTAGATTATATAACACTTCTTAAATGATCTCATATATCATGGGGTTACAGTTGATTACCATAGAAAATGTTAACTTAATTTTATGTTGCTGTAATGAAGCAAAATACCATGTGGATTTGTATGTTACTTGCTGCCTTTCCTATTGGTTAGTCACCAAATTAAATTCAAACTAAATAGTTCTTCAATGTCTATGGTTCCGTTACAAGTATGAACCAATCTGTGCTAATATTTGCCAATGCTATTGTGAAAGCAACAACTGGTGCCTATTCCACAGTGACACCAAAACTGAACTCAGTCTAAAATTAGCTTTGCATGTCATAATCTGCCACATAATAAGCTTTCTACAGTACAAAGCCACCAATGAAAAAAAAAATGTTGGTGCAGGGATGAGAAGTCACAGCTCCTTGTGGGTGTTAGGCGGGCCACCCGACAACAACCGGCTTTGTCATCGTCTGTCCTGTCTACTGACAGTATGCACATAGGTGTTCTTGCTGCTGCAGCTCATGCAGCAACAAGTGGTGGCTCATTTACTATCTACTACAATCCTAGGTATGTAGTTTATATAGCCGTTTTGACTTGTTATTTAATATGCTGTTCTGGTAGGCATATTTACAATCATTTGTTCTTGATAACTCTATAGGACAAGCCCATCGCCATTTGTGATTCCTCTTACAAGGTACAATAAGGCCACATATCTGCAACCATCAGTCGGAATGAGGTTCGCGATGATGTTTGAGACAGAAGAGTCAAGCAAGCGCAGGTTTGTCTTCTCTGCACTTTGTATGTAGGTTAGCAATTTCTATTCTATATAGATGCACTGAATTTAACTGCTTCATCTGTAATTAATGTTAGTTTCAATGTAAATGAACATCCTTTTAATGTTCAAAAACAAAATATCACTGGGGCGTGCCTTGATCCTAATCCTCACAGAAAGAATAAATCAGATCTTTTCATGCATCCTCTAAAAAAATGTGTTTTGGATTGAATGTAAACTTTCCATTCAAGTTAGAATTTCTAGAATCGTATTTCAGCTTACTATATCATGAGTACATCTGCGCCATACCATTTCCAAACCAAACTGCTTTATACTGCAGATGCACAGGTACAATTGTGGGAATTAGCGACTATGACACAATGCGATGGCCAAACTCAAAATGGCGCAACTTGCAGGTAGAATGGGATGAACATGGGTTTGGAGAAAAACCTGAAAGAATTAGTCTATGGGATATCGAAACTCCAGAGAATATGGTTTTCTCTTCTCCATTGAATTCGAAGCGGCAATGTCTTCCTAGTTATGGAGGTACTTCTCTACCATTTTGTAGGTTTCTTTAGGATCAAGCTGTAAGCTGAAACAGTTTCTGCCTTTTCCATCTGCAGTTCCTGGCTTACCAATTGGATCTGTAAATGTGTCATCAATTCCAAAGGCACAAGGATGCCCTTTTGGTAATTTGCAGCACATGCCAGGGATCGGCTCAGACTTAGCTTTGCTGCTTCTCAATCAATCTGGCCAGAACCCTGGGAGTCCAATTGCTTGTCAACAGTCATCATTTTCCAGCATTATTCAAAATGCCAAGCACAGTTATTTCCCTCCATCGACGTTTGGTGCTTCCACTGGTTCAATGAAGCAAGAAAGCATGCCTTCGAATGAGGCTCAGCAGCAGTTGAATGCTCTTGGTATTCAGAAAGGTGATCACGTAAGCTGTGAAGTTCAGCCAGGTATTGATTCAGTTTCTGCACAGGAGATGAGTGTTAAACCAAAAGTACCAAGAAGCACAGATTCATACTCAAGCCAAAGCATTTCGGATCAAAACAGCAAGGGTGAGCCTAGAACAAAAACTCGAAGGAGCAAGAAGAGCTCGTCCCAAAAAACCATTTCAGATAAATCTGAGCTTTCTTCAGTACCTTCTCAAAATTGTAACAAGCAGAGGCATGGCTCAGAACCAATATCGGCTGATTGTGGAGCTGAACAACCTACCTGTGGGAATAATGAAGATTCATCTGGTGCACTCACACGAGGTGATTTTGCTGAAGAACTGGAAGTTCAGCAGGTTGAACAACATAGACTACTTCCACCACCTAAGTTGGAATCATCGAAGTCACCTGATGGGGCGAAGTCTGTCAGCTCGTTTCCAAACCAAGGTTGTTTCTCACAGTTCTTTGAGGGTCTGGATTGGATGATACCACCTTCCTATGTCCAGGACTCCAACGGCATTCAATCAGTTACTGCATTAGATAACATTTTTAATCCGTCTGAAGGTATACCTTCCACAATGAATACGGATGGCATGGATGCGTTTCAAACTTCCTGCCTTTCTGAATGCTTTCCTAATTCCATTCAAGAGTTCATCAGCAGTCCAGACATAAATACACTCACATTTATGTCGCCTGAGATGCAACATTTGGATGCCCAACATGACGGCAGCAACTTGCCGAGCACATCCAACTCTTATGTGCAGATGAGTTTCTCAGAGGAGAGTCAGAGTGCATCCTTAAGTGGCCTGCACATGGAAGCTATCCATATAAACAGCTCATCATGCTCTCAACCACTGGCAACGGGGAGCTTTGATGCAGGGACGTTCTCAAAACTGTCAAACATAAAAGAATGCCAAGCCTTGCCACTGCAAGAGATTCACAACAGTTCCATGGGAACACCTTCGTGCAGTATGGATGCAGCTGCCGAGTACAGCATGGATCGAAGCGTGAAGCCAATGAAACCACCGGTCCGGACATATACAAAGGTACACTAAATTTAATGTTCTTAAAATGAAACAAGTGTTTTTTTCCTTAGTCTTTATTTTAGCTTATGCTATCTTGCTTCATGATGACAGGTTCAAAAGTTAGGATCAGTTGGGAGATCTATTGACGTCACACGGTTCAGAGATTACCATGAGTTGAGGTCAGCCATTGCATGCATGTTTGGACTCCAGGGGAAACTGGAACATCCTGGCATTTCAGACTGGAAGCTTGTTTACGTCGACTACGAGAACGACGTTCTTCTCGTTGGAGACGATCCATGGGAGTAAGTACTCGATTAACCTTCTTTGCACTTGCTCCTTTGTTCGTTTTTGAAGTAATAAACAATAATAATGTAAGCATTGGTTCCTGAATTGCTCCCAGCACAGATTAACCTTACTGTGCTTCTTTCTACCTCTTGGCAGGGAGTTCATCAATTGTGTGAGATGCATCCGGATCTTATCGCCTTCGGAAGTACAACAGATGAGCGAGAATGGCGTGCATGTCTTGAACGAATGCATCCAAATAGTTTAGTATGCTCTGCAGTCTGTGCAGTGTAACGTCACAACAGGAGAAATGAGTGTCTCCGTAGCCGCAACGGCTATTCTTGTAAATAAAAGATACAGCATGTGTATCGAATTCTCTTCTTTTCTATAGTACGATTGTACGAGAAGAGACAGCTTGTTGGGAAAAAAAAGGATTTGATTCATGCCATTACAGAGGTCAACATCCTGCCGATGCCATGCCTCTTCAAACATTAGATTCACTGATTCAGGCAGGCTCCAGCTGAACTCAACAAGGTTAGAGGGCTTCTACCCAGCTGTGTAATGGTTCTGGTGTCAGGCGATTTAGCCGACGAGGTCGAGTAATGGAATGAAAATTCCCGTAAAAAAAAAACTCCACAAGGCATGGCGAATTGGCTGACATGGGGTGACAGTGTCATGGTGCTCATATCGGCCCTCGGCCTAGCCAAATTTTTAGGAACTCCGGCCGGCAAAGCGAGAGGGGGTGCATACCCAACCTGCGGTCGCATGGACGGAGTCTGGACACAGGATCTATGCAATCTTATTACTATTAATTAATTATTTCTATGTTTAGCTAGTGTTACAATGTGCACGTGGAAAGAAAACAAGAAAGAACAAGAAAAAAATTGGATGAAAGCTAACGCCGCTTATAATAGTGTGTCCAGCAGGCATAAACAATGCAAAACACTGCTACAGTGACTAGGGTAGCTGAGGATCCAGGGATTTACTCCCGGTGTCCAACAGCTAGTAAACATCACAAACCTTTTAGATAGTTCTATTCTATGTTTAGCTTGTGTAGAATGAACAGGCGTGCTATTCTATGTTTAGCTTGTGTGGAATGAACAGGCGTGCTCCATCGCGATGGTACTATCCTGTGAAGGGTTTTAACGGCCTAGGGTCCAAACAGCTTAGATCCACTCTGCACACTGAGCGATCCACACCTACAACCATCCCAATTAAGCTTTCGTCATCGCTTCGTTTAAAAGAGTTAACTCGGGGATAGTGGTATGGACTCTAGAAATCTTATATGTTGGTCTAACCCACCTTTAACAACCAAGGTGTGACACATGGGCCATAACAGGCCAAATTGCTAAACTGGGCTGGATGTCACATACACCCTCCCTCAAAGGGCCTGACGTCCTCGTCGTCCCAACACACCCACAATCGGGCAAACGATGACTAGGAACGTTCCCCTCTTAGCACACGCGACCGTGCGCCCCGCAGGGCCTACACGCGCAATGAAGCTCCATGTCCGCGCCCTTGGCCGTGAAGGTCGGCTCTGATACCATTTGTAATGCCCCAGGGTCCAAACGGCTTAGATTCACTCTGCGCGCTGAGCGAACCACACCTACTGTTGACGGTAGTTATACCATATTTTTACCCCATCAAAACCGTCAACAAGGCATTCTTTCTGGAAGGAAACCACCAAACACATAGTGACTTAGGAACAAATAACTTGGTTCCACATGTACTTGTTATTATTTGGTTGCAGGCACGCAGAACAGGTACTTTTCAGTGTCCGGAAGCTCCATATAAAGGTTGGGCAACCAACCAAGTATGGCCAAATGACAAACCAACTTCACAATTATTAATATCATAACTTCTGGAGACAAGGTGCAAAAGATGGGCACAATGATGGGGTCGGCCGACCCTACTTGGGCAAGCCAGCACCACCATTGTGCTTAAAATTGCATGTAGAAGCCACCTCCAGAAGATGGACCTTTGGTTCCACTAAAGGGGGGGTCGGCCGACCCCCTTATGGGACCTTCCAGACACTGCCAGACCACCAGGATCCTCCCAACACAGTCCCAAGCAAGTGCCATCCTTGGATCACAAATGAGTTTCCTCTCAACGGTAAAAGATGAAGTCACATGGATCCATGGGCCCACAACGAAGGAACCGGCGTGACAAGAATATAACCAACACCGGGAATGGACTCTATGACATGTGGGGACACTCACCCATGGTCCCACCTAAGATAGAGGGGGTCGGCTGACCCCCACTTGGTGGGCCCCGAAGCTCAACTTCACTCTACCGTCATAGGAAACCTTCTAGAAGACCCTGGTTGGGCCAACCGGCTATAAGGGGGTCGGCCGACCCCTCCTTGGGCCCAGCTAGGTCGGTTGAACCTCCACCATCTTCCTCATGTTGAACACGTGATGGAAAAGCTCCACCCTTGATCCTAAGGCGGTTATATGGCGGTTTGATCCAACGGTGCATGATAGAGGTCACGCGGATTGATGATATGGCAGTGGAGTAGCCTCTACTCCACCTCCCCCTATAAATACCCTCCATAGACCTTCACTTTAGAGCATGATTCATAGGAGAAACCACTATGTAGTAGCTTTAGCTCTGCTATAGTGTTGTGCTAGTTGGGAGAGAGTGAGGGAAGTCTTCAGGAGAAAGCCCTGGGCCTGTCGGGAGTCTTCTCCAAGGTGTACCTCAGCGGATGCAAGCTTCTAGTAAGTTTTACATCTGAGTCCTTCTAGTATTTGATATTCTGGTTCTGGTACTTTAAGTATATACTTGCTTTACCTGTACATTGCTTTATTTAGTGAACTGCTCTAGTCTCTCGTGAAGGTTAGAGTAGTAAGTGTAGTGTAGACGTGATGTCTAGGCTATATCTTACCAGTGTAGGCCGCTTGTCGCACGGATTGTTTGTGAGTGTCAGCAAGTGGTGACAGCTTTGTCTGGTCTTAGTATCCCGACGTGTGTAAGACAAGTTATTAAAACGGCAGGGCATCAATACAACTGCATAGTCGCCTCGGGTAGGAGTTTTATCTCCTACTGTTTCGTCTATCGCCTCTTGTAAATGGAGGAGGTGGTAAACCTCTTTATACCTAGAATACCAAGACCAGATATCTTTGCTACATAATAACCTCTCTACCCAGTTATCATAGATCCTTTGTCTCATCACTAGACGGTCTTGAACCTAATAAGCACACTTCATGTTCCCTGTGGAAAATACGATACCTGAAATACTCCCGATGAAGGCTACATTGACTACCGTACGCTTGCGGTATATCCGTTTGCCACTTCTGGTGTCAACACCTACCACCATCCCATTTAAGCTTTCGTCCTCGCTTCGCTTAAAAGAGTTAACTCGGGGATGGTGGGATGGACTCTAAAAGCCTTATATGTTGGTCTAACCCACCTTTAACAATCAAGGTGGGACACATGGGCCATAACAGGCCAAAATCTAAACGTGGAAAGAAAACGAGAAAGAACAAGAGCTAACACCGCTTGCAATAGTGTGTCCAGCAAGCATAAACAGTGCAAAACACCGCTATAGTGACCAAGGTAGTTGAAGATGTTGGGATTTATTCCTGGTGTCCAGCAGCCAATAAACATCACAAAACACTGTTTCCTATAGTGACCAGGGAAGCCGTGGATGCAGAGATTTATTCTCGGTGTCCAGCAGCCAATAAACATAAAAAAACATTGTTTCCTATAGTGACCAGGGAAGCCATACATGCAGGGATTTATTCCCAGTTGAGGGATCTTATATAATAGATGTGTTTCTTCACTGAGAAACTGCAATATTCTAAAATGCATTATGGGTTCGATTGAAAGATTGAAACAAACTATTTTTTATGAAATATGTTACTAATATTCTACCATTTTAGTCCGATTGTTGTTCAGTCGAGCTGAATTCTTTCTCATTTCTTTCACAAGAGATTGTGTCCTTTTATATGCTTATGAAACAAATAAATCATTATTCAGGCTGCTGCTCCGTACTAAGCCATTTGGATGCAGTCATGCCATTATTGCTCATTTGTTGTGGTTTTGAAGCAATGTGAATGAATATGACACAGTTGATTGTGAGGACGTAGAACCATCTTTCAATGCAGAGTTGCTATGGTTACTAACCACACTACCATAGTAAGAGTTTTATTCTAGAAAACCTGAGACAGCCTAACCCTGCATCTTCTCACTCGTAATAAACTTCGGAGCCAATAAATTACAGACCATCATAACATCATGGAATAGTACAATACTTGATGTCAACAGTGTGAAGCGAAACCATCTGCACTTCCCTTGAGTACCACCTCTTTCATGTGACAACACATTAATACGCACCTCAATTGTGATATTTGGCCTTTCTATTTGATGATTTGAGCAAGTGATATCTATTTCGCTTCCACCAAGAAAATCACTCGCCTTCTGCCACTGACTTAATCCCATGGTCACAAATGGGTATGTTTGCAATATGTTGCATCGTATATGGATATAATTCATACATTTCATAACTATGGAGATCCATCTATCAGATTATCAGATTACGAACCATGCATCTAGTAAATTTTTATAAGCGTGTTTTAAGGCTCGGATGGTGTGCTAAAAGAACACGAGGATGTATACTAGTTCCGGCTGAATGTCCCAACGTCTAATGTCGAGCGGTTCATGATACTAGAACTGATCTATAGTAGGGGTTACAAACGGATCCAGAGAGGGAAAAGGGCTCCCAAGTCTCTAGGTTCATGTGTATGTGTATTTGTGGGTTTCGGTGAGTACATGTGTCAATGATCTTTGCATGGGGGCCAACACTCCTTTTATAGACTAAGGGAGGGTTAGTTATAGGTGGTCAGACTATAGTTCTAGTGTAGAGGGCAAAAAAAGAGAATAGTAAAAAAGAGGCGGATGGAGTGCCTAAGTTCCGAGGGTAGCATCTTCATTTCTCCTCCCCTAGATGGCTCTTCGAATCTCTGTTACCTCGCCACGCCTCAGTGGAATGACCCTAATAGTAATCCATCCTCCCCTTTGTCGAGACAGTATGGCTAAAACGAAACGCCATCAGGTGTTCTGACAACGAGCCATACCGGATTAGGCGGTATACGATCGTGCATGTCCCAGAATGGCCTAGTCACGATACTGGGTCATATCGGAGTACACTCGTACATAACCGCGTACTCTCCCAGTCAGCCCGGGTATAACTTACCATTCGTCCACAAACGAAGGTGTGCAGACACCAACGGCTGTGGGAGCATTTAGTGCCTTGTCCTGGGTCGATTCGGGCATCGATACATGTCGTATCAGCCTTTATATCATGTCACCAGCCATGCGTGATGTGTTCAACTCCTGGTGGTCGTCGATTCGCCCGACCCTGGATCGTGTTCAGTCTCGGCGAGGCGAGGTCCCCTATGGGGTCGGGCGAGGCAGAACTCGCCCGACGGTTAGCGTTGGTGGGCATTGATCTCTGGTTAATGGGCCTGGGCCTGGTGTGTTTTAACAGGGTTCTCTCGAGGGGGTCCGTGATAATCGCCCCGACACAATGTGAGATTTCAAATCTTCGTCAACTGTTCAATATCTAGATCTCTTATAGAGGATTTATTTACAACCCGCATGCTGATTTTATGGATACTGAGTATTTCGAGGCGGAGATTTGTAGTACCATATATAATACCAGGAAAATATTTGAAATGCATAGGACATTTCAAGCTCAAGATCACATACTAAATGAACTAAATTTTGAGACATTCAGGGTACTTTCTATTTAGTACCTGATCACGTACTAAATGGCAGTTTCGTAAGTTACGATGAGACATTTGGGGTACTTTCTATTTTGGTACTGATGAGTTATATCATAGAAAGGCTACACATGTCGATACATACTTCTCTCAATAAACTGTATACGATATTCGAAGTCATCCATTAAATAGTGTAACAGAACCGCCTAAATCACGTGGCCCACAGGCACCTGTCATCGCCACCAATGACATTTGACAGCCGGGCCCGTGTTCCAGATGACCTAGGCAGCTCTGTCGGGGTACATAAGCACCCATTATCTCCGACAGTATCCCATTGCGAAGCCATTACAGGATTACAACATTTCATAATAAAATACATCAGAGTAAAAGTGCGGAAGATTAAATAGTACTTAATATTACAAATCGGTGTTCAAATATAATTTAGGTGCAGTTATTACAGACCATAATTAACGAGGTAGCAGTAGCAGTAGAACAATAGTACAACAAGATAGATAGATAATACACGAACCCAGCCCACGGGTTCAACCTTACTCTTCTTCGCTTTCCTGGATAATAGTGACACAGCACGGAGTAAGACAGACTTCAGGCTCCTGCTGACTACCTACAACGGAGTTAACAAACCCTGAGTACATGGGGTACTCCGCAAGACTTACCCGACTAAAGGTGTAAAATTAGACTTAGGAATGCAGGCTGAGGGGAGTGAAGGTAAGGCTTTAGCAAGAGTTCAAGAGTTTTGCGAAAAACCATTACTAGTCCTATTTCAATATTTTATTTTTGTAATATTATTAATCATTAACTATATTTCCAAGTCCTTCCAAATATCCATCATCATTCTTTCTAATAAATTTATTCATTCCAAAAACAACCTAGTTCCAAACCACTTTTCGATGTAGGGGTGAGGATCAAGTCTCCATAACCGAGGAGCAACGACGATTCGAATCGATTAATACCCAGCTGGGGATCCCTATCCACACTGCGTATGTAGCACTTAAGCTTGCATATGCCAACCCCGCCTACCACGGCTTTTCATACCCCGGAACCGGTCCTGCGCCACCCGAGAGCACAGTACTCCTCTCGTCTCCAGGCACGATGGCCACGAGGGTACACGCTACTCTTGCCATCTCTCCACTCCCAGTGCGTGGTTGTCGGTTCCAGCAGTAGAGCCACCAGAGTCAGAGGCTTCTTGTAGTATGCGGCTAATTGCAAAGTCTTAATCACAGCAGGCCATGACAACGAACGGTCCCTAATATTTTTCCGTTAGAAACCATGCATCGGGACTCTAACCCAAGTACACTGGTAACTACCCTGTTTTCACATCCCTTTCCGATGGTGAGGATCGTTGGGGCTCCAACCCAAACAGATGGTTGACCAAGCGGAAAAACCCATCCCCGTGGATGACAATGAACTAGCTAGGAACACTGCCAACCAATAAGGACACAACCATTCACATAAAGTGATTCATTTGATTTGTATCGTCACGGTTCAAAATAGCATTTTTACAAATCTAATCATTGAGTTTGACTAAGTATTTTTTAATACTTTAATTAAATCAGGTTCTCAGGTATTGATAAGTGGTTAAGGATGGTAATGCATCAATTGGTTGTCAATCAACTCCTATTAACCTAATGCACTAGATTAAATCAAGTGATAAACATTTTAAAATAGTAAGGAGGGGCAAATGCACCGGGGCTTGCCTTGGATAGCATAAAGAGTCGGGTCTGGGTCGGTGCAACAAATATCAAAACCCTGCATAATCTCCTGAGCAGTCTCCTCAGATGGACCCTCAGCTTTCACCTCAGAGTTCTCGGTCACTACACGCATGCAAAATAGATGCATGAATGCGATGCACATGAACTGACAGATAAAATTTAATAATAAACAAGACACACACGTGCACAAGACCTTTCTTCAGTTAAACCTGATTATTTTAATTCAACATGCCCTAGGTCATAAAGGGGTTTGACCTAGAATCTTAATCAATCCAAACATCACACCATTCAATGATTATTTCATTTCCTATTCCTTTTATTAATTACTTAAACCAACATGTAATTAATAAACAAATTTAACTATTTCTTTTTGCCACCAAACTTCACCAACAGATAGGTATTGACCTAACACAGTACCAGATAAATTTTCATAATTTTGAACCTACAGAGAATTTATTAAAAATCATCAAAGTTCTATTTATTAATTAATGTGCTAATTTTTACCTCCTACAGAAACTACTCAAACATCAAATCTAATATTTTTTTAAATACTACAAACTACACAGAGCCTCCATAATTAATTTCATAATTTTTGGCAAAATAAAATAATTCGACTAAAAAAGAGAAACAGCAACACTATTCATTCTAATTAATAAAGAAAAACTCTAAAAAATCCTTACTTAAATTGAAAAACCCAATTTCGCCCGATCCGGCCCATTTAACCGAACAGGCCTAGCACGGCCCGCACGCCCCCGCACGCGCCACAGCACTCCCAGGGACGCTGACAGGCGGGTCCAGCCTGTCAGCTCCCTCTTCTACCTCCCGCCGAGCGTTCGCTCACGCGCGCACGCGAACGGCGCGGACCTCGCCGCCGGCGGCCCCAACGGCGGACTCTAGCGATCCTACGCCTACACTAGACCTCAACCGACACCCCTAAGGATCTAGCCCTAGCCCTAGGCGCCTCCGACGAGCACATCTCGCCCATGGCGGACACGACGGCGCGGCGACGAGTCGCCAGCCCGAGTGCTACGGTAAAGAGCCAATAAATGGAATGGGAAAGCTTAGGTTCTCACCACGGTCCTAGACCGGCAATAGTTCGGGACCAGGTCGACGTGCAGTGACGAACACGACGATGGCGGCGACCGCAGCAGTGCGCTCCGGCGACGAGGTCCTCGTTCTGACAATCCTACACCATAAGACGGCGAACCGGCTAGCGCATGAGCACCAGTGGAGCACCATAATCTCAAAACACACGAAAAGGAAGGAGAGGCCTCACCCCCGAGAGCTAGCCTCGACTTCCCGACGTGCGGCGGCGCTCCGAACGGCTCCGAGAGGGACGACAGCGGCTACCGAGCAACTCCGTCTACGACACCCGACCAAACCGCACCCAAACAATGCGCAAGGAAGGGAGGAGACTGGTTGCACGACGAATTGGGGTGTGGTGGCTCGGTGGCTGTGAGTTTGGCCATGGACGACGAGGTGGTTTCCGGCGGCCGCTCGGGAAGGAATGGAAAACGGAGGGGGCTCGTCGTCTTTAAGGGCAGAGGGAGGAGGGGATAAGGTTGGGGCAAGGCCCGGGGCCCCCGAGCAACGCACGCGCGATGGCGACAACGCCTCTGCCGGCCGGCCGGTGGCAGCGCGCGGCGCGGCACGCGCTGTACGAGCTGGAGAAGAAGAAGAGGGGGACCCCTCCCCAAGCTACAGTGTAGGCCTAATAGGTCAAAAGCTAGTTGATTCGAATTGATCCCCACCCCGGCCGATTCAAAGGAAACAATGAATACCAAAGTTGTAGAGAATTTTATGTAGATCATTTTTGCTTTTGTACACCAAATTCAAATTCAGTCAAATTTTTAAATTACAGAAAAGGGGGTAAAAGTATGTTTTGAATTTTAAACTGTAATTTTAAAATTAATTTTAATTTTTACCAACAACTTGAAAAATGGTCAAAATAAAAGTTATTCCAATCAGTGAGATCTACAACTCTTATTAAGGAAGTTTGATCAGATTCTTAATATTTTTGAAATTAAAGTTTCAAATTTGAATTTCAACATAGTAATTTGAGTTTATTTTGAATTTCTGTAGTATAACTTCAAAATCTCCAAAAATAAATGTTGTTCCATTTTAAAATCTCTACAACTTTCATTAAGACACTTTCATAATATTCATTATATATTTTGAATTAGGGTTTGAGGTCAATTCTAGGGCTTAATTTGATTTCTTATTTAATTAAATGTTTGACTTTTAATTAAAGGCTTAATTACTCAATCCACAACACATGAAATCAAAGCACTCTAGTGACCCTAAGCATAATCATATGTAGATGCTTAAATTTAAATATGATGACATGGCAGGTTAATTACTTCGGAATAACAGAGGTATTACAAATAACACCACGACAAAGTGCTTTGTCACCCTTATTGGAACTTGTTGAGTGACATAATATATACATAGATAGTCTTGCTTACCAGAAACAAGTGATATTTTGGGCTGTGAACACCTCATGGTACCTTTACTGTGGGTACAAAAGTGTTTTCATCTTAGAATGGATTGAGAACAATGTGTTGATGAGGTACATACCAAGACTAGTGGTGCAAGGGGTTTATGCAAAGCCCAAGCATTGATTTTCAATGCAAATTATTCTCTATAGTAAATTTTATAAATTTTCGATACTACCTTTTCATTGGCAATACAAAAGCATATATCATGGCAGTTGACGGTTGATAGATATTTTTTGGGTATAGTGATTGCATGATCACTTGATTTGATATATTTGTGAAGCTTCTAAGAAGGTGTTCACATATGCAACCCTCATATATAAAATCGCAACATATATTGTGTATTGCTTAAGTCAATATATGGCTTAAAGCAGTTAAGTCGAATTATGTATAATGGACTTTGTATGTTTTCCCTAACCTCAAGAGGATATAAGATTGATTACATGTGGTGTTCATTTTGAAGTTTTTGATTGGACTTCCTAGTGTCATGATTGTTATTAATCTTGACATCTTTGGTGATGAACACATGTTAATAGCACATTGTAGTCTAAAGATGGAGTTTGAGATTGAAGATATGGACTAAAGCAAAATTTCATTTTATGTTTGTGATTCAAGCATCTTCCCTCGATATTTTGTACAAAAGCTATCTTATCCATATCATATTGAATGATTCAGTATGAAGGTATCCTGTGGTTGTTCTACCTCATAATAAAGGATAATTGGTTTATGCCATAGTGACTGAAATGAGATATTGGGACATGTGGTCCATTATCTTTGTGCTACTTATGCGGTAATATATCTTGTAAAAGTTATCGGCCAGATATTATTTTTGCAATGATTTGTTATCTACTAACAATGCCACTCCTACTAAATGTTAGTGGATTGGAGTTAAGAGGAGTTTTTGATACCGCAATAGCACAAGTGATCGTGTCATGTGTTCGTTTTGAAGAACCCATGATCTAGTTGGATATAATGATTCCAGTTATATATAAGATCCCTAAACACTAAATCATTAAAAGTCTTCATGTACATATGGAAAGACCATTTGGTTCTATCCCATAGGTAATATGGACATATGAATATTTGCAAACTAAGACTTGTGGTAATCTAGCATAGATACTCACATAGTCTATCATACTCCACATTTCTTAAGTGTTGAGTGCATTGGTATGAATTTACTTTGAGGTTTGCAAATATCAGGGGAGAGTCTCCCTAATTAATAACTTGTTGAAAACATCACATTGAACTCTTTTATTTGTATGGGTTTTCCTTTGGATTTCCCATATGAAGTTTTTAATGGGACAATATCAACACAAGGTTATGACATATCATCCATATTTCCCCACGGTTTTTTTTGGATGATATTAACATTATATATTTTTTTCCTTTTGAGATTTCTCACATAAAGTTTTTGATGAGGCAATATCAACACAAAGGTATATGCTATATCATCTAGTTTTCCCCACCAGAGTTTTTCAGAAGATGATATTCAAAGCATATTGGCCCTATGGTCAAGGTGCTTTAGACTAAGGTTTGGGTTGATCTCAAAGGGTCTAATAGCATTGGTGATTGTATATCATGGTGTTTCTTTCTCACGGGTTTTTCCAAAGCTTCGAGATGATAACCGATGGAATCCGATGGAAAAAAAGAATGTGTTGGCGCAAAAAGTGGTTCCCTAAGTCCAACACACCAGCGAAGCCGGAAACGACCCTTGAGGTAGTAAAGCTCTCGCAGATCCAGCTAGCTTCGAACCCGGTCTGAGAGTGTCAATAACACCCAAGCGTGCCAGTCAATTTGACCTGCAATTGACAAGGAAAAAGATAATAATCAGTAATCACAGGGCGGAACTAACCGTTGTGTCCAGGTAGTTCCAACTGTATGGCTCGAAGAGCCGATGTAATGGGAGATCGACTAGAAAGCCGAATCCGTTATGATATGAACCGATTGTAGCGAAACATGCATTATAACTCAAGTTAACCGATTCAGACATGAATTCAATGACATATACTTGCATTAGATGGAAATATGCTATAAAAGATGTAGTCACAGCAAGCTGACATGATCATAAGATGTCTCAATGTAAAACAAGAAGAAATCGGCTATTTCAGCCGATTTAGTGTATACGAGAAACATACAAGCCTATAAAGCAAACAATGTTTTAACTCTCCGGCTAATAGATCTAAATCACAATCTTGCAACAGTGGAGATCGAGCGGATCGAGGCAGTCATGATGAAGTTGCAACTTAGATCCGTTAACCTTTGAATCTAGACAAAGTTTATTTTATTACTTGAGTGCGACCCGTATCTAATCTAGATCCAAAATACAACCGGCTGGTGCAAAGCATTCTATCTTATCAATATAAAACGAATGACAAACATAGTTCGTTGAACATATAGATCTATTAGATATAAGCCGACGTATATGGATCAAGACGGGCAAATTGATGATTGCTTTAAATAATAAACAATAAACACAAGCAACATCGGTAACTTAATGAATCCAGCTAAACTGCCAAATTTAACTAGAGCCGATAACTAATCCATGCATGCAAACCATCTCAATCTATAGCCTGTCTACCGGATGACATTAACTAATAGATTAATCAAGCAAACAAACACGAATCGATAACTAATCCGCGCGTGAAAACCGTCCTAATCTGTATCTCGTCCACCGGATGATGGTTAACACAGATTGATCGGGTAAACCAGCGTGAATCATCCTTGACTCACTGTGCTTCCCGCGTCCACCGGATGACGCCAAAGAAATAGAGCTTAGTAAGGACCCTGGCCTGCCATGCTTCCACGTCCACCGGATGACGCTAAAAAGACATAGTTTAACAGGGGGTTGACGATACTTACAAGCAAGCCTGTGTCCACCGGATGACACTCAGTCTGGATGAAGTAACTCGCCGGACTCGACTGACTCTAGGGTTTGTTGGCCGGAGCCGAAAGTTGTGTTGTATTGATGTTGTTGTTATTTTTACAATGGCTGAGGGCTTATATTTATACCCTGAGCGTAGCTAGAGTCCTAATCGAATTACAACTCATTAATAGATAAGAAAACCAACAAACTATCTAAGGTAACTTGGAGTCCCAACTTCCCTTTCATAACGGACTCCGATCGTGATCGCATCTTGGCAGTGCGGACTCTGGACGACAGTCATCAATACCGACGCTGCACGCCTCCCGTCACCTTCGCCTGATAACCGATTCACCGTTCAATCGGCTATTTTCCTTCCTTCCGCTGGACGGAATCTGCTTCCGAGATCGGTTATCCTCCTCCGGTATCGGCTATCGGCTCCCAGCCCAAAATTTGGTGTTAACAGAATGTTTACAAAAAATCAATTGATCAAGGAGAACGGTTAAGGATTAATTAATTAGTGCAATTAGATTAATCTCATCATTAGCAACTGGTTCCCCAACAGACACAACAAATACGGTAATGATCCTGTTCGGTCGTCCGGCCGGGTCGGACGCGGCTCCTAGCGGACGGCGCTCCCAGCGCCGTGGGCCGCGTGCCGCCCGTCCCGGGCGCCGCACCGTTTTTTTCTGTTTTCTCTTTCTTTTTTGTTTCCTTTTTCTTTTTTCTTTTTTCGTTCTTTTCTTTTTCGTTTTCATTTTTTCGTTATTTTCCCTTTTTCTTTATTTTATTATTCTTTTAATATTTACATATATCTTTTTTCGGTAATGATACCGGTCGGTCGTCCGACCCTGGCAGGACGCACGCGCCACTGAGCGCTACGGTCCGCTTCCCTACCGCTCCGCATCAGCCCTTCTTTTTTTCTGGTTGTTTCGTTTTTGTTCTTTTTTCATTTCCTTTTCCTTTTTTCCTTTTTTGGTTTTTTATTTCATCTTTTTTCGTTTTTTGTTTGTCTTTCTCATTTTGCTTCCAGTTTTTTCTTATTTTTTTATTTCTTGATATGGATGTTGTAAAAATATATCCAAAATATTTACCTATGTTGTAAGTGTTTCAGATACATATTTTAAGCGTTGTTCAAAATATTTCATCTCTTTTTGAACATCATGTTTCAAGTGCCCGTTTTCCATGTTTCATCTTTTTTTTAAATGAATGTTTTGCAAGTGTTTTCATCTGGACGTTGCATATGTTTTCATATGTGTGTTGTAAGTGTTTTATCTGAATGTTACATATGTTTACAAATGATTTCCAAGTGTTTTCAAGTATTTTTTTCAAAAGTTTCATACGCATGTTTCTAGTGTTTTTAGTAGTTTGGTACATATGTTTTAAATGTTGCATATTGATGTTTCAAAAGTAGATCTGCTGTTACAGCTAGTGTTTCTGTATGCATGTTTTATGCTCATCAGCAGAATCGGGAGGTCCGCCACCGGCAGCGACCCTCCTCCGCCACCACCGGCACGACCTCGCTTCTTCCCAACAACTGTCATCGTCCATCTACCCGCATATTCATCTTTCTTGTCTAATTGTGTGCTTCATAACGGCCATCCTTCATTCCTGGCAACTCCGACACCCAATTCGGCTTGGCCGGCGTTACTTCTCATTAGCCGTCGTCTACCTCCTCCATTGCCGGCTGGCCGAAACCGGTCATTCCCTTCCTTAGCTTTGTGTTGTCCTAGAAGAAGAGGTAAAATATGCACGTTGCAAAAGTACATACCCAGTGTTTCAGTAGTTTCAGAAGTATATTGCATATATTTTGTAGGAATGTTGCAAAAGTATATTGAAATATTGTATGTAAAAAATAAAAATTATCAAAATGTATTCATGTGAGATCTTGTTTTGAAGAGTTTATTATAAGAAATACGATGGTACGATCAGATTTTAATTTGGATAATTATTTTAAGAGTTATAACTTTTTTAATGGGCAACCCAAAAAAATACGCATGCATGCAGTACAGTGTTGTTGGTGGGTGTATGCATGCGGGTGTCCGGACCACTAGCTCCGTCCGGACGTCCGGGGGAAGTATCTCCCTTATCTATACACTGTTCATCAATCAATAGGTACATCCGTCATTTTGATTCACATGCTCTCGCTTTCATCTAACAGAAATTAAGCACCCATTTGTCTCTAGGATTTAACGGAAATTAAGCACCCATGTGGCCATGTGTCTCTAGGATTTCTGTAGCACCGTACAGCCCTTTCTTTATTTTCTCCCACGCGCAGTCTGAATGGCCTAATCCAATCCGGGCCGATCGCCCATGGTTACCGCCACTGCCGCTGCATATATACCTCGGCTCCACATGCGGCTGCCCAGGCCCAGCTGCCCATTCTGCGTCTGCAGCCCAAAACCACCAACCAACCCAAGCTGTCTTTTGCTGCCTGCCGCGGCGCGTCGCGACCCGGGCCGCCGAGATAGGGTCGGAAAGCCCCGCCGCCGACGGTGTCGGCGACGCCGCGCGCAAGCGGCCCAGCGGCGGCGATGACCCCACCCCTGCGCCAGCGGACAAGCGCCGCCGCCCGGAGCACCCCTCCTCCTCCTCCTCCGCGGGCTCTCGCGACCGTCACCAGGCCCACCACCACCATCACCACGGCCGCCGCCCGCCGTCGTCCTCGGCCGAGGAGAAGGTGCGCGCCTCCCACATCCTGATCAAGCACGAGGGCTCCCGCCGCAAGGCCTCGTGGCGGGATCCCGAAGGCGTCGCCATCTCCGCCACGACCCGCGACGACGCGGCCGACCTCGCGGGCGCGCTCCGCGACCAGATCGTCTCCGGGGACCGCAAGTTCGAGGACATCGCCGCCGAGAACTCCGACTGCAGCTCGGCCAAGCGCGGCGGTGACCTCGGTCAGTGCTCCGTGCTAAATCCTACTGGCCAACTATTTGGTGTATATATGTGTATATATGGTACCCTCTCTGTAGGGTTTGCTTTTTGGTGAGCGGTTGATTGGTTGCGTGGATAGGAGCTCTTGTTTTGGATCATGGTTTTACAAATACAGCTTCTCTAGTACAGGATAAGGAAATAGTTGTCTCTGATGGATAATCTTCCAGTCCGATCTAGAATTCTAGATGCAGTAGGTGTGGCTGCCTTGTATGTTGGGATGGTTATTTGGATATGGAGTAGGAGTACTTTGGTGTCTGATTGTGTACAATAATGGCAAGTTTAAGTGTCGCAGTTACTCTGTAATCCAGAATTCCTGAAGAGAAACATCCTACTCATTCAAATAGCTGCTGTTAATGTAGTGCCATAACCTGTGGCAAGTAAGACAAAATATGCCATCATTTGTAAGTAAGACAAAATATATGCTGCTTCACCTAAACTTTCTCACCTAAACTTTATCACAAAGAATACTGAAAAGCTTCTTGTCTAAAACTTTCTGTATTTTATTTTTTCAAGAGAGATTTTTTCTGGCAACTATTGTACTAAGCTAGAAGGAGCCAGGGTGATGAAGCGTGTTTGCCAATTTGGAATCTGTTACAGCATTAGTTGCCTCATTTGCTCCATCTGAGAACCAACGAATAAACAGCATTAGTTGCCTCATTTGCTCCATCTGAGCGAAGAATAAACAGCATTAGTTGCCTCATTTACTCCATCTGAGGATCGAAGAATAAACCACAAAGATTGTCCATCACCTTTAAGTTCTGTTTCTGCCTTCCTGGTATGCTGCAATGTGCCTGTATGCAGCTCTGTTATAGGTGGGTGGTGCCTACTGCCTTCTGGTGAGTCGCTGCCGAGCTGGAAAATGTAACACCCTTTTAGGACATAAAAGATATCATGTGTTGTATATGCCTTGTCATTGGACATGGGATTTGGCATGGGTTTGGATAACTGCAGGTGCTAAGTATAGATTATCTGAAAGGGTAAAGAATGGTGTTAGGGATAGCCAGGAGAGGGCTGGATGGATGGGGGTTTCTGAATGCTGCAGAGGAGTAAAGGGAAGCAGACGAAAACATGCTTTATGCCTTTGTTAAATTTTCTCTGATTGTTAACCTAATGCTATTCCCAGTTATTTGGTTAGTGGCCTGGTGTTAATACTTGTCTTTGTTGAGAGACCAGGATCTAGGAATTGGATATATTGCATGGTAAGGGTGGTAAAATCTGAAATCAATTATTCTGTATGTTTCCACCAATCTTAATGCAGTGTTATTGGGCATGATTCATCAAATGGTGGATAAATGCTTATCAACTGTGCGTTAGAGAGTGCTCTTGTTTGACAAAGTAGCCAGCAGAATGCAATTTTATTATTTGCTAAATAAATCTAGTGCAGAGATTTGTTGGCAACTTGGCACCAAAAACTTATGAATTGGATTTTGAAGGCATGGAATTTGGAATCTTACCTCATTGTGGATGTAACACAAAAATCACTCTCATCCATTGTTGTTTAGATTCATATATTATCTTCTATAAAATGAACATTTGAAAATCCACTACCAATAAAGATTTAAGTTTATGGCTATTGTTGCAGGTTCATTTGGGAGGGGCAAGATGCAGAAGGCTTTTGAGAAGGCTGCGTTTGCTCTGAAGGTGGGGGAGATAAGTGACGTGGTTGATACAGAGAGCGGGGTGCACATCATCAAGAGGACTGGCTGATTGCACCTGCGACAGTATCCATAGTACGGTGGAAACGAGGGATGCCTTGGAGAGGCATTATGGTTTTCTTGCTTCATTGGTGAACTTGTGCGTGTTTGTTTTTTTTTTTTCCTCTCTCATGCGCTTGAGAAAATGTGATGTTTGACTTTCTTTTGTATACTTAGCTGGAGACCTCTGGTTTCGAACTGTCCTCACAGCCACGACTGGATCAGATTATTTTGAGTATGACACGATTGTATGTCGATTCTTTCTGTCATCTTGTGTCATTCTTGCCTCCGAGAATCTTCCCCCCGAGAATGCCCTTGAGTTCAGTGGACAGTTTGTTTTCTTGTAAGCAATCCTGAATTTGCTGTTGCAAATCTTGAGTGCAGAGAGCGGTTAGTGTGATTCTCGAGAACAAGGGGCGTCCGTATGTGTATGACGCTGCAGCTTTAAAAATTTGGCCTGATATGAAATCAGGCTTAATGGCGAGTTTCACCTTACAGAGTTATAGTTTTCATCGCATGAAACTTTGATATAGTTTTCATCGCATGAAACTTTGATATGAAGTAGATCTATTCCATAGTACAAATGAAATAAGGGCCTCAGTAGCAGTGGTGGGTCCAGAATTTTTGGCCTGGGTATTCAAAAATGTAGAAGAGTGTTAACTTTTTTAATAACCTAGACTCCCAAGACTCTGTTTAGTTCCACAAAAAATTTATCTCTCTATTGAATGTTTGGACTCATAGATTGAGTTTTAAATATAGAGAAAAAAACTAATTACACAGATTGCATGTAAACCGCGAGACGAATCGTTTTAAGCTATGATTTGACACTTATTATAAAGTTAGCACATGTACTACAGTACCCAAAATTCAAACTATCTAGGATCTAAACACCGTCTAAATCCTAATATTTTGCAATTGGCATATATAACACCACGTGGTTCTAATTACTATATAACAATTATATAACACACAATTGAGTTTTGGGCTGATTGTTATATAGAGTTTGACTGTATTTTTCTTTTTTCAATATATTTACATGTGTACACCGTATATATGAATTTTTTTGCAAAAAAAATAGGTATTCAACTAAATACCATTGCACTACTATAGGCCCGCCCCTGCTCAGTAGAGGTACAGGTAAGTTCATGGGGATGAAATGTTTTTCTTTTCTCTCCTAATTTAATGGAAAAAACTGATGTGACATCCTATTTAATATTCATAAAACCCTATTGAGACTGTCCTACGGCATGTTTGGATGCAGGCCCTATCTGTCCATAGCCAAATCAGGGTATGAGTAATTGATTAAGCCAAAGTTTTAATCACCTGTGATCTTGTTTTGAAGATAAAATCGAGAAGAATATAATGGTGGAAAGAAACTGAGATGGGATAACATGTTTATTAAATAGTATTAACGTGCGCACACTCAAGAGGGACCTGCATCATCTGTTTAGTGTAGCGTGTTCCTCTGGTTATTGTAGTATAGTATAGGCTCCAGCCAATTTTTGGTAGGATAGGTACATTAAACTGGTAGCCTATTTGATCAATCCGCTAAACTTTGGATGGGCCTTCGTTGGCTAAGCCAGACTCGGCTATCTCATTGATCCACGTCGCAAGGCAAAGGAGGCGACAGTGTGGGCATCAAAGTAGCAAACAGGACAACAGGTTCCCCTGCAGTCGGTTTACTGAAAACACCAGCAAACCCACAATCTCTTGTTTTCAGATCGAGCATTTAAACGCCAGTAGCCCTTGCCGGCCGCCGGCTCGGTCTGTATGACTTTCTTTTTTTCTTTTTATATGTTCTTATTAGGTGTTTATTTGTATTTTGTAACGAGTACTATATGTCAAGGTTTGTGAAGGCATCAAAGTGGATCATGAGTTCATGACACCCGGCTATAAACCTAGTGGGGTTCAGAGTTCATTAAGAATTTGATTCAGAAAACCTTAGGGAGATAGAAAATACTTATATGCACTCTAATCAAAGCAGCAAAGAATTGAACATGCATGATCCGTCATGTTAGAAATCAGAACTACCAAGATGTTCAAAATTAAATGATCAAATATATCGATAATAATAATCATAGGTCATCATTGAAGAGCCGATCTAATCCGGTACTGTACTAGATACTGGCTTGGGTTCTTCCACATAAGGCTTAATACAAAGTAAGACTAATGCAAGGAACCAATCTGATCCGTTACCGTCCTGATCCGTATTCTGTCCTGTGGAGTACGTGCGAACCAGCCACACCCATAAGGCGACGACGGCAGCCATGAGGACGACGAACAGGCACGCCACGGAGATGAGCATCCACGTGCGGACAAAGGCAAATAACGCAGCTGTGGCCATCAACGACAGGGGCACGGCGACCCAGACGCAGCCGACATCGATGAGAGCTTCCCGCGCAGCCATGGGCGCGCGCGGGAGGAACAGCTCCATGTACGTCGTCTCTGCCGTGACGAGCGCCATGTAGACTCCCCACAGCACCAGGGGCAGCAGCCGCCACGGCCCCCCGTCGTCGGTGGGGACGATGTCGGGGGTGCAGTACAGGTAGTAGGCCACGGCCGCCGGCACGGCGAGGCATACAGATGGCAAGTAGACACCCACTATCCACACCAAAACACGCGGCGCGCGCAGGACTTCCCCGATCGTAGGCAGCGGCGCTACCGCTGCCGGTGGAGTCGTCATGATTCCGGTGGAGTCGTAGATGGATTTGTAGGATGGGAGTGGGACGGGTCTTTTCTACAGGTGTATCCAGATCCAGATTTATTATTATATATACTCCTCCCTACCCGTAAATGACGTCGTTTAGGATAATAATACGTACGGTTTTAAAACATAACTTTGACTTTCATATTTATATAAAAAAATTATTAAAAAATAATATATGTATATTTTTATAAAAGTATATTTGAAAATAAATATATTTATATAATTTTTATATTTCTAGCAAAACTCAATAATTTAAAAAATATTTATGATTTATAATCTCAATGTTTATCAAAACTTTGCCCAAAACTAGAGTATATAGATATAGAGGTAGGGCCAAGCTTATATTAGTACGTGAACTCTGCTACAGGAGGGTCGCGGACTCTTATGGATTGTCAAAGATGGGTTATAAATCCGAATTTTTTCAAATCAATGTTCTACTTCTTCTGACCATTCATTGCTCATAATTGTCGTGAAATCCCCACGACAATATTTTTGAAAAGTTTCGTCTAGAGATTCATTAGGGATGACAGAAGTTGGTGGCTTTCTTGGCATAAGTATTTCGAAGGAAAATCTGAAGGTGATCGAGTTTCTGGTTCGGATGAGAGTTTCTTTATAAAATTTATAGGTTCGAACTTGGCCGCAGAGACTTCCCCATGGCTTGATGAAATTTCAACACGGACAGGTTCAAGCGGAGGAGTATTTTTGAAAATTCGATCCAAGAGAGCTTCTCCTTCTGTTGTTTTATGGGAAACGAATCTCCAACTGAAATACGGAGCTGTAGGGGCAGATTCTCTATTAAGATCTAACAAAAAAAAATGTTGTAATAAAACGTGCTTTGGTATGTATTTAGGTCTGGACCTGAACGCGTGAGAATTGAGAATCTATCCTAGACTGCACCTATGGTCTCCTTCTTGTCTTGGGGAAAGCTGATGGTTTCTTGTTGCAGGGTAGCAATTTGAGATAAAGAAAAGAACGCAGAGACAACTTCTTGTTTAGTTCTTCCCAATTTTCATTTACCTTCCCAACATTTTGGGCGTATTATTTGTTATAAAACATATCGTCAGCAGTTAGGACCTTCCTCTCTCCGTCTCTCATGACCACACAGTAGATAAAAATAGTAGAACAAGTAGATACAAGATAGAAAGATTATTCTTTATTCCTCTGAATATTGATGATTACAACATAGAACTCCCATGTATATATAGTCCTGCCAAGGTCTAAGAGTTTCAGTAAGAGCCCATGTACAAATGGACTAATATTAGGATTCATTCTTTTCCTTTCCTTCTAGGACAGAGTCCGTATGCTTTACAACACTTCCCCTTGGGCGATTACCACGATATACACATGCCATATTAAAAACTCCATCCGAAAACACAGTGGGAAAAACGGTTTTTGGAAAAAAGAGTACATCAGATTCGTTAATTGCATTGCGCATTGCCTCATTAAAAACCTTATGTGAGAAACCTTCGAATAAAAACTCACATAGGAATTTAACCTTTTCGGTCAAATATATTCTTCATGATATTCTATTCTTCGTGAATAGATATTGATCTTCATAATCTATACATAAACTTCAATGTTTTAGCATATATGATATAATTGATATTTATAATTCTAGTGGTTTCAATTACCTGCAAGGTAAATTCAATAAATTGCTCCCCCTCATAAAACCGTCCTTTGAATTTCATTGTTTAAACCACACTTTTATAAATGTGTGCTTAATTAATGGTATGCAGTACCATAAAACAACATCTTTAAAAAAGTTGGCTCATAATTTTTCTATGAATTATATGGGTATAACAAAGAGCAATATGCTTCATGTATAAATAACCACCTATTAGTTGTGCAAAACAAATAAAAATTTATCCTTTAAGGTAATAAATCATTTCAGAGGATTATGGGGGTAAAAATTTTTTATATTCAATATCTTCTGGATAGTATAACAAACTTATTTTTCTTTCTTAGTGGATTTTTAAACTTATAAATCTTCAGAATTTTGATTATACCACTAAGTAATAAATCTAGTCTTGCATTTGGTATTTAGGGGATAATTCAATTGCCAAAATCACCATTATTCTCTTACCTTCTATGGTATTTAGAGGATATTAAAACTTCATTGCTAACTTTACAATATATACTTTTCTGTGTTTGCATGACACCTTCATGGTGTTTAAGCTTCCTTATTTTTTTTTCTCTCAGGTCTATATTCACTTCAGGGATTAATGGTGTATCTGCAAGAATCGACTGGTAAAACATTCATGGATTAGTTCTTTTAAGGATGTTCTCACTCTACTGCATGAGAGATTATTAAGTGATATACACAATGAGATTGTGTTATTCACTGTAAAGTCATTTGATGACTATTCCTTCTAGGATATGCTCTTCTTGAGACTTTAATATTCATTTATTAATATATTCTACCTTATACTTCATAATACTTGTATGAGATTTAATTTTTATATGTTGCAATTTATATTCTTCAGGAATCATATGGATCTTCATAATCCATTTATTGACTGCATATTTAATATTCATTCATTTCATTTGACAGAGATATAGCAGAACATTTATTCTTCTTAGTAGGAGATTCAATCTTAATTGCTTTCTTCATTGACCCGATATAATCGCTACATGTGACTTTGCCATGGACTTTGTTTCTGGATCCGGGTTCTCATCAGAGAAACATTTGCAATTATAGAGGTAGCGTTGTCGACAATTATTATTTTCTCCCAATATTCTTATAAATGAGATTATTTTGTCTCTTTGTTTTTTACCAAACAAGAGATGATTTATTATTCTGCATACCCAACACTAATGATGTGCACGCTTAATGTGTTGGATTTCATCTTCATGATGATCCTCTTCATGAGGTGCCTAACCTTCTTCATGAGGTGTTCTCTTCATGAGAATGGAGGAGTTTTATTTTATTTCTATTCAACAAGTATATGCTAAAACTAGTACCCACAGGCGTCCCCGTAGATTTTAGCTTGATAGTATATAATATTTAGTTTACTGCTAGTAAACAAAACTTCTGGTTTATAACTTCAAGTTATTACTCTCATTTCCAAAAATATTTGGCATATGTTCCGCTTCATGCTCCACAAGAGCATTAATCAAACTATTAGTTGACTTAGTGCGTGTTTGTATTTCTGCTTCAAGCTTTAAGAAATATTTTCTCTAAATCGTTTTTCTTCTATGGAAATAATATTTGGCATTCAAAATAGGACTCTTTCTCCTCCTAATGCCAAGATTAGATCTTTAATAACATACTTCAATAGATATCCCCTATCACGGGCTTAAAATAATCACATTCATGTATCTCCAACTGCAAGTGAAAGCCTATTCATGTATACTATGATAGAGTTTTATGGAAAATATTCACGCACATAATTAAACATAGGAGTTATTATACATTATATGCAGTGAGCTAGAATACATAAAGTGCAATTATGGATGTTCAGCATCTCTACAAACTCAGGGATGTTCTCCCCTGATGCACATATCATACTTCATAAAACTATTGTATTATCTAGCTTCTTTATTATTTAACCCAAAAATTTGATCCAAGTACTCATACATAACGTTGAACCATATACTTCAAATATATAAAATACATAACATTCAAATTCACATGGAATTTCTTCTAGAATTTTCTAATTGCCATTAATGCAAAATTCCCTTAATGCCTTATCTTTATAAATCCTAAATCATCATATAGTGTGTTATCCACCATCTTAATTTCACAATTATACATCCAACTAATTAGGTTAGTCTCCATCGAGCAAATTTCATATTAACTCACTCCCCCTGATTTTAGGCTAATTGTCCATAGACCAATCTATTACTTATGCATGCAGTGCATTGAAAGCAACTTATTTCTTAGTTCAACGAGAACCATATAGACATAGCATGCTGGCTAGCCAATTTAATTACGAGGGAAGTGCAAAGGTAGTTACTAGCTACACATATAGCTGCTTTGCTAATATTGCAGCTCAACGAGAGCACAACATAGTGATACACATTCATGCGTAATGTGGAATGTTGATATTCAGTCCGACATAATAGATAACAATAAAATGGAAAGCTGCAAGCTTGCTTAAAATTAGTGCAATAGAGAAAGTTAACTTGGCCAGAAGGGACGTGAAAAAAACTTCAAGTCTTAATACATGCACTTAAAGATAGATTTAGAAAGGCTATGCCTATTATTACACATATTTTCTTATGCCTTTACCCAATATTCCTCTCTTTTCATGCCATAATTACTTTAAGTCGTAATTTGCTTCATGCATCATTTATGAATGATCACTTCTAGTGCTCCGTAGAATCCAATCATACTTCTAGTATCAATTATTTATGGCATGAAATATTCACATATCCAATATACTATTCAATGTATAATGACAAAGTTAGGGTAGTACATATACACTTCTAGTTTTGGGTTGAAGTATTAAACACTTAGTTTTAAGATTATATTATTTCTTGGCTAAATATGTCCTTCTAGGATCAACTCATATGCCAGTATAGTCCAATTGTTCATGTGCTTCTAGTGAATTCAGGTTTCTCTTCCACCTACATGGTAGAGATGCACAACGAACTATAACCTTCATGGTTAATCGAGGCTTCTTTCTGGATAATATTATTGTAAAACTTATTTAGATAGGCAAAAGGCAATTCTTATATGTAGAACATATAATTCTTATTTATTCTATGAGAAATTAATAACATGTATTACTTCATGTAACAATTGCAATTAAAAATATAAAATATTTGAAAATGCAATCACTCTCTAATGTGGGTCTTGATATTGATGACCGCCAAATTAGAGAACTAATGATTTCTATCGAGATGTTGAGCAGGGAATCCATGTGAGATGATGAGATGTGTTTAAAAGAACCTGATGCTAATTTATAGCTGCGGTGACCAACTCAAACAGAGGTTTAATTTCGTTTTACTTTCGAATTTGAGTCTAGGTATGCTGTACTATTAAGGAGTTATTAGGGATGCCAGCTAAATTGTTGAATCAAGTGCTCATCTTCCAGAAACAACATCCTCACACCTAGACAATTCCAGCAATACCTAACTTGCTTACTTCTGCTGAGAATTGCCAGTGCGGCAGTGCCACACTCAAGGGGCGGCAGTGCCGCACTTTGTCCAACCGTTGGACGACAGCGTATAAATACTATAAATACTACTTTTCCTCCTTACAACGGTCTCTTCTTGCAGCTCCCGACTTTCTGCCCATTACAGACAGAAAAAGCAGCTCCCTCTCTCCTCCATTGTTGGCCTTGAGCTCAAAGTTGGATCTCGACTTTCCACCATAGAAACTTGAGTAAAAGGGCAGCAACCTGGGAGTTGAGAGCAGATCTACTGATTCTCAAAGTTTGAGAGCACTTGGTTCGCATTTGGCTGGCGCTCTTGAGGTCTACTCCTTGGAGCTTTACTCCTAGCCGGCTAGGCGTCGCCCTAGAGCTTGCCAATCTCATTGGGCAGCCTAGGGAGGTTTGTAATCTCGTGTGCAGCTAAGAAATCACCCCTCTGTAACAACCCTAAAAATCCACACAACCTAAAAATCCCAACCAATTAAAATTTTTCATTTATTTATGAAAACCCATTTTTCTTGTGCAAGCATATAGGTTTCATTATGAATTTGGTAAATAAAGGAGTATAGCTTGCATTTTAATTCCATTCACATAGAATAATAACTTATGCATCACATTTGGGATTTATTGCAATTTATGTTTGTGTTTACTCAATATTTAAAATGGGTAATATATGTATTTATACCCTTAAGTGAAAATAGAAAAAGAAAAAGAAAAAGAAGAAGAGAGAAAAAGGAAGAGCAGAAATCGGCCCAACACCGCGCGCACGCGCGATGCCGACCGCACGCGCGCGCGACCGTTTCATCCGCACCCACTGCCCCGCAGCCGCTGACCGCCCGGCCCCGCATGTCAGCCGCCTTCCCATTCCACTGTTTCTCTTCCTCACGAAGGCGACGCGCCTGCCGGGGGTGTCACGCAAATGGCGTGACCGACAGCGCCACGCATGGCAGAGCCCTGACCCCGCTGTTCCCCTCCTGTCCCCTCCTTTCTTGGCCGCCAAGCGAACCCGCGCCCATCCGGAGCCCTAGATCCACTCGAGCCACGGCCCTTCGATCGGTCGAGCGCGATCAAGACCGTTCGCCATTGGAGCTGGCCAAGCTCGCCTATAAAAAGGAGCTCACCCCGAAGCCCTACCCTCATTTCCCCTCGCCGCCACCGCGGCACAGACCGGCACACTACACCAAACCGAGAGAGAGAGAGAGCGTAGGAGAAGGGCGGAGCAGAGGAGGAGAAGCTGTGAAAGCCCATGTTTGGTTTTGGATAATTGATGAAACCTAGTTTGCTAACGATTGCTCTAAGTGTTTCATGAGAATTGATTAGAAAATGGCAAGATGGAGCAAAGGACCGGGTCGGTGGAGGTCACAAGTGAAGGGCAATGACGGCGTCCATGAAAATGGTGTAAGTCCATCAACAAAGGAGAAAGCCCTATTGACAGGCATCCATGCAAATGGTATAAGTCCATCATCATAGGTGTCCACAAGGTCCATCAAGAGATGAGAAGGAAGTTGATAAGAAACCGGGAGCTCAAGGCAAAGGTATAACAAATAGGAGCTTTTTTTTGGTTTTGGTGATCAAGACTCCATAGAGGGAGTGATCACATTTAGGATAGATAGCCGTACTATCAAGAGGGGCAAAATCGTTGATGAAATACGGTTATCAAGTGCCACTAGGTGTTCATGATCATTGCATATGCATATAGATGCTAGTGACACTAACTTGACCCGTGGAAAACTCTTTGAAAAAGGCTAACACACGTGCACCTAAGTGAGAGTCACTTTGGAGTGTTAGTGACTTAAGAAACGGGGTGAAGTTTGAGGGTTAGAGAGGGTTTGGTCCTCCCTTCCTCCTGCCGAGCTTGCGAGGCAGGATTCGGCGAATTTCGGAAAAGTTACAATAGAAAAACTAGCGTCGGACCGTATTGTCACAGAGCGTCGGACCATTAGCCTCAGTCCGACGGCTAACACTGCTGAGAGCGTCGGACGCTCAGTTTCGGAGCGTCGGACTATTGTCCGAAGCGTCCGACGGTGCAGAGCGACGAAGAGGTAACACGTGGCGAGCTCTGAGAGCGTCGGACTCTCGGCGTTAGTCCGACGGTGAGCGTCGGACCATCGTCCGACGGTTTTCAGGGCTCGGGGAGCTCTTTGGAAACGTCGGACGGCCGCGTTCGTTAGTCCGACGGCTCCGTCTGACTGAGTCCGACGGTGGTCGGCAGAGGGCGTCGGACCGGTTGATTTAGTCCGACGTTCGTCCGTCCGACGGTCGTTTTGGCGCGAGGAAATAGCCGTTGTGATCCAACGTTCGACTTCAAACGGCTAGTGACACGTGGCGTTCATCCGAGGCGTCGGACCGTGCGGATTAGTCCGACGCTCTGGCCGTCGGACAGTCCGACGGTACGCAGTGAAGTCTAAACGGCTAGTTCTTTGTGTGTGGCTTATAAATAGTCACTTGGCCGGTTTGGGGAGGATCTCTTGGCACTCCTGAACATCATAACATACTTGTGAGCCTTCCCACTCCACTCTCACTCATCCTACTTGATTGTGATCATCATTTGGTGAGTTTGGAGAGCATCAAGTGCATTGCATTGATAGAGATCATCTAGAGGCACTTGGTAGTGGTGATTCGCAGCGGTTTCTCTTGAGCTTGCCGACTCCTAGACAGCTTGGAGCTGCGAGGATTGTTGAGGGGAGTTGGTGATTGTCTCCGCCTCCGATCAAGGTATTGTGAGGGGTTCTTGAGCCTATCCCCGCGAGAGATCGCAAAAGGCATCTTTAGTGGATTGCTCGTAGCTTGGTGGATCCCCATCTTGTGTTGGTTGTGCGGCACCCTTGAGAAGGGTTTGGCGTGTGATGCCAATTAGCGCGTGAACCTCCAAGTGGGTGTATCGCTACAACGAGGACTAGCTTGCCGGCAAGCAAGTGAACCTCGGTAAAAAATCTTGTGTCATCTCTCTACCGAGGATTTCCCTTATATGTGATTGATTGGTTATATTGGACTTCATATCTTCTCTACACCGGGGGTATTGAAATCACCTTCTCTCTTTACTTTTGTGTACTTACTCTCGTGTGTAGCTTGTTAGTTAGTTGCTCACTTAGGAGTAGTGTATAGTAGTGACATAGCCTTTGAGTGTGAACTAGTGATCATAGTGTAGTATACTTGTCTAGGTGGCTTGCATAGCATAGTTTAGAGCTAGTATTTTGCAAAGCTTGCTATTGTTACTAATCGTCTTGTAAAGTGTTGTTTGTAGATTTTTATAGGCTATTCACCCCCCCTCTAGCCATTTAGGACCTTTTCAAGCTGCCGGAGCGCCGCCGCCGCGGAGCACGCCGGAGCCGGACACGGAGGAGAAGCCCGAGCTGCGGACGAGGAGCGGCACGGCACTGCGATCGCTCTGCACGGCTCCGACTCGCCACTGCATCGCCATCCTAGCTTCACCGACACCACGGTGAGCCACCGCACGCTATGTCCGAACCTCGCCCTGCTTTTGCCATGGTGTTCCGCCCACGGGACGCGCAGGAACGAGCCTTTACCGGCTCAGGAAGATCACCTGCACCATGCACTCATGCGACCGGCCGAAACCCCCGGACTACAAGCTTGCTAGACCGAGAACGCAGCACGACGCGTTCTCGGCGGAGCGCGCTCACCACCGACGCGTTCCGACGCCGAATCACCTATTCCGAGCAATCCGACTAGCACCCGTATAGGTTAGAGCGTCGTGGAGCACCGCCACGACCCCTTGAGCTAGCTACGCGGATCTAAGCGCTAGAGGAAGCCTCGTCCGCAGTGCGCCGCGACCTCGCCGGAGCGCCGCCGTGGACCATAGCCAAAAGGAGGCCTTGCCCTGTCACTAGTTCACTACTAAGCGGACGTATGCCCGTTTAGTCACGCCAATTTGACTGAACCACGTCCGGTTATGCCAAAACGAGACCGTAATCACCTTGCCGTCGTCAGCCGCCGCCGGCGACACGCCGCCGCCACAACCGAGCACCTTGGGAATCTCGGTAGCCAAAATTGGTAGTTGGTATACCATCGCCATAGACCCCGGAGGCGTATACATCTCCTAGAAGACCTCCTTAGCCCCGCCGGAACCTCACAGTCGCGGCGACATCGCCGCCAATGACCGGAGCATCTCAATACCGCGACCAGGAACAAAAACCGACCACCTCGGACAAGCTTAGTTGCGGAAGATCAAACCTCCATAGCCCGGAACACCGCGAGGTGCGTTCTCGGGGAAACGTGATCACCGCCGACACGATCCGCCTCGCCTAAATCCGTTTCGAGTACCCCCGATCGCCTCGTGCTGCGGAGAGAGAGGCCGACCAGGTTCGCCAAGTCTGCCTCAGCACCGCCGCGTAGATAGCCGAGCCCCGAATCATGTCTGTCGCCTTGGCTACGTGTGCCTCCACCTCGTCGGAGAACCGCCGTATGCCGAGGGAGAGAAGGAGGCCATACCACGACTCTAACCCACCACCATCTGGTCGGACGACTGCCTGAGCGCGCCAATTGGGGAAAGCCGAGCCCTGTCTTGCCGAAATATGGTCATCGCCGCCCTGTCATCGTCCGCCGCACCGGAGAGACACCGCCGCCTTGAATAGACGCCCTGAAACCCTGCTAGCACCAAATCTCCGATTCGCCCGAGCCTCTCCGGGAGAGCTCGGGAGAGCGGCACCCTCGGCGCACCAAATCTCCGATTCGCCCGAGCCTCCCCGGGAGAGCTCGGGAGAGCGGCACCCTCGGCGCACCAAATCTCCGATTCGCCCGAGCCTCCCCGGGAGAGCTCGGGAGAGCGGCACCCTCGGCGCCCTGAATTTCCGATTCGCCCGAGCTACGCCGAGCTCCGCCGAGCTACGCCGAGCCCCGCCGAGCTCCGCCGACCTACGCCGAGCTACACTGAGCTACGCCGAGCTCTGCCGAGCTACCCCCGACCACCGCCGAGCTCCGCCGAGCTACCCCCGACCACCGCCGAGCTACCCCCTACCACCGCCGAGCTACGCCGACGCCAGCGACTCTCTGGAAACCAGCATCGAACACCTGGTGGGCGACCATCGGGTCTGTGTTCTGATGAGGCGCCACATGCCGCACTACTGGACCCGCGCGCCACGTGGACCAATCCCGAGCTGCCCCTGATTAACCGACCAATTTTCCCATTTTCAGAAAATAGGATAATCTTCGGAAATTCATAACTTATTCATTCGATGTCCAAAAATTGCGCACCATATATCAAAATTCTCAGAAAAATGAGATCTACAATCTAAGACTATGTTTGTGTGCATTTGGCTCTTTATTTTATTAGATTTTTCTGAAATACTCTATAGGAGTCGCTGACGCGACTATTTCGTGTTCGATTTCAGAGCCGGAGGAGGATCTGACTAAGGAAGACGACCACGAGTACTTTCAGGAGCTAGGAGACGACTATGAAGGTGCCACGTCCCACCAAATCCTTAGATCCTATTACGCATTGCAAATGACATTGTTGCTATTGCTTTGTGATTATGTATGGAATGGTTGCATGGTAGTATATTTGAATTCCCTGCCTTGATAAGACTTTACCCTGCTATCCGCTGCTAGGTTAGCTGCTGCTTAATTTACTGTTACTCTTCCACTACTTACTACATGCTATATGCTATGTGGTGGAATTGGGACGGTGCATAACTGATTATAACCACTGGGAGAGAGTGCTGCGTGCGTCTTGGGTGCGTGGTAAGGGTTGATGTCGACCAAGTGAGATGTGAGACAAGCCCGTGGGGCAAGTCGTGCCGGGGGTGCAACCTGGGCATCCCCACGAGAGATACCTGTGGCGGGTAATGACTTATGAGGTGGTTCCGGGATGTGCATTGAAGTCCCGTGAGCGGAGGTGCCGTGATGGCACGGGGAGAGTATCCCCTAAGTGGAGATGCCTGCTTGGTCACAACCTAGGATCTGACTAGTGACCGGAAACATCTGGATTCCCTTGCTACTCACTCGCTTCTGATGGGCGGGAGACGGCTGGACTACTTGGTAGGGCGGTGCCACTACTGCTAGGTTGAGAGGTGATAAGGGTGGACGGTGACGGATGGCAGATTCCCGTACCGTTCTAGATGCGCAGTACCACTGATGGGGCCCGGTACTGCGTCTCCCAGTCTCAGTGTGATGGTGTTGGATCCAGAATGTCCCAGGGCTGAGTGGCAGGGTGGTACCGACCTAGGCAAGCAAGCACCCGGAATTCTGCCTAGATGATTGTACAGCATCGATGATGGCTAATCTTGTGAGTAGTGAAACCTCTGCAGAGTGTATGGTTGATCGATCGATACATAAGCCAACTCGTTGGCTATGGACCTTTCCTAATGTTTCTGCAACCACTATTAGATGAGAGCATATTCTTTTCTCCCCCTGGATAACATTTTTCCGGCAGTGTTCCCGTTGTGGTAGTGTGCCGCTGAGATAGGCCCGAGAGGGAGTTGGGCCTGTCGAATGATAGTGAGGTGTGGGTATGTGAGGTGTGGTGATGGGAAAAGGGATGATGGTGTTAACTGGTGATAAAACTTGACTAATTAAACATTGATTACAGCTGCATAGGAAAACCTCAGCCTATAGGTCTGCTTGTATAGCCTTGCATCCACTTTCCACAAAGCAAATGCTGCATAGGTGGGTTCCGTGGCCAGTACAAATCGTACTGATAAATTTGCTTTCAGGTGACGAGAATGAGTACGACTTCGAGGGAGATGATGACGAGGAATAGGGTCACGTGCTACACTCAAGTTGGCCGTGAAGGATGAAACGTTTCCGCATCTTCTAAAGCTTCTCTGAATCTTGATTCCGCCAATGTGGCGATGTAATAAATGTTTATGTAAGACTTAATTACCGTTGTATGGATCCTGGTGTCAACTGAGATATGGGTAATTTCATGGATTGTCCCAAGCAATCTGTTGAATTACAATTCGAGCCTGTGGATTTCCCTTCGTGGAAATTGAGGTCGTTTCAGTTGGTATCAGCGACATACTTGACTGTAGGACGAGACCCATAGAGAATGGACGTTAGAATAGGAAGCCAGACTCTCTTTCGGTTATATTACCGACCTTGCATTCACTTTTTATGCAATGGCTCATCTAATACAAGGACCTGCTAATCCGTTTCTTGAAAAATTCACAGATGACCAGCCTTGGACCACCACTTCGTCCACTGCACGACGGCACTATTGAGATCCCGATCAAATGGCTATTGACCTTATGCACCAGTAGCTTATGGGACCCTGCGTAGCCCTTAGACTAGTGTTACCATGAGTTGTCCTGTCATTGGCTATCTGCGCATAGCACGATCTTCTTAGCAGCTAGGAACATCCTTTATATAATAATAACCATGTGATGAGTGACATTTGGATCTTATGCTTCTTATGGATCTCTATGCTTCTTTGGTTGAGTGTAGGATAGCATGAAAAATGTTTTAATTCATTTAAATCGTTGAAAACATCTAACTCCTACTTAAACCACTACAAGATTATTACTGCACTGAGCACGTACCTAATAACTTCAGATGTCAATGAGACGTTCCGCGCGCCTGGAGAACCGCCAGCCCTCCCCCGCACCTGCGCCAGGACGCCGGCGTGGTCGCAACCGTGGACGCCCAGCTGGCAGGCGAGCTGGAGTTAACTTGGAAGAAGAGCTGGGCCGGGCAGAGGATGCACCGCCGGTGAACGATCCGCCACCACAGGGCGAGAATGTGCCTCCGCCACCGCCGCCGCCGCCGCCACCAACGTTGGCGGAAGTAATGGCACAGCAGACCCAGCTGCTGAATGCCATAGCTACTGGGATGAACAGGCACCATGGGCCACCCCAGAATGACTTCCAAAGGAAACTGGAGGGTTTCCTAAAGCTGAGGCCACCCACCTTCGACGGGACCGACAGCGATCCCCTCGCTGTCGACGATTGGCTTAAAGAGATGGAGAAGAAGCTGGACCTGACCACTTGCTCCGACGAGGAGTGTGTTGGCATTGCTAGCCACCAGCTGACTGGTGCTGCACGAGCATGGTGGGACAACTACACCAGCGCTCACGAGGACCCAGCCCGCATTGACTGGGATGAGTTCACCGAGGCTTTCCGTGACCACCACATTCCTGAGGGAGTCATGGAGGCCAAGGAGAACGAGTTTCGCAACATCTCCCAGGGAGCTGACCGGATCCACGAGTACACCACCCGCTTCAACTGCTTGCTCCGCTACGCACCTGCGTCTTGCGTGAGTTCCAAGAAGGAAAAGATGTACTACTACAGGAAGGGACTTCAGACCAAGATCAGGTTGGCTCTGTCAGGGAACAAGAGCTACACTCTGCGTGAGCTGATTGACCGCTGTATTGAGATCGAGAAGGATCGCATGGAAGCATGTCTGGAGTTCGAGGCCCAGAACAAAGGAAAGAAGCGCCGCTCTGAGGGAGCCGCTCGCACTGCTCCACCCCAGAGACAGCGAACGGGTGCACCTCCGCCTTTCCGGACTCGCCAGGGACCTTCTTCGGGAACGAGCCGTGGTGGTACCAACAACAGCAACTACCACCGCCCCGCTCAGACCTACCCTGCGCCGACTCGAGCTGTGCAGAACACACCCGCCCCCGCTACCAACACGCTAAGGACAAGCAATTGGAAGGCTCCTACGACAGCCACAGCAGGCAGTGCGCCCCTCACTTGCTTCGGATGCGGAAAGCCTGGACACCGTGTGGCTATGTGCCCCGACCTCAACCGTGCACCAGCAGCTGCACAGGGCACACCGAACCGGGGATCTGCTACCCGAGGAAGACTGAACCACATGACCGCTGAGGAAGCTGAAGCTGCACCTGATGATGTGTACGGTACGTTCCTAGTTCAGGGTAACATGGCTACAGTTTTGTTCGATTCGGGAGCTACATGTTCATACATTTCATCTGCATATGCACGTAAGCATAACATACCTGTAACCCCGAGAGCAAACCCCATCCTAACTAGCTCGCCCTTAGGAACCTTCAGAAGCGTTCACATATGTAGGGGAGTGATAATCACAATCGAGGGACTTGACTTCCGAGCTGACCTAACCCTACTACCCTCCAATAGCTTAGATGTCATCTTAGGCATGGACTGGCTAACCAAACACCGGGGAGTGATACCTTGTTCACCTAGATATGTTCAGGTAACCCACCCTTGGGGAACAGCTGTCCGATGTGTACCCCAAACCGAGAGAGTCCAAGCCCTCCTATGTGCCCTGGAGACTAAAGCAGATAAGACAGAGCTGACATTCAGAGATGTGCCAGTAGTCTGTGAATTCAATGACGTATTTCCAGAGGAGTTGCCAGGAATGCCACCAGATAGAGATGTGGAGTTTGTTATAGAGCTGATGCCAGGGACTGCACCGATTGCCAAAAGACCCTACGGAATGTCGGCTGAAGAGTTGAAGAAACTCAAGAAGCAGCTAGGAGAATTACTGGAGAAGGGCTTCATTAGGCCTAGTGCTTCGCCCTGGGGATCTCCCGTTTTGTTTGTCAAGAAGAAGGATGGCACGATGAGGATGTGCATTGACTACCGGAATCTGAATGCGGTCACAGTCAAGAATAAGTACCCACTGCCCCGCATCGATGATCTGTTAGATCAACTGAGTAAGGCCAAGTACTTCTCGAAGATCGATCTCCGATCAGGGTACCATCAGATGAAGATCAGGGAAGAGGATATCCCGAAGACTGCATTTGTCACTAGATATGGACAGTATGAGTGCACAGTAGTCTCATTTGGACTCACTAATGCTCCAGCATACTTCATGAACATGATGAACAAGATCTTCATGAATGAGCTAGACAAGTTTGTGGTGGTATTCATTGATGATATATTGGTTTATTCAGCCACCAAAGAGGAACATGAACATCATCTAAGGACCGTATTGGAGAGGTTGTCTCGCAACCAGCTATACGCCAAATTCTCCAAGTGTGAATTCTGGCTTGAGGAAGTTGCTTTCCTTGGACACGTACTGTCAGGAGAAGGAGTCGCGGTAGACCTAGCCAAGATTGAAGCTGTGAAAGAGTGGGAACAACCCTGTAATGTGTCAGAAATCAGAAGCTTTTTGGGACTTGCAGGATACTATCGCAGATTTATTGAGAACTTCTCCAAGATTGCAAGACCCATGACTAACTTGCTGAAGAAAGAGAACAAGTTTATATGGACTCCTGAATGTGAGAAGAGTTTTCAGACCTTGAAGGAGAAGCTCACTACTACACCTGTACTAGCCTTACCCGATATTCACAAAGATTTTGTTGTATATTGTGACACCTCTCGGCAAGGTTTGGGCTGTGTACTAATGCAAGAAGGAAGAGTGATAGCTTATGCCTCAAGACAGTTGAAGGAACATGAGCAGCGATACCCGACTCATGACCTAGAACTTGCAGCCGTGGTACATGCACTCAAGATTTGGAGACACTATTTAATAAGCAACAAGTGTGACATCTACACTGATCACAAGAGCCTGAAGTACTTCTTCACACAAGAAGATCTGAATATGAGGCAGCACAGATGGCTAGAACTCATCAAGGACTATGATCTTGAGATCCATTACCACCCAGGAAAGGCTAATGTTGTCGCTGATGCACTTAGCCGCAAAAGCTACTGCCATACCCTCATCACCAAGTCTATGCTGTCTGAGCTCAGGAGAGAGTTTGATGCGTTCCAGCTCGAGGTAATCTCCTATGGCATGCTAAATGAGCTTCGCGTCGAGTACAATCTCACCTCACGGATCCGTGAAGCGCAAAAGAACTGTCCTGAGATAGACTATATCCGTGGTTTGATGAAGCTAGGAAGAGGCCCTGAATACCGAGAAGATGAGCAGGGAACTGTATGGTACAAAGATAGAATCTGCGTACCGACGGATTCAGCGATACGAGAAGAGATTCTGTCAGAAGGGCATGACTCCAAATATTGCATTCACCCATGGTCAGCCAAGATGTACCATGATCTAAGGAAGCACTTCTGGTGGGAGAATATGAAGGCAGACATTGCAGGGCATGTAGCCCGATGTGACACTTGCAGCAGAATCAAGGCCGAACATCAACGACCAGCCGGCCTACTACAACCCCTCGCAATTCCAGAATGGAAATGGGAATGCATTTCGATGTATTTTATCGTTGGGTTACCCCACACCAAGGAGAAACACGATTCGATTTGGGTGATAGTCGACCGTTTGACCAAAGTCGCTCACTTCATTCCCATCAGCATTGGCTACGAGGCCGAACGGCTGGTGGATTTATACATAACCCACATTCTGAGACTACACGGGACACCCACAAGCATAATATCTGATCGAGGCTCACAATTCACGTCTCGATTCTGGCAGGCCTTGCACAAATCCATCGGAACCAAGCTGGATTATAGCACGGCTTATCACCCACAAACTGACGGTCAAACAGAAAGAGTGAACCAAATTCTCGAAGATATGCTCCGAGCTTGTGTGATAAAATACAAGACCAGTTGGGAAAGCTGCTTACCCCACGCTGAATTCTCGTACAACAACAGCTATCAAACAAGCCTCAAGATGTCACCGTTTGAGGCATTGTATGGGAGACCCTGCAGGACCCCGCTAATGTGGTCAGAACCCGGAGAGAGGGCCTTCTTTGGCCCTGCTAAGATTGTAGAAGCAGAGGAAGGCGTAGCACAGGTCAGAGAAAATTTGAGAATTGCACAGAGTAGGCAAAAGAGTTATGCAGATAGAAGACGTAGAGAGCTTGAGTTCAAGGTTGGGGATTATGTCTACCTCAAGGTATCTCCACTTCGTGGCACCGTCAGATTCCACGTAAAAGGGAAATTGGCACCAAGATATGTTGGGCCATACAAGATCTGTAAAAGGGTTGGAAAGCTTGCTTACAAGCTGGAACTACCGGAGGAATTATCTGGAGTACACCCCGTGTTCCATGTCTCGCAATTAAGGAAGTGTTTGAAGCTTCCCGAGGAGCAAGTTCCTACGGATGCATTAGACCTGCAAGACACACTTGAATACAAGGAACATCCGATCAAGATCTTGGCACAGGATACAAAGGAGACTTGAAACAAAACCATTCCGATGTGCAAGGTACAATGGAGCAATCACACTGAAAGGGAAGCTACGTGGGAGAAAGAATCGGACTTGCGGATTATGTTTCCTTACCTCTTCGATGGGTACGTTATCTCTGAATCTCGAGGTCGAGATCCTAATGAGGGGGGAGGACTGTAACAACCCTAAAAATCCACACAACCTAAAAATCCCAACCAATTAAATTTTTTTATTTATTTATGAAAACCCATTTTTCTTGTGCAAGCATATAGGTTTCATTATGAATTTGGTAAATAAAGGAGTATAGCTTGCATTTTAATTCCATTCACATAGAATAATAACTTATGCATCACATTTGGGATTTATTGCAATTTATGTTTGTGTTTACTCAATATTTAAAATGGGTAATATATGTATTTATACCCTTAAGTGAAAATAGAAAAAGAAAAAGAAAAAGAAGAAGAGAGAAAAAGGAAGAGCAGAAATCGGCCCAACACCGCGCGCACGCGCGATGCCGACCGCACGCGCGCGCGACCGTTTCATCCGCACCCACTGCCCCGCAGCCGCTGACCGCCCGGCCCCGCATGTCAGCCGCCTTCCCATTCCACTGTTTCTCTTCCTCACGAAGGCGACGCGCCTGCCGGGGGTGTCACGCAAATGGCGTGACCGACAGCGCCACGCATGGCAGAGCCCTGACCCCGCTATTCCCCTCCTGTCCCCTCCTTTCTTGGCCGCCAAGCGAACCCGCGCCCATCCGGAGCCCTAGATCCACTCGAGCCACGGCCCTTCGATCGGTCGAGCGCGATCAGGACCGTTCGCCATTGGAGCTGGCCAAGCTCGCCTATAAAAAGGAGCTCACCCCGAAGCCCTACCCTCATTTCCCCTCGCCGCCACCGCGGCACAGACCGGCACACTGCACCAAACCGAGAGAGAGAGCGTAGGAGAAGGGCGGAGCAGAGGAGGAGAAGCTGCCGGAACGCCGCCGCCGTGGAGCACGCCGGAGCCGGACACGGAGGAGAAGCCCGAGCTGCGGACGAGGAGCGGCACGGCACTGCGATCGCTCTGCACGGCTCTGACTCGCCACTGCATCGCCATCCTAGCTTCACCGACACCACGGTGAGCCACCGCACGCTATGTCCGAACCTCGCCATGCTTTTGCCATGGTGTTTCGCCCACGGGACGCGCAGGCACGAGCCTTTACCGACTCAGGAAGATCACCTGCACCATGCACTCATGCGACCGGCCGAAACCCCCGGACTACAAGCTTGCTAGACCGAGAATGCAGCACGACGCATTCTCGGCGGAGCGCGCTCACCACCGACGCGTTCCGACGCCGAATCACCCATTCCGAGCAATCCGACTAGCACCCGTATAGGTTAGAGCGTCGTGGAGCACCACCACGACCCCTTGAGCTAGCTACGCGGATCTAAGCGCTAGAGGAAGCCTCGTCCGCAGTGCGCCGCGACCTCGCCGGAGCGCCGCCGCGGACTGGAGCCAAAAGGAGGCCTTGCCCTGTCACTAGTTCACCACTAAGCGGACGTATGCCCGTTTAGTCACGCCAATTTGACTGAACCACGTCCGGTTATGCCAAAACGAGACCGTAATCACCTTGCCGTCGTCAGCCGCCGCCGGCGACACGCCGCCGCCACAACCGAGCACCTTGGGAATCTCGGTAGCCAAAATTGGTAGTTGGTATACCATCGCCATAGACCCCGGAGGCGTATACATCTCCTAGAAGACCTCCTTAGCCCCGTCGGAACCTCACAGTCGCGGCGACATCGCCGCCAATGACCGGAGCATCTCAATACCGCGACCAGGAACAAAAACCGACCACCTCGGACAAGCTTAGTTGCGGAAGATCGGACCTCCATAGCCCAGAACACCGCGAGGTGCGTTCTCGGGGAAACGTGATCACCGCCGACACGATCCGCCTCGCCTAAATCCGTTTCGAGTACCCCCGATCGCCTCGCGCTGCGGAGAGAGAGGCCGACCAGGTTCGCCAAGTCTGCCTCAGCACCACCGCGTAGATAGCCGAGCCCCGAATCATGTCTGTCGCCTTGGCTACGTGCGCCTCCACCTCGTCGGAGAACCGCCGTATGCTGAGGGAGAGAAGGAGGCCATACCACGACTCTAACCCGCCACTATTTGGTCGGACGACTGCCTGAGCACGCCAATTGGGGAAAGCCGAGCCCTGTCTTGCCGAAATATGGTCATCGCCGCCCTGTCATCGTCCGCCGCACCGGAGAGACACCGCTGCCTTGAACAGACGCCCTGGAACCCTGCTAGCACCAAATCTCCGATTCGCCCGAGCCTCCCCGGGAGAGCTCGGGAGAGCAGCACCCTCGGCGCCCCAAATCTCCGATTCGCCCGAGCCTCCCCGGGAGAGCTCGGGAGAGCGGCACCCTCGGTGCACCAAATCTTCGATTCGCCCGAGCCTCCCCGGGAGAGCTCGGGAGAGCGGCACCCTCGGCGCCCCGAATTTTCGATTCGCCCGAGCTACGCGGAGCCCCGCCGAGCTACGCCGAGCTCCGCCGACTTACGCCGAGCTACGCCGAGCTACGCCGAGCTCCGCCGAGCTACCCCCGACCACCGCCGAGCTCCGCCGAGCTACCCCCGACCACCGCCGAGCTCCGCAGAGCTACGCCGAGCTACGCCGACGCCAGCGACTCTCTGGAAACCAGCATCGAACACTTGGTGGGCGACCATCGGGTCTGTGTTCTGATGAGGCGCCACATGCCGCACTACTGGACCCGCGCGCCACGTGGACCAATCCCGAGCTGCCCCTGATTAACCGACCAATTTTCCCATTTTCAGAAAATAGGATAATCTTCGGAAATTCATAACTTATTCATTCGATGTCCAAAAATTGCGCACCATATATCAAAATTCTCAGAAAAATGAGATCTACAATCTAAGACTCTGTTTGTGTGCATTTAGCTCTTTATTTTATTGGATTTTTCTAAAATACTCTATAGGAGTCGCTGACGCGACTATTTCGTGTTCGATTTCAGAGCCGGAGGAGGATCTGACTAAGGAAGACGACCACGAGTACTTTCAGGAGCTAGGAGACGACTATGAAGGTGCCATGTCCCACCAAATCCTTAGATCCTATTACGCATTGCAAATGACATTGTTGCTATTGCTTTGTGATTATGTATGGAATGGTTACATGGTAGTATATTTGAATTCCCTGCCTTGATAAGACTTTACCCTGCTATCCGCTGCTAGGTTAGCTGCTGCTTAATTTACTGTTACTCTTCCACTACTTACTACATGCTATATGCTATGTGGTGGAATTGGGACGGTGCATAACTGATTATAACCACTGGGAGAGAGTGCTGCGTGCGTCTTGGGTGCGTGGTAAGGGTTGATGTCGACCAAGTGGGATGTGAGACAAGCCCGTGGGGCAAGTCGTGCTGGGGGTGCAACCTGGGCATCCCCACGAGAGATACCTGTGGCGGGTAATGACTTATGAGGTGGTTCCGGGATGTGCATTGAAGTCCCGTGAGCGGAGGTGCCGTGATGGCACGGGGAGAGTATCCCCTAAGTGGAGATGCCTGCTTGGTCACAACCTAGGATCTGACTAGTGACCGGAAACATCTGGATTCCCTTGCTACTCACTCGCTTCTGATGGGCGGGAGACGGCTGGACTACTTGGTAGGGCGGTGCCACTACTGCTACGTTGAGAGGTGATAAGGGTGGACGGTGACGGATGGCAGATTCCCGTACCGTTCTAGATGCGCAGTACCACTAATGGGGCCCGGTACTGCGTCTCCCAGTCTCAGCGTGATGGTGTTGGATCCGGAATGTCCCAGGGCTGAGTGGCAGGGTGGTACCGACCTAGGCAAGCAAGCACCCGGAATTCTGCCTAGATGATTGTACAGCATCGATGATGGCTAATCTTGTGAGTAGTGAAACCTCTGCGGAGTGTATGGTTGATCGATCGATACATAAGCCAACTCGTTGGCTATGAACCTTTCCTAATGTTTCTGCAACCACTATTAGATGAGAGCATATTCTTTTCTCCCCCTGGATAACATTTTTTCGGCAGTGTTCCCGTTGTGGTTGTGTGCCGCTGAGATAGGCCCGAGAGGGAGTTGGGCCTGTCGAATGATAGTGAGGTGTGGGTATGTGAGGTGTGGTGATGGGAAAAGGGATGATGGTGTTAACTGGTGATAAAACTTGACTAATTAAACATTGATTACAGCTGCATAGGAAAACCTCAGCCTATAGCTCTGCTTGTATAGCCTTGCATCCACTTTCCACAAAGCAAATGCTGCATAGGTGGGCTCCGTGGCCAGTACAAATCGTACTGATAAATTTGCTGTCAGGTGACGAGAATGAGTACGACTTCGAGGGAGATGATGACGAGGAATAGGGTCACGTGCTACACTCAAGTTGGCCGTGAAGGATGAAACGTTTCCGCATCTTCTAAAGCTTCTCTGAATGTTGATTCCGCCAATGTGGCGATGTAATAAATGTTTATGTAAGACTTAATTACCGTTGTATGGATCCTGGTGTCAACTGAGATATGGGTAATTTCATGGATTGTCCCAAGCAATCTGTTGAATTACAATTCGAGCCTGTGGATTTCTCTTCGCGGAAATCGAGGTCGTTTCACCCTCTCTTCAAGAGTTCATTCTCTTGATTTGAGAACGAGGAATATGGCAACCTTTGTGGTAACCCTAGCCTATTTGTGGCAAGCCTCAACAACGTGGACGTAGGCAAGGCTAAGTGGCGAGCTGAACCACGGGATAAATCACCGTGCGCTGTTGTCTCTTTATTACTCTTGTGTTGTTGATTTGTTCTAGGGTTTGGCCCGATTCGGTGATTTGAAGGATTTCTGTGGTATCCAGTCTTCGAGCTGTGAACTTAGGTGAATTTCTGGAAACAAGCTGTTGGGAGTATATCCTTTCTATCCATATATCATTTGCGCAGTTCTGTTTAGATTTCAGAGTACGGCAGTGCCGCCCTTGGGTTTCGACATCGGCTCGAGTTGAGTTTTTGCAGGCCTATTCACCCCCCTCTAGGCTTCTAGTGATCCTACAATATTTCATACTAGCCTTCAAGCTAATAAATTAACCAGTAATCACTTAATTCAACGGGAATAAAAACTTAGTGCACCACCACTACTACTATCAATACTTTAGGATATGAACTTAAAATTCAACAAATCTATAAGAACATGATTTGTGTTTTTCTTCAAGAAAATCCTTAAATGCTCTAAATAATATCATTCCTGCATGTCTTAACTTTTATTCTCGACAAGCAGTAGCTTCATGCTCTATATCCAACAGTTACGATATACAGTCACAAGCCTTCAAGGGTTGAAACATATGCAAACCATAAATTCAAATTTTATTGCAGTTGACAATATCCTGATTTATAAAGCTATCTAAAAATCCAACTCAATTGCTTTGAGTAATGGTAAATTCAAATACTTCATATATTACATTGCTCTGTGACACTCTATACACAAGAGACATTTCTTCAAGAATATTGTATTGACAAAATCTTATTTACCATCTTATCTTCTAGACATTTAGTACAAAGGTTCAGGCTACTGTTAATAGAGCAGCATTTTATACCTCAAACTATAGGCATACAAGGTTGAAAATTCAACTTTCAATACAATATGATATTCTGTAATCATAATTTGAGATTTTACTCATGCAGTGAGTCCCACAATGCATTTGTTACTTCTCTCGGTCACATTCTCATTCTGGAGAGTAATTATCACTACACTTCAATGGTAGTCAAATATCCTACATGGATTTAATAAAAACCATAACAAATAATTATTTCATTCTTAACAAGTTCAGGTTATTCTTTCTTTATGAAAGTATGCATATATCATTATAACAAAATCATGTGCATATAGATTTACTGCACGTAAACAAGTGGTAAAGTACAAAAAGACAGTGGATGGTTATGTAAAAATATTCTCAGAAGCATCCTAATAATTTTCAGGACAATGGTATATGTAAATTTTCAGAATTAAAATGAAAAATTCATTCATCCCAAAATTTCATTATGCTAGGAAAAATAAATATTGAGACTCTCAAAGGGGCCAAGGCTAAGATCTGCAGGATTTAGAGAGCTCATATATTTTATATCATATTTCTATGCATTAAAAAAACATAAAAATATCGATACATGGCATATATACAAGAACGCAAATTAAATACTATGAATACGTATATGCAAACTGAATGATTTTGATGTCAAAACAATTTTTTTTTCCAAAAATTCAGATAACTCGTGATGGTTAGCCAGATGATGAACTGCATGCATGCATCATTAGTTAATAATTTGGCATGCATGTTGGAACTGCAAGTTACAAAATTTCCAAGACCAGACAATGTTAAAAACTACAGGTTCCAAAATCAATCTAGTGCCTGTCCGAACTAACAATTTTATAATCAACAGGATCAATTGACTAGATATATAGAACAAGTTAAGCCGTTTTGCTTTCTATAATTAGTGCAAAGACCTTCAAAGCTAGTAGGATTGTACAAGCAAGTCACGTATGGATGGACTAATATCGGACTTAGGAAAGTGAACACACATGCTTTACATGGCAAAAACACACAAGAAAATTTTCTTTTCTTTTCTTTTTTTGTGCGGCATGCTGCTGGAGTGCTGGTGCTGTAATACCCCGGGTATTACGGCTAATTAAATATGCCATATCATCATGTTTATTTTAAATACCTGCATATGATTGTGCTTAGCGACTTTAGAGTGACTATTTATGAATGAAGTTGATGTTGCAATTGAATCCCTAATTGGTGATTAAAAATAAAAGCAAAAGAAAAATCCAAATTAAGCCCTAATCGGACCCTAAAACCTTAAATCAAAAGCTACTTAGAATCAAGTGATAGTGTCTTAATAAAAGTTGTAGATCTTTTTAAATGGAACAACTTTTATTTTGGGTGTTTTTGACGTCCTTTTATAAAAATTTAAATTAAACCCTAATTGCTACTTTGAAATTCAAATTTGAAATACTAATTTCAAAACTATTAAGAATCTGACAAAACTTCCTTAATGAAAGTTGTCAAGCTCAGCAAATAGGACAACTTTTATTTTTGAAGATTTTCATGTTGTTGAGAATAAATTAGAGAATTCAATTGGATTAGAAATAAAATTCAAATAGTAGTTTTACCCCTTTTTGAATATCTTCAAAATTATTCAAAATCTGAATTTCCCCCAAAACCAAAGTTGTGCAAAATTCAAAACCCTACAATTTTTATATTGGCAAAATTTCGGGTTGCTGCATAGAAATTGGAAAATTTAGTAAAAAACCGAGTCAGAGGCATTGAAGCCACTACAGTGCTCTACCCCTCCCCTCCTGTTCGCGCACAGAGACGGCCGCCCGTGCGGCCAGGATCTTGCTCCCCGACGTGGCCGTGCGTGTGGAAGACCTCGCGCCACCTTGGGCCGCTCCTGCCTCCCCTCTAACCGGCATATAATGGCACCGGGACACTCCTCTGCCCCCTCCCCACTCCGACCACCACCGCACCCGCCTCGGCCCCGAGACGGAATTGGCCGCCCTCAGACCTTCTTCTCCAAATTCCTCTCACCATTAGTCTGTCCACCTCCCCGAGCACCGTTAGACTCACCTTGTGCCAGCTCTCGTGCTTCGAGGGTCCGGGAACGCGCGTCGTCATCCTCGGGTCCGGCAAGAGCACCGCCGCGGGCACCTCCTCTGCGGCTAGTCTTCCGCGGTGAGCTTTTTCCCTCGCAGTCTCACGTTTCACGCTCTATAGCTCTCACTGATCACTATGCACGCGACGGTTTTCCATTTTGTCCCTCAGGGCCGTCGGAACGGAAAGCACCCCGCCGGTGAACGCCGCTGCAGTCACTGCCGCCGCCACGCCCACGCCTCGGCACCGCCTCTGTAACACCTGAAAAATTTTGATTTATTAATTAGGGAGAATTTGATTTATTTATGCAATTGCTTGGCATTTAATTTAGAGAATAATATTTTTTTTTGAGAAATTAAAAGTAACCATGATTAAGAAACTTGGTTGAATGCATTCATGCTTCTGCATTCTAGTTTGTATTGCTTGAGACTTATTTGAAATTGTTGTATTTTTAAAATATAATTTGAAAACCTTTTTGGAAAAGGAAAAGGAGCAGGACCCTCAGGTCACTCCTTCCTGGCCCAAGACCGAGCAGGTCTGCTGCTCTCCATTCCCTCTCTCGTGCCGCTTGGGCCAAGCGCCAGCAGGCTGGCCCAACTCAACAGAGCACACGCTCCCTCTCTCTTTCTGTGACCGACAGATGGGGCCCGCTGCACGGGGTCACCTCCTTTCTCCCGCTCGTGTTCGAAGCGGACACGGCCGCGCCATAACCACCCCGGCCTCCTCTCTTGGCGTGGCCGAGTCCATCCCGAGCACGCCTCCACCGGCCCAGAAAAGGAAGCCGCGACCCTCTTCCCCCTCCTCTCGGTCTCGCTGACACGTCAGGCCCATGGCTCAGCGTCGTCTCCCTTCTCAGGACGGAGTCCGAGCGGAGCACGAGCGCCGCCTCCAACAGAAGGCAACCGCCGGATTTTTTGGCCGAGTCCGTCCCAAGTACGCCTCCCTCGTGCCCCTATATAGGTCGGCCGAGCCCTGCCGTCCCTCCCCACAAGTTCCCGAGCAAGCCACGCCCTCCAATCTTGCCCTAGCCGCCGCCCCGAGCTCCGCCGTCACCCCGAGCTCCGCCGCCGCCGTCGATTTCTCCTCGGGAAGACTTCTCCGTCGAAATTGGTTGTTCTCCAAGCTTCGCAGCAAGGTTAGGAACCTTTCCGACCCCTTCTCCCTCGGTTTTGTGCACTACAGCCACGATGCCGAGCTTCGCCGCCACCATAGTTCCGCCACCTAGCTCGCCGCATCCTCCCCGATCTACCTCTGTGGCAACCGAAACCATAGATAGGTTCGGCTTGAACTCCTCTTGCTTCCCGACCAGGTCCCGAGGTGTGCCGAGCTTCCTAGCCCCGAAAACGCCGTCTCCGGCCATCTTGCCGGCGAGGAATCGGTCGGGCGCCGCCCGACTCCGGCGACCAGAGCCGCCCCTCTTTCTCCCGAGCTACCTGCGCCGTCCACGGCCGATCCAACGGCTCACAGTGAGAGATACCCTTTCGCCGGCACTTTTGCAAAAGAGCCCCTGAGCTTTTTAATGTTCTAACCCGCGGTCCTTTGGCGTATTTCTCAGATTACGCTTTCCTATTTAGAAAACGTATTTTCCTCGGTTTTAAATCAAAAGGCGTTTTCAATATTTACAGATTTGCCACTCAGTTTATTTCGGCCATATTTTATTCGTTTTAGCTCTGATTTGATCCGTTCAAGTCTCGTTAGATTCGTAATTTCGTAATCTACCTAATGATGCTACTGTTACTCATGTTTTCAACTTTTAAAATTCGAGATTAGATTTAATCTATTATTTTATTAAAGTAAAACTTGTTTATTTCATAACTTTCCCGTTTGAACTCCGATTTGCATGAACTATATATCGTTGGAATCGTAGCAACGCGTAGATTATTTTTATACACTTTTTCAATCTGTTTTTCCACTGTTGGTGTACTGTTTCTAATATAGATCTTGTTTGCTTCGTGTATGATTGCTACGATGATTGTGTGGTGATTTTATGATCGAGTTCAGACGGTGAGCAATACGTAGGTGATCAAGAGTACACGGAGGATCCAAGTTCTCCAGAGCACTTTGATCAAGGCAAGTATAGCATGGACCATCCTTGTTGCCTATTCACCTTAATCATTAAATTCATGGTGCATATGTTTACCTTGGCAACCATAGTGTTTATTCCTAGTTTTGATCACTTGATCCTTGTTACCTATGAGATTGCATTTGAGTAGTGATGCTAGTGCTTTGATGGGTCATGATCTTATGAACTTGAATAATTGATTATGAAATAAAGATTAAAAGATGCTTTTTAGCAACATGGACTAAGGACTTATCTGTAAGTATGACACCGGGACTTACAGCGCAACCATGGGGGCTATATGGCTCTGGCTTTAGTCAAGTATGGAGTTACTTTCTATCATGTTATTAATCTTGAAAGGTTCCTTGCCGAGCTGGTTGTTTTGCGGCTCCTGTCTTTGTGTGTACTGTTGCGCGTGTGTGCCACTGGAAGGAGGGCTCTACCGCCCCTTGCCATTGCGCCCGGATTGATTAGTAACTTGTTAGCGAGGCTTTTGAAAGACTTCATAGTGAACCCCGCCGATCTACCTTGGTAGTGGATCGAGAGGCTGATCACCTCGAGAAAAAGGGTAAATCATGACTCATGGTGAAAGTGTGCAACCTCTGCAGAGTGTAAAACTGATATATCAGCCGTGCTCACGGTCATGAGCGGCCTTGGACGTCTTACAGGAATTTAACTAATTGAATATTGATTTATTTGAAGTTTCTATTGATGTTTATTCCATATTAATTATCATGTTTATATGATCATGCAAATCTTATTCCTTGGTATATTCTATTGCTGCTACTCAAATTGCTAAAATGTGATCAACTAAAAGCAACCGCTGTCAACCAGTGTTATGCCTTATTTGAGCCTCATAAACCCATGTCATTCTTGTTGAGTACGACATGTACTTACGCTTGCTTTATTTTTCATATTTGGATAAAAATCCCGGATGGGTACCAGATGACTATGAGGATTCTTCTGAGGATTATTAGGATTGTGTTCACCAGTCAACTATTCCCTGTGGATTGGAGTTTCTGCGAGAGAGAGATATATATTCCGCTGTTATTAATGTAAAGACTCTGTAATATTATTCATTATATATTAGACCTTGTGATGGTACTATGTAATTTGTCGCTTATGTGTGTGATTGATCTCTGGGCGCACATAAGTTGGTTCATTCAATTTTATCCTTAAAATTGGGTGCGACAGATTGGTATCGGAGCATAGGTTGACTGTAGGACGCAAGCCTAGATAGAGTGGACATTTTATGATGTGCTTTTCTCATCTTATTCATGCTTTCTACCTTAACCTTGATAATTGCTAATTTATGTGCTTCCCTTACCCTTATTCCATTATGAGAATTTGATTTCTCTTCTTATTCTAAGATCTATCATGCTTTCATGCTTTCTCACCTTGTTCTATTACGAAAATTCTAATGTCATTCTCATTCTACCTCTGTCTTGGTCGAAAAATTAAGAAGATGAGATATGATCGCCAAACTATCCCACAAGCGTGTTGGAGAAGCCAAGCCGCAAGCATGACTATCAATGTGAGGATGAATTAGGAATTAGGAAAGGATGCCCAAAGCTCGATAAGAAGAATCAAGATAGGAGTCCACTTAGATAATAGAACGATTTAGATGTGAGTCAAGTTGAGTCGAGTCTTGTGTGCGTGTGAATTTTATGTGCTTGTTGCTTTGTGCTTATGAATTATGTGTGATTTGGTTCTTTGTAATGAGTGCTTAGGATTATACACATGTCTCTAATTCTCTTAAATAAAAGATTTAAGGGGTAAAAAAATTTAAATAAATAGTTGGGTTGATTAAAATCTGGTTTTCTCAAAATCTGATTTTCAGACCTCTCTGCCTTCTTAATTTTGCTTAATTAATTTCATAAATCCAAAAATTATGAAAATTTTAAGGGGAACAGTAGACTTCCATCCCTTTTTATGGCCTCAAGAATCACAGTAATATCTAGTATGGTTTGGGAGAAACAATTGATGCAAGTTGAGGATTCTGCGCAGTATGGCAGACCGGACAGATTTTGTTATTGTCTGTTTTTGGTTAATCTAACATCAGAATCTGGAAAAGTGGTCCACATGAAGATCGTAAAGAATTTCTCAGGATTTCCAACGGTATAGAGAACGTCTCTGTTTGATTTCTGAAACTTCAGATATGATTATTTTTCTATGCTGCTGTTATCGGATCTCGCTCAGAAAATTCAGATTCATGCCTTACAAATGTTGGCATAATAGAAAAATTCTAAAACTCAATTATATGTTGGAAAAAAATAGATGGCCGACAACAGGAGGAATCCTAATCCACCACCACCACCACAACCTAGCATTAAAGATCTCATCGCTTCGCAGATGCAGCTGATGGAGACAATGATGCAGTTCATTCAAAACCAACCAGCTGGAGGACCACAACCTGCTCAACCTCAAGCTAGAGATAAGCGAGGAGAATTTTTGAAAGGTCGTCCACCTGTGTTCAACCACGCCGCCGACCCATTGGATGCTGATGATTGGCTTCGCGCCGTGGAGAGACAACTCACCATTGTGCAATGCAATGATGTAGAGAAGGTGTTGTATGCATCTGGACAGTTGCAAGGAGCTGCTCAAGACTGGTGAGATTCATTCCAGTATGGTCGCCCCAATAATGCGCCTGCTATCACCTGTCAAGAGTTTTGTGAGAACTTCAGGTCATACCATATTCCTGAAGGTTTGATAGAGTTGAAGCAGGCAGAGTTTAGAGCTTTGAAGCAAGAACAAATGTCGGTGCCAGAGTACCGTGATCAGTTTGTTCAATTGTCGCGGTATGCTCCCGATGATGTTGCTAATGACAAGGACAAGCAGCGTCTCTTCCTCAAGGGACTTCACGATAGATTGCAACTCCAACTCATGACAACCACCTACCCTAATTTCCAAGAGCTGGTGAATCGCGCTATAGTGATCGACAACAAGCGCAAGGAGATGGCAGATAACAAGAGGAAGAAACAAGGACAGACCTTTGCAAGAAATAACCGTTCACGCCCGAACCTTCCGCAGCAGAATTTCCAGCAGAGACACCAAGGGCCATCAAATCAATGGAACCGCAATCAAAACCAGCCTCGTTCTCAGTCTCCATCGCAACAGCAGAAAACTCCTACCCAGACTCCTCAGCAAGCTACCCCTAGCAAGACCCCCAACAGGACCAATACATTTGGCACTCCGATCAAGTGCTTTGCCTGTGGAGAATCGGGACATCTCTCTTACCACTGTCCCAAGAAGCAGAACCAGCAGACTCCGCAGAGTAGCAACCAGAAGGGAAGACATCCACAATCGTCTAATCAAGGAAGTGTGAACCATGTGTCTGCGGAGACAGCTCAGGAAGCACCAGAGGTTATGATGGGTACGTTCAACGTCAACTCCATCCCCGCTACCGTTCTTTTTGATTCCGGTGCTTCGCATTCATTCATATCACAAAGTTTTGTTAGGATACACGGTATACCACTATTAGCCCTACAAAACCCATTATTGGTAAATTCACCCGGTGGGGCTATGCAAGCTCAATATTATTGTCCTTCAGTTAGCATTGCTCTAATGGGGGTAGACTTTAAAGTGAACCCTACGGTAATAAGAACAACCGGAATAGAGGTTATATTGGGTCTGGATTGGATGAAGCAGCACAAGGCAGTTATTCAGTGTGAGGAAAAGGTCGTTGTGTTAACTACGTCCAAAGGAGATAAAATCAGTGTTGATGTAGTAATGCATCCACCACCAGCAGCGACAGTTAACCAGATTCGAGGGGAATACCCAATTAAAATATTAGAAACCACAGAGCGATTCAGAAGGAGTGAAATTATAAAGTTATGCAAGGTTCAGTGGAATCGGTCTTCAGAAAACGAGGGAACATGGGAAAAAGAGGAAGAATTAAGGAAGTTGTATCCCCAACTTTTTGAGTAAGCACTAACTAATCTCGAGGACGAGATTATTTTTAAGGGGGGTAGAATTGTAACACTCGAAAAATTTTGATTTATTAATTAGGGAGAATTTGATTTATTTATGCAATTGCTTGGCATTTAATTTAGAGAATAATATTTTTTTGGGAAATTAAAAGTAACCATGATTAAGAAACTTGGTTGAATGCATTCATGCTTCTGCATTCTAGTTTGTATTGCTTGAGACTTATTTGAAATTGTTGTATTTTCAAAATATAATTTGAAAACCTTTTTGGAAAAGGAAAAGGAGCAGGACCCTCAGGCCACTCCTTCCTGGCCCAAGACCGAGCAGGTCTGCTGCTCTCCATTCCCTCTCTCGTGCCGCTTGGGCCAAGCGCCAGAGGCTGGCCCAACTCAACAGAGCACACGCTCCCTCTCTCTTTCTGTGACCGACAGATGGGGCCCGTTGCACGGGGTCACCTCCTTTCTCCCGCTCGTGTTCGAAGCGGACACGGCCGCGCCGTAACCACCCCGGCCTCCTCTCTTGGCGTGGCCGAGTCCATCCCGAGCACGCCTCCACCGGCCCAGAAAAGGAAGCCGCGACCCTCTTCCCCCTCCTCTCGGTCTCGCTGACACGTCAGGCCCACGGCTCAGCGTCGTCTCCCTTCTCAGGACGGAGTCCGAGCGGAGCACGAGCGCCGCCTCCAACAGAAGGCAACCGCCGGATTTTTCGGCCGAGTCTGTCCCAAGTACGCCTCCCTCGCGCCCCTATATAGGTCGGCCGAGCCCTGCCGTCCCTCCCCACAAGTTCCCAAGCAAGCCACGCCCTCCAATCTTGCCCTAGCCGCCGCCCCGAGCTCCGCCGTCGCCCCGAGCTCCGCCGCCGCCGTCGATTTCTCCTCGGGAAGACTTCTCCGTCGAAATTGGTTGTTCTCCAAGCTTCGCAGCAAGGTTAGGAACCTTTCCGACCCCTTCTCCCTCGGTTTTGTGCACTACAGCCATGATGCCGAGCTTCGCCGCCACCATAGTTCCGCCACCTAGCTCGCCGCATCCTCCCCGAGCTAGCTCTGTGGCAACCGAAACCATAGATAGGTTCGGCTTGAACTCCTCTTGCTTCCCGACCAGGTCCCGAGGTGTGCCGACCTTCCTAGCCCTGAAAACGCCGTCTCCGGCCATCTTGCCGGCGAGGAATCGGTCGGGCGCCGCCCGACTCCGGCGACCAGAGCCGCCCCTCTTTCTCCCGAGCTACCTGCGCCGTCCACGGCCGATCCAACGGCTCACAGTGAGAGATACCCTTTCGCCGGCACTTTTGCAAAAGAGCCCCTGAGCTTTTTAATGTTCTAACCCGCGGTCCTTTAGCGTATTTCTCAGATTACGCTTTCCTATTTAGAAAACGTATTTTCCTCGGTTTTAAATCAAAAGGCGTTTTCAATATTTACAGATTTGCCACTCAGTTTATTTCGGCCATATTTTATTCGTTTTAGCTCTGATTTGATCCGTTCAAGTCTCGTTAGATTCGTAATTTCGTAATCTACCTAATGATGCTACTGTTACTCATGTTTTCAACTTTTAAAATTCGAGATTAGATTTAATCTATTATTTTATTAAAGTAAAACTTGTTTATTTCATAACTTTCCCGTTTGAACTCCGATTTGCATGAACTATATATCGTTGGAATCGTAGCAACGCGTAGATTATTTTTATACACTTTTTCAATCTGTTTTTCCACTGTTGGTGTACTGTTTCTAATATAGATCTTGTTTGCTTCGTGTATGATTGCTACGATGATTGTGTGGTGATTTTATGATCGAGTTCAGACGGTGAGCAATACGTAGGTGATCAAGAGTACACGGAGGATCCAAGTTCTCCAGAGCACTTTGATCAAGGCAAGTATAGCATGGACCATCCTTGTTGCCTATTCACCTTAATCATTAAATTCATGGTGCATATGTTTACCTTGGCAACCATAGTGTTTATTCCTAGTTTTGATCACTTGATCCTTGTTACCTATGAGATTGCATTTGAGTAGTGATGCTAGTGCTTTGATGGGTCATGATCTTATGAACTTGAATAATTGATTATGAAATAAAGATTAAAAGATGCTTTTTAGCAACATGGACTAAGGACTTATCTGTAAGTATGACACCGGGACTTACAGCGCAACCATGGGGGCTATATGGCTCTGGCTTTAGTCAAGTATGGAGTTACTTTCTATCATGTTATTAATCTTGAAAGGTTCCTTGCCGAGCTGGTTGTTTTGCGGCTCTTGTCTTTGTGTGTACTGTTGCGCGTGTGTGCCACTGGAAGGAGGGCTCTACCGCCCCTTGCCATTGCGCCCGGATTGATTAGTAACTTGTTAGCGAGGCTTTTGAAAGACTTCATAGTGAACCCCGCCGATCTACCTTGGTAGTGGATCGAGAGGCTGATCACCTCGAGAAAAAGGGTAAATCACGACTCATGGTGAAAGTGTGCAACCTCTGCAGAGTGTAAAACTGATATATCAGCCGTGCTCACGGTCATGAGCGGCCTTGGACGTCTTACAGGAATTTAACTAATTGAATATTGATTTATTTGAAGTTTCTATTGATGTTTATTCCATATTAATTATCATGTTTATATGATCATGCAAATCTTATTCCTTGGTATATTCTATTGCTGCTACTCAAATTGCTAAAATGTGATCAACTAAAAGCAACCGCTGTCAACTAGTGTTATGCCTTATTTGAGCCTCATAAACCCATGTTATTCTTGTTGAGTACGACATGTACTTACGCTTGCTTTATTTTTCATATTTGGATAAAAATCCCGGATGGGTACCAGATGACTATGAGGATTCTTCTGAGGATTATTAGGATTGTGTTCACCAGTCAACTATTCCCTGTGGATTGGAGTTTCCGCGAGAGAGAGAGATATATATTCCGCTGTTATTAATGTAAAGACTCTGTAATATTATTCATTATATATTAGACCTTGTGATGGTACTATGTAATTTGTCGCTTATGTGTGTGATTGATCTCTGGGCGCACATAAGTTGGTTCATTCAATTTTATCCTTAAAATTGGGTGCGACAGCCTCGAGCTCGATCTCCTAGCCTAACTAACCCACGGTGAGCCCCTGATTCGATTGCGCCCCTAACCTTGAACGCTACCGGTCTAACGTCGCCGCCGCGGCCGGGCCGCCATGTTCGCGGCTGTGCAAAACCCTAGGCCCTAGTAGCCCCAAAACCCACCTCGATGGATGCGCTAGTGTCTCGGGAGTGTGTTGGGCCGGTCGCTTTGGCCGGAGACCTCGCCGGTGGGCCGGCGGTCAGCGCCTGTGTGCGTTGAGAGGGACCTCGGGTCAAAAGAAACAGAAGTGTAGGGGGTTATTTGCAAAGTACATGACTCACATGAATAGTAGACTGTGGGGTGCGGGTTGATTACTGCGTAGCTCGGGGGTTTTTCGCAAAGTGGCCTGGGCACCGCGCGGGCAGGCCGAGTTGGGCCGGCCTGTTCGCTCGTGGGCCGACTCGGGCCGAATCGGTTTTTCCTATTTTTGCCGGAATTAAGTGTCTTTTTCTATTTCTGATGAAATGAATAGTACTGCTATTTGTTATTTTCATAGGAATATTTCTGCTAAACTAAAAATCGTGAAAATAATTGTGTATGCTCTCTGAAGCATGTAGTATTTAATAAAAATATTAAATACAAGTTTTGGACACCTTCTGTAGGAACTAAAAATCAGCATAATAATTGCTAAATGCAACTTTGAGCAATTTTAATAAATTCCAGATTAATCCAAAAATCATGAAAATTTATATGGCATTGTTTTAGGGTAAAATCTATCTGTTGGTTAAGTTTGGGGTCAAATGAAAGCTGTTAGATCATCTATTAATTAAGTGTTGGATTTGTTGGATAATAAAATTGATTTAAACTAATAATCCCTGTAGTTTGTGTGATTTTTGGATTGATTGGGATCATGGATCTTTCACCACAGTGATCCTTGACAAAAGTAATGATGTCACTTGGTAGTTGTAGTAAAGCTGTGCAGCGGCTTTCTATGACTGTTAAAATGGTCAATAAAAACAAAGTATGAAAACACCATTTTACTTTCTGTAAAATGTTTACAACTTTACCGTGAAGGAAAGTTGTACTCAAGGACTAAATGGTTTACTTTTGAGCATTGCATTCATTATCTTCACACCATGCTAAGCATGCATCATTGCATACGTGTAGTGCCCATCACCGAGGAAGTCAAGGTTGAGGCCACTGCGGAGGAGGTGACTCCCGAGGTCATCCAGGGATTCGACATCTGCGGAACCGAGGCCGACCCGACACTTTTCGCAATCCAAGGCAAGCCCCGGTGCATTCAGCTCCACCTTGTGTTTATAAAATATTTATAACTTGAGTCGATTATTGCATTAGGTTGTAGGAGTTGTTTGTCACCTATATTGTTGCATTACCTGCCTTGATATATTACCCTTAAAACCTGTTTAAAATAAAAATGTTCAAAAAATGCTTTACCTGCTTAATCAATTTAGATTTGCATAAAAAGGCTATTTTTGACTTATGGGAATATGATACTAATGAATCATGAGAAAGGAAAGGGATATGAGTCTGTTCGGTGATTTTGCGCTTGGGTAGCAGCCCCAATGCATCGACACCGACGGGATGGGTTTTTCCGTTCGTTGGTTGTGAATTTGGGTTTGAGTCCCAATGCAATGTCGCCAGTGGAAAAAGAATTAGTGACCGTTCGTTGTAGGCCTGCTGTGATCGAGACTTTGCAATTAGCCACATACTACGGAAAGCCCTGATTTCGGTGGCTCTATTACTTGAACTGACAACCACGCACTGGGAGTGGAGAGATGGCGAGAGCAGCGTGTACCCTCATGGCCGGCATGTCTGGAGAGGAGAGGAGAACTGTGTTCTCGTGTGGCGCAGGACGGGTTCAGGTTTTGGAAAAGCCGTGGTAGCCGGGGTTAGTATATGCAAGCTTAGGTGCTACATATTGTTGACACCAAAGGTGGCAAACGGATATACCGCAAGCGTACGGTAGTCAATGTAGCTTTTACCGGGAGTATTGCAGGTATCGTATTTTCCACGGGGAACGTGAAGTGAACTAACTAGGTTCAAGACCGTCAGATAGTGATCAAGGATGTTGGTGATCAAAGAGGTTTAGAATATAGGTATAGAGAGGTTCTATGTAGCAAAAGATATCTGGTCTTGGCTTTCTAAGTATAAAGAGGTTTCCCACCTCCCCCCTTTACAAGAGGCGACAGGCGAAACAGGAGGAGATATAACTCCTCCCGAGGCAGCTGTACTATTGTCTTGATGCCCTGCTGTTTTAATAACTTGTCTTACACATGTGGTGGAATACGAAGACCAGACAAGGCTGTCACCACTTGCTGGCTACCACAAACAATCTGTGCGACAAGCGGCCCACACTGATAAGATATAGCGTAGACACCACGTCTACACTATACTTACTACTCTAATCTTAGCTAGAGACTAGAGCACTTCACAAGTAAAGCAATGTGCAGGTAAAGCAACTATATACTTAAAATACCAGAACCAGAATATTAAATGGAAAACTTACTAGAAGATTGCATCCGCTGAGGTACACCTTGGAGAAGACTCTCGACAGGCCCGGGGCTTTCTACAGAAGACTTCGCTCACTCTCTTCCCTCTTATTCTAACACTAAAACTTGTATGATACACTTGGTATTTACTCCTTTGATGCCTCTAAAGTGAAGGACTAGGGGTGTTTTTATAGGGGGGTGAAGGGCAGCGCCACGTCAGCGATCCGCGTACTTCTCCACCTCCACCCTTGGATCCACCGTCCTTGAAACCGCCTTGGATGGACGGCAGTGATGCAATGAGCACGTGGGAGGCATGCTGGAAGTCGGTGGAGTAAGGCGGTGGCCTGGGCCCACCATGGGCGGTTCGGCCGAAGCACCCATTGGTAGGTGGGCCCTGCCAGGACCTTCTAGAAGCCTTGTGATGTCAGTGAAGTGATGCCTGTGAGGTGGGTCCACCAAGTGTGGTTCGGCCGACCCACCTCTGGTGAGTTGGGCCAACCACCTTGGTCCCCACCTGTCATGGACTGAGGTTGTGATCCCCTTGTCTTTATCTTGTCGTTTCACACCTTGATCCGAGTGCTTTGCTCCTTAGCCATTGATTGAGGACACAATTGTGATCTAAAGGTGCAAATGGACTCCAGGGGGTGTGCCACGGATCGTGCCACGTCAACATGGCCACGAGGGTTCCCTACCTGGTTCGGCCGAACCATAGGGTGGGGCCACGTGGCCTCTGCTCTCTTGCATATCACTCCATTACTTGATTCCTTGAAGTTGGAATGCCGGGGCCACTATTCATGGTTCGGTCGAACCATGAATAGTGTCCACCCAGTGTCCACCTGATGCTGGATGTGAAGTCTTTGATGATTGTGATATCACCTAGCCATTTTGTCACAGTTGGGTTTGCATTATATCTTCATCTTGGGCTTCTAAACTATAAAATCACCTGTTTTGGGTACCTGCAAACAAATACTAACATGTACATGTGAAACCAAGTTATTTATACCTATGTCACTATGTGTTTGTTTGTTCCCTCCCAAAAAGTTTGTTTTGTTAACGGTTATGATGGTAGAAAACATGGTATAGATACCGTCAACAAGACCCCCCACACTTGAGTCTTTGCTCGTCCTCGAGTAAAGTTTAGAAAAAGAGGTAGAAAAGACATATCCAAGATAGTGGTGATCAAAGTTTTCATTTAGCACATAGCTTATACTAGTGGGTTATGTGGCATTGTCTAGCATATATCCTTGAGATATTGAAAAATAGAATAACTCACAAGGCAAAATCATCTTACTTTTTACCTTCTCAGTACTTAGAATTTTTTTGATATTGGTTTCAAAAAGAAGGCACATAGTTCATTCTTACTCCTCAAATAGTACTCTCAAGTCACTCAGTTGTGTTTGATTTCTTACCAAGGCATATCTTAAAGATACCTCCTTTGTTTTATCCTACATCTATCAAGCTTATGTGTAGTTCAGGTAGGAATAAGCATGGCAGGCATACTTGCATTGCATATATTGTAAAATCAAAACAAGGATCCAAGGAGAAAATTGTCAGTAGACCTAGATCAAGATGTGCAAGTGTGTGGAAAATGGTAAACTATAATGCTCCTTGATATGATCTCTCTCTACTTTGTTTTGGGACATGGCTATCATTTTTATTTTTTTCTTTTATTCATATCTATCTTTTTTTTCTTGGACTTTCACTTATCCATCTTTTCTTTACTTTTTCATTTTGCATAGCCATTGTCCCTTTTCTATATCAACTAAGAGAGATATTTATTGACCTTTAAAACATGGAGCAATTATTCAATGGAAATGGATAGCATGTTGTTGCGTACTTCTAGTGTAGAAGCAGCACATATGTGTGGTGTGTATGTGATCTTGATCTTTGGACTATGACATACTTCTCAACAAGGGTCAACAAGGTTTGATCGAACTCAAAGCAATTGCAAGTAGCATGATTTGAAGGAGTTTCAACAATAATGGTTGTATATGGCTTTGATAGAAATTTTCTCACTATTGAGGAGTAAGTGGCACAATGGTTTTATGACGTTTTCAAAAATAAACTTCTAAGCACTTTGAATGGAAAAAGTATGATTCATGAGCCAAGAGTCATCTCACATTTATCAATATTTTAGTCAATATGATTTCATATTAAGATATTTACCCACAAGCATAAGCATATATGTCAAATTTGAACTTTGTGTCACCTCTACTCTTCAAATGTCATAAAATTTTATTCATTTAATTTTGGGATGCAAGATTTCCATTTTCTTATTTTTATTTCTATCTAAAAACAAAGAAAGGAATTGAATAAATGCGAAATTTGAGAGGGGGAAAGGGTGCAAACCTGCCAGGGAGCATACCTTCGCTGCAGGGAGCCTGGCTGGTGGGACAAGGCCACATAGGGTGGTTTGGCCGAACCACCAAATGTGTCATTGTTCCACCGTTTGAATGTCCTCGTCTCAAGTTACACCTCTGCAAAGTTGTTCTGCCACTAGACTTTATTTTGTGGTTCGTCCGAACCAGGTTTTGTGAGTTTTCAGGTCCTGTTTGATCCAGCAGACATGTTGTGCACCGTGCCATGTTCGAAATTACCAATGGAGCTGTTGAGGGGGGTCGTCCGAACCCCCCACACTTGTTTCTTTTTATCTGATGACACAAGCAGCGAACAACATCAAGTACATGTGTTCTGCTGGTGGCAACACACCAACAGAACGCAAAACAGTTTTATTCAATTTCTTAAAATGAAATGTAGGCAAGATTACAATTGTAAAAATCAAAATTAAAAAGAAAAAACTAACTAATGCCTAATTTATTCTAAAGAAGTGCTAATCTAAGGAGAAGGTGGGTTTAGGATGTCCTCTTGCCCAATGGCTTTGGCTATACGCTTGAGCTTCGCATTATTGCTAATGCGGAGTGCATGGAACTTGTCCTCCATATCTAGGTTTGCCATCCTAAGTTCCGACACCGTCTTCTCTAATTCATTGTTCCCCTTCCTAAGACTAGTTACAATCTTCAGCATTTTCTCCATGTCACTTTTCTCCTTCCATTCGTCTTCAAATTGGCCTGGCGGGCCATTGATCGGTGGTGGATCTATCCTCCTCCGAATGGTCGAAGGAGAGTTGGAGTTGGAATCAAGGGATTCCCTCAACTGCTTCCTTTCATCCGAATTGAGAGGGGGGGCGAATACCTTCCCTACACCCAGCCCACCACCAATGATCTTGCGGCCTTTGAATATGGTTGGTGTAGAAGGAGTGTAGGAGCTGATGCTCTTTGATGAATCCGAGTAGAGAGAGCTGGGACACTGTTCCGGCACCTCCGAAGCCTTCCCCTTCAATGCCAACTGGCCTGTGGTAGGCCTAATTGGCGTGGTGGAACGAACAGGGGGCTTCCGGAGATCCCGTCGCGGAGAGAGGGACCTGGGCGATGAAGTGGACCGAGGGGATGGCTGGGGGGTGGTCGGCCGAACCCCCCTAGGGTCGGCCGAACCAGGCCTGGCCCCTGGTGACACTCCGGTCGGCGGCAGTGAGTTCAGGGGCTCCACCTCCAGCATGTCGATGGCCATTGCTCTCTCTAGGCTCTCGGTTAGGGATCTTTGGGGCTTTGAAGTGCCCTCTCCCATGGGGATAATGGCGTTTTTGCTAGTTGGAGCCATAGTGGGATTCTCTGGTGTCTCAAGGTTGGAGAAGGGTGCTGGAATGGTGAAGGAATGTAGGTGGAAGGAGGAAGGAGGAGAGGAAGAGGTTAAGAAGACGAGTGCCAACGTTCCTCTTTTTGAAATCGTGAGAGAACGTTGTGGGAACGTTGGCACAACGTTCTGGACCTGATGGGTCGTAACGGGTCGCATAGAGTGGTTCAGCCGAACCCAAATATGGGTCACTTGGCCGTGGCAATCTCTCCACACGCTCCCCAATTGCTTCCCGAAACGTGACACAGTTGATTGGTTGTAAAATCTGGTTCGGCCGAACCACAAAATTGCCCCAAACTTTTGTCACGTGATCTACAAGAGCTCCTAAACATTGCCCCATTGTCCAAATGTTCAAATCTTGCCAAATGTGGGTCGCCCAACCTAGGTTTGGAGTGCCTAGTGCGACCAGATTATTTGATTCTGAAAATTATATGGCTTGGCTAGATTTTGGTCCCTAAGCGGTCGCCAAATTATGGCTATCCACTTCTACTTGGGGGTTTTGGGGACCCAAAGTGTTAGAAGGAGAAATTTCTAATTATTTGAAACCTATCTAGTGATCAAGCTATATAAAATGAGAAAAAAGTAAGACATGTAGATTTTAATTATGTGACTTCATTATCAGGGATAAATTCTATCATGTCAACTTCTTTTTCTATTGGTGCATGTTCATGAAAAACTTTGAGACGATGACCATTTACCTTAAAGATGTTGCCGTCAGTCGTCTTGAAGTGTGACGGCTCCATGCATTGCTGCATTGATTACTAGGTACGGTCCTTCCCATTTGCTCCTTAGCTTTCCATGGCCAAATAGCTTGACCCTTGAGTTGAACATTAGGACCTTGTCTTCAGGATGGAATTCCTTGGACTTGATCCTCTTGTTATGCCACCTTTTGGTTCTCTCTTTATAGATCCTGGCATTATGATAGGTTTTTTCTCTCCATTCCTCAAGCGCTGAGATTTGCATCATTCTATTCCTTCCAGCAGAGGGCAGATCCATATTTCATTGTTTGATTGCCCAATGTGCTCTGTGCTCTAGCTCTACCAGTAGATGGCATGTCTTCCCGTATACAAGTTGGTATGGTGACATACCAATTGGGGTCTTGTATGCGGTCCTGTATGCCCAGAGTGCATCCGGTAGTTTGCCCTTCTAAGCTGTTCCCATTTCATTGACAGTCTTCTGCACGATGTTCTTGATTTGCTTATTGGAGGTCTCCGCTTGGCCACTTGTTTGGGGATGGTATGGAGTTGCAACATTATGCTTTATCCCCATGTCTGCCAAGAAACGTCGGAAGCCTCTATCTATGAAGTGAGACCCCTCCATCACTTATGACTAGTCTTAGGGTACCAAACCTTGGAAATATGACTTCTTTGAACATCCTTTTTGAATGTGAAGCATCTGCGGTTGTGCAAGGCATAACCTCCACCCATTTGGACACATAGTCCACTGCCACCAAGATGTACTCACAACCTTGAGACTTGGGGAATGGACCCATGTAGTCAATTTCCCATGCATCAAATAATTCCACTTGAAGGTTGTTTGTGAGTGGCATTGCATCTCGGGTGTTGATATTCCCATGTTTTTGAAATCTTGCACACCTCTTCACATAGTCTTGTGCATGTTTGTACATGGTAGGCCAAAAGAATCCACTTTGCCATATCTTTGCGTGGGATTCTGAATATCCCACAATGGCCTCCATATTCTGCTCCATGGCATTTCTCAATGATCTTGATTGCTTCATTCATTGGCACGCACCTCCTCAACATTCCATCATTGCAGACTCTGTATAGATATGGCTCATCCCAGAGGTGTACCTTACTCTCTTGGACGAGTTTCTTCTTATCTGCCCCCGGTGGCACATATCCTGTGACCATGAAGTTGACAATGTTTGCATACCAGGGGTTGGAGTCCGTGACCTTGAGGAGTGTGTCGTCTCGCAAAAAGTCGTCGATGGGCAGATCCTGTTTGTCTTTGAATTGTATTCTAGACAAATGACCGGCTACAGAGTTTTCTACTCCCTTTTTATCTTTAATTTCAAGATCAAATTCTTGGAGCAGTAAGATTCATCTTATTAATCTTAGTTTAGCATCTTTCTTAGTGAGCAAGTACTTTAATGCAGCATGGTCAGTGTAAATGATGACTTTAGCTCCAACTAAGTAAGATCTAAATTTGTCTATAGCAAAAACCACGGCCAATAATTCTTTTTCAATTGTTGCATAGTTCAATTGCAGCCCAGTTAAGGTTTTGCTAGCATATGAGATTGCATGATGTTTATTATCTTTGGTTTGTCCTAAGACAGCACCTACAGCATAATCACTAGCATCACACATTATCTCAAAAGGAAGCGTCCAATCAGGGGGTTGTATGATTGGCGCAGAGACAAGTGCTTTCTTAAGATAATAAAAGGAGTCTAAGCACTCATCATCAAAGTTAAAGGGTGCATCTTTAGCAAGCAGGTTTGTTAAAGGTCTAGCAATTTGAGAAAAATCTTTTATAAACCTTCTATAAAATCCTGCATGACCAAGAAAGCTACGGACACCCTTAACATTCGTGGACGGTGGAAGTTGCTCTATGACCTCTATTTTAGCTCTATCCACCTCTATCCCACGCTCAGACACTCTATGTCCTAGCACTATTCCTTCTCGAACCATGAAGTGGCATTTCTCCCAGTTCAAGACTAAGTGCTTTTTCTCACATCTTTGTAAGACACGGTCCAGATTCTCTAGGCAGTGATTGAAGGTTTTGCCATAGACTGAGAAATCGTCCATGAACACTTCCATGATTTTTTCGATCATATCAGAGAAGATGGACATCACGCACCTTTGAAAAGAGGCAGGAGCATTGCATAGGCCAAAAGACATGCGCCTATATGCATATGTTCCATAAGGGCATGTGAAGGTTGTCTTACTTTGGTCGTCGGGATGGATTGGGATTTGGTGATAACCCGAGTACCCATCAAGGAAACAGAAGAAAGAATGTTTTACAAGCCGTTCCAACATCTCATCGATGAATGGCAACGAAAAGTGATCTTTCTTTGTGGCCTTGTTAAGCTTTCGGTAATCTATACACATTCTCCAGCCCGTGACGGTTCGTTGAGGGATTAGTTTATTTTTCTCATTTTTAACGACCGTCATCCCTCCTTTCTTAGGCACTACTTGGACAGGGCTGACCCACTCGCTGTTAGGAATAGGGTAGATTATGCCTGCATGCAAGAGTTTCAAGACCTCTTTCTTCACTACTTCTCTCATCGCATTACTTAGCCTCCCTGCAGCTCCCTAGAAGGTGCAGCATCTTGCTCAATTGGAATGCGATGGGTGCAGAGAGTGGGACTAATCTCCTTAAGATCTTGAAGAGAGTAGCCTAAGACAGAGCGGTGTTTTTCTAGAATGGTGATGAGTTTGGAGGTTTCCTCCTCCGAAAGTTGGTCACTAATGATTACGGAAGTCTCCCTATCGCCATTAAGAAAGGCATACTTAAGTTCAGAAGGAAGGAGCTTAAGTTCTATAGAGGGTTTAGATGGGGGTTCAGATTTATCCAAATCTAAAGGTTCTTCTAATTCGGCCTCTTCTTGGATGAAATCCTTACCATCCTCTTCTAGATCAGGATGAGAAGGTTCTAGAAGCGATGCAGCCATCACTTCCTCTATCGGGTCAGTCTCGGGGAGCAATTCTACTTTAGAGTTTGCAGAATTTTCTAATGGAATTGAGACGCAAAGGTTCTTCCCGAGATGACCTTCAAGGCTCCCCCCCATGAAATCCGTCAAGGAATCTCATGAGCGGGTGTCCAATTAACAAGTCAAATTCCTCTATATCGAATATGAAGAAGTGTAAGAGCATATGGACCTTGTTAATTGTGACAGGAATGGTCTGTGCAATCCCGCAACTCTCCACCAATTTCCCAGAGGGCAATTTAAGAAATTTGTTGGTCGGGGCTAGAGGTTCCTCTCATAGGAGTGCATTTGCTAATGACTTAGACATAATGCTTACTCCTATGGCAGCCCACTAACCGTAGGCCGGCCCAGCACGGCCCTCTCACGCGCCCGCGCGCTTGCTCTGATTCACCGGGTCGCTGACAGGCGGGACCGGCCTGTCAGCTCTCTCTTCCTCCTCCAACCGAGCGCTCGCGCGCGCGTGCACGCGACGGCACGGCGCGGAACTCGCCGCTGGCGACCCCAGCGGCGAACCCAAGCGGCTCTACGTCTACCCTAGAGCCTAGCCGGCAACCCTACGCACCTAGCCCTAAACCTAGACGCCTTCGACGAGACTGAACTTGCCCATGGCGGACGCGACGGCGCGGCAACGTTGTTCCGGCCGGTGTGGCATGGAAAATTTAGGGAAATTAGGACAGGAAGGTTTCGGGGCTCACCACGGTCCTAGACCGGTAGCGGGTTGGGGCTGACACGGCGTGGAACGACGAGCGTGACGGCGGTGCTCCGGTGCGGCGGCTCGGCCTCGACGGCGAACCTCCGTTCCGACGATCCTAGAACAACAAAAGGCAAACCATCTAACCCATGAACACCGGTGGGGCTCCATGAGTTCGAAACACACAAAATAAAAGGAAGAACCTCACCCCAGACGCGCTAAACACGGCACGAAGGCGGACGGCGGTGCTCCGGTCGGACCCGAAGACGACGACTTCCGCAGCGAGGCCCGCAGGGCACCACAGCTCACACCAAGGGCACCAAATGATGCGCAATGGAGCTGGCTACCTCGCTGTAGGATGGAGGGTGTGGAGGTGGCTTGACGAGGGAGAATTTGAGTGTGGCCGACGCGAGCTCACCGGCGACCGCGCGGAAGGAAAATGAAAAGGGGAGGGTGCTCGTCGTCTTTAAAGGCCAGAGAGTAAGGGAATAAGGTCGGGGACGTCCGGGGCCCCCTCTTTGGCCAGCTCGACAGCGCCGCGGTGTGCCCACGCCGGCCAGATGACAGCAGCGCGCGGCGCGGCACGCGCGGTACGGCCGAGGAAGATGAACAGGGGGACCCCCCCTAGCTACAGTGCTATTCAATCTAGGTCAAATGCTAGATGATTTGATTTTGAGCTGATCCAGACCGATTCAGTTGATGGTGTAAAAATGAAAGTTGTGCACAATTTCATGATGAACAACTTTGCTTTTGAAACAAATTCCAAATTCGGCCAAATTTTCAAACTACAGAAAAGGGGGTAAAAGTAGGGTTTGAATTCCAAACTGAAATTTTAAAATTACATTTAATTTTTCTCAACAACTTGAAAAATGGTCAAAATAAAAGTTATTCCTCTCAGTGAGGTATACAACTTTTATTAAGGAAGTTTTATCAGATTATCAATATTTTTGAAATTGAAGTTTCAAATTTAAATTTCAACATACTAATTTGAGTTTAATTTGAATTTCTGTGACACAACTTCAAAGTCTCCAAAAATAAAAGTTGTTTCATTTTAAAAACTATACAACTTTCATTAAGACACTTTTATTAGATTCATTATAGATTTTGAATTAGGGTTTGAGGTCGATTCTACGGCTTAATTTGATTTCTTAGTTAATTAAATGTTTGACTTTTAATTAAAGGCTTAATTACACAATCCACAATACATGAAATCAAAGCACTCTAGTGACCCTAAACACAATCATATGCAGATGCTTAAATTTAAATAAGATGACATGGCAGGTTAATTGCTTTGTAATACCAGAGGTATTACAGCCTTCCCCCCTAAAAGAAATCTCGTCCCGAGATTTGATACAAGACAAAACAAGACTCAACAAGTAATGGAAAAGAAAATGTCTTGAGCAATCTAAACCCACCTGATACAAACTAACTAGGGGACTTTACATGCTACATCATCAGACAATTACACCTACAAGGTAGCGAAAAACTCGGGGAAATTCTCGGCGAGATAGTCTTCAGATTCCCATGTGGCTTCTTCTTCAGAATGCTCACTCCACTGGATCTTGTACCATCTGGTTGTTGACCTTCTTGTGACACGATCCTTTCTATCCAGAACCCGAATTGGGTATTCGGCATAAGTCAAGTCCGGCTCTAGCTCTACTCCTTCAACATCGACAACTTGGTCAGGCACTCGCAGACACTTCTTGAGTTGCGACACATGGAATACATTGTGCACGGCTAAGAGATGATCAGGCAACTGCAGTTTGTAAGCCACCTTTCCATAAAGTCCCACAACTTGGAATGGTCCGATGTAACGAGGGGCTAATTTCCCTTTGACCCCAAAACGGCTGACACCCTTCAATGGTGATACCTTCAGGTAAACATAATCTCCTACTTTGAATGCTAAGGGTCGACGCCTTTTATCGGCATAACTTTTCTATCGTGATTGCGCTACTTTCAAATTATTTTGGATCTGTCTAACCTTTTCTTCGGCTTCTTCTACCAGGTCCACTCCAAAGAACCATCTCTCTCCAGGTTCCGACCAATTCAGTGGAGTATGACACCTACGACCATAAACTGCCTCAAACGGAGCCATCTTGATACTTTCTTGATAGCTGTTGTTGTATGAAAATTCTGCCAATGCTAAACACTCGTCCCACTTGTCAGGGTAATTGAGTGCACAAGCTCTCAACATATCCTCGAGCACCTGGTTGACTCTTTCAGTCTGACCGTCAGTCTGTGGGTGATAAGCGGTACTATGCAGAAGTTTCATTCCCAATGACTTGTGAAAAGACTTCCAAAAGTTTGAGATGAACTGTGTACCTCTATCAGAGACAATAGTCTTGGGTACCCCATGAAGCTTCATAACATTCTTGATGTATAGGTCAGCATAGGTAGAGGCAGGATAAAGGGTCTTGACTGGCATAAAATGAGCCTGTTTAGTGAGACGATCCACAATAACCCAGATGGAGTCAAAACCTCTTGTGCTCTTGGGTAAACCTGTGATGAAGTCCTTACTAATATCTTTCCACTTTCAAGCAGGAACAGGCAATGGCTGCAGCTCTCCTCCAGGCTTCATGTGAACAGCCTTCACTTTCTGACAAGTGTCACATCTTGCAACATACCGAGTAATCTCTATCTTCATCTTTTTCCACCAGAACTTTTGCTTCAAATCCTGATACATCTTGTTGCTGCCAGGATCGATAGAAAACCTTGTCGAATGTGCTTCGTCAAGGATCTTTTGCCTCACCTCTGGAACCTTTGGAACTACCAAACGATCCTTGAACCATACGATACCATCTTCATCAATCCTGAAACAATCGGCCTTGCCAGCTTGGACTTTCTCCTTAATGTGCTTGATTCCTTTACTTTCCCTCTGTGATAGAACCGCCTTAATCATAGGGCCCACGTGCACCGTCATCGTCCCTAAGGACCCACGATCAGTCTGCACGAGTTCCCCTTGATCTAGGTGGCCTGCCTGGTCTCCTAGGAAACCCTGATTTTTCCGAGGATCTCATTGTAAAGACCTTGCAAGTATTACAACAGTTTACACAAATAATTTAAATCAGAGTAGAAGGTGCGGAAGTATTATTTAAACATAGGTTACAAATCTAGATTACATTACCCCAAACTAGAGCTTCGTAGTGGAGTAGCTGTATACAACTAGACACCCTGCCCAAGGGTTACATCATATACCTCTTCTTCCATGCACGATCCGTTAACCGACACGGTCCCACGCAGAACTGCACACTTAGTTTACCTGTAACAGGGGATTAACAAACCTTGAGTACATGGGGTACTCCGCAAGACTTACCCGACTAAAGGTGTAAAATTAGACTCAGGAATGCAGGCTGAGGGAAGTCAAGGTAAGGCTTGAGCAAGAGTCAAAGTATTTTGCAGAAAAGCATTTCTATCCTATTTCATTATTTGATCTAAATATTATTTTATTCATATACATAATTCCAATATCAATTCTCGTATATTATGTACATTCAAATTCATATTCATTCTCAAAAACACCTGGTTCCGAACCACTCTTCGCTGTAGGGGTGAGGATCATGTCTCCATTAACCGACGAGCAACGTCGATTCGAATTCAGAAGTACCCAGCTGGGGATCCCTATCCACACTGCATATGTAGCACTTAAGCTTGCATATGCCAACCCCGCCTACCACGGCTTTTCATACCCCGGAACCGGTCCTGCGCCACCCGAGAGCACAGTACCCCTCTCGTCGCCAGGCACGACGGCCACGAGGGTACATGCTACTCTCGCCATCTCTCCACTCCCAGTGCGTCGTTGTCGGTTCCAGCAGTAGAGCCACCGGAGTCAGAGGCTTTCCGTAGTACGTGGCTAGTTGCAAAGTCATGATCACAGCAGGCCGACAACGAATGGTCCCTAAATATTTTTCTGTTGGACACCATGCATTGGGACTCTAACCCAAGTACACTGGAGACCACCCGGTTTTCGTATCCCTTTTCCGATGGCGAGAATCGTTGGGACTCTAACCCAAACAGATGGTCAACCAAACGGAAAACCCATCCACGTTGATGATAATGGACTGGCCAAGTACACCATCACCAAACGAGGACAATACCAATCCCATAAACTGATTCATTTGTTTCATATCATCACGGTTTTCAAAATAGCATTTTTGCAACTCTATCATTAAGCATGACTAAGCATTTTTTCAGTACTTTTAAATAAATCAGGGTCTCAGGTATAATATGTGGTCAAGGAAAGGTAATGCATCAATGGGTTATCACTCAACTCCTATTAACCTAATGCAGTAGATTAACTCAAGTGATAAATATTTTTAAATAACAAGGAGGGGCAAATGCACCGGGGCTTGCCTGTTGCTTGGAGTAGATAGAACTCTGAAGTCAATCCCCGAGAAAGATCCACGTCCACCGAGCGAAGACCTTAATCGAGACTTGTTCCAGATAATAATTATCGCGTGTTCACTACACGAAATAATAATGCAGGCTTAACATGATGATATGTATGCCATGATGCATGGGATGCACAAAATGGTGATTTACTAAATAAAGGTAACTTAATTTAGAGAGTTGAGTACAACCTTCCAACACGATAAAGTTGCAAGCCAATGAAACTAACTACTATCGAGTATTAACTACTATAGTTTATTGACCATTTCAATAGTCGTTGAAAGTCGAGTTAGTTTTTCCCATAACAATCAAACCTTTACTTAAACAAATTATTAAACCGTATTATCATATGTCAATAGCATAAATTATTAAAGTTGCTAATTAGTAATTTACTTAAGAACCCAATCACTAATTAAGATGCCAAGAGTTATCTCAAGTTAATAACCCAGGGACATCACTTAATCTAAAAAGTCACATAAACCTAAAACAGTTAGAGTTTCTATTTATTTAATAATCGATTAGTATAGCATTAACTAATAAATAGGTAACTATTTTCATTTGAGCCCAACTTTTCCTACAGATAGATTTTAGATTTTGACCCAAACAGTGATGAAACAAATTTCGAGATTTTAGGATAAATGTTTTGGCCTACATAAATACTAGAAGTTTCATTTATCTAATTATGAATAAATCACAAAGGATAAAACTTCATCCAAATGGGCCACAGATTTTTGCGGAGGTAGCCCATGACTCAAAACTGTGACACAATAAGTTTCATAATTTTTAGATAACTATTTTGATCTATAAAAATCGTGGAAAAGCCATTTATTAATTAAATTGCTGATTTTTATCAGATACAGAACTAGTTGAAGATGCAAGTTTTAAATTTTTAACAATTAGTACATAATACTGGGAGACTCCGCAATTTATTTCACAATTTTTGGAGTTTTGGATTAATTCCTATAAAATTAACAAGTATGAATACTATTCATTTTCATAGAAATGACAAAATCATCACTGCAAACTCAGCTAGGGTTACTGGGCTGGCCAGATAGGGGCCAGCAGAGCCCGACGCGACCTGACCAGGCACTGGCCAGGCTTGACCAGCCAGCGCCCGGCGCGGCAGCCGGCCGGCCAGGTCCAACCCGGATCACCGGCGTCAGGCGGCGGCAGAACAAGCCAAAGCTAGCCACAAACATCCCTGCGACAAGACCTATGCGCTGGTGAAGTTCTCTCAACAAAACCACGACTGGAGCATGCACAGACACGGCCATGGCGGGTTCGGTCGCGGCGGCGCCGGCATTCCGGCCAGCCGAAGCCCTCCCAGGATAAACCAACAACCCCAACAACTTCCAGGTGCTCACCCCGATGCAGAGCTCGAGTCGGTTGAAGCCAAGGTAACCTAGAGTTGAGTCGTCGGCGACGACCAAGCCCACAGCGGCGAGCTCCAGCGACACGGTGGTTGTTCCGGCGGCTGCAGTGCTCGAGAAGAGAAACGGTCGACCCTGTTAGTTCTAGCGTTTGACCAAGAGCCAAGAACATGTAGATGAAAGAGGATAAGCTCACCGAAATGGTCTGGACATGGGAGACCTCCCAGCGACGGTGCTCCGGCCGGTGCCGAGGAAGGACGGTCGTGCCGGCGTTTCAGGCGACAAGAAGATGCAGCAACGGGCTCAAACGACTCGCAAGGAGGTGACGGAGCTATTGGCATGAGGGATTGGACGAAGACCGAGGAGAGTCGGCGAGTTTGGCCAAGAACCGACGAACTGCCGGCGGCAAACAGTGAGGAGGGAAATGATGAACACGGCGAGCTCGGGCTATTTAAGGGTCTGAGGTGCGCGGGATGTGAGCGGGGCATCCCCCACGAGCTCAACAAGCGGTCGCTCGGGCTCGTCCGGCCCCGGACGTTGCCGGCGGCCGGCACGGCACGCGCGGCATTGCCCGCGAGCAGAGCAGGACAAAGCAGGCCGGACCCCCCCGGAACACTGTAGCAGAGACAGCACCGATTTGACCTTTGTGAAAAATTACTTTCAATTTCGTGTAGAAACTTGAAAAATACCCTTAATAAGAGTTGTAGAAAATTTAATTTTTAACAACTTAGCTTTTTGAACCAAATTCAAATTTTGAATATTTTTGAAGTTATGGAAAAAGGGGTAAAACTTCATTTTGAATCTAGTTAAATTCCTCAAATTTTTATCAATAAGTTGAAAATCTGCAAATATAAAAGTTGTTCTACTTGCCAAGATCTTCAACTTTCATTAAATGAGTTCTGTCAGATCATTGATAATTTTTGAGCTAGAATTTCAAATTTAAACATTTAAACATTGTTCTGAGGTAAATTTGAATTTCCTATGCATAACTTCAAAATCCCCAAATATAAAAGTTGTTTATATTGAAAATCCTTAAAACTTTTATTAAAGGAGTTTGCCCAAATTCTTGATACTTTTGGAAAGGCCATTTTAAATTTGAATAAGCAAACACCAATTTGGGTTTAATTTAAATTTCCACTAGTAAACTTCAAAATATCCAAAGATGAAAGTTATTCCATCTTGAAAGGGCTAAAACTTTTATTAAAAGACCATCATCAGATTTCTACTAGTTTTTAAATTTGTATTTCAAGTTTAAACTTCTAAAACCTAGATTAAGATTTTATTTAAAATTATTTTTAATAACTTCAAAATTGCCCAAAATAGAAGTTGCTCAACTTTTGAAGATTTACAACTTTGTTTAAGGCCCAATACTTAATTCTATTTAGTTTTTGATTTAGGGTTTCGGGTCCGATATAGGGTTTATAAATGATTCCTTTTAAATTTTCTTTTTGATTTAAAGGCATACACACAAACAATTATTTATATCATAAAGTCACTCAAAGATATCTAAGTACAATCAAATATGGAAATAAAAATTGTTTTAATTAGTGCACATTGATCAGCTTTGATGCAGGATGATTTGCAACTAAGAATGATGACATGGCAGGTTTTAATTAATCGTAACACCAGGGGTGTTACACCCTCTGAGCAGCAATGATCTGCTCACGGATAGTTGTTTCAATGCTGATATTTGCTAGACTGCCTTGTGGGACTATTTCTATGCCTAACTTTTTCAACTCATAGTACAAGGATAAGTTATATGGTCTGACTGTCAAACAATTGCAGTGCACCTTCCGACTGAGTGCATCGGCGACCACATTCGCCTTACACGGATGATAGTGCACTTCAATATCATAATCCTTGATCAGCTCGAGCCACCTTCGTTGTCTCACGTTCAACTCTTCTTGAGTAAAGATGTATTTCAGACTCTTGTGATCTGTATATACATTGCAAGTACTGCCCAGCAAATAATGACGCCATATTTTTAAGGCATGTACCACAGCTGCCAACTCCAGATCATGGGTAGGATAATTATATTCATGTCGCTTGAGCTGACGTGAAGCATAAGCAATGACACGGCCCTCTTGCATCAAGACACAATCAAGACCGGTACCAGAAGCATCACAGTACACATCAAATGGCTTTTCAATGTTTGGTTGAGCTAGTACTGGTGCAGTGGTCAACAACTTTTTCAGAGTTTGAAATGCCTTCTCACACTCTGGTGACCAGACAAATTTGACTTGATTTTTCAACAGATTGGTAATAGGCTTGGCTATTCTTGAGAAGTCCAGAATAAAACAACAGTAGTACCCCGCCATTCCCATGAAACTGCGGACTTGATGAACTGTGGTTGGTGGCTTCCAATTCAATATTTCTTCTACCTTGCTTGGGTCCATGGATACACCTTCAGCAGATAAAATATGGCCGAGAAAAGGAACTCGGTCCAACCAAAACTCACATTTGCTGAACTTGGCATAAAGCTGGTGTTCTCTTAAGCGAGTTAGGACAACACGAAGGTGGTTGGCATGTTCATCAGGGGTTTTGGAATAAACAAGGCTGTCATCGATGAACACGACTACAAATTTGTCGAGTTCGGGCATGAAGACTGAGTTCATTAGGTACATGAAATAGGCAAGTGCATTGGTTAGGCCAAAGGACATGACCAGATACTCATAAAGGCCGTATCTGGTGGTGAATGCCGTTTTGGGGATATCTTCGGGACGGATCTTTATTTGGTGGTAGCCAGATCTAAGGTCAATTTTAGAAAAGACCTTGGCTCCAGCTAATTGGTCAAAGAGTAGGTCAATGCGAGGTAAAGGATATTTATTTTTTATGATGACCTCGTTGAGTGGCGATAGTCAACACAGAGTCTGAGTGACTTGTCCTTCTTTTTCACAAAGATAGCAGGACAACCCCAAGGTGATGAACTAGACCTGATGAAACCCTTATCAAGCAGATCTTGCAATTGAATTTTAAGCTCAGCTAATTCTTTGGGAGGCATCCTATAGGCTCTATGGGATATAGGTGCAGTTCCCGGCTTCAACTCAATAGCAAACTCCACGTCACGGTCAGGTGGCAAACCAGGTAGATCATCAGGAAATACATCCAGAAATTCACAGGCTACCGAAATATTTTAGATTTCTTGGACTGAGGTGGCACACAGTCTCTGCACAGACTTTTCAATCATTCTCACGGGTAGTGGTAGCTGGATAAGAAACTGAGATTGACTACCAGGTATACTGACTTTTATGGTCCTATTCAGCACATCGATCAAAGCCTTGTGCTGATACATCCAATTCATACCTAATATGACATCTATGTCCTGATCCTTGAGTACTATCATGGTGGTTGGGAATATATGCCCGCCCAACTCGATAGGTACATGCTGCACTACCTCCTTAGTATTTATACGCCCCGGTGAATGTATAAGAAAGTTTTCCTTTATTTCCCCAATTGGAATCTCATGCTTGACAACAAATGTACGATTGATGAATGAATGTGATGCACCAGAATCAAAAAGTGTAATAGCAGGGTGACTGGCGACAGGAAACCTACCCATCATAATGGGCTCTCCTGTAGGGATGTCATCCACATGAGTATAATAGACATATCCTGCTTTCTTGACAATTTTTCCCTTCTGAGCCTGCTGCTGCTAGCCACGATGCTGATTCTGATGCTACTGCTGCTGCTGTCTAGGACCTCTCTGGGCATTTTGATTGTACTGCTTGGGGTATGGGCAATTGCGGGCCCAATGCCCCATCTTACCACAGTTGTAGCAGGGATGATTGTAGGTGGTCTGAGGTGTATTGATACGAACGCCTGTGGCATTCGGCTGAGTAGTGTTCTGTTGGTTTGAGGTATGGGAGGTAGCCGCGGTGCGTACCACGACTTGCTGCTGGGGATAAGCTGGACGGTTGTGGTGAGTAGGATGATAGATGATCTTCTGGCATTTATGACCGCCAGAAAAGCCTGACTTCTTCTTCTTTTCATCTTGATGCTTACAATCACTTTCTTCGTAAGCAATGGCACTGTTGACGGCTTCGTGATATGAGCAATTAAGGTTGTTGGATAAGCTGCGCTGGATCTTGAAGTTTAGGCCCCTGACAAAGCAATCTTTCTTCTTTTGGTCAGTGTTGGTATGTTCAGGAGCATATTGGGCTAGATGGTTGAACTGGTTCACATATTGCATAACAAACGATTCCTTCTGCTGTAGAGCTAATAACTGATCCAGCTTCATCTTCATTACACCTGCAGGGATGTAATGTGCTCGGAAGGCTTCGTGAAACTCTGCCCAAGTAAGTTGATGTAACAGAACCGCCTAAATCACGTGGCCCACAGGCACCTGCCAACGTCACTAATGACATCTGACAGCCGGACCCGTGTTCCATATGATATAGGCGGGCTCTGCCGGGCTACATAAGCACCCGTCACCTCCGACAGGATCCCATTGCGAAGCCATTACAGAGTTACAACATTTCATAACAAAATACATCAGAGTAGAATTTGCGGAAGAGTAAATAGTACTTAATATTACAGACCAGTGCTCGAATAAAATTAAGTGCAGTTATTACAGACCATAAATTTGAAAGAGTAGCAGTAGTGTTTGGAACAACAGTACGACAGATAGTTTAATATTACACGAACCCTGCCCAAGGGTTTAACCTTAGTCTTCTTCACTCTCCTGGACGATGGTGACGCAGCACGGAGCGAGACAAACTTCAGTCTCCTGCTGCCCTCCTGCAACGGGGTTAACAAACCCTGAGTACATGGGGTACTCCGCAAGACTTACCCGACTAAAAGTGTAAGATTAGACTCAGGAATGCAGGCTGAGGGGAATCAAGGTAAGGCTTTAGCAAGAGTTCAAGAATTTTGCGAAAAATCATTACTATTCCTAAATCAATATTTTATTTCAATAATACTATTCATCATTATCCATTTCTCCAAGTTCTTTCTCATATATCAGCATTCTTTCATTTGCTTAATCCATTCAAAACAATCCTCGTTCCGAACCACTTTCCGATGTAGGGGTGAGGATCAAGTCTCCATATCGGAGGAGCAACGACGATTCGAATCGATTAATACCCAGCTGGGGATCCCTATCCATACTGCGTATGTAGCACTTAAGCTTGCATACGCCAACCCCGCCCACCATGGCTTTTCATACCCCGGAACCGGTCCTGCGCCACCCGAGAGCACAGTACTCTTCTCGTCTCCAGGCACGACGGCCACGAGGGTACACGCTACTCTCGCCATCTCTCCACTCCCAGTGCGTGGTTGTCGGTTCCAGCAGTAGAGCCACCGGAGTCAGAGGCTTTCCGTAGTATGTGGCTAGTTGCAAAGTCTTGATCACAGCAGGCCTGACAACGAACGGTCCCTAATATTTTTTCATTAGAAACCATGCATTGGGACTCTAACCCAAGTACACTGGTAACTACCCGGTTTTCACATCCCTTTCCGATGGCGAGGATCGCTGGGACTCTAACCCAACAGATGGTCGACCAAACGGAACAACCCATCCATGTGGTTGACAATGAACTAGCTAGGCACACTGCCAACCAACAAGGACATAACCAATCCCACAAAGTGATTCATTTGTTTCATATTATCACAGTTTTCATAATAGCATTTTTGCAATTCTATCATTAAGCATGACTAAGCATTTTTCAATACTTTTAAATAAATCAGGGTCTTAGGTATAATATGTCGTCAAGGAAAGGTAATGCATCAATAGGTTATCGCTCAACTCCTAATAACCTAATGCAGTAGATTAACTCAAGTGATAAATATTTTTAAATAACAAGGAGGGGCTGAATGCACCGGGGCTTGCCTTGAATTGCGTAGAGTGTCGGATCCGGATCAGTTCCACAAATATCAAATCCTTGTACAACTTCCTGAGTAGTCTCCTCAGATGGACCCTCAGACTTTATCTCTGGATTCTCGGTCACTACACGTTTGCAATGAATGAGTGTATGAATGTGATGCACATGAAATGACAGATGAAATTTAATAACAAATAAACCACACATGTGTATAAGACCCTACCTTAGCTAGACATGAATAACCTAATTCATACTGCCCTAGGTCATAAAGGTGATTGACCTAGAATCTCAATCAATCCAAAAATCACACCAATCAACAATCATTCCATTAACTATTCCTAATATTTATCATTTAAACCAACATATAATTTAATAAATATTTAACTATTTCCATTTGATGCCAAAATGCACCAACAGATAGATTTTAGTACCAAACAGTGACATAATAAATTTAATGATTTTTGGAACATCACAGAAATTATTAAAAATCATCAAAGTTCCTTTTATCATTTAATGAGCTGATTTTTAATTAATACAGAAAACACTCAAATCAAGCATTTAATATTTTTATTAAATTCTACACATCACAGAGAGTATCTAGAAATATTTTCATAATTTATGGTGCAGTAGATTAATCCACACAAAAATATTAAAACCTAACACTATTCATTTTAATTAAAAATGAAAAAGCTTTTATAAAACAACCGGAAAAAGGAAATGGCCATTCGGCCCACCACGGCCCAACAGCGCAGGCCGGCCCAACCGCGGCCGCGCGCACGCGCCTGCGCGCCCACGCTGCACTGGGTCGCTGACGAGGTGACCCCACCTGTCAGCCTCTCACCTCCCCGACGTCATCTTCCTACCGGTGCCCGCGCGCGTGCGAGCGCAGCGGCTCGCCGCTGGCGGCTCCAGTAGTGAGGGAAACACCGCCGAACGACGTGCATAGCCCTAGGACGCTACTCCAATACCCCCAGAAGGCTCAATACGCCCGGCGACGAGCTCGTTGGGAACAATGGCGGCTCGGCGGCGGCGGCAAGCCACACGCCGGCGAGCTCAAACTATAAACGACCGAGATGAATCTTGTTAAGGCTTCAGGGGCTCACCACGGTTTGGTCTGCCTAGGAGACTCGCACTACGACGGTACGGGTAGACGAGAACTGCGACGAAGGTTGACGGGGCGGCGCGAGTTCCACGGCGAGGTCCTGTTCCGAGGTACCTAAGGCCCCAAACACGGAACCCGCGGGAATGTGAGCATCACGACACTGAAAGGAGCACAAAACGCAAGCCGAAACGGAGAGGGAGCTCACCGGGACGGGTTAGCCGCGCTGATGCCGGCCGCGGCGGTGTTCGGCCGGAGCGGAGGAAGAAAAGCGAACGAGCGGCGCACTCCGACCACAAACTACCACCACAAGCGGTCCAGAAGACGCGCAAGGAACCTAATCAGACTACTGCACGAGGGGAGAGGTGGAGGTGGTCGGAGCGGCGGCAATTTGGCCGGCGACCGAACGGGAGCAGGTGAGAAGAAATGGACACAACCGTCGCTTTTAAGCCGTCGAAGCTCGGGGATAAGGTCGGGAGGGGTCCCGGGGCCCTCAGGCGGTCGTGGCTTGATGGCGACGGGGCCATGCCCCGGCCGGACGTCGCCGGCGTGCGGCGCGGCACGCGCGCGTACGCGCGGCCACGCGGCCGGAACAGGGAGGGGTGCCCCGGTACTGTAGCAGACAGGGGTCAACAGCTATAGATTTGAAATCCCTCCCAAACCGTACAGCTACAGTAGGTGCTCCCAAAATAAAAGTTGTGCCAAATTTTATGTAGAACATCTTTGCTTTTTACACCATGTTCAAATTCTGCACCAATTTGAATTTATACATAAGGGGGTAGAATTGGGTTTTGAATTTCAAACTGAATTCTTAAAATTACTTTTGATTCTTCTCAACAACTTGAAAATTGATAAACATGAAAGTTGTCCTACTCAGAGAGCTTGACAACTTCTATTGAGTAAGTTTTTGAAGATTCTTAATATTTTTGAAATTGAAGTTTCAAATGTAAATTTCAATATAGTAATTTGAGTTTAATTTGAATTTTTATAATATAACTTCAAAATATCCAAAAATAAAAGTTGTTCCATTTTTAAAACTCTACAACTTTTATTAAGATACTTTTCCCATATTCCATATAGATTTTGAATTGGATTTTTAGGTCAACTTTAGGGTTTAATTTGATTTCTATTTAATTTCATTTTTGATTTTTGATTAAGGGCTTAATTACACAATCAATACTTAGCTGAAATCAAATCACTCTAGGCCCTAAGCACAATCATATGCAGATACTTAAATTTAAATATGATGACATGGTAGATTAATTGAATTGTAATACCAGAGGTATTACAGCTGATGTCCCTCGGGCTGTGCAGACAACAGGTTGGCATACCAGGCACTGGCAGGACTACGCAGCTGCTGAGCCGCGAACAGTGGCTTTTGGATATCTGTGCAGCGGATCAAGCTAAACTTTTGCTCCATAGTGCGGAGCCAATCATCGGCCTCCAAGGGCTCATCAGCCTTTGTGAACACTGGGGGACGTGTTTCAGTGAAATCCACATAGGTAGTTTCCTCATCTTCGCGGTGGCCTCGACGCCCGCCACGGTTCTCCCAGCTTTGGGCCATAGCATTGGCTGCATTAGCAAGGGCTGCGATGGCATCGGCTAAGGTTGGTGGAATGGGTGGCGTGTAGGGAGCAGCTCCTTCATCGGAAGTACCGGCACCAGACGAGTGGGTGTTGACCATCTGTTTTTAGGACAACCAACTTAGGACTTACTTTGCATAATTAAAACATGGTAGCATTACAACTTAAAACATTAAACATAACAAAGTTCAACACACTCGGACATAACAAGTTCCACCCCAGACTAAGGTTCTTGGCACGATGATTACAACACTTGGATAGCAGAAGACTAAAGTCACTAGTCCTAAGACTAGCCTAGTCGATGACGACAATCTCCTCCTCGTCGTCCTCCTCAACGACCACGTCCTCCATCGGGTCAACTGCCTTAAAGTAACCGTCCTCGGTAGCCTCACTATCATACTCCTCCTCCTCTGGTCCCACGACAACACCTCCCTCAGGCTCATCCTCACATGGAACCAGAATCAGATTAAGTTGATCATTCAGCCTATGCACCTCCTCGTGCAGCATACCATTGTTCCACTCAAGGTTCTCCACATACCCCTCCAGCTCCTCGACCCTCTCACGGGCCATGCCCTCATGCTCCAAAGCGTGGTCCCTCTGCTGAGTCAGGCGGTCGATCTCCCGACGTAGATCCCAGTTGGTCCTCACATCTCGGTAGTGGTCAGCCCGGGCCACGCGGAAGTCCTCTCGCATGAGACTCATCTCCCTGTGCAGCTCCTTGATCTCCTTCTTCAACTCCTTATGACTGCGGCGGGGAGGGCGGCTGCCAGATGCCTCCTCACCGTCGCGTGGTGCCAATGGTGGCGTGGAACTCCACGGGGACCAGTCATCTTGCAAGCAGTCAACTTACAATGTGCCAGCTGGAAAGGTAAGTTTGAATTAGTGAGGATATAAAAGGCTAGCAAGAATAGGTGTGATAGATCCTAACCCATATATCCACTTTTAAGGAGTAAGTTATTAACATGTGTGATTATCATGATGCATGCACGTACTTACGAATTTTAAATCATGCAATATAAATCAAAGCATAAATATTTTGAACATAGGGCTAATATTAATAATAATGGTGTTCCACCTGCTACCATGTCACACCCAATTTTAAGGATAAAATTGAATGAACCAACTTATGTGCGCCCAGAGATCAATCACACACATAAGCGACAAATTACATAGTACCATCATAAGGTTCAATATATAACGAATAATATCACAGAGTCTTTACATATATAGCGGCGGACTAATAAATATAATCTCTCGCGGAAGCTCCAATTCACAGAGAAGTAGTTGACTGGTGAACCACAATCCTAGTAATCCTCAGAAGAATCATCATAGTCATCTGTTACCCATCCGGGATTTTTATCCAAATATGAAAAATAAAGCAAGCGTAAGTACATGTTGTACTCAACAAGAATAGCATGGGTTTATGAGGCTCAAATAAGGCAAGACACTGGTTTGACAGCGTTTGCTTTTAGTTGATCACATTTTAGCAATTTGAGTAGCAGCAATAGAATATTCCAAGGACAAAGATTTGCATGATCATATAAACATGATAATTAATATGGAATAAACATCAATAGAAACTTCAAATAAATCAATATTAAATTAGTTAAGTTCCTGTAAGACGTCCAAGGCCGCTCGTGACCGTGAGCACGGCTGATATACCAGTTTTACACTCTGCAGAGGTTGCACACTTTCACCATAAGTCGTGATTCCCATATGCCAAGGGTCATGACTCCTATGTCACCTCACCAAGGAAGTGCGGCAGGGTACACTATGAAGTCTTTCAAAAGCCTTCCTAACATGCCACTAATCAATCCAGGCGCAATGGCAAGGGGTGGTAGAGCCCTCCTTCTAGTGGCACACACACGCAGCAGTACACACAAAGACAGGAGCCGCAAAACAACCAGCTCGGCAAGGAACCTTTCAAGATTAACAACATGATAGAAAGTAACTTCATACTTAACTAAAGTCAGAGCCATATGACCCTCATGGTTGCGCTGTAAGTCCCGGTGTCATACTTACAGATAAGTCCTTAGTCCATGTTGCTAAAAAGCATCTTTTAACTTTTATTCCATAATCAATTATTCAAGTTCATAAGATCATGACCCATCAAAGCACTAGCATCACTACTCAAATGCAATCTCATAGGTAACAAGGATCAAGTCATCAAAACTAGGAATAAACACTATGGTTGCCAAGGTAGACACATGCATCATGAATTTAGTGATTAAGGTGAATAGGCAACAAGGATGGTCCATGCTATACTTGCCTTGATCAAAGTGCTCTAAAGAACTTGGATCCTCAGCGTAGTCTTGATCACCAACGTATTGCTCACCGTCTGAACTCGATCATAAAATCACCACACAGTCATCGAGGCAATCATACACGAAGCAAACAAGATCTATATTAGAAATAGTACACCAACAAGGGAAAAACAGATTCAAAAGTGTATAAAAATAATCTATGCGTCGCTACGATTCCAACGATATAAAGATCACGAAAATCAGAGTTCAAACGGAGAAGTTATGAAATAAACAAGTTTTACTTTAATAAAATAATAGATTAAATCTAATCTCAAATTTTAAAAGTTGAAAACATGACTAACAGTAGCATCATTAGATAGATTACAAAATTACGAATCTAACGAGACTTGAACGGATCAAATCGGAGTTAAAACGAATATTTTATGGCCAAAATAAACTGAGTGGCAAATCTGCAAATATTGAAAACGTATTTTTAATCTAAACCGAAGAAATACGTTTTCTAAAAAGGAAAGCGTAATCTGAAAAATACGCTAAAGGACCGCGGGTTAGAACGTTAAAAAGTTGAGGGGGTTTTCTGCAAAAATGCTGGCGAAGGGGTATCTCTCACTGTGAGCCGTTAGATCGGTTGTGAACGGCTCGGATTAGATGAGCGGGCTCTGTTCACCGGAGTTGGGCGGCGCCCGGCCGGTTCCTCGCCGGAAGATGGCCGGGGACGGCGTTTTGGGGGCTTGGAAGCTCGGTTCGCCTCGGGATCTGGTCGGGGAGCAAGAGAAGCTCAAGCTAAACCAATCTATGGTTTCGGTTGCCACAGAGGTAGCTCGGAGAGGATGCGGCGAGCTCGGTGGCGGAACTATGGCGGCGGCGAAGCTCGGCATCATGGCTACAGTGCACAAAACCGAGGGAGAAGGGGTCGGGAAGACCCCTGACCTTGCTGCGAAGCTTGGAGGGCAACCAATTTCGACGGAGAGACTTCTCGTTGGCGAAATCGACGGCGACGGCGGAGCTCGGGGCGGCGGCGGCTCTGTGGCTGCGGCTAGGGCAAGATTGGAGGCGCGGCTTGCTCGTGAACTTGTGGGGAGGGACGGCAGGGCTCGGCCGACTTATATAGGGGCGCGAGGGAGGTGTAGGAGATGGACTCGGCCACGCCAAGAGAGGAGGCCGGGGTGGTTACGGCGCGGAGAAGGGAGTCCCGTCCGACTCCGACTCAAGGAGGAAGACGGCCTGACTCGCGGGCCCAAGACGTCAGCCGCAGAGAGAGAGGGAGCGGGGCTCCAGCATGCACACGGGCCGATGGTGCTGCTGGGCTTCGGCCTGGCCGGCTCGGCCCATGCGGAGAAGGAGGAGAGGGGCAGCGCCCTGGGCTGAGGAGAGGGGATGGGCCGGCTCGGCCTGCAGAGAAGGGGAGGGAGTTTTCCCTTTTCTAATTTTCTCAATTCATTTTCAAATTTGTTTTCCAAATAGCTTTTCAAACTAAGTTTTGAACCCTTGCAAAATCCAATCAAATCTCAGGAAATAAATATATGCAGCAGCATGTATGCAACATAACATGTTTCTATGCCCAAGGGTTTATTTTAATTCACAAAAAATATTATTCTATATATTAAATGCTCAATCAATTGCATAAATAAATCAAATTAAATCCCTATTTTAAAAAATTAAAAATTTCCGGGTGTTACATACCATAAGTATAGTAATAGGTATAACAAAATACAGATCAAGGTAGGAACTACTGATAAGATGAGAAAGTAACAAATTTGGACCCAAAATAGTAGCTTAAGTTTTTATGATCCAAGGACATTTTGAAATTTTCGAAAAGTAACCCGCAATGATTTAGCAATGGAATGCTCTGATACCAGCTGTAATAGAACCGCCTAAATCACGTGGCCCACAGGCACCTGTCATCGCCACTAATGACATCTGACAGCCGGGCCCGTATTCCAGATGACCTAGGCAGCTCTGTCGGGCTACATAAGCACCCGTTATTTCCGACAGGATCCCATTACGAAGCCATTTCAGGATTACAACATTTCATAATAAATTACATCAGAGTAAAAATACGGGAGATTAAATAGTACTTAATATTACAAACCGGCTGTTCAAATAGAAATTAAGTGCAGTTATTACAGACCATAAATAAAAGTAGTAGCAGTAGCGGTAGAACAATAGTACAACAAGATAGACAGATAGTACACGAACCCTGCCCACGGGTTCAACTTCACTCTTCCTTGTTTTCCTGGATAATAGTGACATAGCACGGAGCAAGACAAACCTCAGGCTCCTGCTGGCTACCTGCAACGGGGTTAACAAAGCCTGAGTATATGGGTACTCCGCAAGACTTACCCGACAAAGGTGTAAAATTAGACTTAGGAATGCAGGCTGAGGGGAGTCAAGGTAAGGCTTGAGCAAGAGTCAAAGTGTTTTGCAGAAAAGCATTACTAGTCCTATTTCACTATTTTATTTCCATAATATTGTTAATCATCAACTACACTCCTAAGTCTTTCCAAATATCATTCTTTCAAATTCATTCCAAAACATCCTAGTTCCGAACCACTTTTCGCTGAATGGTCGAAGGATCAAGTCTCTAAAACCGAGGAGCAACGACGATTCGAATCGATTAATACCCAGCTGGGGATCCCTATCCACACTGCATATGTAGCACTTAAGCTTGCATATGCCAACCCCGCCTACCACGGCTTTTCATACCCCGGAACCAGTCCTGCGCCACCCGAGAGCACAGTACTCCTCTCGTCTTCAGGCACGACGGCCACGAGGGTACACGCTACTCTCGTCATCTCTCCACTCTCAGTGCGTGGTTGTCGGTTCCAGCAGTAGAGCCACCGGAGTCAGAGGCTTCCCGTAGTATGTGGCTTAGTTGCAAAGTCTCGATCCAGCAGGCCTACAACGAACGGTCCCTAAACCTTTTTCCGACGGTGACAGTGCATTGGGACTCTAACCCAAATACCCCCGTCCCTTCGGTTTTCAAATCCTGTTTCCGTCGGTGACAATTATTGGGACTCTAACCCAATGCCACGATCACCGAGCAGGAAAACCCTTCCTCGTTGATGACAATGAACTAGCCAGGAACACTACCAACCAACAAGGACATAACCAGTCCCATAAAGTGATTCTTTTGCTTTATATCATCACAAATTAAAATAGCATTTTTGCAAAACTAACCATTAAGCATGACTAAGCATTTTTCAATACTTTTAATAAATCAGGTTCTCAGGTATTGACAGGTATTCAAGGATGGTAATGCATCGATTGGTTGTCACCCAACTCCTATTAATCTAATGAAATTAATTAACTCGAGTGATAAATATTTTTAAAACAATAAGAAGAGGAGCAAATACACCGGGGCTTGCCTTGGATGGTGGAGAGAGTCGGGTCCGGGTCTGTGCCACAAATATCAAAGCCCTGCACAATCTCCTGAGCAGTCTCCTCAGATGCACCCTCAGTTTTCACCTCAGAGTTTTTGGTCACTACACGTATGCAAAATAATATGCATGAATACGATGCGCAAGAAATGACAGATGCGATTCAATAATAAATAGTACAGACCTTATCATAACCCAACCACAGGCTAACCATGATTATTCTAATTCATCATGCCCTAGGTCATAATGGTGTTTGACCTAGATTCACAAGCAATCCCAAGTCACATCATTCGATATTTATTTCCATTTCATATTCCTTTTATTAAACATTAAAACCAACATATAATTAATAAATAATTAAACTATTTTCATCTGATGCCAAACTTCACCAACACATAGCTCTAGGCCTAAAACAGTACCACATAAATTTTTATGATTTTTAGACTTACAGGGAATTTATTTAAAATCATCAAAGTTCCATTTATTAATTAATGTGCTGATTTTTAGTTGATACAGAAAGTATCCAAAACGCATTTTTAATATTTTTATTAAATAATACACATTCCAGAGAGCATACATAAATATTTTCATAATTATTCATATAGTAAATTAATCTACACAAAAATGTGAAACAATAGCACTATTCCCAGGAAATATAAATGGAAAAGCCCTTTTTATTCTCTAGGAAAATACAAAACGAAACTAGCCTGATTGGCCCACTAACCGCAGGCCGGCCCAGCACGGCCCGCTCACGCGCCCGCGCGCTCGCTCTGATTCACCGGGTCGCTGACAGGCAGGACCGGCCTGTCAGCTCTCTCTTCCTCCTCCAACCGAGTGCTCGCGCGCGCGTGCACGCGACGGCACGGCGCGGACCTCGCCGCCGGCGACCCCAGCGGCGAACCCAAGCGGCTCTACGTCTACCCTAGAGCCTAGCCGGCAAACCTACGCACCTAGCCCTAACCCTAGACGCCTCCGACGAGACTGAACTCGCCCATGGCGGACGCGACGGCGCGGCAACGTTGTTCCGGCCGGTATGGCGCGGAAAATTTAGGGAAATTAGGACGGGAAGGTTCCGGGGCTCACCATGGTCCTAGACCGGTAGCGGGTTGGGGCTGACACGGCGTGGAACGACGAGCGTGACGGCGGTGCTCCGGTGCGGCGGCTCGGCCTTGACGGCGAACCTCCGTTCCGACGATCCTAGAACAACAAAAGACAAACCATCTAACCCATGAACACCGGTGGGGCTCCATGAGTTCGAAACGCACAAAATAAAAGGAAGAACCTCACCCCAGACGCGCTAAACATGGCACGAAGGCGGACGGCGGTGCTCCGGTCGGACCCGAAGACGACGACTTCCGCAGCGAGGCTCGCAGGGCACCACAGCTCACACCAAGGGCACCAAACTGTAACACCCCTGGTGTTACTGTAACTAAAACCTGCCATATCATCATGATTGCATGTAAATCATCCCGCATTTGACCCTGTTAAGTTGCATCAACTAAAATCAGTTTTATTCTTGCATTTGATTGTGAATAGGTAAATTATAGTTATTTGATATGTAAATATTTGTATTGGTGTGTAATTATCTAAATTCAATTGGAAAATAAAAAGAAAGTTATTTTTAAACCCTAAATCGGACCCAAAGCCCTAATTTAAAAACTAAATGGAATTAGTGGTGGGGTTTTAAACAAAAGTTGTAAATACTTAAAAGTGGAGCAACTTCTATTTGGAGCAATTTCGAGGTTATTAACAAGAATTTCAAATAAAACCCTAATTTATGCTTTAAAGTTTAAATTTGAAATACAAATTCAAAATTAGTAGGAATCTGATGATGGTCCTTTAATAAAAGTTTTAGCCCTTGCAAGATGGAACAACTTTCATTTTTGAAGATTTTAAAGTTTACCAATAAAATTTTAAATTAAACCCAAAGGAGTGTTTTAGAATTTAAATTTGAAATGCTATTTTAAAAAAAAACTATGAAGAATCTGACAAAACTCAATTAATTAAAGTTGTAGGGTTTTTCAAGTGGAACAACTTTTATATTTGGGGATTTTGAACTTATGCGGTGAGATTTCAAATTAAACCCTAATTAGTGTTTTGAAATTCAAATTTAAATTGATATTTCAAAAATTATCAGGAATATGACCAAACTCATTTAATGAAAGTTGTAAGGCTTTAGAAATAGAACAACTTTTATATTTGGAGATTTTCAAGTTATTGAGAAAACTTTTGAGAATTTGTCTGGATTTTAAATGAGATTCAAAATCCACTTTTACCCCTTTTTGAATTATTCAAAATATATTCAAATTTTGAAAATGGTTCAAAAAGCAAAGTTGATTTTCATGAAATTTGGCACATCTTTTATTTTTGGAGAATCTCATGTAGCTATATAGATTAGGGAGTAATTGGCAAAAATAGGCTTTGACCTTGAATCGGCTACAGTGCACCAGGCCCCTACCCCTCCCCTGCACGCTGCAGCGCAGCCGACCGCCGCCCGCCGACGCCGCCCGTGTCTACCGGCCGTTGTCGACCGGCGGTATGGAAGCCGTGGGGTCCTCTACTCCACCCTCTGGCCGTCTCTTTCCCTATAAATACCGGCGAGCTCGTCGTTTTCTTCCCTTCTCGTTTTTCGGCTCGCCGGAGAGCACCCCGTCCGCCGGCAAAATTCGCCGTACCTCAACCACCTCCACGCTCTCCATCTCGCCATTAGCTTCACCACTTCCTAGCGCACCCGTTGAGCCCGTCCGTGCGTTTTCTCGCCACCAGTAACGTTCGGAAGCCGTCGTCTTCTACCTCGTGTCCGGTCGGAGCGCCGCCGCGGGCAACCTCGTCGTGTCCTGCCCGTTGTGGTGAGCTCATTCCTTTGAAGCAGCACGTCCTAGACTCAATTAAATATCATGATGCTCATGAGCCAGTTGGTTTGTGGGTTGGGGCACAGAGTTCGTCGGAATGTCACAACGCCGCCGTGTCCGAGCCGCTGATCCCGCCGCCGTCGTCACGCCCCTTCCTCTACACACCGCTGGACCAGCAAGCAAGCGAGATCAAGCCTCGGTGAGACACTAGAACTTCCCATCACCTGTGTTTGAACGCTACCGGTCCGGCTAGCCCGGAACGCGGCCGCGCCGTCGGGCCGTCCTTCACCGTGCCGCCATGGTCGGCGTTGAGCTCGCTAGGGGCTGTTGTCCTCTCAGCCAAGTACTAATAGGGGTTTGTGGGGATCGTGGGGAGCACAAGGACGTGCTCACCTTCGTCGGTGCGGCCACCGTCGGCAAACCGCCGTGGCTGCGCCACCGTATGTGCGCGCGACCGCGAGAAAGAGAGGATGAGCAGGGCACACTCGGGCCGTCTGCTGGGCCGGCCCAGCAGCGCGGGAGAGCGCCGGTGCGGGTGAGAGCGGTGAGGGGAGGAGAGAGAGAGCGCAGGCCAGCCGGGCCAGACCGCCTTTCGTGGGCCATCTCGGGCCGGATTGGGATTTTCCTATTTCGGGTAAATTAAGTAAGATTTTCGATTTAATGAATTGAAGGAATAGTGGAGTACATTAATATTTTTGTATGAATAAATGTATTGTTCTATAAATCATGAAAATTTTTCTGTATACTCTCTGTGTTCTGTAGTATTTAAAAAAAATATGGGATATGGGGTTTGAATAATTTCTGTACGAGGTATAAATTTGTAGATTTAATGATAAATGCAACTTTGTGCAATTTTAATTAAATTTCTGTAGATCCAAAAATCATGAAAATTAATGTGGTACTGTTTTAGGGTAAACTCTATCTGTTGGAAAAGTTTAAGGTCAAAGGGATGTAGTTTGCTTATTTATTAAATAACTGCTTGATAAAGCTAATAATAAGATAAACAGAAACCCTAATCCCTGTAGGTTGGTGAACTTTTGGAGTTGATTGCGGACCTTGGAACACAAAACCACTATTGTTCCTTGGTATCTTGATTTCTTTTATAGTTGTAATCCATGGGTTAATGCATAATTAAGATGTTTATTGCAAATACTCGCTAGTGGGTCCATGGATGTTGCTTTGGTTATTTCTTGGATGCAACTTCATGGGTAAAAAGGAATAGTTAAACATGCTTCTTGAAGTAAGATGATAATAATACTCGTTTCTTAAATAAACATAGAATAAAATTGATTTATGAGATAATTAAATGGAACTCTAGTTGTTAATCAACAGGTTGGTTTTGTTGGCTTGCAACTTTATTGTGAAGGAAAGTTGTACTCAACTTTCTAAATTAAGTTTATTGCATCGCATGCATCACGGCATACATATCATCATGTTAAGTATTGCATTATTATTTCGTGTAGTAAACGCGTGGTAATTATTATTGGAAGCAAGTCCCGAGTAGGGTCTTCACTCGATGGACGTGGATCTTTCTTGGTGATTGACTTCAGGGCTCTATCTACTCCAAGCAACAGGCAAGCCCCGGTGCATTCAGCCCCGCCTTGTGTTTTATAAAATTATTTATCACTTGAGTCTATTATTGCATTAGGTTGTTAGGAGTTGTTTGTCTCCTATATTGATACATTACCTGCCTTGATACATAATATCCCGGAAACCTGTTTAAAAATAAAAATATTCAAAACTGCTTAGCCCTGCTTAATCAATTTAGATTTGCATAAAAAGGCTATTTTGACCCATGAAAATGTGACAATTAGGAATCATGAGAAAAGGAAAAAGGGGTATGAGTCCGTTCGGAAATTGTGTACTTGGGTACCAGCCCCGATGCACCGATCCGTCGGAAAGGGGCTTTCCGTTCGTTGGTTGTGAATTTGGGTTAGAGTCCAAATGCTTGACCATCGGCGGAAAGAGGGATTTGAAAACCGTTGGGACACTTGTACTTGGGTTAGAGTCCCAATGCAATGTCGCCGGCGGAAAAAGAATTAGGGACCGTTCGTTGTAGGCCTGCTGTGATCGAGACTTTGCAACTAGCCACATACTATGGAAAGCTCTGACTCCGGTGGCTCTACTACTTGAACCGACAACCACGCACTGGGAGTGGAGAGATGGCGAGAGCAGCGTGTACCCTCGTGGCCGGCATGCCTGGAGAGGAGAGGAGTACTGTGTTCTCGGGTGGCGCAGGACCGGTTCAGGGGTAGAAAAATCGTGGTAGCCAAGTTGGTATATGCAACCTTAAGTGCTACATATGCAGTGTGGATAGGGATCCCCAGCTGGGTACTAATCGATTCGAATCGTCGTTGCTCCTCGGATATGGAGACTTGATCCTTTGACCTACAATTGAAAAGTGGTTCGGAACTAGGTGATTTTGAGAATGATTAAGAATTTGAAAGTACGACGATACATGAGAATGAATTTGGAATTATGGATTATGATTAAAATAAGATTGAGCTAAAATATTGAAATAGGATAGTAATGCTTTTCTGCAAAACATTTTGACTCTTGCTCAAGCCTTACCTTGACTTCCCTCAGCCTGCATTCCTGAGTCTCATTCCTTTTTCTTAGTCGGGTAAGTCTTGCGCAGTACCCCAGTACTCAGGGTTTGTTAACCCCTGTTGCAGGTGAGCCGAGAGCATGGTTCTACTTGAGATTGTGCCGGTTGATGGATCGTGCATGGAAGGTTATGTGTATATGATATAACCCTTGGGCAGGGTATATTGTTGTATGCTGCTACTCCACTACGAAACTCTGGTTCGGGAACATGTAACTTATATTTGTAAATCTATGGTTATGTAATACTTTCGCCCTCTTTACTCTGATTCAAAGTATTTGTGTAAATTGTTGTAATACTTGCAAGGTCTTTACAATGAGATCCTCGGGGAAATCAGGGTTTCCAAGGAAACCCGACTAGGCCACCAAGGTCGCGGGGAACTCGTGCACAGTAACCGGATGTCCTTAGGGACGATGATGGTGCACGTGGGCCCGGTGATCAGGGCGGTTCTGTCACACAAACGATGCGCAATGAAGCTGGCTACCTCGCTGTGGGATAGAGGGTGTGGAGGTGGCTTGACAAGGGCGAATTTGAGTGTGGCCGACGCGAGCTCACCGGCGACCGCGCGGAAGGAAAATGAAAAGGGAAGGGTGCTCGTCGTCTTTAAAGGCCAGAGAGTGAGGGAATAAGGTTGGGGACGTCCGGGGCCCCCTCTTTAGCCGCTCGACAGCGCCACAGTGTGCCCACGCCAGCCAGATGAGAGCAGCGCGCGGCGCAGCACGCGCGGTACGGCCGAGGAAGATGAACAGGGGGACCCCCTAGCTACAGTGCTATTCAATCTAGGTCAAATGTTAGATGATTTGATTTTGAGCTGATCCAGACCGATTCAGTAGATGGTGTAAAAACAAAAGTTGTGCACAATTTCATGATGAACAACTTTGCTTTTGAAACAAATTCCAAATTCAGCCAAATTTTCAAACTACAGAAAAGGGGGTAAAAGTAGGGTTTGAATTCCAAACTGAAATTTTAAATTTACTTTTAATTTTTCTCAATAACTTGAAAAATGGTCAAAATAAAAGTTATTCCTCTCAGTGGGCTCTACAACTTTCATTAAGGAAGTTTTATTGGATTATCAATATTTTTGAAATTGAGGTTTCAAATTTAAATTTCAACATACTAATTTGAGTTTAATTTGAATTTCTGTGACACAACTTTAAAATCTCCAAAAATAAAAGTTGTTTAATTTTAAAAAATCTACAACTTTCATTAAGACACTTTTATTAGATTCATTATAGATTTTGAATTAGGATTTGAGGTCAATTCTACGTCTTAATTTGATTTCTTAGTTAATTAAATGTTTGACTTTTAATTAAAGGCTTAATTACACAATCCACAATACATGAAATCAAAGCACTCTAGTGACCCTAAGCACAATCATATGCAGATACTTAAATTTAAACATGATGACATGGCAGGTTAATTGCTTTGTAATATCAGAGGTATTACAACTACTAAAGCTTAAATTTTTACTACTTGACCAACACATTCAAAGCTGTTCAAAATAAAATTTCAAAATAAAGTAACATGACCATAGACCAGATGCCTGGTGATTATTACCGCCAAATTTACTGCTCACGGGTCAGAATAGAATTATTTATAAACCAAATAATATAATTAGTAATAAGAAGTAACATGAAAGTAGATCATATGTCCGGTGATTATCACCGCTAATTTTACTACTCACGGATCTGGACGAAATTAGTTATAGACCAAATGGTACAATAACTAATAAAAAACCCTGCTCGATGCCTTGATTATTATTTTTTTTAGTGAACGGTAGGGGAGGCCCCTACCTGAAATTTTTCATTATATTTTCTGTACAGATTACAAGGCTTGTAAAGCCTAAACGAAAAATAGATTACAATTATGGTATATTCTCCAACCACTGGGTTAGAGGGGCCTTAATCTTATCTTTGACTTTGATACACACCAAGCCAATCTCTCTTTTGGTTGCCAGCCAGAGCCCGGTCCAGATGGTACAAGTATTCATGTTTAGTTACACAGTCCCATAGAGCCGAACTTAGTTTAGATTGTGTTTGGTTAATTATACAGGATAATATGATGACCCTAGGCCCAGAACCGGTAACATTACCTCTTCTTCGCCAAGCTCTCACCGCTGTCGGCCGCCGCATCCACCTTCTTTTCCTCCGCTACCCGACATCCGCACCCGCCTCCCCACGCGGGAAGGTTGAGATGGAGAGGATGAGTACCGGCGAGCATGCCCGAGGCCGCGGCGATGTGCGAAGGCTGCGAGCCTCCTCTACATCCCCTGCGCCGGGATCTCTGCACGACGTCCCGGTCTCGACGACGCTTGTGCTGGCTCGTTGCCTCTACAGTTTGGCCCCATTGGGCTGCGGAAGGTGAGAACAAGACCAAGGCCAGGAGGTAACTCGAGCACCAGCGGGTTCTCGTAGCGCCGAAGCCGGCTGAGAAAAAACGAACCCCCCTCCGTTCGTTTCCACAGAGTCAAAAGATAAAGCGTGTTTTGGCCCATGAGAGCCGGGCTCGTGAGTGGGCCAAAGACATCCTACCAAACAGCGCCTTGGTGTCTGCGACTCCGCCGAGTAGTTGTCCCGTGTCTACGTACTCCACCCGTCCACCGCGTCCATCTGCTGATCATATTGGCCGCGCGCGGCAACTAATCTGTGCCTGGCTGATTCGGCGGCGGTAGATCTGCCCTGCTCTTTGCCGATCTTGCCGTTGTCGAACACATTGGTATGCAGCGTGTACGTCGCCTAGGAACTCGAGGCTGACCACGTCGTGGACGTCCCATGGCCCCTCCAAAATAATCTCTTCAGCATCGTCACTTGTTTTGCCTGAAATTTTGTCTATCTATCAGTCATCTTTAACCTCAAGCTCCACCAGTCTCCTCGCGCTGACCCTGCCTGCCTCGATGGCAACAACGCCCTCCGCCTCGTACCTCACCGGATCCACCATGGCCATGGCAGCCGCCAGGATGGCCGCCATCGATGGTGCTTGCGCTGAGGCACGGTGGTGCGCTAGGGGGACCTTGCCCGGGCTCACGAGATGCAAACGCAGCTCGTCGCCGAGCAGCTCGTTGGGCACCAGAGAGAGAAAGGAGATGGTAGAGGAGTGCGGGAAAAGTAGCCTAAAAACAAAAGGACATGTTACATATAGGTTGATCACTATCAATTATCTGTAATCATTTAGGGAATGTACTAACCAAGGACTACTATGGCACCAAGAAGAATTATCTCCAGGATATTGAAAATAAGGCCCAGCAAAGCTGATGCCTGAAAATCATTTTTGTATTGAATATATCACTGATATTAAGAAACACCCATTTAAGTAAAAAAAAACACCCATTTAAGTAAAAGAATTCTACCAGAATGATTTTATGCCCTGGATGCTGTCGGACTGTTACAATTAGAGTTGAAAGGTTGGTGAGGCAGTCTAGGAAATACATTTACAACAGTAATAACTAGTTCTTTTCTTTCAGCTATATAAATCTGCAAAAAACTTAGAACCTGTTACTTTTTAATGTCCATATACAAGGCTAAAATAAAGAAATGTAATTTACCTACCAAATTTTTCAGTTGAATAATATGGCAACAGGTTAGACTGACCAGACCAAGAATACCACAGGATATTAATCAACACCTTCGGCGGGTTTTGACTCCAATAGAGAACGACAAATATGGCCCACAAACATAATATGAATGTGCCTCCAAGGAAGTATCCCTTTCAAAGATATAAAAAGTCAGCTGAAACTTTTTGTGATTACGAAAGTGGACAATTCAAATTGAAAGGAACGCACCTTTCTAGTATCTCTTTTAGTAGCACAAACACACATGAGATATATAAAGCTGCTCATGGAGAGATATGAATGCAATATCAATAGACTCAGATTTTGACCGACCTTGATCACCATGATACTGTATAGAAGCCATAACAGACTATTCACCAACGCAGCAACCGTGGATGGAATACCAAATAGTTGCATCGCCTTATCCATCCTCCCTGAGTACACCAGATATATATATGGAACAATTGCTAAAGCCAAAGGAAACGCCATGCCAAACAATGCAGAAAGCTTTTCAATTCCCTGGTTAGATTAAATTCAAAACAAATAAATTAAATTGATACCAGAACAGAAGCACAAAGATAAGAAACTTGTAAAATTATATGGAATCACAAACCATATACTTAGCTCCTGTGGTTATCAAAACAAACATACCCATGTCAAATCCCATTTCCAATGACAAGGCATATACAACACATGATATCTTTTATGTCCTAACTGATAGTATTAGCCTAGTGTTTACTGTTTTGTCTATTTACTATTCACTGGAATGTCCTATTACTATTTACTGTAATGTTTCCTTGACAACCAAGTTGACCATGGTGTCTTGGAGACCAAGTAGATTAGGCATCTTCTAGAGAATATTCAGGAGAGAGTAGGTACACCACTTGCCTATATGAGCAGTGGTTAGTTTTACTTTGTAACAACTTCATCAAAGCATTTCCAATTCAATCCAAACAATAATATTGCCAAGCTCTGCCCTCTGGCAGCCCAAAATCTGAGTGTTTCTTGTCTATGATGCTAAGCTCTGCCCTCTGGCAGCCCAAAATCTGAGTGTTTCTTGTCTATGATGCTAACAATAACAAGCCGTTCCATTTTCCAGCCCGGCAGCCACCCACCAGAAGGCACCACCCACCTGTTGCGGAGCCACTTATAGGCACATTGCAGCATACCAGGAAAAGAACTTAAAGGTGATGAACATTTAGTTCATTCAGACATCAAATCTTTCTGATTTATGCTTCACTCCTCAAATGAGATGAGCAAATGAGGCAACTAATGCTGTAATGGATTCTAAATTGGCAACCATGCTTCATCACCCTAGCTTCCTTCTTTGAAATTGTACAATACTTGCCAAAAAATCTCTCTCCATAAATAAAAAACAAGAAGTTTAGACAAGAAGCTTTTCAGTATTCTTCATGATAAAGTTGAATAGGAATCACAGGATTTCCAAAAATAAAAACCATGCATAGTACAGGAAATTTAAAGCCTCCAATCCACAAGTAGCCAATCAAAACGGTGAGAGTTTGAGTGAAGCAGCATATATTTTGTCTTACTTGGCACAAATGATGGAATATTTTGTCTTACTTGCCACAAATGATGGCACTAAATTAACAGCACCTGTTTGAATAAGGGGTAGGATGTTTCTCGTCTGAAATTCTGGATTATATTACAATGCAACTGCAACACTTAACTTGCCATAATTGTGCACAATCGAAAACTGAAGTACTCCTACTCCATATCCAAATAACCATCCCAACATACAAGTAGCCACGCCGGCCTACTGCATCTAGGATTCTAGATCAGACTGGAGGATTACCACCAGAGACAAATATAGCTGGTATTTGTAAGTGAAACCTAGAATGTTCCTTTCACAAAATTGTGTTGTTCTAACAAAAATGGTGCACGACCCAGTAACCCACCCTCCCGTAGCTGTGTGGATTTAGAGAGTGGAGCAGCGGGAGCGTACCTGCTGGGGTGGGGTAGCACAAGGGCAGCCTGAGGGCGCTGACTGGTGAGCTAGCCGGGCTCGGAAGTGGCGCATGGGGAGAGTTCCCGGAACAGCCGAGGAGGAACCCCACACGCTGTCGACGACGGGAATACTTGAGAGAGAGTGGAGGGCGGTAGAGCTCTTGGAGCGCGTGCCGGCGTTGGCATGAAGGGAGGCGGTTCCGTCGGCGTAGACTTCAGAGGCTGGTGGGTCAGCATCGGCGAGGGAGGAGGCAGCGGAGTCGGTGAGGAAGTCGGCGGCGTAGGCAAGGGACACGGCGGCGATGGAAGAGGCATCAGCGTGGGAGTCGGCGGCGTCGGCGTGGGAGTCGGCGGCATCGGCGTGGGAGTCGGCGGCGTCGGCGTGGGAGAGGGAGGCGGGCGGCGTCGGGCCGTGGCACGGCCGCTCGCGGGAGGAGACGCTTCCCATAACGGGAAAATTTTGTATCCTAGGCGGCGCTCGTTGTGGGATAGTAAGGCCGCAGACGCGCGCGCCGGCGACGTGCGATGGCTGAGCTGCGAGCGCGGCCCCCGCTGTGCATTACGGCCAGTTTCCGCTGTAGACGTGCGCTTGCCTGGTAGGTAGGCATGTTGGCCGTACGTGAGTTTTCCCCTTTTTTTTAATTTCTTTTCTCGACGGGCAACAATGCTTCCAAATTCACCATGACATCTCAGGATCCACCGAGTAATCAAGTAATAGAACATAAAAAAATAGACACATGACACATTGTTTTCATAATGTATTTATATATATTAACTTTATTATTGTATAATTACAATAATTGTAATATTAAGTGGAATAATAAACAAGTTAAATCCGCAATTGTACCAGAAGTTGGAATGATATTCAAATCAGAAGATGGTGCATATAATATGTACAACTGATCTGCAAGGGGTATCGGCTTCAGTTTTAGAAGAGCACAACACGACTGAGATCAGAAAAAGATATATCCGAAGTACATAGTTTACAGCAACAAAGTCGAGCAAGGTAAGCATTCACATGAAACTTAAAATAAAATGCTAGTGCAAGAACTAGCATCAACTCATGTTTAGTCAAGATGGAATTAATTTGGACAGTGCAGAAAGTTTATTTGACCATAGTCACTATCTTATTAGTCCAAATAAGACATACATGTTGAGGTCCCAAAGACGCATGACAGAGGTAAATAAGAAGTTAATTTCTCAAATACGAGGGATTCGAATAAAGCCAGCCCCAAGTGTATGAATTTTTTAAGCGGTTTTATAGAGGAGCAGAGAATATACCTTTCTTGCAGATTGATTGTTGTAATTTGATTGGTCGTAAGTGCAAGAAATACTAGTATGCCATGTAATGATGCACAAACATTACATAGTACTCCATCCGTCATAGCATAGTAATATGTTTAAGTGTATCAGTTTTGACCAATTATTAATAAAAATTATAAATATTTACAATGCCAAATAAACACCATTAAATTAATTATAAAATATATTTTTATAATATATTAATCTAGAACTATAAATACGAATATTATTCGCTAAAAATTTGGTTAAACGTGAAACTATTTTATTTAGGCACGCAACCCAAAGTTGCATGTTTTTTGAGACCTGGAGGAGTAATTGAAGAATAAGCAGTTAGAGAATGCTACTTTCTTTTATGCCATGCAAATACAAATATATGAGGATGAAGGTTGGATAGCCATTTTTCCTAGGCAGATGGTCAAGCTATAATAGATTATGCATTTTTTGGTGATGAAATTTCATTTGACATAACATTTAGCACCAACAAGTTTGCAATGCTTTTTGCTCCACTCCGTAGAACCAACCATCACAAGTAGACAATTATCTTTTGGGTTGCACTATTATATAATGAAACAATTGAATAATATGTTTGGCTTTTCAACACATTTCTAACCACAATGTGTTGTAAGCATCCTAGCACATTTTTTATAGACCAGTTTTTTCCCACAGCTGGTAAAACAGAATTTCATTACTCAAAGCAACAAAATTATACAAGATAGTATCAATGTCAACTAGGACTAACTAGCCTTTCCAACAGCAACTCTTACAAAATTAATCATGCAATCGAACACAAAGGGAACAAATGCATGACAAACAGTTCCACCGCAGATAGTCATCAGAAGACCTCACAATGTGCCGCCATGTCTACTGCAATTAGAATTGTACTGTTCCCTAATTACAAGACATGGCCTTTGTTTATGGTATATTTTTTAAAGTCCTGCTAAACAACTTAGGGGTTGTTTAGTTGGGTGAAAAGGGAGTGAAGTGCACTGTAACACTTTCGTTTATATTTGACAACTTTTGTCCAATCATGACCCAAGTAGACTCAAAAGATTCATCTCGAGCTAGCCAGGCAAAAAGTACAAACATGCAACCGCTGCTACCTCATTTAATGCTCCATGCAGACGTAAAGTACAATCGATGTGATGGGGAAAGAGAAAAAAATTTACGAAATAAACAGGGCCTTAGTCACATGTTTGAGTATATCATAAGGGGCTATTTATAAGCTAAAAGTTTTGTAAAAATGGTACCTGTAGCACGTGTGATAACTTTTGCAATAAGTGTCTAATCATGACCTAAGTAGACTAAAAAGATTCGTCACATGACTTTTATAATAATTGTATAAACATAAAAAAAATTCGTCTATATTTAATAATCTATATATGTTTTCAAATATTTAGAAGCCCCGTTTGAAATACTTCTAAATGGGGCTTAAGTTTCTTGCTAAATTTAAGAGGTGTGTTTACGAAGATAGATCTGTAGCGTACTTTCAATGAAATGGCAAGAAACCAAATCCATTTTTCGCCCGACATGGCGACATCTAACCAAAATGAGTGGCGACATCTAGAACTAGGGACGCGCGGTGCAGTCGTGGTCTCCTTTATCCAACCTTCCCACGGCACCATTCTTCCCAGTGTCCCACCCGCTCCTCAGCAGTTCAGCATCGCCGATTCGCCGCAGCACCGACACTTCGCCGGCCATGGGCGCGTCGTCCTCGACCAGCAACCCATCCCCAGAGGCGCACGAGCAGCGAGAGCAGGAGACCCTCGCCTCCGCCGCCCTCTCCCTCCCGCTCCTCCGCGCCGCCTTCTCCCGCTCCGCCGCCTGCCGCCAACGCCAACGCGCTGCCGGATGCCCTCGCCCCGCCGCCCGCCTCCTTCCGTCTGCCCGGATCCCTGCCGCTGCCGCCGCACTTCCACGACATCCTCGCGGGGCTCGGCCCGGCCATCGCCTCACAATTCTTCGGCCACGGAACCCGGGACGCCGGGTGGGTCCCGTTCCTCAGGGGGTTCAACCGCTGCTGCGCGCGCGTGCCGGCCTCCCGCTCGCTCGCGCTACTCCTCCGCGTGTACGCCGCCGCCTGCGCCGATGCGGGGGCACCCTGCGGCGTCCAGCTCCAGCCGGACGAGGGCGGTGACGAGGACGAGGACGGGAAGGTCGCTGGGGAGCTCGCGCCGGAGGAGATCGCGGTATTCCTCTGGATATGCTGGGTCATGGCGTGGAGCGCTTCGGCCTCGAGGGTGGCCGGTGTCGGGAGGGGAGAAGCCGGAGCCCATCGCGGTGCTCCTCCCGGACGTGACGCATCTGGTGCTGTCGGCGCTCGTCTCGGCGGGCGCCGTCGCGGATGACGCCGGCGTCTGGGGCTGGGACATCTCCAGCGGTGGGAAGGGGTTGAAGGTCCAGGAGTTCATATCCTGGGTGCTGTCCACTCCTGTCGGGCTTGGGAACTCCCTCTCGCGGTATGTGCGGGACAGATTCCGCTCCCTGGCTGCTGACTCTGTGGAGGTAATCAGATTATATTGCAGAATTTGTAGCTACTGTCAAACATTAGATGAATCCGCTCTGTAGAATTTGTGTGAAATAGTTATTACCTTGTTAGTTCATGGATCATACATAACTGAGAAATGGGGTTTCTATTGTTGTGTTTCTACTTGTTTTTTTAACTTAACCATGACTTGGAGCATCTTATAGTTATTCATGATCTGCTATAGTTTGAAAATTGTCTCCAGATTGCCCTGATTCTGCAAATTCTGTAATGTTATAGCTTGGACTTTTTTTTGGTACTTGACACTTCAGAATTAGCTTTAAATAATTATGGTAGACTTTGTCCAGCCACAGATTCTACAATATAATGAAGGTTGATTTATAACTAGATCTACTACTGAGAGGATTGGGGTTTATGTCACTCTGTAACACACAATGCTCTGGAAACATTGCCTGCACTACGTTTGAGCAGTGTGAAATTGTTGATGCACTCTCTCTTCTAGACAAATAGGCCTATTTGTTTTGCCTTTTTTATGGAACCATGCCTATGATGAACTAACTGGAATTCTTACTCATCACAAGCAGGAGAGCTCTGTTTCAAATGTTAACACAACCTTTGATACCTCTGATGTTTATCTGCTAACACGGGGAAGAGCATGGGCAATCGCTCTCAGCCTAAGAAACAAGTTGAGTGAAAAGCTGTTGTCAGCTTCTGTATTTGGAATGGATACAGAAGACCTTCTTTATAGGTAAATTGGTGCGCTGATGATATGTATTCTTGTGATTATATCTGTAAGCTAGTTTTCATACAACATTGCAGTTTTTAGTTGACATGAGTATGAGTGCATTTTTTTTCCTAATCTGAAAGAATTGTAATATATAGTATCTCATTGTCAGTTCACCTATGGATCTAGTAAGAATTAACATCGATACAATGTTTGTCTAGGTCATCTGTTCATGGAAAAGGACTGAGCCGGTTCTGGTCTTGTGTTGAGGGGTACAAAGGGCCGATGCTGATTCTACTTTCAGCATTCTCAAAGAGTGGTGGTGAGAATGTTGATTGTGATCGAAGATGGGTGATTGGTGTATTGACCGAGGAGGGATTTGAGAGCAAAGATACCTTTTATGGTAGCTCTGGGTTCCTTTGTGCTGCACATCCAATATTCCGCATGCTACCGCCATCTGGTATGACTTTTGTTGACCACAACTTTGTCTGAACTGATAGTAGCTTACTATACCTCTAACATAGCAGGTAAGGAGAAGAACTTCATGTACTGCCATCTACATCCTCAGATAAGAACTTATGAAGCGAATCCAAAGCCTGTTGGCTTAGCATTTGGTGGAACAATTGGAAATGAGAGGATCTTTCTTGATGAAGACTTCTCAAGAGTTTTAGTTCGACACCATGCTGTTGATAAAACTTATCAACATGGTTCTCTCATCCCCAATCAGGTTAAATTCAGATTTACCGGTGTTCATGGAATATAGTTAGCCTGATTACTCTATGCACTATTCCACCTTATTTGCAATCTTAGATTCAGGCTTTGCTGTTTTTCTGCTGAAGATATTTAGTTACCAAACTTCCTTTCTGTTTGGCTTCAAACATGTTTTTATCTATCCCAAAAGTTGCACAACGTGTGCTTTTGAATTTTTGAAATGCCACTGCGTTTTCAGGGCATAGAGTAGGGTGATTGACCACTCCCATTTGAGTATTGTTTTTCTGTCATCCCAAAGAACATTCCACAAATTATAACTCACTCCCTATAAGTGATGAGCACAAATAAGCCCACTCAGTTACTATGTTTATGTACTTACATAGGTTGTGAATGTTTCATTTTTGTATGATTACAATGTATGCTGCCAAATGTAGCTTATGATTTATTTATTTATTTATTTTGGTAATGCAGGGTTATTTACCTGTTGAGGCTTCAGTTCTTGATGTTGAAGTATGGGGGCTGGGTGGAGAAGCAACGAAAAGACAGCAGAATATGTACAAGAAGAGGGAGGACATTTTCTCAGAGCAGCGAAGAAAGGTCTGCTAATGAGAGCAAACTTGAACTATTTGCCATGTACTACATCGTTATTGAAATGTGCATGTATGCCCACAATATTCCCATTTCCTCTTTCAGGTTGATCTAAAAAAATTTGCTAGCTGGGAAGACTCTCCAGAGAAAATGATGATGGATATGATGTCTGATCCAAACACGGTTCGACGGGAAGATCGCTGATTTTGGTTTACACCCTCTACACCCTCTGGAAATGTACAGACTACAGAGTTTGTTGCACATATTTGCTTGCCCATTTGGCTGGATCACACGCTATTTAGGTTGAAGTACTAAAGAGATTTGTACAGAACATAGTTTCCAATAATAAAATTGAGATTATTTTCTTCGTTTCTGCTATTTTGTTTGTTTCATGGTAAAGTAGGAGCAAACAGTTATCTGCAACGTAACATTGCTGACATGTCCTCCGTTTTGTTGAATACATGTTGATATATACGGTACTCCTATGTTGGTTTTTCAAGTTTTACTCCTGAATAATTCTGGACAAGTCTATGGTGTCCGGCTTGCTGACATGTCTACCGTGCCCATTTTGCTTGGACAGGTTCGTTCAGTATCTCTTCTCTTTAATAGGAATCTGGCACCAAAAGCTGGCCAGCAAGAGTGGCCACGTCACCGGATTTTCCCGGATCGAGTGTTTTCTGGTCATTTAGCAAAAAAAAAAAAACTTTGAACTTTATAAAAATATAACCCGTAGTCTAGGCCTTCTTAAAGATTTTCTTGCAAAAAAACCATTTCAAATTCTCGAATCAACCTGCCGTCCATGTTGTTCTTTGGGCCGGCCTGCTACTGTGCACGCTGAACATGGGCCTACCTAGGCTAGATTTGGCACAAATAGCCACCTTCTTTTTTTGTCTTTTATTAAATCCCTATGATATGCTGATTTTGTTTATTTCATATAAAAATAATTAGAGTTCTAAAATCATAAAAAATTTTGTATAGCCTCTTCATGATGTACTATATGTATAAAAAATATGATATTTGCAAAATAAAGAATTTCTAAATAATTTAAAATTACCTCTTTTAATTAACAAATAAACCTTTCATGATATCTACACATTAAAATATCAAATCAAAAATTATAAAATTTATTTTATGACTGTTTTACGGCGTTTCCAGCCGCTATAAAAATTTTGAGATAAATTTAAAATGTTTGAACAAATTATTATCCCACACGCAGCTAACAAATTAATTAAAAAAAAAGAGCTCATGAATGATTTTTACAGGACTCAAAATATACATACACCAAAATTGAAAATCCGTGATTAACATATACACTTAACCATAAATGATAATTTTCAAATGCTATTTCTCCAATGATATTTCTTTACTTCTTGTCCATGCTTACTCCATGGATAAGAAATCAACAAACTAAGCAATATGATACCCTCTCACTTGGTACCCTACTACATTTGACAAAAAAATTTATGAAAAATAATCTACCAGCGCTATCAATAGCCTCTTAAAATGGCTACAAGCAGCAACGCCGCGAAAATGTCTAGTTATACAACTATAGATAAAGATAAGGGTCCCTCCACACAATGACCCAGATAAAAAGGGGTTGGGGTGGGAGGTGTTAAGATCATCTTCATTGTATTCTGAATTTGGTTTTGCAAAGCTTAGCAGCAGCTCTCTCTGTCTGACAGGTTCTTCTTTGAGCGCCAGGTGTGTCGATCAACTGGAGTATCTGATAGCAGCTCATCACTAATGTTGGGCCACAATTTCTGTCGCCCTTTGTGGTACAGTACGGCCGTCTCAGCGAACGCAAGCTCAGGCTCGGGCCGTCACTGAACTCGAATTGCAGTGGATGTCAGGCCCCGTTTACTTTCCAATATTTTTCACTATTCCTCATCACATTCCTATCATATCAATTGTACTTTTCGTCTGCATAAAGCACTAAATGAAGTAGCAGTTGTTGCATATTTGTACTTTATATGTTGCTAGCTCGAAATGAATCTTTTAAGTCTATTTAGACCATAATTGGATAAAAGTTGTCAATGCAAACGAAATTAGTATAGTGCAATTTTTCACCTCTTTTCCCCACCTCCCCCCCCCCCAAACTAAACGGGGCCTCATAGTGCAGTGTCACCCGTAGCCGTAGAGCTGTCGTCCCATCCAGGACACTTTTATACTCGTAGAGGCCAAAGCACAACACAACATACCGTAGTATACGTACTAGTACCAAATTTTAAACGGCGAGCAGCCGAAGAAGACAAACACATGTAGTACTCCTTCGATCGGGTCTTATGTAGTAGACAGTGCAGTCATTGCTTGATCCAAAGCAAATGTTTGCCGTGTCTGCTCAAGTAGTACTTGTCATGACTCAGAATTGACAAGTCACGGAAGACCGAAGCAACTAATACTTGCCCAGTTGTTTTTTAGGAAGACTAGAACCCGTGCCTTCGAATACGCAGTGGGGCGTTGATGGATCTACCAAACTTTTATTCTGTCATACTCGAGTATCCGAGCATGCATTATCGGATACCAGCTTCAACTTCAGCCGAGAACTGAGCGCTAGCTCGGTTGGCAGGCGTTGCAGGTGAGGAATTTTTTTTATTATTTTTAACACTCTTTAAAAACCTATTTTTAAACCTAACACTGTGTAAAAAAAATTAAAACTAGCATGTTTGGACGCGTCATCCCGGGTGACGCGTCGAAACAGTACCGACGCGCCACCCAGGGTGGCGCGGCGGATGTGCCACCTGGCGCCGCGCTGGCTGGGGACGCCGTGCCACATGCAACGGCGCGGGGGCCGCCGCGCCACCCCGCATGGCACGGCCAGGGGAATAACCCCCTGGCCGCGCGGCTCCTTCTCCCTCTCGCTCCTCACTTCCTCTGCTGTCTGTTCGAAGCAGGCGCCGCCGCCGCGAGCTTCAAGGGCGATTTTGGCGCCCCTGGTCCTCTCCGCTGCCTTGTAAGTGCATCCAATCGTCGATCCCTCCCTCCTCTCTTGTTTCCCTCAAGAAATTTCCTTATTCCACTGTCTTTAGTCCCTCTAATCATGAGCTCCTTTAGTTTTTTCTAGGGTTAGGGTTAGGGTTCATAGTTTTTAGTTTTAGGTTTAATATTATAACAATTACTAATATCATTTTCATGGCACAGGTAGGATGTCTAAGCGTGGTAGGCCTCATAAACCAAAGCCCGTTTGTAAGGATCCGTTGTGGCCGGCAAATGCGTTTGACGTCTTGCCACTACCTAGTGGCGTTCCTGTGGCTATGTGCTTTTGTGGCGATCCATGCAAGGTGGCTAGGTCGGCCGAGGAGGACACGTATAGACAGCGTTACTGGATGTGCGCTAACTATGTGTACGAGCCTACCATACAATAGCGCCGCATTAACATGCTGATGAGAATGTGGTATTATATTATGTCTGAAAGTAATTTATAAATTAATTTTGTTGCCGTAAAATAATGAGTTTTTTAGACTCCACCACCGCTCTGTGATTTTGATCAGTGGATCGACACCGAGATCTCCCAGGAGGACAAGGAGCGGATGCAGTGTCTTTTGAGGATTGGACGCAGAGCGGGAGGAGAAGATGGAGAGGAGACGCAAAGAGCTGGCCGTGGAGAAGGAGCGGAAAGAAGAGGCGCAGGCTGAGGCGTCTCGCAGCTTTCAGGGAGGAGAAGGAGAAGAAGTTTGAGCGTGCACGTCGTGCAAAAGCAGCCATGGAGGAGAACCCCGATGCTTTCGCCAAGGGAAAGTGGCCTCGTTACACTCAGTAGCTTGTTGGATTTGAATTGAACTTTGTGTTTTCATATTGAGAACCCTATATTTGGTTGTCATGAATTGAACTTCTATATTGTAACCTAATCGTACTATTATGTTTCACTTAGTCAGTGTTTTTAGTTGATGTTTCATGTTGCGGACATTTCTTTTACTGTCAAACATATTACCTAAACGATGCGAACAAGCACAACACATGAAAAGACATGTGTGAACCCTAACATGCCTTGGGAACTAAAACATACAACGAATACACGAAATAGCATGTGAGAATCTGCACCAAACAAGGGTAAAGACTCTCTGCACTAGACCTAACATGCCTTAGGTAATTGAAACATGCACCACACACATAGACGGACAAATGGACACCCTACTAGTAGTGTTGCCACATATTGAGCTGAGTTGCACCTTCCCCATAATAACCGTCCATTGGCGGAGGTGGTGGCGGTGGCGATGCCGGCGGATTGCCATTGTTCTTGTGATGAGGGCAGCGGCAGTACGGGTCTGTGCATATTGGCTCCTGCGATGTGGCCCTACTGTTGCCTCCTTCCCCATCATCCCTCTTGTTGTGGCTCGAGCTGTAGCTTGGGCCGAGCGAGCCGATGCGGTTCTGCAGGTACCAGATGTACTCTAAATGCGGGGTAATAGGTTGAGGGTCCACCCACTTAGTGAACCCGCAACTACCTTCTGCCCACGAGGTCTGCGATGAATAGATTTGTTAACGCGCTTTGGTGTTGCGAAATACATTACAGAAATAAATGACAACAAAATATTACATATGCATAGGGACACTTGAATAATCGCCGGCCCCCGTTTATCCCGCCCTCGGTGTACATCTGCACAAGGCAGTCCTCACCATGCATGCATTTAGGCCACTCTTCTTTCCCCGGCTTGACATAGTCCCTCAGAGGTCTATCCTTCCCATAATCACTCTTGCTCTCTTCTGGAAACCTGTCAATGGGTTCGTCCCACTCTTCGGGGCCAAAACTACCCCCATCATTCCATATTATTGGCGGGCCCTTGCTCTCCACCACTCCCTTGCCCTTCCCAAACCCAAGCCCTCCACCCTTTGGTCCAGACATCTTGTTGTGCTGGTGATGTTGGTCGAGGGGCCAATCCCATGTATATATAGGGAGGTGAGGGGTGACGTTGTCATGGAATACAATTGAATTAATGCAGAGTTAATTCAGCACAGTTCTTTGCAGTACTCTGAAAATGCTAGATTCTCGGACTGCCAAAGTAAACAATAACTAGTTGTCAATTCTATAGCCTTGAAAACCCTACTCACTGTCCAGTCTGAGTCACCGAACACCCTACTCGCGACATGACAAATCACTGAGAAGGCTACGCACTGAAAAGGCTAGACACTGCGTTGTATGAGTGACCGAAGAGACTATGAATTGAGTTGACAAGTCGCTGAAAAGGCTATGCACTGAAAAGGCTATTCGCAAACCCTCTGAATCACTCAGTAAGCGTGGCCCGCCGTGACCGGCCGTGGCCTGCCCTCCAGCTGTTTAAGCCGCGCCACCCTGTACGGCGCGGCAGTCCGTGTGTTTCAGGTGCCACGCCACCGTGGATGGCGCGGCGGTCGTGTGCCGCACCGCCAGGCATGGCGCGGCAGTCCCTTGCCAGTCAGTAGCCGCGCCATTCCTGGTAGCGTGGCCAGGCGCGGCCTCGGCATTTTTCTACTATTTCCGCTTTCTGTTTTTCTGCTGTTTTCTGTGGCTTTCTGTTTCCTGCTAGGCTGCATTCTGTTTTCTGCTAGCGTCCACTTAGCTTTCTCGTCCATCTATTGGACCCACCACAGCTTCCCTTGTGCGTTCACCATCTTATCAAGTTCTGCCTTTGTTTCCTTGAACTCCCGCTCTGTACGCTTGCAACAAAGTTCCTTGACCTTGTCACAAACCTCCTTGTTGCGATGACGCCTCCAATAGTTGGCTGCAAAATGACGCATGCACCATCTATGAACTAGAGGAGGATACCCTGGTATCTGTTCTTCAGCCGCGTTAAGGAGACCCGCGTGCCGATCTGATATCATACAAATAGTGCAGGATGAGCCAAACACCTCAGTCCGTAGAAGTCGCATGAACCAGAACCATGATTCATTGTTCTCTCCCTCCGCTAAGGCAAACGCCATTGGAACTATCTGATTCTCTAGATCAACAGCAGCTGCCATCATCAACACCCCCCTGTACTTCCCAGTTAGAAAAGTGCCATCAACTAGTACCACAGACCGACAAAACTGGAATGCGTGTTCTGTCTGCGCAAAGGACCAAAACACACGCCTCAGTACGTGTTTCAGTTGACCTTCGACAATGAAGTACATCCCGCCAGTGTCTACGAACCATTTCATCCCGGGGTTATAGGAGCTCATTGCACACAGAATTCTGGGAACTCTGTTGTAGGCTTCCTTCTAACTACCCCACCGTATCTCCAGAGCAATCTGCTTAGCACGCCACACCTTTCCGTACTTTGGCACGTACTTAGTGAAGCCCACTATGTTCTGGATCAATGAAGAAACAAATATGTTATTGTTGTCATCAACGAGGCCCATTATGCAACGGGCAAGATAACGTGCCATGAGCTGAGGATGGTTTTCTTCCTTCTCATTCGACGCGCATGTGTGAGGTTGCACCACTTTAGTTATCTTCCACTTCCCGTCGTTCCTTTTCTTACGAGCATTTAGCCTCCACAAGCAACGACATGAAACAACACATCCTTATTGGAATGAGTGACGGTGTGTGGCCTATGGTGGTAAACAGCATAATTCTCAAGGAACAACTTCAGCTCAGACAACGTGTTGAATAACATCCCTTTAGCAAGGATTTCATTCTCATGGTTGTAAGTCGACTCCCTGCACATTTGCATGCCTGTGTCACATACTGCTATACCCGTCATGCTGACATCCCTATAGTTGGGTACTCCACTAAATTGGATGTTTGCAGCGCTCAATTGCATCAACTCTGTAACCGTGTACGGAGGTGGTGGAACGTATGCCTCGGCTTCGCACAAACGAGCCCACGAATCATGGGTCACAACATCATCCTCAGTTCTAGCCAATCTTCCATGCATCGGCAACGCATGTAATTCTTGCAAACTAACTGGCGTTGGCATAGGACGAACGGTGTTGCCATGCTGCTTTGCTCCTCCTCCGAATCCGATGAATCAGTATGTACCAAATCACCAATCCTTTCGTCCTCCAGCTCCTCCTCCTCCTCACGTTCAAATTCATTCACATCGAAGTCATTGCTTATGTGCCCCGGTGACCTCCTCATCGGCTCATCGACTGCCATATCATCGTGATCCTGCGTCAGCACACCATCCCTGTCCATAACACCCTCTGCTTCTACTGCATCAGCCCGAAAACCGACTTTGTCACCTTCCAATCCGTCATGGTACGGCTCATCATCGGACTCATCAGCCACCTTGTAGCCATTCTCCACCACAACCTCAGGAACCTGAGAATTCGAAGCCTGAAGTGCTCGATTGTAGCGGCTCCAATCCGAGGGGCCAAGTAAGGGCATTATCACATAGCGTGGCCTATTCTTCCCAGCATCGAACCTCGCTTTCAATGTGAAGTTACCCACAAACTTCGACCTCAACCGCACCAAAAGGTCCATCAACGTAGGCGGTTCGTCAAACATTTTCAAATCTTCTTCCATGTCCTCAAACATACAATCTTCTCTACTAATACTTCCCCCGGAAAAAACACGGACAAAACAATCCATCCTGATTCCACGCCTGCGAATCATCGCACCAAAGTTAAACTCTAATATTGCAACCATCTTCGTTCAACTTTCCAAACCCACTAAATCAAAATGTACTAACTAACTGACTAACTAAACCCTAACTAGTTAATAAATCAAAACCTAACTAGTTAGGTCATACAAACTACATCTTTTGCTAAAGTAACTAAATCCCTAAACCTAACTAAACCCTAACAATTGAACTAACTAAAACCTAACTAAACCATAACTACATAACTAACCAACTAACACGCTGAAATCCTACCCAAACCCTAACCAAACACGAAATGGAATCACAAGATCGATAATGTACCTTCACAGCACTTGAAGAACGATGCAAGAGCTCCTCTAAAGCGCCGCCAGCCGGCGAGCCGCGGCTATGGCGGCCGCAGCGGCGTCCCTGGCCAAGGGCAGCCGCCTCCGCCCCTGCGGGCCAACTAGAGCTGAGGATGGGAGGAGAGGATGGATCTGGGACGGAGATGGCCGGTCGGCGGCGCGGTGGCGGCGGAGGACGGCCGGAGCAGAGGACGCGGCGGCGGGGGCGCTGGGCGAGCGGCGACGGGGGCGCTGGACGAGCAGAGCAAGTGAGGAGGGAGAGGGAGAGGGGGCCACACGGCCAGGGGTTATCGCCCTGGCCGCGCCATGCGGGGTGGCGCGGCAGGGGCCGCGCCAGGTGGCGTGGCGCGGCGGCCCCCGCGCCGTTGCATGTGGCGCGGCAGCGCCAGCCACCGCGGCGCCAGGTGGCACCTCTGCCGCGCCACCCTGCGTGGCGCGTCGGTACTGTTTCGACGCGCCACCCGGAATGGCGCGTCCAAACGTGCTAGTTTTAAAAAAAAGTTTGCACGTGTTAGTTTTAAAAATAGTTTTTGAAAAATGTAAAAAATAAAAAAAATTCTAGGTGAGCACGCCGCCCACCAGCGTTCGAACCCCAGGTTCGGCACTGGTGTTCTCACCGGGATTTATTCTCACAATAACATTTCAGTACAGTCTCTCATCACGTGAAGCCATAATGAGACTGCGACGTGCCCGTCGCCTACAGAGCCTCGGCGCTTCTGGTGATCTCTTCAAGGACGCGTCTTCGGATCTGTGTATAGTTGTAGGTCTGGTTGTGTACAGGTGGTGTGAGTCTAGTGTGCGTGTGTATGGTGTAGTTGTGTGTCTGTATATGAACAGATACTACAGTTGTATCCAGACGAGAGGTATAAAAAAAAACTTCAGCCATGCTTGTCAGACTGATATGACCTCCTTGCGATTGGATGTCTGGACGAGCTTCAAGGCATGCAGCCTGTTCGGTAGCGCTGAAAATAAGCGCTGATTGTGACTTGTGCTGATTTATTGTGAGAGAAAAATACTGTTCCGTGGATGGAAATAAGCGGCTGATTGAAGAAGCGAACGGGCTGATGGCTGACGGGGTGCAAAAGCTGCCGAGCGCGTGCACAATCTTCTTCTATACTTAGGCCCTGTTTAGATCAACTGTAAATTGCAATTATAACTAGTCACATCAATATTAAGGCACATGTATGGAACATAAATGTAGACGAAATGTTTATATGTTTATACTTTTTGCATGTACATCACGAGACGAATTTTTTAAGCCTACTTAGGTCATGATTGGACAAAAATTATCAAATACAAACGAACATGCTACAGTGCAGAATTGCAACTGTAACTGGAATCTAAATACACTCTTAGAGCTCGTTTGGATAGGAGAATCGTTTCAGATTCTCGCTTGGAACCCAAGAATATGTGCCAAACGACCAAATGTTGAAGCGTTTCAGCTCAGAAACGTTTCTCCTTCTTTGCTCTGGAACCAGAATCACGTACATTCTGGTTTCGCAGTGATTCTACTGCTGTTTCTTTGGCCTCCACTCTCTTCTAACAATTGTATATCTTATTTGTTTATAATTCTTTTTTTTAACAAATTAAAATGTGTTACATTAACTTGTTCTTGGCTCACCAAAAAATTAAGATTTTTTATAGCATATTTTTATTCATACGATTTCGTAAGGAATATATATATATATATATATCTTATACAACTAATAAAAGTAAAGAGGAGGTAGTTTCTTGGTCCGACATTGGTTGGGGTCGTCCATCCGCCGAGGACGTGCGATCTGGCCGCGCCGACAGGTGGGCCCTCGATTCATCCCTCGTGCTCCCGGCTCCTCTTCTCTGCCCGCGCGTCCCAACGCCGCACGCCCGCACCTCCCTCAAACCCTGGCCGCACCCCGCCGCCGTCGCCCCTCCCCCGCGCCTCCATCGACGAACCAGCAGTCCTCCCTCACGCCTCCAATCACAAACCAATTAGTCCGCGCTACCCTGGCGTGTCCTCCGCGAAGACCACAAAACCACAGCACCGATCCGCAAACAAGCAAAAGGGACAACACGCGGCGGGACCGTCCGTCGCCAGCGCCGGGCGCAATTCCGGTGTCCGAGCTGCTGCCTGCTGGCGCCCGCGCCACGTACCACTGACCCAACGCTGGAGATAGGTAGAACCTTGAGAATGCTGGGATGGGTCCGTACCTCGATCTGCGTGGCCGCGCTGGCGCCACGGGAGCGGAGGAAGCGGTCGCGGCGGAGGCTGCGGAGGCGGCTTTGGCGGCGGCGGGGCCGGCGGGGTGAGCGCCGGCGTGGCTCACCTCATCGGAGCAGCAGTTCAACATGGCCGGCGGGACCGTCCACCCGTCAGAGTCGCTCGCCAGCGAGGCGGGTGAGAAATCGGCGAGGCGTGGTGAGATCTCGGATTAGTACATGTACATGTATACACTTATCTGCTGTGCTTTGTGCTGTGCGAAACCTGTCTCTGTCCTCTGCCATCACGCATCCCGCCGCCGTTGCTTCACACCGCCGCACGCGAGGTGCTCAAGTCTTGGTCGGGCCCCAAAAGGTATGAACCCTGGCTGTTTGTATTCACAGCTGATCTGATTACGAGTGTATACATGTACATGTACTATGCCTATTTTGATCCCTTTCAATGGTTGCGAGGCGTACATGGGCATGCACAATGTTCTTACTGGATTCTTGTCTGCATTTCTTTGTCCTTTTGATATGCTTGACTCTGAATGTGCCCTAGCCCTTGTGCTTCCCATCCTCCTAACCTTGCGTGCTTTGATCTGCTTTGCCAATTCAAGCGTCGCCACTAAGGTCAGACCAACTGTATCTTTGCTGTTGTTGCCAATCTACTGTGTTTGTGAGTGTTGTGATATTGCAAATATAAGTGACATGCTTTCAACATATTTAAATACATTAAATTAAATAATCTAACTCCAAAATATTTTGAGGAGCTCACTGATTGGGAATTTGGGGGGTAATAATTGTGCCCTTGGCCTCTGATATATTTGCTGCAGAGTTTCACGATTTTGTGAATGAAAACTTGGCTATCCTAATGTAAAGAAGTACGTCTACATTTCAGAAATTGAAGCTGGTCATATGATCATATCCTTACCATGGAAGTTCGTTTGATGCTTTGTAACCCATTTGATGTTTACTTTAGTCAATCTAATTAACCCACAGCTATATTGTGGAGGCACCGAATGAAATAGTTAGATGTGTCTTTATTCATGTAATAAGCATGACTGGTTGCCTGCTCTTAGCTTGATTTTAATGCTATATATATATGATTCATGTCCTTATTCCTGTTGCTTAGTTGTCGCATTTTTTAACGCTGTATATGCATCTCATGATTTATTTCTACAGCTCAATGTGCAGATATTGGCTCATTGATGTACAATGTTGTTGTTGCTCGAGCACCTTTTCTGAAATTTATATGTCCCTCATAAATATTAAACATAGATAATCTGATGAAGCCAATTAACCAATTTAGTATGTCTGATTCCATTCAGATGAAGCCAATTAACCAATTTAGTATGTCTGAATCCATTCGATAAATGTTTTGTTAACTGCTAGATAAATTGTCAGTGTACTATTGCTGTTTAATTTAACTGCTTGATAATTGTCAGAATTTTAATTACATAGACTGCTTTTTTTTATTTGATCAAGCTCTGCCTCTAATGTCAGGTTACTAATCAAGTTCACTTATCCATGTACATCAATCTGCTTCCACAGCAATATCCCACCCTGGCTTCCCCATCTCTCTGAACAAGCAAACCGAATAGTAAAGGCCAACTGCTAAGAGTAGGCCGCAAGGTACCTATTTTCACTTCCAGAAGCTATTTCCATGATGTTTAGGTTTCTAAACTTCAGCATATTCCAAATTTGAATGCTCTGTGGTATACTGCTTTTCTTGAAAGGAGGGACCTTTTTCGAATTAAAATGACATGTGAACCAAGCTTCCCTGTTACTCGATGTTTACAGTGGCAAATGAATGAAACTAGCTTTGCATATGCTGTTACTCGATGTTTACGGTAGTTCAGTAAAACCAACTGATTTTTGTTCTATACAGTTAGTGTCAGATTTAAACATTTATGTTGCTGCTAATTTTGTCTGAATGTATATCACACCTAAAGTCAAACAAATACATCAGATTTTCATTTGATGCCACCAATCCAGGTTGTCTAATTTATTCAGATTTCAGACCTTACAATTAACACTAAGGATGGACAGAGCATTCATGAATTAGACAGTCACCATTCTTACAATGGCGATAATGCTAAGCATGTCCTTTTACATTACATGAGATGTAATGACTTCAAGTCTGTGTTCAGCTTTTGTGGTTCGGCAAGGCCGAGACCCGTGCGCTTTGACCGGTTCAGTGCTGCGTCGTATAGGTCTCGTCGGAGTTTCTGCGGCCAGCCAGATGGGCGCGTAGCTTCCTACGAAGGAGAGGTTGGCTAGGCCGGATTTGTGGGTTTGTCCATAAACTTCTGGGCTTTGAGTTTGTGTGCGATACATAATCTTAATCCATGTTTGTGATTTTGAGGATTTTGGGTTTTTGATTGGCGATTCGGCAGTGGGATCTCTGCGAAATCTCGTTGAGGTGGTGGCCCTCGACTCCAAATCTCTCCCTCGTGGTCTGTGAAGCAAAAGGGGAGTTTCACGCCATCGCCATGCTATGGTATAGGTTCCTTCCTCAATTCTCCTTTAGGATGACAGCAGAGTTGTTGATCCAATGAGACTTTATCACAGATTTAAAGCTCATGTTAAACCTTAAGTTTCCGCATACGGGAGGAATTGGATCCAATGAGACTGATCCAATGATCCAATCAGTCTCATTGCTGATCCAATGAGACTGATTTAGCAGGTGCGCAGGGCCCTCGTGGTGTACTGGTGTTCAAGGATGGCAGCAGCAGGGTACCTGCAGCTCTTTTCTCTCTACTTATGACGAAAGTGAGTTGAAGTTAAATCGTTTGTTGTTCATGCACCTACTCTTATAGATCGCTAGGAGATTTGCAATCGCATCAGGGTTGATTAGCGTAAGTGAGCCTGGTTTCTAACTGTTCATGAGCCTGGTTTATGGTAACTGATACCTCCACGAAGTATCATGTGGACCTAGCAAAACCCCATGGAAGCATACTGAATAAAATCCATGTTTTGATTGTGGTAAAACTGAAAACGTATATTCGCACTGTTATTTCATAATAAGGTTGTGGTAAAAAGATTAGTGTTTGAAAATTTAACAATGGACATATTCTTTCGGGTTCTTAATATTGGAAGCTTATTGTAACATCTAAAGATACTTCTCCTGCTGATACTACGCATGAATTCTGTACACAGAGGGGTATTCCTTTTAGCACTCTTGGACAGTCCTAACTATGATGAAAAGCTGATCTCCAGAGCCATAGCTTTACATGAATAGAAATATTTTTTTATATGATTACTACATGGTCAGTCCTAATTATGGTGAAAAGCTGATCCCAGGGCCATATTCTATGAATAGAAATATTTTTTATATGATTACTACATGGTCAGTCCTAATTATGATGAAAAGCTAATCAATCAATTTATCGTGTCTTTTCAATCACTTTAATCACTTTAATGTGTAATTTGGTGGTTTTAATGCTTTGGTGGTCTGATTGTTTGCTCCAGCGGTGGCCATGGCCCAGGTTGTCCTCCGGATGCGATCCTCTCAATTTACTGTATTGTTTTCCCATTACCCATGGGTCGATGGCTGAGATTGTATTTGTTACCCAGATTTAGAGTGACTGGGAAAAAACTTAGTATTTGGTGAAGGCCACGGGCTTGTCACAAGAACACCTGAAATTTCGCCATGGATACGTCATTGGTGGTTTCTGTGAAGGTCTTTTGAAACAATTCAGTATCTTTGGTGTATATGGTAGGGTGGCAACCATTCAGTTTTAACTTTGGTGTATCAACAGTTAAGAAATATCTTTTTAGATTGGGTGCATAATTGTAGCTTCACAAAATGGTATGCACGTGGCCCTTTTCGTTTGTGACCGTAAAAAACTAAATTTTAGATAAGTGAAAATAGAGTTGAGCCTGCGATGCCATATTCTGGTTAATTTCAAGAACTTGACTAAATGTCATTGTAACATCAATATTCTTTTCATGCGTTTCATATGTTTTTATATAAAATTTTAGTTGTCTCGTAGCAACGTACGGGCACGCTATCTAGTATATATATATGTTCTTGTGAATCGGAATCTAGCATGCCAACCAAATGATCTCACGAAGCGATTTTGATTTATCATCTGAAATATTTCTAAAGAAAATCTGAAACAGAAAAATATTTCTTCGAAAATCTGGATCATGCCAAACGCACTGGACCAGGGAGCAAGCGAGCGGTGTCCCAAGCGTCCGGACGCCGGCACTGCAGGGGCCGAGAATCGATTCGCTGGCCGCCGGGCCAAACAGGTTACTGATGCATGAATTCCATATACATACTGATTCACACGTAGGGCGGCCGTCTTTCTGCTCTGAACACACCTTTAACAATTTGTTTAACGTTCACTACTGATTCACATGCGTGTCTACGGTATCGTTACGCGTGCACGTCTGCGCGGCCGGCGCGACCGACAAGGATTCCGATCGGCGATCGCCTGCACTTGCCCACCATGGCCATGATTGGTACACAAGAACTCAAACACGGATACGCATACATATACGACGGGCCGGAGTGACAGGACATTACGAGCCAGCAACGCCTAGCTAGTAGTACTCCATCCGTTAGAAAAAAACTATCGTTTTAGATTTTTCAGAAACTATATGTTTAACCATGTTCGTTTATTTAAAAAATTTGTACAAAATACAAAATTAATTAATAATTATTAAAGTATATTTAATGATAAAATAAATCATAATAAGATAAATAATATTTATATAAAATTTTCAAATAAGACGAATGATCAAACGTGATATCTGAAAAGTCTAAAAACACAGTCTTTCTAGACGGAGGTTACCTGCAGAGTGCAGCCCGGCGGATCTGCCCATTTCGCAGACTTTAGGTGCAATGCAAACCACGGGGTCAAGGTCAAGGATTCATGTCCGGTCCGGTTGCAAGCAGGAGTACAATAATCTCTCCGTCCGAATGATTTTTTTTTCTTTATAGGTTCCATATTATTTGATCTTTCGTCTTATTTAGTCTTTTTATTTAAATTGTTATTATTAAAGTATCTATATAATGATAATGTACTTTCTCCGTCCTAAAAAATATCGTATTTGAGTTCCAGACATCTTAGTTTTGACGATTCATTTACTTAAAACTTTGTGTAAATTATAAATCAAATAAATCTTTATTAAAATATCCCTAATAATAAAATTAAATAAGACGAATGATCAAATAAAATATCTAAAATTTTAAAATATCACTCTTTTAGAGACGAAGAGAGTAAGTCACTACAAAATAATAATATTTATATAAAAAATTTGAACAAAATAAATGATGTAACAGTACGTTCATCGGTTGATCCAATCACATGCGATGCCATCATCCATCATCCCATGCGTCGCCTACGATTTTCTGCTCCGAAATTCTTTCTCCCAAGTGGTGCAGATGGAATCTGGTCCATCGGCAGCCAGATTGAGGGTGTGTTTGATCCCAGTTGCAGTTGCAATTCTGCACTGTAGCACGTTCGTTTGTATTTGACAACTTTTGTTCAATTATGGCCCAAGTAGGCTTAAAAGATTCGTCTCGTGATGTACATGCAAAAAGTACAAACATGTAAACATTTCGTCTACATTTAATACTTTATATATGTGCCGCAAAGTTGATGTGACTAGTTACAATTATAATTTGCAGTGGATCTAAACTGAATCCAGTATATTCCTGCATGCATGCCCTCTTTTTCAGCTGCATCGTCCATCCGTGTGGGATCGGAAGACTTTTGTCTATTGATCTTGTATGTTAGCGCGGCTAGCCGGCCTGAAGAAAGCAAGAAGCAACCGGCCGATCGATTAGTGTTTCTCGCGAGGCTCTCTTCCCTTCAACTTATAAGCATTTAGGTGACGTTTGGTTCAGAAATTGCAACGCAAACGTTAATGTAATTAATTAGCACTACTATCGGCAGTGGGAGAGCCAGAAATAAAGAAGAGAGGGGCAATTTGTCAATTGTATATATACGTGCATCGATGGTATAAAAAATTAATCTTAGTGCTTATAATAAGTCACAGAATACAACTGACAACAAAATACCTGAGTATAAACTCTAAAAAAAGTATCATAAATTTTGATTAAGAACAAAATATTACTGAATTAGTCACTTCTAGTACGCATAGTATGTAGAATTTATAGACGGAAAAGTGAGCAAGAAAAAAATATAGAACTCAGACGCAAAGCAACAGAAACAAAAAGAAAACAAGCTAATGGAATAACAGGTTAGCCGAACGGTGTGAGAGTATAAGTCTACTATACACGATTGCTCTGTAAGAAAATTACTAGTCTAGTACTCATATACGATTACTAGTCTACTACTATACTGATTGTTGATTGTGGTCTGGTCACTGCTAATTTAGTGACTCATAGACTAACAATGCAGGACAGGGAGTGAAATCATGAAAACTTGCTTGAGCAAATCACAGAGGGAAGGGGGGCATAACCCAGTATGGCCCTCACCTAGCTCCGCCCATGGCTATCGGTAACAAAGTAATAAATCACATGTTTTATTTGGTTTCCAAACTGTAACATAAACGGAAAAGCCAGAAGCTACCATCGGAGACAAGTTGTCTAGTGCCAGGCCCCAGAGCTCCCACCGCTGAGCATCAAAGCCGAAGCTCTGCAGCAAGCTGTAACGCAGAACCGTTGATGGAGGGCCTGTGTTCGCGCGGCGACGACAACATCATTGCGCCGCGCACCGTGCGTCCGCCGCCGCAGATCGATCTGCCATCAAGCCACCTGCTGTCTTGGGATGAATATTATCAGGGCAAAAGTCCAGTAGAGGCTTCCACGGCGAGGGGGAGGGGGCAGGGGGGAGGGGGAGGATTGGCGGCGGCGTGCTGGGGTTTTTAGCGTCGGCGACGATGCGGCGGTGCTTGGCCGCTTGGGTGGGAGCCGCGAAGAAGACGATGGTCGGATACGAGATGAATACCATAAGGATGGCGTAAGGATGGCAAAGGTACCGGATTTGTATGGTGCGGTATCCGATTATAGGGCACCCGATTACGATGGAGGTGAAAACAAACATGATTTAACGCAAATGCTTAACCCTGTAAACAGATTACATTACGGGAAGCTAAACCAAACACTATCTTATTTTAATAACTTCTTTTATCTATAAAATAATATTTTTTAAATAAGAAAATCAGCATATAACTATTATCAGTTTTCAGCTTGAGCACTGATGTGCAGGTAGTAGTAACACGAAGATGATGCGTGCAGCATCTGGTAAATCTTTTCTTCAGATTACACTGCACGCTGATAAAGAAGAGAGACCTGTACTACTACTAGAAGTGCCAGGCTACCAGCAGAGCAGGCCGGCAAGACACGAAATGATACGACGTGGAGACGATGGAGCAGCTCGCTAAACAAATTCAGGGCTTGGTTACAGTTTTCAGTGTAGCTTCGGGAAGGCACGCAGACGCGCGGCGGCCGGCCGGCCCCGTCTCGTCTTCGTTTCATGATCTATGTCCCCTCGCCATGATTGCCGCTCTGAAACAACGCAAAATCCTAGTGCTAGCTGCTGAGGCTAGCTACTGTACGCGGTTACCATAACTCGATTTGATAGGTGCTTTTCTCCCCGATTCTCCGTGCACAAGGGTCCGGAATATACTCCGTGCACAAGCCTTGTCTTCCACATACTCCTAACCCTTTGCTCAACGTGTGAAAGACAAGGCTCTTGTTATGTGGAAGATGGACTCCACAAAACAAAACAAAAAAACCAATTGCGCGCGTGTCATACTGTGTGTTGATTAGCACTACCGTCCTTTTCTTTAGAAGGGGCGCGCGGCAAAAGCACTTCTGTCCTTTTGTGATCTCAGTTTTGTCTCCTTCTTGTAGTTTCAGATACAGTACCTACTCCTACATCTTGTTATTTGCCCGTTTCTTAGTTGCTGTGTCATTTGTGTCCTATGTATTTCAATTTTCATGTTGAATCTCATGGGAATCTAATACTGCTAGCTTTCTTTATTTTCTTAACAACCCCAGCAAAAAAAAAAAGGAGAGGGAGGGAGAGAGAGAGAGAGTACCGAGAACAAAGGTTACTTCTAGAGAATTATTATGTAGTGAATCTCAGACGCCTGAAAGGCTCGATAACATGTGCCCACTAATTTAAACTTCTAATGTTTAAGGCCCATGACCATGAGTGACACTAATCCTCTATCTCAACATATATAAACCTACTTTTAGAGTTGTCATAAATCAAACTTTCTTCAAATTGAACACATTTATAGAGGGTAACGTTAATATTTATGTCTTGGCATCATTAAACCATACACCACGAGATATATTTCCATGCTGTACTTTAGTTTCCATATATGACACGTTGTTAATTTGACCCTACTTAAAAAAGTAGTCTGCCTTAAAATAACTTTAGAAGTTGATTTTTTGGTAGGGGATATGTAAAATTGCTGCCACGGTATATAGCTAGCCATAAATTGGTCCATTCAATTTGGAGCTACTACTAGCTACTAGCAAGAGTTCTTTCTTTCAAGCTGAGGGACCTCCGGACCTGGGGTTGCTCAAGGCATCATTGGTTTCCCTGACAGACACCTGCACCACTAAATCCCCAGCAACCCAGAATAGAAACTTCTCTTAACTCCTCTCTCTTCTCTCTTCTCTGTCCACTCTCCTGCTCACTCCATGGAGTTGAGTAGTACTCCCTCTGTTTTAAAATGTATGTTATTTTCGGTTTTTGTACCATAAGTTTAACTCGATTTGTACAAAATACGTGCAACATTTATTTCTCTAAATAAATTTATTAAAAAACTAAATTCAAATATCTTTCTAATTGCCGGTAGTTGTTTCTTGGGAAGCGTAAACGACAAATATTTTGGAACCGAGGGAGTAGTAGTTGAGGTACTGGTACCCTTCACTGCCTGCAGCTAGACTTCTTGTACTGATAGTGATAGCAGCTGCTCTCCCACTCCAGTTCCTCATGCATCTGTATCCCTGAGAGTTGCTGTTGCAACTAGCAGTCCAGCACATTCTTGAGATCACATTCTTTGTGTGGTGTGGGCACAGAGATGCTCTCCAGTTTCTCTCCTGCTCTCCTCTCCCTATCACCATTACTGTAGTATACATAACAAGAAGCACTTGATGACCTAACTTAAGTTAGACATGCATGGTCGTAGGAGACTAGGAGTAGGAGTACAATTCATTCTATCTCATAGCTAGCTGCCGAGGGGCAGACCTATGGAACACAATGCCCTTAGGGGTGTTTAGTTCACAAAATTTCCTTCTCTCTCCCCATCACATCGATTATACTTTCCGTCTTCATGGAGCACTAAATAAAGTAGCACCTATTGCAATGTTTGTACTTTTTACCTGGCTAGATCGAGATAAATTTTTTGAATCTACTTAGGCCATGATTGGACAAAAGTTATCAAATACAAACAAAAGTGCTACAGTGTGATTTTTCCTCACTTCTCCCAAACTAAACGGGGCCTTAGGTTCTGTAGTGCAGTTAGGGTCCGGGAGTGGGGAAAGAGGGATAGAGAGACAAGTTTCTACAGAGCAATCATGCTCCTCTTTTCAGGGAGCTCCTCTTTTCAGGGAGCTAGGAGATCAAAGTTGCATCACAAGGGAAGGGATATCACAAGGGACGCCTGCACACAGCATGTGTTCTGTCTCCTGTAGCCTGTAGGAACTGGCGAGTACAGCGACGTCTGACCTGCAATGCATCTGTCTCTCATGGAAAGTCCTCATGCCAAAAAAAAAAAAATACTCCCTCCATCCGGCAATATTTGTATTTCTTTGACTTTTACGATTTCTATTTGATCATTCGTCTTATTTAAATTTTTTATACAAATAATATAATAAATAAATCATTATGAAAATATCTCTAATGATCAAATAAGTCATAACAGAATAAATACGATTTATTAAAAAAAATTAAATAAGACAAATGGTCAAACAGGAATAGTAAAAGCCCAAAGAAATGCAAATATTACCGGACGGAGGGAGTAGTAATATGCCACCCATTATTATACTCCTCTCTCATGTCACAAAACAATACAATTCTCAATTTTTAAAAAATCAAATCATTTAAACTTTGATTAAATTTATGCATAAAGTGTAAATATTCATGATGCATATCATTAGATTAGTTATAAAATATATTTTCATCATAAATTTATTTAGAGACATAAACACTAATAACATTTACTATAAACTTGGTTACACTAGATCCAGTTTGACAGGCACACATCCATAATTGTGTCTTTTTGTTAACGGAGGCAGTAATATACATGCATATATATACTAGCACTCTATATGGTTTGTTATAAACACAAGGAATAATTTAAATTTACAGATTACTTCAAAAGTATCATTGTGCACAGAAATACTCTGAGAATGAATATCTTATTTTGATTGGAATCTATTATATCTCAGTCACAAAAATAGTATATTTCTAAATTTGATCAATATCATCACTTATGACTTATGAAAATATATAAGATGGCAAGTGTGTTGACAACTATTTAATAGGATAAATGGTAGTACTCCCTCCGTCCCAAAATAAGTAGTCATTTTTTTACTTTCTAAAATCGACGTTTGACCATTCGTCTTATTCAAAAAATTTACGAAAATATAAAAACAAACAAATCAAGATTAAAGTACTTCTAATAATGAATCATTTCATAATAAAATAATTAGTTTTTTCACAAAATTTTTGAATAAGACGAATGATCAAAATAGGATAGGTGAAATTCCTAAAACGACACTTATTTTGGGACGGAGGAAGTACCATTTAGCCAAAAATTGAGGACTCTGTTGGCTTCAGCTGAAAAGCTGAGCTGATTTAGGCTGAAACTGATTTGTTGTGAGGGGAAATACTGTTCCAGAGCTGAAAAATATATGCTGTTTAGTTGAAGCGAACAGAGCCTCAATTTTTGGAATTGCAGTACATCTACCTGCATGCTTTCTTTGGCTTTATTAGACTTGTGCAGTAGAATTGCTGCTAATTTGTTAGGTTGATTTATTATGAGAGAAAAAACAAAGTTTTATGGCTAAAAAGTAGAGCTAATTCCGACGGACAAGGCTAAGCAAACCGAGGGAGGGGTCTACTAGCGGTGATCTCGTGATCAGCACGAGGATCGAGTCACTGTGGAAAGGATGTGAAATGAATTATCACTGTGCAGGGGCGGCTCATATGCGGGCTACTTGACTAGGCAGGGAAAGGTTTTATCATTGCTGGCTACTTGGCTGCCCATACGGTGTCTCTTGCGCAACAAAGGTCCCGCATTGAAGGCCCCTTTGGATTTGAGAAAAACAAAGGAAAAATTATGATTCCTATTCCTGTATATTGAGTTATGGTTAATTTTCTTGTGATCACGTTTCTTGTTTTCTTTGTGCTTTACCTGATCCAAGCGCAAACACTCATTCTTACCAAATTATTGCGTTTTCATTCCTTTATTTTGCACATATGCATTCCTATCTTATTCTTTTATCTTTTATATTCCTGCATTTTATTCAATTCTGCGTTCCATTTAAGCACTCGGTTCCCAAAATAAATCAACTGGATCGACCTGTTGGGAGACGTGCCCAGGTGTATTCTAGGGTCGACGGCTCCGTTCGGTGAAGCTGAAAAAGCGCTGAAAAGCACTGAAGTGCTGTAGGAGTGCTAAAATCTTGTGAGAGGAAAGTACTGCTGAAGTGCTGAAAAATAAGCGCTTATCCCTCCAGCCGAACGCAGCCGACAAAGCTATCTAGAACGTTCAGGAATCTCATTGAGAGAAACGATGAACATTATACTAAGATATGGGGCTGAAAGATATATTAACGCTCGAATGAAGTATAACTTGCTCTTCCATTCTACTTGGCCCAGTTTGATTATCAAAATACGCCCACTGTTTTTAGGTAAATCAATCTAAAAATTTATAACAACTATAAAAATATATAAGTGTGATGGCAAACAATGAGTTCAGCCTTCATTTTATTCTAAGGGCGATATTTGCATATAATAGCTTTTATTAACTTTTCAAGCGTCTTGCTTATACTTTGGTAATATTTCTTCAAATATCTCTTTTCTTGAGTGCCCTAGGAGATGATCTCCTTGCATCATCTCCACCATGTATAAATTCCCGAAAGTGACCTTGTGTGGTCCTTCCCAAATTAAGAGGACATCTGCAGAGCTTGTGCTCTTCATCCCGAGTGGAAAAAACATCTTCCAAACTAGATCACCAACCCAAAGCCTATTCTATAGCAATATGAGCATTTGTCTCTTTCAATCTCCTTCAAAGCCTATTGTTTTGCCAGTCACCGCATCGATATTGCCCATAATAAATTCATGATACTTAACAGCAGAGAAGTCATTTTCTTTAGCCTATTTGTATGCATCTAAATTTAGTTTGACCTACAAACTACTATCAAAGGGAGTAACCTTGGTAGCATCATGTCTAGAGAAAAATGTGAGTCCATAATTATCTTGAGACAAAACCTCACGCTATCTCCTAGGATTATCTTCAATTTTTCTTTTTGACAAGTTTGCTGAAGGTCTTATTACTAGACTCGGCTGGACTTTGACTTGAGCTCAATATGGACATGAATTGAGCAATTTAATTTTAAGTAGTCTTCAAATTCAGACAGTTTCTTTGAAATAAAACAAAACCCTTGATATATGGTTATCTGTGAATAATATTTTGAGCATAAACTCAGTTCTCTCTTGGTGTCATGAATTATATTTTCATATATTAAATAATGTAATTTGGAAAAATAAATGTTGATACTATTTTCACTCTAATGTAAACTATAAGATGTTTTGAGTTTTTTTTTAGGTACACATCTTTTGCTATGCACTTAGATATATACAATATGTCTAGATATTTATAGTAAAATAAATGTATATTTATTTAGTAAACCAAAAGTTTCTTATAATTTGGAGTGTAGATAGTATTAAGTTTGTCAAAAACATTTAAAAATATCATGATTCAAAAGAAATTAACTGCACTTTTCTTATAATTAGAGCTGCATGCATGTATTTCCACACGTACGGCTGCACAGAATTTCTAGACAGAGCTGTCCCGGACTGGGAATCTGGGATCGTATGCCACAGCTCACCGTAGGCTACTAGTAGAGTGAGGCAGTGATCCACCGTACGTACGTACGCACGCACTGGTACTGAAAAAGTGCTTGGTTAGTTCAATGCCCCGCGAATATTATGCATTTACTGCCGGATGCAGGCTACCGCGCGCGTACCTACGACTTTCATCTGTCCATGAAGCAATCATGCATGGCATCCCGAAGGATTTGTGTAAAAGCTAGGAGTAGTATACTGTAATAGCACGTGAATGTATTGGCTATGTTCGGTGAAGCTAAAAATCGCTAAAAAAAAGTGTTGATGTTAATTTTTATGAGAGAAAAATACTGTAAAATAACTAAAAAATAAACGGTTTTAAGGTTTAGCGAACAGAGCCATTATCTACCCTTTGAAAAAATGCGTGCATGCATTTCGTATTTGATCAGTACTAGCATTAAGCAGCCTGAAGCCGCATGTTTTGATTGTTTCGGAAACGAAAAACTGATGTAATAAAGCTATGGCTCAACTAACTCTTGAGTAGTTCGTCTCAGTGTTGGAACATGACAATTACAGGATCTTGAATTTTGCAAAGAAATATAAATAGTGCGGCACGAACTACTCGAGATTTCCATCGCAGAAGACAAGACGAAAAATTTCGAGTCAATTATATAAACTTGATAAAATGCCAATCAGGTTTGCTTCAGCTGCTTTGTTGCCTAGTCTGTTTTGTTGCCTAGTCTGCTCTGTTCTTTTGACCAATCAGCACTTATTTTCCAGCCACGAAAGGAGTATTTTTCTCTTAGAACAAAACACAGCCAAATCAGCGCTCGTTTCCAGCGAACTTCTCTTCGCCAGCTCAATTCTTGAGTCTTACAGTACCTTTTAATTTAATCCAGGCGGGCAAGCTCTTCCCTCCAGTAGTTTGTTTTTTTTAAAAAAAATTGCTGAGTCAAAGACCGGCCAAATGTTGTTCTCTCCTCCCTTTTCTAACACGAGATCACACGGAGAGAGAGAGCAAGCGACCATTGAAAAATGGAGCTGCAAGAGCAATGATGCACTAGCTAGTGTATGCCGCAGTGCTATGGCATTGGTTGCATGGGTAGCCTTTGCAGTTTGCATGGCTCATGCTATAGGCTGCGGGTGCAGTTGCCACAAGGGGAGTCTGGCCTTCCTACAATCCTACTACTAGTACTCTGCAGGCTCCTTCACTATGCTCATGAAGTCATGATCTCTCTCTCTCTGTGTATGTTGAAGCCCTCGTGTGTCAACTTCACTTGTCTCTCTCCAAAAGATATGCTCGTATCCCCTCACCATGCACCTAGCAAGCAGCTACTCTCTCTCTCTCTCTGCTCTCTGCCTCTAGCCCCAACCTATATCTTGTAGCCTCTAGCTCCTATGCCCCTATGCTCCTATGCACCCCGGCCTCCTTATAAACCCTTCCTCATGCCTCTCCTTTTTCCAAGGCAAGGCCAAGGCAAACCCGTCCCTCCCTGCCACACAGATCGGAGAGACAAGAGGAGCTCAGGAAGGCCAGTGAGATCAGAGGCATGGCGGCCAATGTGGGCGCGAGCAGGAGTGCGGGCGGCGGTGGAGCTGGCAGCGGCAACGTGGCGGCGACGACGACGGCCGTGTGCCGCCCCAGCGGGTCGCGGTGGACGCCGACGCCGGAGCAGATCAGGATACTCAAGGAGCTCTACTACGGCTGCGGCATCCGGTCGCCCAACTCGGAGCAGATCCAGCGCATCACCGCCATGCTGCGCCAGCACGGCAAGATCGAGGGCAAGAACGTCTTCTACTGGTTCCAGAACCACAAGGCCCGCGAGCGCCAGAAGCGCCGCCTCACCAACCTCGACATCAACGTGCCCGCCGCCGCCGCCGACGCCGGCACCCACCTCGGCGTCCTCTCTCTGTCGTCGCCTTCAGGTATATATGTGCCGCAGCGTGGGTAATACGTACAGTATTTCATAGCCTTAATTCTTGTGTTGTTCTTGGCACGCGCGCCCTGATCCGCTGATCGATCCAATGCAATACGTCGATCGTGGTGACTGCGAACTGACATGCATGCATGCGTGGGCATCTTCATCAGGCGCGGCGCCTCCCTCGCCCACCCTCGGCTTCTATGCTGGCAATGGCGGCGCCGGCTCGGCTGTGCTGCTGGACACGAGTTCCGATTGCGGCAGCAGCGCTGCGGCTGCCATGGCCACTGAGACATGCTTCCTGCAGGTACTGTAAATTCTTTTCTTGCCCGCAGTTTTTCACCGTACTACAACAAGTCGACACGTTCGTTCCATCGGTAACTGTTGTTGGGTGCTGTGCGCGCAGGACTACATGGGCGTGACGATGGGCACGGGCAGCGCGGGCGCCGCGTCGCAGTGGCCATGCTTCTCGTCGTCGTCGGAGACGGGCACGATGGCGCGGGCGCCGACGGCGGCGACGCGGGCGCCCGAGACGCTCCCTCTCTTCCCGACCGGCGGCGACGTCAGCCAGCCACTTCGGCCGCGGCCGCGGCACGGAGTCCCAGTCCCAGCAGGCGAGGCCATCCGCGGCGGCAGCAGCAGCAGGTACCTGCCGTTCTGGGGTGCCGCGCCCACAACTGCCACTCCCACTGCCAGTGCCACTTCCGTTGCGATCCAGCAGCAACACCAGCTGCAAGAGCAGTACTACAGCTTTTACAGCAACACCACCCAGCTGCCCGGCACCGGCCAGCCAAGATGCATCATCAGCTGCAGCAGCATCCCTGGAGCTGAGCCTCAGCTCCTGGTGCTCCCCTTTCCCTGCAGGGACCATGTGAGAGCAATGCAGGCTGCCACTGCTCTTCACACTTCACTTATGAACAATGTGCATGTCTGCTGGGAGCTCATGCCTCTGAATTCTCATGGAAGGATAGTAGTGGCCATTGTGTTGCTGTCATTGTCCTAGGTTAGTAGGTTAGTAGCTACCGGTTACTGGTAAGAAGCATCAGGCATAGGAGTATGTAGAAGCATGTCTATGTAGAAGCATGTCTGAAGAAAGGCAATAGAGTTTGGAAATCTCTAGTACTCCTACTATTGTTATATAAAGCGAATTTGCAGATGCAGCTGCACAGGCATTAACATGCATGCTTGTTGCCGGGCTTTTAGACTCTAGCTACTGCATGCGGTGGTCCTCATGTATGGTTATGCGGTGGTGCACTGAGCAGCACCAGCAGTCCAGTACGGCCCTGTTTAGATGCACTTCAAATTACAATTGAAACTAGTCACATCAATATTACGGCACATATATAGAGCATTAAATATAGACGAAATGTTTGCATGTCTATACTTTTTGCATGTACATCACGAGACGAATCTTTTAAGCCTATTTGGACCATGATTGGACAAAAGTTATCAAATACAAACGAACATGCTACAGTGCAAAATTGTAACTGCAACTGAGATCTAATCACATCCTACGTAATACAACAGTGTGGTGTGCAGTGAATTCTAGTGCATTGGTGGTGGCCCTGTAACGTGCTTGCATTGTGGGCTAGTTTTGGGAAGGGGCAGGGGCACAGTTGTGTCAAACTTGTCCCTCCCTTTTGTGACTTCCAGAAAAAGGAATGTGGCCGCCTGCATGTCTGCTTTTTCATATGCTCACCTCGCCTGTTGTTGTCCGGCGAGACTTTGAGAGACTTCTCTCAGCGCTGTTGGTGTCTTGTAGTTCCAGCATGCAGATGCAGGAAGCCATGTCTCTACCACTGCTGGCTTCTCACTTCAGCCTTTGAGGACTGGGACCACTTTTAGTTGGACTTGTTGGCTAGTCTTCCATACCACTGCTGTACTTCGATTCAGTGATCACATTTGCTTTTGCTCCCCCCCTCATATCTTTGAAATGATCATGTTTGGTTATATATTGGTATGGAGTTCACATGTCTGGTTTAATTTTGGTTTCTTTCTGCCTCGACCATGCAAAACATGTGCACGCATCCGCTAGACCGCTACCATATGCATCAGAGTACATGTTAACACACGAATCAAAGTAAGCCATGCGATTATATTTTTGATTTCTAGACGCAAAACAAATTACGAGATTATGAATTTCTCATACCTGAACAAACATATATAGAACAAGTGTTTTTATTATCTAGCCATTGAACACAACCAAAATTTTAGACTTCTCCTTATAAGGTGGGCTTTTTCTAGTGTTTTTCTATTTTAAACGAGGCGCTTGGCGCAGAAAGATATGCGGAGGGGCTTCGACACGCTCGTCATGCTTGTTTGTTGGCTGCTTTGGAAAGAATGCAATTCAAGGACTTTCGGTGGCCCTGCGTCCTCGGCGGCGGCGGTTGCCTCTCTCGTCTCGGAGGAGGCGGCAGTCTGGTCTTCGGCGGGCTTTGGCGTGCTCCTGGTTTAGTTGGTTTGGTTCTTGTCTTGCTGCTGTTGGCTCCTTTCTGAACGCTTTTCGTCTTGATTTTCCGTTTAGCTGTTGTTCCCTTCATTCGTTTCTTGTTGAACTTGTTGTTTTCACTCCTCTTAAATACGTCTCTCTGTGCACATTCGAAAAAATTTAGTATAATTTTCATATTAAATTCTCTATGATGTTATCATGTGCTATAACTAGTGGTAAATAGTTGTTTTCTTACTACTTAAAAACACTAGGAGAATTCCACAATTTTAGAAGTGGAAGCAAGTATAGAACAAGATCTCTCATAACCTAGCACTAACTGTAGATTACTTATAGCCACGAATTTTGTCATATTTTCATCTCAACAAACGCAATAGATAAGATCATATGACATAGTATGAAACATACAGGTAACGTGCTATCTATATGGTCTATATATACTTTGTATCGCAAACTATCATATTTAACATAATATAAGAGTACAGGAATAAAGTAATAAACAAAGATAGACTTTAACAAAAGAGTCAAAAGTGATATAAGAAGAACCGGCGCCGACATCAATGTAGTTCAGCATGCGTCAATTTTGTCTTAACAATCACGCGAGTCGTCAGGATGGGCCGATGGAGGAGAAAACTCATGTGGAAGCACAATACATAGGTTATATAGGTAGAGGCAGCTAGGCAAGACATAACCCTAACCAGAGTATAGACTATCCTGATATCCAAACACAAGGGCTTCTCAACTCTCATCGTATAATGATCTGCATCCTGTATTTTCTATGATGACGAATTTTAGAGAAAAAGACTGTTGTCAATTAGCAATATATAGGACTAATCCATGATTCACCTTCTACCTTCGCTCATGGGTTTTACCGTTTGTCCCGATAGTGACCATAGTCGCTTGTGGGCCTTGAACATTGTAGCCCACTAGAGAACTAGGGAACACAAAATGATATAATTCAATTCCGCTAAAGAAAACTGATATAATTCAACAATTCCATATAACAATAAACGCCTAACACAGCATACATCAGTGGTTTTGTTGATGTCCTCTTTTTTCTTTATTTTCCCTGCCTCTACAGAAGGTATCCGTCCTTCCAAATAAAAATACGGACATACTGAAAGTTCCCGTGGAACTCTTACTTTAACAATTCCACACAGTAGTTGCTTACACGGCTAGTACATAACGTGAGCCTCAAACATAGCTTCCATGAATAATCCATGCTTCCAGTTAACTGACATAGTCAAAGCCTCGATCACAAGTGACCACACTACTGCCTAGAGAAAAAGGATGATAGTGGCAATGCCTGTCTCCTTGGCACCACTTTTGCTCCTATATAGCTAAAAAATCACAAGGTGGGGTTATGATTTCCTGCTAAGACCATGGAAGAAGCGGTGTTTTCTTCTTCTTGAGTGCTTCCGATGTACTCTGGACATGACGTGTGGCGAGAAACAGACCTAGATAAACAGAGCATAGACAGAGATGTGAATTTTTCTTTTGAAAAGGCGGAAGGAGCCTTGTAATAAGTACCAAAAGTTTACATCAAAACATTGAAAGTGGGGACTAGAATGTCCACAACAACCTAGACAAACACATAGAACTGAAACAACACTACAGAAACAGATGCAATTATTAAAGGGCGAACAGAACTGGTTGATGCTTCTAAGTGGCTGCTCTTACCTTATTTGGTCTTAAAAAAAAGAGAAATACCTTAGAGTTATTCCGAATGCCATAAGAAGAAAGTGTTGAGTTATCATCTATCAACTTCTCGTTGTGATGTGTCAAGCAGTAGTTATCCCAGACATGCTTCCTGGATCAAGCAGAAATAAATGAAGGCCGAACAATTAATAGAACAGTCAGAGTTATCATTATTATTCAGTGCACACCAACACACAAAAGATTCTGCAGTATAGCTCTCTTGATTAGAACAAATGATGAAATATGTAGTTCACAAAGCATAGTTGAACTTCAGAAATTGGAACAGCCAACCCTGGAATATTACTGTTAGAGTACTTAGGGGCCTATTGGGCCCCCTAATAATAACAATTACATTATATTAAGATTACATTGACATGATGGGTTGGTAATTACACCTTCAGTGGAGATCCTGCTCTAGCTTTTACTTGGATGGTACCACATTCCTTAGCCTACTTAACATCATAAAGGTACAACTAACAATCAGTTTTATGCTTAGTCCAGTTAGTAAAACATATACATGGGCATATGGGCTTGTGAAAGCACAAACACACTACTATCGGATATCCGTCTTTTAGCAGCATACATACATAAACAAAGATATAAAATAGTTGACCCACTCAGAACTTATAGTTCGCTAAAAAAGCAACGCAATTTGGATAGGCTTACTCCAACAAAAGGCACCACACTTTATGCTGAACTAGCAGCACTTAATACTAAATTCACTTTTCAGAAAACCTTTCAACTGACGACTACCACCCATATTGTTAGGTACTCCCTCCGTTCCAAATTGTAAGTCGTTCCAAGAATCTTGGAGAGTCAAACTATCTCAACTTTGACCAAAATTATAGAGAAAAATATGAAGAATTATGAAACCAAATAAGTGTACCATAAAAATATATTTGATGAAAAATCTAATAATACTTAGTTGATAGTGTACATATTATTATCTTATTATATAAACTTAGTCAAAGTTGAGAAAGTTTGACTCTCCAAGATTCTTGGAATGACTTACAATTTGGGATGGAAAGAGTAAGACAGTAAGAGTGCTATGGAAAGTGGAAACCATGGAAATGGGATCACATTTTGTCACTTTGGAAAGCCCCAGAAAATGCTTGAAGGAAAACTACAGGAGGGTAGCAGCCAAGGATTAAGGATATGATGTATTCGGGTAGTAGACAGTGTAGAATGTACTGGGTCATGTGGTTCTGAATAACTGAGAAGCCAAAATTTGGTCAGCAACTTCTTTATGTACACAGCAGGCTGAGCTCAAACAAACAAAACAACCTTGGAAAAATATATTAACTTAAGTTTCAACTTAAAAAAATCATGGGGATAAACTACAAAAGGTTTGCCTAGCCATAGGTATACACATTCAACTTTGAAGCCTAATCAGATGAACCTCGGATGCAAAATCAAACTGTGAATCAAAATAAACTTCAGCCTTTGTGTTTCTTAATGTCTTTGTTCAGCCATCAGTATATACCATAGAGGACATACATGTGTAGTAGTATCAGATTGCAAGCGTTCAGTGTATGAGATCCACTGGTAGGTAGCATGTGAAGAACATTCACCCCAAATGAAATTATGACAACCAGCTTAGATGCCAAGGTAACAGGCATAGCAAAGAGCAATACATAGTATAAATAACCACTTAGAAGCATGCAATTGTCCACAGGAAATGTTGATCTTTTTCAAGAGGAAACAGGGATGGTTATTTCCTTACCATGATATATGACGATGCCCCATCTGCTCTTGTTCTATCTCATTTATCTTCTTCCTGATAGCCAGCTTCAGATCCTTCACAGTGGCAGAATTCAACACCGCCACCTCTTTCATAGGAATGAAATAAGCAGATGAGCAATCAAGTTGAATTTTAAAATATACAGCAGGATACAAGGACTACAGCATCTACTGAATACTGAATGGTAATTTGATGAAAAGGGGAACAAAATGTGAGGTCTGAAGGGGATCGATGCGTACCGAAGGAGGTGTTGTCCAACTTGACAACGGTCAGCCTCATGGCGCTGCCGAGCTCGAGGTTTATCAGCGTGTCGACGTCGGCGAGGGAAGGCTTCCTGGGGACGTCCGCGAGTATGGGGTCGTCGAGGAGCGCGGCGAGCATGGACTGAAGCCTCGCCTGCTTAGCCTCTTTGCTCTGGTAAGCTGCCACCTCCTCGGGCTTCCCTGAACTCGAATCCATCGCTGTCCGCTCCCGATGGGAACGATTCCCCTAGGTCCCAGATCAGAGCTCGGCGGCGGATCGCCCCACAACGGCGGCGAGCCGGCGATGGCGAGCTCGGCAGGGATGCTGAGATTTATGAGACCGACATGTGGGCCCCAGTGTCAGTGTCCCAACCTCTTGCATTAGTTGACAGCCGTCCGATTGAAGGAGGCCCCCGGCTTGGACGATGAACGGAGTGGCATCTTTCTATAAGCTTCTAGCAGCATCGGCCACCGCCGCGGACGCCCAAATATAGTTCGCCGAGTCTCGAAAAAAAAAAAAAAATCGCCGCGGCCGCTAGCCCTAGCAGCCGTCCGCCGCCTTCATCGTCACCGGCGTCTCGAGTTCTCGGCTTGCTACCTGCGAGAAGCGAGGAGAGCCTTCTTACGTCACCTACGTGAAAGGTATGAGCTATTGGAGCGGCTTGTGTCGTCGATTAGTAGCTGAGAGGAGCGAGGCCGCCTGATCTTGCCTACGGCGGCCGAGGCGTTTGGGATTCGACACGCCGTAGTTGAGCCCGTTTGCCTCGGCTGTTCTGCGCTGCAGTCTCTTCCAAGTGGGTTCCGCCCCGTCCCGTGAGCCATGGCAGGAGGGCGAGGGGGGAGGGGAAAACGTGAGAACTGGCTTTCGTTTAGCTGCTGGCTGGGATGATTTGCTTCATGATGAGGGTTTAATCATTAGTATCCATGTTAAGATGCGGCATGCCTACGTGGGAAGCAATGTGCAGTAGTGGATAAATTCATCGAACTGCTGTTTGGATTTTTATATGTGACTTCAGAAACAATTGTTTGTGTAACTACTAACTGGTTATGATGCCAATTGGAAATGCTAAAGCCTGCAGGCATACTCCAAACTTTGTAATTAGCATATAAATTTTCTGGTTAGTGTAGCAGACACATATGGTTTATGTTGCAGTGGGGTTCAGGGATTCTTTTCATTTAAACTGTAGTCACTTCAATCTGTAATTTGATCACTATGCAGTGAAATTTCCATCGATTTAGTAGAAACATATACACCTCATTGCCATGTCAGATGTGTTATTTATGATATGATCATGAAAATTCTGATATGTTGTTGTTGCATATAGTAGTTTCAGTGGGATATGGACTTAAGACAGTCTAGTTTGCCCTATAAAGTATTCTGTTCCTGAATTCAGTAGTCTTCATCTTTTGTTGCTAATTGTTCTTATTTCAATTGCCAAACCTTATGTAGTTCCAAAAGAGCCTTAGCGTTAGACTGTTAGTCATGAATGGTTGAAATGTTGTTTTCTTCTTTTGGGAGTGCTACGCTAACTAATGTCGGTAGTATTTGCAAACAATTCACTCCTCTATAAAGAGTTGCTGCATATGTTGATGATCGAATTAACATTTTGTTTCTCCAGTGGATGTTTCACTGTAATTTAGTTCTGGTACATATTCTACCTTCTGCGAAGAGAAGTACGACAATATGTGATCCTTATCTATTTGGTGTTTTACTATGGTCTCGCAGGTTAAAGTCCGACTGCAATGGCGAAGCATCATCCTGATCTCATCATGTGCCGGAAGCAGCCTGGCATTGCGATTGGTCGCTTGTGTGAGAAATGCGATGGCAAGTGTGTCATCTGCGACTCATACGTGCGTCCATGTACGCTTGTCCGGGTCTGCGATGAGTGCAACTATGGTTCATTCCAGGGAAGGTGTGTGATCTGCGGAGGAGTCGGCATCTCTGACGCCTACTACTGCAAGGAGTGTACTCAGCAGGAGAAGGACCGGGATGGTTGCCCCAAGATCGTCAATCTTGGAAGCGCCAAGACTGATCTCTTCTATGAGCGCAAAAAGTATGGTTTTAAGAAGAGATGATTGAGAAGATGGAGCTGTGTGTGGTTCTCTTTGGCCGTGTGTTCTGTTCTATCTCACTGATACTGAGAGTAGTTAGTTGAGGCAGCAGCTTTGTATTCCTACCATGATTTGATAATTGATACTGATGTGAAAATACAGCCCTGATATGCGTTGTTGTAATAACTAGTACCAACTGTATGGTGTAAGAGACTGCTTATGTAATTTGTGCTAGATGTTGATGGTAATGGCATGAATGAACCCGAAATCTTGGCATGACGGTTGTCATCATATGACAGCTATACTGTTACAAGGATCTGAGTGCCACTTGGAACAAAAGAAATTGTGTGTGTGAGTGTGGCTCAGTGGCTCTCAGATTCTCAGTACATGATGATGTACTTGCAACTTGCCTGAGAATCAGTTGGAAGCAAAATATGATCGGTTTGTTGGAGCCTGCCCTGAACCTAAATGCAGGGCCGGCAAATTTTGCACGTCTGGATCTGGAAGATGAGGTTGGGTTGCCTTTTTATACTAGTCCAAGGTAATCTTCCATGTCATTCTAACAGGAGGCGTTTTATATTGGTTATTTTGTTTACTTGCAGCTGTGAACATACGTATATATGTATTTTTCCAGGAGGGCATGATAGTTGCATGCCATTGTCACTACCAGTCACGAGGTAATCGCTGACCGAGCAGATGCACTTAGTTAGGTTGAGTCAAGCCGGGCAGATAGATCATGGTAGATGCAGCGAAAACGATACCATTTCACCTCCATATATAAGCAAGTAAACCACCTAAAGCTTAATAAACAAAGCATACAATGATCCAAACTACTACTAGTAAACATCAGTACAGAGTCCGCGCCGCCGAATACGTTGGAAAGAGTAAAGAAGAGTTGGCATCTGATACGTCTCCTCGAAGCAGACGCTAATCTCCTCGCTTAAAAAATAATTATATATTCAGAACCATGGTCGAAAAAGAGCTCCGTCAGTCTCGGTCACATGCCCTGCCTGCCTACATCAGGAACGAACGGGGACAACACGCATGCCCTGACCTCTTGCTGTTATAGGAGAAGGATAAAGAAAAGAAAAGAAAAAAAAAAGAAAAGCCGCAGAAGCCGCGGAAAATTGGGGGTAACAGGCCCACCCCCACCAAAGCATTATCCTAGAAAACGGTGGGAAATCGTCGAGAAAAAAGGGCGAAATCAAATCACATCGACGCGACGACGAGAGAGAACCCAACAAAAAGAAAGGCGGGCGGGGCAGGCAGAGGCAGGCAAGAGCCGCAGCCGCCGACGCCAGCACATCCTCCATTCCGCCTCCTACCCATCTCCACCTCCCGCCTCCTCGCCTCCTTCCAAATCCACACACTTCCGCCGCCGCCGCCGCTGTCGCTGTCGCCACCGGTCACCATCCGTCCGACGAGGAGGGAAAGGGACCGGCGGGAGGGAACCCTCCCGGTTCGGCACCAGAGAGCCTTCCGGATTGCGCCTTCGATCGCCGCCCGCCCCCGCCGCCTAGGGTTCCCGCGCCTGTAGATCGGGTTTGGGGGAAGAGGAAGGGGAGTGCCAAGTAATGATGGGGTCCAGGCGCTCCAAGCGCGTTTCGTGGGCCACCGGAGCCAATCTCTGCAAGGTATTGCGATAACACCCTCGCTGGAATGAGTTGTTCATCTGCCGCCCAAAGGCGAGGAGAACGATTGGCGCCTCACCCTCCCCCCGATCCATCCATCCTTTGTGGCTTTCCCGCAGTTGACGATTTTTTTAGGGGTTGTGTTCCTCGTGTTCTTGGTATACCCTTGATTTCTCCATCTCTGCGGAACAGACACGTTCTGATGCATATGCTTTGATCGCGCAATGTGTTCGATTTGCCTAAAACTGACATGCAACATTGCGCAATGTGATCGACTCGCCTAAAACGGACTTGCAATCTTACTTTCCCATATCACTGAGATGGGTTCATCTGGCCTCTGCAAATGAGCCAGGATTGCCGTTGTTCCTTGCATGAATATCAGTCAATTCAGCAACAGCTCTGACAAATATTTTTCAAAGAGAATGAATGGTCTTCTCATATGAGTTATAAACAACAGAGACATTCAAATGAGAGGAATGTGAACTTGGGGACTAAATATAAGGAAACAAATTCCCTCAAATAACTTGTGACAATAAAAAAGACAAATAGTTTCACGAATTCCATTATACAGAGAATTTAATTACTCTATATAACCTCCATCACTTTATTTTAAAATGTCATATACATGCTTATGTACAAACAAAGCAAATCTCAGCCCTTATCTTCTCCGTATATTTGTATGAAAGATTATCTCTATTTATGCCTTATCCAGGAAAGAAAATGGACTGCAGGTTATAAGCATGCATAAGTTTCTATTGGACATTTAATTGGAATGTATTGTCCTAATTTTATTCTTTACTGTACTTGTGTTCCAATTTATCATATAGTCTTTTTAATGCCAGCCAGTGTAAACGAACAACTGTGAGTTTTGCCACTAATTAGTGTTGTAGATTGATAAGATTCATAAGATTGGCTTGAGTTATATTGACACACTCTTTAGTCAGTAATGAACGTTTGTAAGAATGAAATTACTTTCCACAGTGCAGCGTTAGCATGTGTTTTAAGACATGATTTTGAAACAAAAAACTGCTCATCATTTGTCATTTTTTTTAATGATAAGCAACACATTATTTTCCATAAGCTTGGCTAAATTCATCTTTGTATACTCAAGGCAGAAAGTCTATAGCCACCTAATGTCTATAAACTACAAAGAAGAAACTGTTTTAGATACAGTTTTGAAGAAAAAACATGGTATCTTTGTTCTTTTTTCACAGTGAAAATGATGAAAAAGAATCATTGTTTGTTTCAGGTACATGAATGTTTTTTTTTTCCTAGTGTTACTCGTAAACAATATTTTTAAATATTTCACCAAGTAGCAAAATATCACAAGATACCGTCCGGTTTATGCACAATAGCAGAGGATGAAAATTTGCATTACCAGAAAATATTTTGAGAAAAGCTCTTCGGAGAAATATATCTTCCATATCATAGTGAGCACCAGTTCACAATATATTCTGCAAGCATCCTACTGATGCTCATTTTTAGTGCACAGATGAAACATTTTACTTGATCAAAATCCGCTTGTGTTTTGAGATGACAAAGTCCTCCCAACACAATTCAATGGTTTTGCTTACATTGGACTGCACTGGTAAGCTCTTCATGTGCTCTGTTCCTAACGAATTCACCACACTGAGTGAATGGACTAATGTAGCATAGGTGTTAATCTCTTATGCTTATTTTTTTTATAAAAAAAAACCCCAAAAATATTCATAATGAAAATTTGACATTCCTGTATGGAAGAAGCGCTCTGTTTCATACCTAACAGATGACAGTGCAAATCTACATCTCGCATTGATGATTTTCATAGGGCTATGGAACTCGCAGTCAACTAAATTACTTCCAGTAGATCATGAGATTTGTCATGCTTTGGTACAAAGGATCATTATAGAAGGAACACTAAGTTGAGGGAAGGAATATTTATGGCATGCATGGAGATATAACACTATCTACATATAAATATACAATATTATTTATAAGTTAGTAGATAGATAGTTTGCATCAGAGACAGCTGCATAGATTGATAACTGCAGTATAAATTAGTTGGTTCCTGGAGCGTGAATCTGTGATATGTTGGATATGGCTATGATCCATGCAGTGCACTACTTTGAAGTTTGACATATTATTGTAAAACTCAACTCGTGACAAAATTTAGCACGGAATTGAGTACTTAGTAACCTCCAGTGGTCCACCGCAACAATTTTCTTACACGCTACTCCTTCCAGTCTAAATTGCAAGTCATTCCAAAAATATTGGAGAGTTAAAACATTTCAAGTTTGACTAAAATTATAGGGGAAAATGCGAATATTTATGACACCAAATAAGTGTACACTATAGAAATATATTTAATGAAGAATCTAATGATACTTAGCTGATATTATAAATATTATTATCTTATTATATAAACTTGGTTAAAGTTGAGATGCTTTGACTCTCCAAGATTATTGAAATGACTTGCAACTTGGGATGGAGAGAGTATTTCTCATGCATGCTAGCTATCTTATAATGAGTAACTGGCATTCTATCTGCATGTCTGATATAGATACAAAATACATAGCTTAATATGTCGCTACCCATATTTGCCTGTCTAATTCTAGCCATTTGGATACTGTTGAGTTATTATCTTTGTTAAAAAAATGCATGGTGTATTTGTTTTAGAAAAGTAACTCTGTAAACGTTGTCCAACAATTGGTCACATTACCCCCTTTTCTTGGGGCCGTGTGCTTGTAACTCTAGTAGTAGAGTGTGCATAATTATTTTTATTTGTCAAAAATGACCATGTTTTCAGGAAATCTTCCATTCTCTGTTAAAAAAATGGACCACGTTATAGTTATATGTATATTAGTCATTTAGTGTACAAAATTCATATACTATTAGATTCATTTCCAAAATGCTGCAATATATTGGTTTTGTTGCTCTAAGTGGTGCTTTGTGATAGTAACAGTCAGGGTCTACACTTGAACCTTGAAGGTTAAAAAAACCAACCCTAGTACTCTTCAACAAAGGGAGTAATACTGATAAGAACATATAAGTAGAGATCAGCAGAACGCATTTGCGAAATATGCAATGTGTGGTACTATAGGGGGAAGGAGGAGGGATACCCAACCCTTAGTGCAAACAAGTTAATCACTCTCTCTATTTTATTGAATTAGCTTATGCCACTGATGAGTGAAATAAAGCTTTCATGGCGTAGTGAATCACTGGCACTAGTGTCCTTTCTTTTGGAAAAATAATTTATCTACCTTGTTGCTTTTTTGTTTGTCTTATTGGTGTTGCAAATTGTAGTTCGTTTAGGGCCCCTTTGGCAGGGCTCCAGCTCCTGATTCTTTGGATTCACTCCTGATTCTCCTGTGAAGTGATTCTGATGGCTGAAAGTGATTCTCTTTCATTCTCTAGGATAAATTCTTAAAATCAGGACAGAGAATCACTTCACAGAATCAGGAGAAGCTACTTTTTTCAGCTCCCAGTCCTTTAGTTCATTTCAGAGAATCACTTCACAGAATCAGATAAGAATCACTTCTCCTGAAAAACAGCATTTGGCAGAGCTCCCCTGATTCTGCTTGAGAATCAGGAGCTGGGAGCTCTGCCAAAGGGGCCCTTAGTTTTGTTCGAAGTCAAACATCTCTAGCTTTGACCAAGTTTATAGAAAATATATTAGCTATATTACCAAATTAATGCACTATGTTTTTGCAACAAAAAAACATGATGAAAACATATTTCATTGTCGGTTTATTGAAAGTTATTGATGTGGTAGATGTTGGTGCATTTCTTCTGAACCTGGTCAAACATAGAAAAGTTTAACTTGGGAGTTGGGAGTTGGGACAGAACTAAAACGCCATACTTTTGGAAGGGAGGGACTATCTTTTAGTTCATACATTCAATGTTCATTTTTGTATGATATATGACTCAACAGAACCATTAAAGGTACTAGAAACAATTACATTCTTGTCATCAATTCAGAATGAGTTGTTAAAACATTGTGGAGTGCCAAATCCTTCATTGTATGGAACCAAGCAAGTAATACATATTTGTGTCTTGTCAGAAATTATCTTCACACTACTGCTGAATGTATGGAATTTATGTTTCGCGTGCCTAGAATCTTGTGTGCGGCTCATTTGTTTTTATATTTCGATTTGAAGCACTACAACGTTAATGATGGTACTCGTTGTTAATAGGTTCGCTTATGGATTCCATTGTTTGTTTTTATGTCAACACCTGATTTTTGTCATATTGTAGCTGCCATGTGATGAATAGATGTGTGATTAGTAATTTATACTATGCACGCACTGGCTGTTTTCCTGATTCTATTATATTTTTATATTTCGTGCTGTCAGGTAAGGCTCTTTCTTTCGGAGGACTCCCCTTCTCAAGCTGGATTAAGACCACAGGACAATCTCCAAGCAAAAGGCTCATGGTTAATGCATGCAGCTGGCCCAAGCTCAGATGATTCACTGCCACCTGGCTTCGAATCATTGCAGCCAACCAGCGATCTCAAAATTGACATATCCCAAATCCCTCTTATTAGGTGGAGATGCCCACCACAGGTAATTAGGACTTGTAATCTTAAACATTGTATTCTACTAATGGCAACTTCCTAAGGTGGCATCAGATAATTTTCGCAATCCCCCACAGGTCATGTTTTTTCATAATTGTTGCAATCTTTGGTTGTAGATATTGTATAATCCTGATTGGCTTGTTGTTGCTGGAGAAGAAAGTGAGGAGGTTGCCTTGCAGAATGAGAGGATGTTTGGAGCACTTGAGGCTATATATCCACGGCCATCGAACATTCCTCCAAAGTAAGTAAGCTGCATTTTAGTTTGCCTTTTTTCAGTTTTCTCCCTTCTCATTCCCTATACACTATTTTCTCTGCCAATACAGCCCATTGGTTACTCCTGATGTGAAAGACTCCCAATATGATGATTCTCGAACCCTGTTGGTTCCGTTGATCCCAGTTGAAGAGGATGATGCCTCTGACCAGTTGGAAGAACCACCTGTTGGTCTACCAAGTAGTTACCACCAGTCAGATAAGCATGATAATGCAATATCCAGGGTCCCACAAGCCTCCAATGCTCAATTTACCACTGCACAGCAGCAGCCGAATGGCTCCATCAACACAAGGTCTGGTGTCCCCGCTGAAGCTGACGTAGTGGCTGCTGCATCTGCTGCTTACACTGCAATAATGCAAAGCAGCCAAATGGGAAACATGATTGACCAAGATCTGCTCATCAAAATACTAAGTGACCCTGCCCAATTTGAGAGGTTAATGAAAGAATATGGTGCGCTTAAACATGAACAGGCAACCAACAGTTCTGAGCCCCCAACGGTGCAAGGTACACTGCCCCAGATGACAGCTAGTGTTCCCGTTTCCTTCCCAGATCATTCCAATACATTTCACAACATAAACCCAACAGTGCGGCCTCCACCTGTTCTAAATCGTCCACCTCCAGCTATTCCTTCAGTTACCATGAATGCACCAGCAATTTCGAGTCAAGCAATTAGCTTTCCAAGTGGCCCAACCAGGGGATTGAACTATTATCAGACCCTGATCCATCAGCATGGAGGGGAGAGACAGGAGCCACTTCAACAGCATGGAATGCAGTTTGCAATGCATCACCAGCCTGTTGCTTCGGCTAGTGGCACGGATATTGTCAGCAGTGGTACTATGCCTGCTAGGGATACTAAGCAAAGGCCTACGAAGCCTTGTGCTTACTTTAACAGCGCCAGAGGATGCCGGAACGGTGCGAACTGCACATTTCTGCACGATGTGTCTGCCGCGAGGAAAGAACAGCCAAAGGGATCCAAAAGGATTAAGCTAGACAGCAGAATAGTCGGGCGGTATTGAGGGGCTGCTGCCGGTTGATTTTGGACTGTTCTTTGGTTTTAAATCCTTATTTCGCCTTTTTTCCCCTTCAAAAATGATTCAGTAAATATTGCGCTGCAGCTCCTTGTTCCTTTTTTCTCCCATTTCTCTTTGTTGACTAAAAGAAAATGTTTTAGAAGAAAGAAAAATATCCCAGGATTAATTGGAGCTCTGTCGTTACTGAACCAGTCGAAGCACATGTTAATGGGTGGTAGTTATGTCGTGGTCATTTGTGTTCCTTCTAGGTTTTTTGTGAAGATTGGCAAAAGCATAGTTGCATACTAACATATACTAGACCTTAAATAAAAGTACATAAAACGTAGGCAGAAACATAGTCGTTTGTCTTGTGTCTTAGTCCATGGGCCATTGAACTTTGAATAGATTGTTGTTCTATTTTTGCTTCATGCATCCCAAGGTTTGAAAATCCTATTTTGCCCGACGTGGTGTTTGTAAGGCACGTCCTTTTAGATGTTATTCTTGCTTTCTGAGGGCTATTTTTTTATTTTAATCAAATATAAAAGTATTAATACTTGTAGTATATAATTAGTATTATTAGATAGATGTTAAATTTATTTTTTAATGAATTTATTTAAAGATATAAATGTTGATTATAGTTTGGTCAAACCTAGTCAAAATTTAAAAAAAATATCGGCACAAACATTATAGAGATAATTATTTTGGAATGGGAAGAGTACTCTATTTATAAGGCATTTCGTATAGACAGAGTGTTAAATTTTAATTGACTAATAATTTATCCGAGAACTTTTAACCGTTACAAGACAAATTTGATAATATTATATTTGTAATGAAAGGTACTCTCTGTCCTTTTTAATTGTCACTATGGTATTCATGTTGGTAACTCAACCGAGAAAAGCTTTTGCATACATACTCTTATTTAGGCCAATCTTGCAGGGAATTTTATGAGGGTTTTATTTTATTTTTTTGACACCTCTCATCTGGATACAACTATAGTATCTGTTCGTATACAGACACACACCTACATCACACACACGCACATCACACTCACACCACCTGTACACAACTAGACCTACAACTATACACAGATTCGAAGACGCGTCCTTCAAGAGATCGCCAGAAGCGCCGAGGCTCTGTAGACGACGGGCACGTCGCAGTCCCATTGTGGCTCCACGCGTTGAGAGGCTAGTACTGAAATGTTAATGTGGAAATAAATCTCGGTGAGAACACCAGTGCCGAACCTGGGGTTCGAACGCTGGTGGGCGGCGTGCTCACCTGCAACGCCTGCCAACCGAGCTAGCGCTCGTTCTCATGAGGGTTTTATTTGCATTAATAACTTTCCACGTGTTTTTTATAACATAACAATGTTTTAATGAAGAGAAGTGAGTTTAATAAGAAGAAAATTCTCTTGACGATTATCAACTTTATGAGTTATAGAATTAAATGCACATGAAACTTTGCACTAAGAGTTGATGTTTCATCTAAATTTCATGCCGTTTTATATGACTTGACACTCTTAGAAATAATAGGAAAAAACTTCTCATTGAGACTAAGGCCCTCTTTGATAGGGCTTCATTTTGTTAGTGAAGCCATTTTTTTGGGGCTTCAGCTCTAAAAACAGCTTCACATGTGGAGCTGAAGCCGTTTTAATGAACAGTTTGGCAAAACGGCTTCACCTATATTTCATGCACTACTGATGGATGTCATCTGTCCAATATGCCTCTTTATACGCATATGTGTAGGAAACTTGCAATTGTTGATCTGTCTGGGCCGCCTCCAAGGCCGAGAGTTCCTCCGCCGCCAGGGGGGTGCCGTCGGGGCCTCCTCCATCGAGCCCTGCAGCCCAGCCGCTAGAACTACCAGGGTCGCCGCCGGCGCCTTGCCACTGGTCGCCGCCAGGCCAGGACACGCCAAACGGAATCGATGCAGCCCCAGCGAGAAGAGTAGAGTATCCACCGTGGGCAACAAGTTCGGAACCGAGGAAAGGATCTTCGTTAGCACCCAATCTATCGGATTCATTCTCACTGCCACCTTCCTTGTCTCCATCTTGATGGGAACCCATGGCGGCGCACAAAGTCGCGAGAAGGAGACAGAAGGAAATGGGTTGATGGAAAGGAATGGCAAGATATGTATCTTGTTTCAGTATCAGAGGCAGTGCCTCGCGGGTGTATGGACCGAGCCGGGTGAACTCAATTTTTTTTTTTTTTTTTTTTTTGTCTTTCTCATCAAAAAGTTTTATGGGAACACCTTTAAGGAACTTCACTGTGGAGGCATTCTATTTTACCCTGTTTAGTAGAAAACGGCTCTAAGGGGCTGTTTAGTTCCTTAGCTTTCCAAAAATATTCTATTTTATTCTGTTTAGCAGAAAACAGCTCTAAGGGAGCCATTTAGTTCCCTAGCTTTTCCTAAAATTTTTTGAAGATTTACCATCTCATCTTTGGACGTATACCTATAACAGTAAATATAGATAAAAAACGAAAGTTATCAAATACAAACGAAAGTACCATAATATAAAAAACTAAACTTTTTTACCAACTAAACGCACCCTAAACAACTCCTAAAGACAATAGAGAAGCCCTACCAAATAAGATCTAAGTTATTTATTGATTTGATCGAGGCACGTACTCACCTAAGCTTCAAATGCATGTCTACATTACACAGCATAAAGCAATAGTTCGACGCCACACGCCGGCACCACACCACTTACGTCATCGTCTCAGAATGTCAACGGGACTTGCATCCTTTTCTCGAACGTGCAAGCACATTTTCACGCAAACTTGCGTCCTCCGTTTATGTTGCTGGTTCGGCGCATGTAGCGCATGCAGCATGCATGATGGAATTTTTTTTATTAACCTTTTTTTAAAAAATATTTTAAAACTAACATCTTTTCTTTTTTATTTTTAAGTCTAACCCTTTTGGCCGCGTCATTGCTGTTGGCGCGATAAAACCACACTGCCGCGCCACATGCAATGACGCGGTAGTCCTGCCAGCATGGCACCAGCCCGCTCGCGTGGCCGATCACGGGGCCCGTCTTGCCGCGCTGACCCGCCTAGCGCGGCAAACCTAGGCATACAGCTCGCGCCCAGACCTCCCCTCTCTTCCCTTCTCCCTTTCTTCTCTCCTTCTCCTTCTCCAGCCCGAGCAGCACTACAGTGACGCCATTCTCAGGTAAATCTTGTGTTTTTGAGCCCCCTCCTTTCCCTCCTGATCCTGAAGGTCTTCCCCGCAGTTAGGTCGTCGCGTAGGGTCCTTACATCTACGATTTTGACAGCATCATTGTTTTTTAGTATGCTTAGGGTTAGAATTAGGGTTAGGGTTAGGGTTGGAGTTGTTAGATACTCTAACTTAGTATTTAGGGTTGGTGCTAGATTTAGGGTTAGATTTTGAATTTATTTCGTAAAATATTATTATATTTTGTAATGTATTTGTTTAATAGGTCTTTTGCAGTGCCATGGTTGTCAGCGTGCGCCGGCGGCACACACCTAATCCGCGTACACGTTCTGCTGTGAGTGACGGAGATGCCTGGCTCGTCACCATCGAAATTAATTAAATGATGGCCATCTTCTCGTGGTGGTGACTGGTGAGCATAATGTACACCTCGCGTAGTAGAGTTCGTATTGATATAGGCCAAGAGTCCTACCTCTAGTCTAGTATACCTGGTAGAAAAGACCCGTCCCATTCTCTTCCTAACTATCGCGTGATGATACGAGAGTTAAATTTTATCATCTTTCTCTAAATATCGCGTGTAGCGATATAAATACTAAGACAAATATTCCAGTACGTATTGGCCAGTGGGTCACGCCGCCCTAGTATTCAATATGTGAATCGAACTCATAGCTTTGCATCTAGCAACAATATGAAGTCCGATTCTTTTAGGTGTTAAACTCCGTTGCAACATACGTACGGCCACATATGCTAGTACGAAGTATATATAACAATAATAATGAATCATGACGACTCCACCGGCCGTATACATATGCTAGTATGTAGAAAAGACCCGTCCCACTCCCATCCTAGCTACAAGTCGATCCATCTACGATTCCACCGGAATCATGACGACTCCACCGGCCGCGGTAGCGCCGCCGCCGCCGCCTACGATCGGGGAAGTCCTGCGCGCGCCGCGTGTTTTGGTGTAGATAGCGTGGGTCTCTACCTGCTGCCATGTGTCTCCCTCGCTGTGGTGCTGTGGGGAGTCTACTGTTAGTTAGGTTGCTCTCCCACCAGTTGGCCTAACGGTAAACTGGGCCTTGATCTCGCTCCCTGATCGGGAGAGCCTAGCCCAGTATATGGCTGGTGGGTTTCTGTCGCGCAGCGTTACATAAAGAGAGTGGGGACAATGGCACATGACACGAGGTTCGTTATAGCCACCACATCCCACTATCCAAACCCTAATCCGATCTAGAAGGTCGTGCTGCTAGCGACGGGAAGCGCCACCGGCGACGTTGTCACTGCTTCTACCGCCTCACTGCAACTGGACAGCGACCACAGCACCCATTCTTCTTTATAGTGCGCACTGCGATTGTGGTCAGCGGTCTTCTCTACGAAGGTACGCATTACGATTGTAAGTGATCTACCCAGATGATCTACTGCTAGTGGATCGACTATTTCTATCATCTACATGGCGCTCGTCTCGGCGGAGACGACTCACACATGTACATGGAGCTGTTCCTCCCGCGCAGTGCCCATAGCTGCGCGGGACGCTCTCGTCTATGGGCCTGTTTGGAAGCACCCAACTAAAATTTAGTCAGTTAATTGATAGAAGTAAAGTTTAGCTAGGTAAAGATCACTTTATCCTGGGGTGTTTGGATGCTCTAACTAATTCAAAATCTTGACCATGCTACCCTCTCATTAATACTATTGTTTAGATAGCTTAAACTTTAGCTGAATGTGTTTGGATGCTCTAGCTAAGCTGTAGTTGAGGGATAGTTTGGTCATTTAGACCTTTTAGATGGTTTTAGCTGGATTGAAACAGCTAATTGGATTGTGTACATTTTGGCCTTCAGCTAAACTTTAGGTAGGTTTAGCTATGAGATATTTGGATACATCATAATTAAAATTAAGTCAGCTAAATTAGTTGATGCTTCCAAACAGGGCCAATGTCGGCTGCGTCGTCTGTGTCGCCGTGCCCCTGTCATTGATGGCCACAGCTGCGTTACTTGCCTTAGTCGTCCTCATCGCTGTCGTCGTCGCCTTATGAATGCGGATCAGGTCGGTAATGGAGGATCGGATTGGTTCCTTGCACTATTCTTACTTTGTATTAAGCCTTATGTAGAAGAACCTAGGCCAGCATCGAGTACAGTACTTCGGTTGCTTCATGATGACCTATGATTAGATATAATCGATCATTTAATTTTTTTAACATCTTGGTCGTTCCGATTCCCAACGTGACGGCTCATGCATGTTCAATTCTTTGCTGCTTTGATTTGAATGCATATAAGTATTTTTTCTATCACCCTAAGGTTTTCTGAGAGTAAGTACAGTGATGGGCTTATAGCCAAGACAGTCAGCATTTTTGCTGATGTGGAGGAGAGAGAATAGAAAAAAAAGAGAGCTTGGCTCTTATTTTAGCACCAAGCTGAACACGCATGCATAGGCATGTGTGGGGCCAAATAAGAGTGTATGTGAGGAGAAGGAGGAAAGAGAAGATAAAACATGGTACCATATATTAATAAACAAAGTTTTAATAGCCAAATAAGAGACAACTATTGTACAACTTGCCTCTTATGACTTGACTTATAGCCAAATACTTGGCTCTATTATTAGCCATGCTCTGAATCAAATCTATACTTCTTATATAAACAAGTCCTCACTAGTTATTTCTCTCGTCATGCAAAGTGTCCACATCAAGCATCCACTCAACATCCCACTAACACACCCACTAGCTATTTTCTCTCGCCATACAAAGTGTCCACATCAACATCCACTCAACATCCCACTAACACATTCTATCTTGCCATGCAAAATATCCACGTTATCATCCACTAACACATCCAACTGATAAGTAATATTATTTCATCGGTAATTCCTGTAGCAACGCGCGGGGGTTAATTGTCTAGTTCTTAATGGAACTCTTAACCCCACTAGGTTTACAGCAGAGGCTCACGAAATCTGCGACAGTGGGCACGCGGTGACCCAAGCCCATGGCCCGAACAGCCTAGATTGGGCCAGGCCCAGCCTCGAACTTAAGCCGTTTCGTTTTGTATGTACATAGTGCCACATCATCCGCAAAACGTTGTCGTATTCACATTTGCTTAGGGAAGCTTATTACATCTACTTTATTCCAATAAAATGGCAGTGGGAATCACGGTTCGCTATGATGAGGTGATGACAGTTGCTAAACAAATATTAAGCATCCATATTAAGTGCCTGCAAAAATAGATGCGGAGAAGGGGAAAAAATAATATAGCAAAAAGAACATGAGATAGGTCCACTAACCTTCTTTAGTTCCTGCACTATTTATTCCTCTCTACCTAGTTTTGGCATAACCGTAAGTCCGTAAGTTATTACACTTCAAGTGTAGGCGTGTAGCCAATGTTGTTCTTTTTTTTTTTCCTCTTGTGCATGTAAGGTAAAAAGAAAGAAGGAAATAAGAACAAAAATAAGACAATTTGCATCTCCTGAGGCCTGAAATTCATATCTCTAATTCTTGAGGTATGCATATTCATTGATAGCAGAAACAACTTCAATTTATAATTAAGAAATGCAAATGCTTGTGTTAATGGATTGAAGTAAGCACATGAATTGTTCAAATGTAGGAGATGATGAGGCGCGACCAGGTCCGCCCCGCCCGCGGGCGCCACTGGTGGGAGGTCTGAGCTGCTGCGGAGCCGGAGCTCCGCACGGCGAGGAGTCGACGCAGCTGCAAGGAGAGTATGGCCGCTACCATAGCAGAAGGCTGACCCCGTGGCCAGGATCCGATGGAAAGGTGTGCAGAGAAGAAGTAATCGAGCGGTTCTGGTTGAAGTGGAATGAGTCTCGGGAACGGGCTGGCGTTGTTGATCTACAGGAGGCTACACCAAAAATAAATATCTCCTATAGATAGATGAGAGCTGTATCCACACCGACAGAAACTTCAATATCGTCAAAACAACAGACCAATCCACACTCTTGATGCCACTGTCGCATTACAAGTCATAGGGACATATACTACACACACAAACCGCTATCAGTCACATAACACAACCAATAAGAACCAACAAATGTACACATATCAAGCGGCAGCTGCTCTGCCCTTCTTCCAACCGTACTCAGTATTCCAACGACGAATCAAGGGAGAGAGAAAAATCTGAAGAATTAGATAGGAGTGTGCGGAGAAGGCAGGAGTCATCACGAGAAATCCATCTAGATATTCGATGGCACCCCACGCGAAATATGCTGCTGTGCTCGGCCTACTCATCAGATATGCCACCTCTTGTCTGCGTGTACGAAGGTCCGTTAGGAGAACACAGAGAGCAACCACAAGGTAATTACGAAGTCTTGACAAAATGAACTTTGGAAGGCAACTGGATAATGCATAACAATAGAGTTATAAGGCACTTACCAGATGCGCTCTGAGGAGCAGGGCCATTGCTTTTCACGTTTTGCTGAGCCTGCGATGATGATCGCTGCATGCGAGGTGACGAGTCGTGCTTGCCGTTGGTCATGGGCAATGAATGTCTTTTCCTTGGGTTGCTGTCCTGCACATCTGGGCTCATCTTCGGGGATGACGCCTTGGCTCTTGCAGATTCTGTAAATTGCATGTAGCTCGGCAACGGGTTGCTGTTGCTGTTGCTTATACGAGGTTCTTGATCGACGTGGTCGGATTTAGCAGCTTTGCTTGAGTTCTCTCTCTTGGCATGCCTTGCTTCCTTTGAGAAGTTGTCGGTGCTGCTCCGTCCTACTGAGTCGCTGCCTGGACTAGCCAGCAACCTCTTGCTTGCATGGGACTTGGGCTTTTTGCTCCTGCTCTTTTTGGTATTAACAGAGACCGCACTTGATGGTGTTCCATGAGATTCCGGAATAGTCGTTCGGCTCATTGGAGTTCCTTCAGGTGTGGCATAAGATGCGACAGAATTTTCCAATAATTCATGCATATCTGCTGACATTTCTGGTTCAACATGTGGTTCCTGAACAAGCTCCTTTTGTGGCTCGGCTTCTATTTCAAGGGCAGGAACATGGCCATTCTGTTCTACTTGCTTCTGTGGCTGGGCTTCTACTTCGGGAGCATGTTTTACCTCAGAATGCACAATATTGGAGTCTTTATCAGCTTTGTCAGCAACATAGTTTCTATTTTCCAGAGCTCCAATCTCCAACACGATCTCCCCACCATCACCTTCTGATCTATCTGGTGAGTCCAGTGTAGATGAAATTGATATTTCAGTCCCACATTCTGATGCAGCAACTATCATTTTGGTATCATGACCAACTGAGCTCTCTTGTATGCCTGTGCCATCTTGCTTTGACGAGTAATCTTCTTGTGAACTAGGAGTGTGGACCTTTGGCTTGCTCACCCCATCCAGATGTGATGAGCTGTTGGACCTGCTGACTGTCGAATTTGTACTCAGCTCTTCAAATTTCAATTGTGCAGCAGCAAACGCTGGATTGCATGACTTTCTCGCCACAAACCTTTTACCTTCCATCTCCAATGCCTGCTCAGAATTGTATGCATCGCCACTGTCTTCATTGGATGATTCAATTTTTCCAGGAAGTGGGCTGGGTTCCCTTGTTGCATCAGCTTGGGCATATTGTTGGTCTGAGGACATGAAAGGCTCCACATCATTTTCAGCCTTTTGGTCAGTTACTTGCTCAGCGTCTATATTAGTAGTTTCAATCAACTCTGATTCAGGATCATGCCTCATTTCCATCTTAGGTTTCTCATCTGGGACACTTGCAGGACCCTCCAAGGTACTAGAATCAGATTTCTCCACTGTTTCATTCACATCATCAGCCACCAACTTGGGGAAAGACAGGTCTGAGTCCAAAGGAACAACGTCTTCATCACACTGGGCATGTTCAGTCACAGTTTCACCCATCAACTCACTATTTTCTTTATGCTGTGGCAGGGGCTCCACAGTGATTGGTGGAATTAAGGCTGTCCACCTCTCCATCCATTCCCATGTAACATCAGAATCTGAAGGATCACACTTAATGCGAATGGATTTTGAAGTCGACGTGTTGTCCATGAGCTGACAGAAGATATGCAATGTGAATATGAGGAAATCCAAACTACAGAAAGGAAGATGGATATTTTTAGACTTTTGGAATGTGGATTCTCATGTATTACCTTGAGAGCAAATCCATTGCGAAGCAATTTCGCACCTGAAGAATGAACAATAGTCTCCTGCATCGGGGAAAACAACATGTGAATTCACAGAACTAAGAAGCACAACTTGGTTGCAACTCTCAAGAATGTTTAGGTGGGGCTACACAAACCATGTCAATCCATTTACATGTTTGATGCAGAAGATGATCTTTATGCAATGGGATTGAATTTCACAACAGCCAAAAAGATAGCAGATACCAACATATGTAGCAAGTTGAATGGAAACAAAAACTCTAAGGACTTGCAATAGATTAACAGCTTCCAGGATGCTAGCTAAAACTAGGAAAAACTGCACATAAAGATCTTAGATCTTACTAATGTTGCAAAACCCTACTCAGCTGACTCGGTAAAACAAAATCATCACAAAGATATAATTCATATCAATAAATGGCACATGATATGGTTGGGCCAGGTAAAATGTCATTCTGTTCACTAACACTGGACACATAAAGTACATTCATAATCCAAGCCAGGTAAAATGTAGCCGATGCTATATTTTTCATAAATGATAATGCCTTAAAAGAAAGCCATCATTCACCTGAATCTTTCCTGGTGAATGTTGTGCTTGATGAGCCCTGATTAACACTTGGATTTTAATAATCGCAAGCAAGCATTGTAAAGATTCTGAAGCCTGCTTTCTAACTAGATGTCCACGTATAACAGCTTGCAGTTTCACCAGATCCTTCTGATTCACTAGCTCTTCCCTTGCCTGTAGTCAAAGGATAATGCGATAAAATAATATATATAATTAATAACATTGGATGAGGAACAGCTAAGCATAATGCTAAAAAGAGCAACAATTTCAACTTACAATGCAAGTGCCACTGCCAGGCTGAAGATTAGTAGCTGCAGACTTCCAAATTATCTTCCTCAGGATCTGCACTGCTTCCTTCAACAAGTGAAGTGTTTTCCTCCTCCTTCAGCCCAGCTGATGAGACAGAAAAACTTTCATCTGGCTCTTCAATTAGTTCCTCAACTGCCCTTTCAGGTGTCTCTTCTGTTGCATTTTCTACTGTCCCTTCAGCTGTATTTTCTGATGCTGTCTCTGTTATTTTTTCAGCTGGTTCTTCAGTTGGTGCAACACTTATTTTTTCGGCTGGCTCATCAGTTGGCGTTTCAGTTATCTTTTGAGTAGGTAGTTCAATTGATTTTTCAATTATCCGGTCAGCTGGTTCTTCCATAAGTTTGTCAATAGGCTTTTCAATTGGCTTCTCCATCAGCTTTTCATCAGAGTTTTCTTGATGCAGAGGCTTCTCCTCTGGCTTCTCTTGATGCAGAATCTTCTCATCTGGCTTGTCTTGTTGCAGAGGCTTCTCAGAGGCATAAGAATATGTTGAAGTATAAACATTGTTGCTTGGTGTAATTTCAGCCTTTGCTTTGCTGGAACTAAGAGTTTCAGGTTCTGAGATATCAGAGTTCTTCAAAACTCGATGCCTTGTAGACCTCCTACGAAAGCTCCATCTGCTTTTATCTGATATGGCCTTGTTCTGAAAAGGGCGAACATGCACATCAGCGTGAAGTTCAGTAATTGAAATGAGGAACAGAAATTGAAAAAAAAATAAAAATCTTCTGTTACTTTCCACAAAAACAAAAGGAAAACTAGAAAACAGATTGCAAAAGTGGAAGGTATTACTATTTATTTTATTGAATATTTATGTTTTATCATATTAACCAATACATTGTTTATTTTTTCTTATACAAACTGGTCAATTCTTATCGAAATTTAAGTAGCGGAGGTCTATGCACTAATCTATTCAATAGAAAATTGTGCATTGCTTTGTGAGGAAACTACATTGAACTAATTGAGGCAATACTTGGTGAATGGTGACAAAGTGCACCACTTAAAAGTTTGCACGCACTGATAGTCAGGGAAGACTATAAATCGCAAGCAAAATTCTCCGATTTATTATTAACACTGATGTTCCATTGAAGTGTAATAAACTTTGCATATTTTTGTCAATTAAAATGAGCTAAGCTCCCCTAATTCAAGAGGTACAGCTAAGCAAGCCGATCTGTCAAAAAACAATAACCCGTTGTACCACATGTTGAATTTTATGTTGTGCATACAACAATCCACCAACCTGAAATGGAAATTTTTACTCAATAATTCTGTTATCTGTGCAAGAAGACTTGCTCCAGAGTCATGTAACACCTCCCTTAGTAGCGGATATAGTCACCAGTAGCCCATCATTTTAAAACAAAATTGTCAAATCAGGAAGGGACAAGGCTGGAAACAACCAAGCCCAAAGAGGAGAAAGACAGTCGCGACAGGCCGAAGTTGACACAGTGAAAGCACTTGCATAGCAGTGTGAGCACTACACGGAGCAAACAAAGATAGCTGCATCAGATCCCTACTTGCTGTGCTGCATGGCATCAGGACGACACGAAACAGCGCCCTAACACATACTGTACTCCGATATGGCACTGCCTGCAGCTTGCGCCAAGCAGCAAAACAATTTAAGAAAGTTTTTTTTTTTGTTCTTTAGTTTCATCCAGAAAGAATGAAATTTTCAGGTGAAGAGCCATGTCCATGCACTCAAGCAACATCATGCTCACGAAATGATGAACAATTGTCCACCTGTCAACATCACAAACAAATCCGAAAGTAAGATTCAAAGCCCGTGGAGTGAGCGAGCTCAAGCTGAACCAGTGAGGAATCTCCAATACGCAACTTAGATTCCAGCTCCCCGCTTCGAATTAAACACAGATCTACAAAGGATCACACACACTCTGCCCCTGAACCCCACGCGCTCGGTAGAGATCTAACGAGGCAATCACAGCAGCCCAAAAAAGGAAGCAACTTTCGGCGCCGTACAAGACGCCGCGCGGAAAGAAAGAGAAAGAGCGAAGACACGCCGCATGCAGCGACGAAAGGGAGGTGGGCACGCAGCAACACTGACCTCGTCGGGGTGGTCGTCGGCGTCGGCGTCGGAGCCGGCGGAGGGATCGGATCCGGAGCCGGCGCAGACGAGGATCTTGAGGCAGCCATTCTTGGACCGCGCCATGGAGCGGGCGGATCGCGACCGGCCGCCGCCGCCTCAGTCAGTCAGTCAAGTGCTGTGCTCTGCTGCTCTGCTCTGTCCGCGGGTCTGGGTGCGTGCGTGCGTTTCTGGAGTCTGGGTGCGGAACAGGACGGCAGTGGAAGAAGGCCGCTCTGCTCCTTCTGCGAGCGCTGCGCGTTTGGCTGCGGCTGCGGCGGCTTGGCTTGTTCGCTTGCGGCTGGTGCCTGTGCAGCTCTGCACGGCGTTTTTATATTTTTGGATGGAGGCCGCCCTCCTCCTCGGGCCCTCCGCTGCTCTTTCCGCTCCTTCCTTGTGCGTTTCTTTATTCAACGTGCTTTCCTTTTTCCTTATAATTTTGTTCGCTGTGATTTATTAATAAATGTTCAATTTCCGCAAATTATATTAGCCTAGTAATTATATTAGCATTAAGTATTTGGTCCAAATAAATTGTTTGTATAGAAGTAAAATATACACATTCCCCGCCAAAATCATATGCTTTGAGCCAACTTTACCAAAACAAAAAATTGAGGAGTAATTGAAGAGGAATGTTAAGATACTTTTCCCTGAATAATTATGCAACAGATAAAGGAGTCTATTAAGGTACCGAGACAACTTTTCCATTAATTTAACTATTATTATTATAACCAAGTCTTGAAGCGAAACAGTCGTTCCAAAAAAAAAAACGCAGAAAACAACTAGTAGAAGTAGAAAGCGTCCAGTGTCCTTATCCAAACGGATTAGGCAGGGAGCCATCGAGATGACTACGTACAGTGACACCGAAGCCAGACGGGACTGGAAGTTGCTGCTGTGTCGTGTATGTTGACGATCACGGCACCGGCACGGCAGGCCACGGTAGCGTCCGTCCGCTGCGAATTTGGTCTCGCGGGCTTTGTTGTGATTTGAAGGTTACGGCTTACTCCCTCAGTCCATATTTAACTGTCGATTTCGTTTCTCGAGAAATAACTTTGACTAAATATATATTAAATTATATTAATATTCATGATATATAATTTGTATCATTAGAAAGATCTTTGAACTAGTTTTTTATAAATTTATTTGGAGATACAAATATTACATATTTTTTTATAAATCGAATCAAACTTGTGGCATGCATATTCAATAGTGACAGGTAAATTGGGATGAAGGGAGTACTACGGTAGGGTAGATCGTTTTTAAGATTGCCAATGACCCGCAAGCATTAACGCCAGGCCTATCCCCCTAGGACACTAGCGTAGCATAGCGACATGCATGTACTTGCCGTAGGTGACGCGGTGGCTGCACACTGTTTGCAGCCGCAGGCTTCGAGTCCGAGTCCACGCTCGTCACGCACCGCACCGCAGACCGCACTACCGGTGCTCGCTCCGTCGCTGCTTATAATAAATAATAAATGGTTGCTGTGGTTTGTCACGAGCAAAACGCATTTGCTACCGGCAGGACAGGCACGGCACGAGGAGACGTGGGGCGAGCACGAGAAAGCGTTGGGAGACGTGGTGGTGCCCCCCGCATGGCATGGGCGGCCGGCGGGGGTGGTGCGCTACTCCTACTGGGGTGGTCGGTCCAGTCCCGTCCCGCCCCGAGCCCCGCGGCTGGTGGGCGAGTTCACGTGACCTGCCGCCGATCCCGATCCGACCGGGGAAAACGCTCGAAAAAGGCGAGGAAACGCAGCACCGCCCTCCGGCGCGCGCCCGCACCAACACTGCCGTTGGCCCGTTGCTGGCTAGCCGGCCTCGGGCAGCTGCGGCTGCCTGCCGCGTTGCGGGAACGGGAATGGGATATGGGAGCAGGGCGACGCGAGCACGCGCGGCAGTCGCTGAACGCTGCCACGGTCTGTTTCCTTTTCTTGGTTGGTTGGATCGTGGCGATAAAAAAGCTTTCGTCGGAGGCACGCAGGCAGGCAGAGCTCCCCTCTTCCTTTTTTGACGGCGCTCTCCCCTGCTTAGCTCAAGATGGCTATGGCTTCAACCTTTTTGGTTTCAGAAAAATAATAATAAAAGGCGGCTTCAACCTTCAGTTAATTGTGAACTTCACCGTGAATTTACCCGTATATCATGAACGATGCATTCAAGAGAGTGCATTTACCCGGAATTGCGGAAGTATTAGGAAACGATTCCAACCGGTGTGGATAGCAAAACTGTATTTCTATCATTTTCTGGTGAATACGTTCCATAGAGAAGCAGAGCAGATACTAGTACCCACATAGCCTACGGAATGGTATACAGCAGTGCGTGTGAGATGAGGTGGGCCACGTGTGCGCCGAGCTGCTGCTGTCCCCGCTGCGAGTGGGCCCGCGACACCACCAGGCACGTACCAGCCTTTCGCACATGGACACATCGCCGGCCGGCGGCCACCACCTGCGCGCCCCGTCGACGCACGTTGCCGCCACGTGCCGTGGTACCCTCGACCTCGAGGCCTCCCCTCTCTCAACCCTGGAAGCCGTAAACATATCCTCTCCCACGCCCGTTGTTGTACTTGCACTGTTGCGCTACCGGCCTCTCACTCAGCCCAGGCTCTGATTACTACGGTGATAAACTAAGCATCATGCTCCTGGAAGAAGAGTTTATTATTAGGGGTATCCTCCTAATCTCCTCGCTAACAGCGGTCAAAGCGTCTGGTTCCTGGCAGTAAACCAGGCATATGAAATTACGTGATGCTTGGAATCGCAGAGAGCATGCGTCCAAGCACGACGATGCTTTTTCTGGACGGTCGGCGATGCAGCAATGATGCTCATCAGCCTAAAGGTCAGGAGAGGCTGGAGGAAAAGAATGACCAAAGCAGCAGGATAATGAGCCCTGCACTGCAGGCTGCAGACGCCAAAAGGAGCCTATGCATTATTTCGGTCCTTAATGGCTAATGGCGCCTGATCCTGGATAGCTAGGATGGTCAACATCTGCTCATCTTCACCATTCTGCTAGTAATAATATTTTTCAGTTTCCTCCAGCTGACATCAGCTACGTACCCTGGCAATGGCATTGGCATTGCTCTGAAAATTTGTATATTTTTCTGATCAGCAACAGTCAGCAATGCTGGGGCAGAGTGGCTGGCAGGGCCTGATTTAGGTCAGCTAATGCAGGAAATTACAAGATAAAGAAATGGTTATGATTCTGTGGGATTCTTTAACACTTCTTTAGCACAAGAAAGCAAAGGAAAGCGCGCACCAAAGCATATCTTCAGTGGATAACAAAAGTCACGAGCTGAAAACGAGCGCACCACTGCACCACACTTTTCTTTCTTCCCTCCTAGTAGTCAGCCTGTTCGCTTGTGCTGAAAATAAGCGTTGATTTTGTCTTGTGCTGATTTATTGTGAGAGAAAAATACTGTTCCGTGGCGGGAAATAAGCGGCTGATCGAAGAAGTGAACGGGCTGAGTATCTTTTCCTTTTTGCTAACTGCGGTGGGTTGCTTGTTTCAGAAGCACATAACAGTGATTGGAGTCACAGAGACAGCATGTCCTGCACCAGTGCACCAGCCACCTAGCTCTCGGATCACTTCGGATGGGAGAGCATTAGGTTAGTGTTTGTTGTGATCCTCCGATTATATTTTAGCTTAAGTGTGGTTAATTAACTAGTGCCCAAACGAGAGGTCACTGTCAGAGAGTTGAGAGGCAGTGACAGGCTACTCCATGTTGCTTGTGGAGGAAAAAGAGCAGAGCAGGTCTGGTCTGGGTGGCCACAGCCCATCAGACAGAGGGGACTGGGGAAACTGGCATCCGAGAATGAGATCTCGTGGGTTGCTTCTTGTTCTTAAGTCCACACATCATGGATTTTTTTTTTCTTGTGCTCAGAATTATTGGCATAGAACAGCACAGCACAGGAGCCACTCTGAACTCTTTCGTCGCTTTTCAAAACAAAACAGTTGTTGGAGAATGAATTGATTGTTCCTAAAAATTCAAGGACTAGGTGCATTTAAACAGTAAAGGCTAGAATAAGCCATCTATAAAATTCTTCTTAACCTTTTAGATTCCTTCACTTGAATAGTAAAGGTGCATTTAAAAATCACCCATTTTAGATTCCTTCTCTTGAGGTGCACTTACGTTTAACGAATGGAGAAACGTCACACAAACATGTGCTACTTCATCTTGTTAAAGAAGCCTCAGGAGGCGATGAAAAACGTCCAGCTCTGAAGAATGGCTGAATTGACATGAACGGGCACTGCATTTACATACCGAAATAATTGCGATTACGACTGTAATCAACGATGTCCCATGCACGAAAGGTTCTCTGATTCGTTATTGGGAGCTAAACCCGGTCCTAATCTGTCGATCTGTACGTAGTACCATGCACTACTAACCTGGATCCTTGTTGGCAGACTGGCAGTGATGGGATAGCTGTGTTATCCCAATGATAGATGTCGGCTGATGCCTTGTCATCTGTTAGACAGGCACACTGGGGGAGTACCTACCTACCAAAGCCTTTCCTGCAGTTGGGGCAGCATGTCAACTTGTTATATCATAGTCGTGGTATTATGATAGAAGTCTTAACAGATTTTATACAGACAAAGAAAAATTGAATTATAACTAAAAACTTGTGTTTCCTGCAGTGAACTGAAATCCTAACAGAAATTAAGGACTCGTATAGTTAGTGGTGGGAGGACCTTCAATTTATAATCAGAAAATTAGTAGAGGTAGGACTTCAATTTCAGATCAGAATAGCGTGTTTGACAGGAAACCGGCTAGTAGAACGACTTTAGGTGGGATGTTGTATGGGGTTCTCTATGCTGCCGACAAGAGAATCATAATCTCAAACACCTGCAATTCACTAAAAAAAATGTAGTACTACGCTGGACCATATTCTCTGAATTTTTCAAACAACATCGCTGTCGATGTGCATAAGTACATGTCACCACTAACCACTTAGGGTATATTTGAAACACAGGAATTTCAAAAGAATCATACAATTTTTACGTGAATCAGTTCACTCTCGTGGGAAAAAATGCAGAATTTTTTAAACATTTCCTGCATTTCAAACAGAGCATATATAAATATAGTAAAAGCCATGGCAATAAACCAGCGAGTACGAATTTCAGTGACCTGAAAGGGAGATCATACGGCACGGGAAACAAAGGGATATTTATATTTAGGTTTCATCATCAAGGTGATGCATGCAGTGCACATGAACGGGACAACCGCATGCAAATCTACCTCAACCAACCCCGATCTTTTTGCCCCATAAAATGTCAGGGGAATCATGATCATGGACTCTTGAGAGAGAGGGGGGAAGGCAAACAAGGACAGAGCACCGCATTAGCAGCTCGAAGCCTTCAAGAGAGGGGAAAACTGACAGCGATCGGGGTTAGCTGAGTGGCTCTAATCCCAGCTTTTGGCTCGATAACTGGGCTGGGCCGCTAGCACGAGGACAAGGAGAGTTCACCTAATGCTACGTCTAGATGACATTGCAGTGTGTTCACGAATCCTTTAGATTAGAAAAAAAAATATTGTTTTTAGCTAAAAGAGCGCTATCTTTCAGTGCTTCCCATCTGTGCCACCTAATTTCTTTGACAACCCACACACAATCCCGTCAGATTAACTACCCCCGGTGGCCGGCCCAGACAGAAGCTGCTCGTACAGGTTAGAAACTAACGTGGTACTACCTGGTACGTACAAAAACGCATTGCATATTTTGTCCTTGGTATGGTATCCATGATCGGTGTTCTTAGCTACCACTACCAGAGACCAAAGAACGATGCGTGAGATCAAGATAAGACAGGTGAGAACTTTCTTGTGCGATGCAGCCGCGACGACAGAGAAAAGGACATCTGAATCGGTTTACCGACGGAATCTATAACCTGTATTATTTTTACTAGTATCTCAACACCCCATGAAATATCGTATATGGCCTTCCATATGACACCGCAAAACTTTATAACCTGAATTTCCCTTCGGAATGGAATGGAATGGGATGGAACCCATTGGAAGCAGTAGCTGCCGGCCTGGCGTTCACCGTTCAGTCTCATCAGAATTATTCAGACCAACCAACCCCGGGTAACCCGATACTGCGCGCCCACACGGCCACACGCGACGACAGAACATCGCCCGCGGCGTCGGCGGCGAAGCTACTACAACACATCTACATGCGTCGTGGAATGGGATGGAATCCGGAGGCAGCAGGCACCGCACATGCGGCGTCGCTAGCTTGTAGCCCGGCGCGGCTGAGATGTCCTCGCGACCTCGTCTCGTCCATGCCGTCCGGTCGCCGTCCTCACATGTCATATTGGAGTAGGAGTACTGGTGCCAAGCGCGGCATGTGAGTCGCCCGTATGCCACGGGCACGGAAGCTGCTGTTTGCTGCGGCAGCAGCAATCATACGAGCGGTTGGGCCGCTGGATTGACTAGACGAGCCAGTGAACGGCGGCGGCGGTTGGGTCGATCCTGGAGGAAGAGAAGCCCACGAGTCAACTGAATTTTCCCTTACCGACCGGGGACATGTTCAGTTCTTCTGTTCACGGGCACACAAGCTGCTGGGCATATCATAGCTCGGCGCCAGCGGGTAAAGCATTGTGTATTTCAGTAAGATTTTGACGCTGCGGAGTGCGTACGGTATGAGTGATTCAAAGAGTGGCCTAACGGGCACTTTATTTGAACACGGCTATGTGTTCTAGGGCCAGATCGGCGATCGCCCAGCAGTGAAATGAATATACGAAAAAATTAGGGGATAAACATAAGCCAAATTAGGGGACCTTGACCTTACTGGTTCGCCTGTGTCAGTTTTCTATTTTGGTTCGCCTGTGTCATGCAGTAAGGTCTAAACCAACATGCTGCGTCAGTCTCACGGATAAAATCACCAATCAAGTTTACAGGGACAACGAATGAAGAGATAATTTGTATTGGGGAAACTGATCAGAACAAAACAAACATCGATCAAAGGTAAATAATTCAGTCAATATCAGTTTTTTACCAAGTTGGCATTCAGTCGGAGCACACACGGATCCATTCCTGTTGCATGACGAGTGAGCCAGGCAACCAAAACACTCAAGTGAGGCGGGTCTTTTCTTAAAACAAATTATAGGAAACAGTTGACATGCAACGTTAACTAGTTATTATTGTCAATGTACAAAGCCCAGGCTGAGCATGTACAAATGGTCACTCCGCCGACCACAGTAACAGCTGGCCTGTTTGGTTGGTGGCCTGGCAACCCATCCAACCCAGGCCACAACCAAAAAAAAAAAAAAAAAGAAAGATGCCTACGATTGCTCCCTGGGCCAAGCAGCTTTCCCACGGTCCAATCTAAACAGGCACATGTTGGACCCACCAGTTATGTCCCGATCAAAGACAATGTGATTGAACAGGATAAATAACTCCATCAAGGTTCATTAATGGACTAAACCAAAGAGATTAACATCAATGAGGAACACAGATGTACAGGTTAAGCATTTCTAGACTTACAATGAGATGGCACACTCCATTTGGAAAAGGGGAAAAAAAAACTGATTGTCTTTGAATAGACGCAATCGGTGAGAAATGGGCATTGCTACCAAAATGAATCTTCAATGTTTGGATCACATCAGGATTCAGGTGTTAAGAGATCTCTTGATTTCAACACCACATTACTGTAGAACAGACGATCACTTACAGTGGCCGTCCTCTTTTTCCTCCTCTCTTTCCACCACGGCTGCCCGAGGTTCCAGCTTTCTGAGCAGGACTCTCGGTTTTCTTAGGGCGGCCTCTGCCCCTTCCAGATGACTTTGGCTCAGGGGTCGCCTTTTTGTTACCCCTGCCTCTCCCTCTACTTGAGGGTTTGCGGCCACGCCTACCCTTTGACTCTTCTATATCGCCATTTTCATCATCTCCACTTTCATCCTCATCATCATCCTCTTCAGATTCAGATTCAGAAACATCCTTAGTTTTCTTGCGCTTGTTGGCACGCGAATTGGTGCTGGCAGACGCCTTCTTGGTTACTTGCACCTCCACCTCTACTGCATTGGTGAACTCAAAACCATCAATAAGATATCTGAATCAGCAAAATGTAAAGTCAACTCAATTTTGGTTTCTCAGAAAAGATGCTTTAGAAGATAGTAAAACATAAACCAACACATTTTCATTGTTTTCTACAAATGATGGTTCAGATCCCTTGTGTTTATTCTGCATCCAAATTCTGAGAACGCACAACACAGTTCAACAAAAATAAATTACCAGCAAGACTGCATTTTCATTTTTGAAGTAATTTAGGATCATGGGGTATGCCTTCATGATGAAGGGATTGACCCAGCCCAGTGCAAATGTACTCAGGATAGATGGAGGGTGAATGTTCAGGTCAGGCCTTTAAGTGATTTCATTTGCATGCGGGAAAAAGCATGGAACATTTAAGTGTCTGTTTGCACAATCAAATCGCACCATTAAAAACAAAACCACAAGGGAATACAGACCTTCAGCAGAGGTATCGCCATCATAAATTTCCAGCTGAGCAACAAAAGAAAAGTGTATTAAAATATAATGATTAAAACATGTCCACCAAACAACAGAAGACCATAAAGGCTAACAGCACATCGATATTGCAGGGCAATAAAACAGGTGGTAGATGTTAATATGTGAATATAAATCCAAGTACATGAGAGAGCTTTTGGATACGTTCTTTGCTCAACTGTGACATAGTTATAACTTATATCCCCTTAATCCCTTATCATTTCATCAGTTGCCTTTGTCTCGGTGTATCACTAAACATTATTATTCAATTGCAGAGCAGAAAATAAATCTACAAGATTATATTTTTAAGACTAATAAGATGTAAACAAAGGGCATACATAGGGCCTGTTTAGCACAGCTCCAGCTCCAACAACAATGCAAGATTCGGAGTTTGCAGGATGAAATAAACTGGTTTAAACATTTGTTTAAGGTGCCCCCAGCTTCAAGAATTTCTAGAGCTAGGGATGACCAGCTCCAAAATTCTGGGAGAGCTGTGTCATGCCAACATCAGAAACAAAAACTGCAACACCACTACCACATAACAATATGGAAAGGACAGCTGGTAATTTATCAGGCCCGTTCCTTTTCGTTACCTCATGATATAAAGCATTCGACTGAATGCTTAACCTAACATTAATTAATCGAAGCATCCATGCTACAAGTGTCATTAAGTTACCTGATCAAGTCGATCACCAACATTTGCTCTGTCCACAACAATCAGAGACAGTCCAAATCCACAGCCGACACTGGAGGAAGTGTTCTCAAGTTAATATAGACCAGCCTTAAAAGAGATGGAATACAAACAGACATGTATTTGTTTAATGTTATTACCTTGTAACATGCATGCCCTCAAGAATGTCAACCTTTTTGGGATTTGCTGATGATCTATATTACAAATATATGGTACAACAATGGCCAGTCAGACAGTCTATTAAGTATTGTATAATGAACATATATTCTATATTTTTATATATACATACTTTTGACCGTTAGGCCCATAACCAAGCTCTCCATTCTGGGCAACACCCCAGCTTATGCAAGAATCATCAGCACCAACAACGTGGTGCATGTTACCAGAAGCCATGCATCGAATGTTCCAACCACTGAAGAAAAGAAATTGACAGTTAGGCACAAAACCAAGCATAACAATGCTACATCATGAAGTTAACTATGACAAATAACTAGAAAATTAAAGGCATATTACAAGAACAACAACAATAAAGTAAGTATGGCAGATTATGGTATTCTGCATTATTGTGACAAGTGTGTGAAGAACCTTAAATCCATCACAGGTTTCGGGTACATCCAATCATCGCCTGTATTCTTCATCTTTCCCCACATATACAACTGTCCACCACCTAGAAAACAAACCGACCAGAAATTAATAAAGTGATGACAATTATGGGTTTTGCAATACAATCAGGAGGTTCTTAGCAGCTCAAACTATACTGATAATTTTTTTCAGTCAGTGAATTGCAGCAGTACGTGAAATAAAAATTATTTAATATAGATCAGGTTACTTCAAGGTTAATGCCAGATGCCTCATGGTGAAATTGACGCCTAAAAACCAGACCAAAGCAAAAACATCATAACTGAACAAACATTTATGTATGCCTCATTGCCTTGCTTCGTTCAAAGGGCTATTCACCCTATGTGGTGATAAAGCATAAAATCATTTGACTAGTATTTTGCCACCAGGTTCAATAGGTTGGCAATAAATAGCTTAGCTCGCAAACAATCTGATAAGAATTCACTTCTAAAGAAATAGAAGAGGGTTAAACTTGCAGCTGCTGTAATAATGTGTATGTTTTCAAGCTGCTTAAGAAGAGCAAGCATAAAACGTTGGTAAGATACCTTTTAGTAAGGTTCTATCTCCCTATTTTCTCAAGTAGCTTTTTTGTTTAATACAACATCAATAACAACACAGCTTTTTAGTCTAAAGCAGGTTCAGGTAGATTAGAGCTGAAGCCATTCAGCTCAACATGTGACACCATCAAAAAAGAAAACAAGGAAAACCCAGCTATATATATACATACATGCATTTGGCCATTTGAGGATATAAAGACTATTTGCCATCCAGGTACATGGATAGCTGGCTAAAACCCCTTCAGCAAACCAAACAAAATCTAACTGTTCAACCACATCTAGATCACTTCGTCTGTAGCATCTAAATGGGCTGTAACACTGTTTAGAGCAGCAACATCAAGATTATCGACTGGTGGTTTCTGTAAGATGAGCACTTACATGAATGTTGGGTAAAAACTCGGGTTTAAGCAAATCAACACACCATCTAAAATACAGGGAAGATACCAACAGATGATACAAGGGAACAATTAAGTTTACGAGCACCTATCAGTTTATGATATTTTATCCATGCAAACAAGCAAGATACCAGAGATACCTATTACCCCCAGTCTAAATAGCATAAGCTTAAATTAAATGACTATAAGAATGGCCTGTGCATAGCTAAGCTGTAACATACCAGCAGTGCATGCAGAACTCGCAGAACCAGCTGAGACAATAGCATTAGGAGGCAGAACATTGTGCTTCTGGAAGATTTCCACAATGCGAGGTTGCCATTCATCCTTCTGCTCTCTATGCCCCAACCTAAGTAACAAGCAAGTCATTATATGAACCAACAGGAAGAAGAGATAGAAGGGATCCATAGTTTGATGGGGTTTGACGACTATTACAGAATACAGTTGGATGCATGCCAATAATATCATACCTTCCATATCCACCAAAACCCCAGCTGTCAAAAAAAAACACCAGTAAGAGAAAATAGAAGACATTAAATCTGAAAAAAAAAAGTCCTGCACATTTGCAGTCTTCATATAGCATACACACCTATTATTAACTATAAGTTTTGAAATTGTGTAAAACAAATGGTGAATTAAACACATACGTGTAAACAAAGCCACTGGAATCAACTGCAACTGCAACATACAAGTAAAGAAACAGGGTTGATATCAGCGTTAATCATGATGGCTAAAAAGAGGGAAGGAATGAAGAAAAACCTGTATGGTTAGTTCCACATGCAACTTTGACAACAGTTTTCCCAGAAAATGCAGCTATTGCTCTTGGGCGGGGCTGGGGTTCATAGGTCAGCTTGACAGATGATTCTTTAGCATTGTACTGAAATAGCATAAATCAAAGCATATTGAATTGATAGAAAATAAGAGAAAAGCCAACATGTGTTTTAAGAGTAGAAACCAACCTCATTATCAGTTCCATGCCCAAGTTGACCATATTGGGGAAGGCCCGCTGTACTGAATAGCAAAGAAGAATAAAAAACTGCCTCAAAAAAACTGACCAACAACACCCACTAACACAGCGAAAGCAGGTATTAATCAAAGAGGTTGAAGATCTTAGTTTTTAATCTCCAGCAAAGACATACAGTATAGAAGAGCCTTCCACAGATGACAACCAGACAGTAAAATCAGCCCCACAGACAGCGCTGGTTGCTTCCGCAACGATACAGGACACTGGTGATGACTCAATCTCTGCAGCAATTGAAGAGCCACAGTAAAACAGCAACATGTAAGATCGAAGAGGGGGGAAATCTCCACAAGATTCTCAAGACTAGTTATCAATCCTGGACAATGATAACAGCATTATGCTGAAGAATATGACAAGTTTATCAATTGTCCCAAGAAACCTGGGGACAAAAGGAGCATATGAAATGCCGTTCCCAACAAGTACTAGCGGTTTCATCAAGAAGAATAGGAAAAAAAAATGTGATTAAAATATCTACATGTTTGCAGAGTGTATCATGAATTCATGATTGTTTAAACTTTAAACTAGAAAAACATAAGGATATGTTAGCACCAAAATGGTGTGTGTTGGCACCTGTGACTACTCACACGAAATAAGTGAAAAGATACCAACCATTCCTTAAGGAACCCGTCCCTAACTGTCCATGCTTGTTATGGCCGAAAGAGAAGGATTTCCCGTCATCAGTTACAACAACTGTATGGTTTCTTCCAACACTTGCTTTGATGATTTTGTATCTGGAGGTTTAACAAGTGTCTGTTAATATCTTTGAACAAATAAAGAATGTTTAATGGCTTCAAAACACTCATATTAGTCATACAACCTAATTAGCTCACGGGTTTACCAATACTATAGACAGTTATTAACAATAAAGCTGCAGGTAAAGAGCTTGCTGCTGTAGGAAAATAGACTATCTCTTACTTTGATAGTTGAGAAACAACAGTCGGCAGGTTACGCAGAAGAGTATCCCCATGTCCTAGCTGTCCCTTCTGCTAGAAGGTATTAGTGTTAAGCAATAAATAGAACAGGTGCAACTGACTATTCCGATTTATACCTCATTGCGACCCCATGTATAACATTTGCCTTCGGCATCTAAAGCAACACAGTGGCAAGCAGCTGGGAAAAATGTTAAAGAAGACATTAGCAAAGACTGAAAAGAATATTGAACAACTGATGAGTTAAAATTCGGTCTTCGGATAACTGAAACCAAATATACAACATGGTAAAGCATATAAACTTCAATATGCGATTACAATAGTACCTCGATTTTTATTCACCAATCAAATCAAGCAAGAGGTAACTTTTAGAACAAAGGAACAGTAAATTGGTGGGTTTCCATCTCAAGCAATGTCCATACCACGCCGTTACAATGACAACCCCCAGCCCCCACTCACACGCCGCAATTAGTGAGGACTTTGTCTGAGTGTGCAAGCCATATCAGCCTCTCACGTCGGCACGTCACTGCCAAGCCCTCATCTGCATGCCGCCAACAAGCACTCCTGGCCTCCCTGACGCCTCTGTTCCTCCCTTCCACGTGTACAGAGGGAGAGGGGCAGGTTGGCTGCAGAGGAGGCAAAATGACAAGAGGTAACGGCACTGGGCTGCAACATTTAGAGCTCCAATCACCTTCCTTCGTTTTTTTTTTTGTCCTAGTCGACCAACCCATTTGTATTTGTTCACTCACCCCTCCCCCTCACCACGCAGGCACCTTGTTTTGGGGGGGGGGGGGGGGGGGGGGGGGGGGGGGGGGGGGGGAGGGGTATCCATTTAACACCCCCACCCCACCCCAAAAAAATGCAGCTATTTCGATTACAGGTTTTCAAAGAAATTTCATGATAAAAATGGAGGTACGGAAGAAGTTCCAATTCTGTAGTCCATTTGCATATTGTTTCTAACTAATCTTCTTCACAGGCCAACATTTTCCTATATAGACTGGCTAAAACTAGAGAGGCCAACATTTCAGCGTGAACTTATCGAATGATCCAATCGAATCTAGACTCCAGACAAGGACCACAGACCAACTCGACCTGCTTACGTTGTTCGTTTGATCGCATCTATGATCCTAAACTAATCTAAACATTTATAAGCATCCGCTGGTTGCAGCACCTCACGTCCCGCCAAAAAAATTGGCGCGCACATCATCTCAAACGCGGGCAAGGACGACGGGACTCACTGCATCCAGAGGCGACGAAGCGGATATCAACGCCCACGAGCGGCCGCAGCCGCGTTGGCGACACCAGGTTGCCCTGCGCCCCGCCCACCACCTTCCGGCCCATGGCGTCGAAGCTCGTCCCCCCGCAGTACAGCAGCTCCCAGCCGGAGCCGCTGCCCTTCGCCTCAGTCTTCTCGTCGCCCTCGGCGGCGGCGGCCGCCGCGGTGTCCTTCTCGGGCTCGGCGCTGGCCGACATTATCACCGGCGGTGGTGGTGGCGGTGGCGGTGGCGGCGCAGGATTTCGATCGGGAACCCTAGATTTGATAAGAGGAAGCGGGGTGAGCAAGCAAAGGAAGGGATTTGAAACTAGCGACACTCCAGATTGAACTTTTTCTCCAGCAGGTGGGCGCAGTGTGCACTGGGTTCGACTAGTGGAGCCGGTTGCCGGCTATTAAAAGTGGACCTGGAGAGATATTTCAACGGTGCCAATCTACGTACGACAATGACTTGTGGGCCAGTTCTAGTTGGCAGCCCAGTTGTCAGCGATTGGTTTTGTTCTCCTGCGGGCTGCCGCGACCGTTAATTCTTTCACATGCCCATGGCCCATGGTGGTACGACGTTTTTGCCTTTCTCGGGGTCTATCCCCGTTTGTTTCCGTGTGTACCAACAACAGTAAAAGACTGCTTTGGATCACATTTTCTCAATTTTTAATAAAAAAAAACTATGAGAATCCAGCGTGATTGATTGAGTGATTGTGAGATGCAAGAATCAGTTGTTTAATTAAATGGGTCGAGACCCGTTGTTTCTAAATTCTAAGCATCGTTGATAGTGCTTATTTTACCTAAAGAGTTGATGCAACAGGTAGGAATTCTCTTTCACCACTTCAAAAGTGTACTACGGCTATCAGAATTCTAGCTTATGGCTCCTCGGCTGATCAGCTTGGTGAAGTATTGAAATTTGCAGTAAGCACTTGTTTTGAGATTTTAGGGAAATTTGTTGAAGAGGCGATCGAGTGTTTTGGTAAAGAATATTTACGCACTCCAAGAAATGATGGAAAAAAATCTTAAAAGAAAATTAGACTCGTGGTTTTCCAGGAATGTTGGGAATCATCAATTGTGTGTACTGGAAATGGAAGAATTGTCTGAAAAGTTAGGGCAGGCATGCACATGGTGACAAATGTGTTCCTACTATGATCTTTGGGCAGTGGCAACTCGGAATCTTCGCATATGGCATGCTTTCTTTGGTACATCCGGTCTTAAAATGACATAAATGTTCTAAACAAGTCACCACTTTCCATTGACGCAATATAAAGGGGAGGCTCTGCAGTACATTGTAACGTAAACGGAACAAAGTATGACGTATGTTACTATCTTTCTGATATAATATTAGATCCAAAATGGGCAGTATTCGTGAAGATAGTGATGGCCTCTCAATTGGCAGAAGACAAATTGTTTGCATTAACACAAGAAGGGGCGACAAAAGATGTCAGGTACGCATATAGTGTACTGCAATCACGCTTTGATATTGTTCGTCGACCAGCAAGGTCATGGAAGCAAGGGATGTTATCAACATAATGCAAGCTTTTGTTATCCTTCACAATGTGATAGTGGAAGATGAGAAAAAATCAATTAGAGACATCTTGGATTTAAACGAGAATTCCAAGTGCGACGGTAGTGCTCCCACCTGAAGTGCATACAAGCAACAACCCTAATCCATGCTTCGAAGAGATACTTCGTAGAAATTCCGATATAAGAGCTTGGCCAACACATAGGAATCTCAAGAAAGATATAATCGAGCACATATAGTAACACTATTTAAACAAAGGAAATTATACACAATATATATAATTGTTGTATTGATGGTTTCTAAAAAAATATTGTAATCTTGCTGCTCTTATTTATATTTGATATATCTTTTATCAAAGAGCCACGCGACGATATACAAAGATCTATTTATAGTTGATTCGAGGTATGTGCAAAGTGTTAAACAACTTAGAGACAGACTCCCGTCCGTGAGTTGTATGAAATGTCTTTATACCTGTCTGTATGATACATTTGAGGTGTTTAGAGACAGAACCATCTATGGGTTGTAATGCATGCCCTTACTTCCGATGATTAGACTTATTAATTTCCTTTAACGCATCCCAATACTTCAGATGATTTTTATTTATCCTCTGTTTCTTCTGGTACCCTCCTTACTATTACATGCTTGTTTAGAATAACCTACCAGCCAACATACATCTATCAAGCCGTTTGGTTTATTCACCAGGGAAAAGCTTGGGTATAGTGAATGAATGAGCATTATCCCTTCCTAGAAACATCACGGTTTCGATCGTTCCTTCCAGTCTTCTGGCAACACAATGCATAGAGAACTTTCTTTCACCGGGTTCCACAAACACAAATGATATTAGTTCAAATTATCTCTCTTCCAATAACGTCCATAGATTTGATTACGGTTATAAACTTGACAACCAAAGAGCTCGCATAACTTCTAAACGGATGCTTATGTAGGCCAAGTGAAACAAATTAAAGTTGATCGTGCATGAGGTTTATGATCGTGCATGCATGCCTCATGAATGCTCTATAATGTTGATATTTTGAATTTTGATAGTTGAAATTACTTAGTACATTAAAAACCTGACATGCTAGATTTTAGGTTCACTAACAAGGATGAATAATTAATCATAAAAAACAAGGACGAGTAATTTATGTGCTGTATGACAATAATTTCTGTTGATAAAACTGAATCACTTTTCGTTCTGGTTAAACTGCGGCGCCTATAGGACTTTGTGATTTAGTTACTGTTGTGGCACTCTTGACATGTTCGTGCCGTTTAAATAGGTAGGGAGTAGAGAAGTTTAACGTTTCTGCTTATTTATTATCATCACTACCTTTTTATTTGTTCACAATAAGCAAAGGTGGACCCTATATTGCCTATATTTTCTCTCTCTCTCTTTTTTTTTACAACAGTCTATATATACTCCGTATCGAAGAAAGATGACGTTTTGGAAAAAAATCTTAGTCAAACATTATGAATATAAATCATGAATAACTTTTAAATTATTGAGTTTGAAAATATAGTAAACTATATAAATAGATTTGTCTTTGAATATATTTTCATAAAAGTATGCATATATCACTTTTCAATAAGTATTTTTATAGAAATACGAAGTCAAAGCCATGCTTTAGAGACCGTGTCATTGTCCTAAACGTCATTTAATTCCGATAGGGAGGGAGTATTTTTGAAGTAAAGACCCTGCATTGCCTACCATCTAAAAAAAGCATTTTAACCAAAAAAAAAAATGCATTAAAGAGAGGTCGGGATAGTCGGATAGAGACACGAAGGGGCATCAAAACTTAGCACACAACGTACTTCAGATGCTAGCTGTGCAATCCATTCACGTTAGTTTGTTCTCCGATGTTGGCATTCCTGGTCGGCAATTAGATTTTCTGTGTGCAGTTCTTCTTTTTTTCACAAAGTTACTCGAAGTTTTGCTGGGTGATAAAAGGAACTGGTTGGACTATGTCTTCTCTTACCATCTGTTCATGTGTTGCTTTTTCCACTCTCTTGTGCCTGCTTGTCGGTATAGGATAGGGAAACAGCAGCAGTGTGCATCTACTATCCTATTGTGTTTGTTTAGGATGTGTTTAGATGCGGTGCACTTTAAATTTTAGGTACTATATCACGTATACTCATTTTTATAATAAGTATTCAATTATAGCATAAGTAGACTTAAAAGATCCGTCTCGTGATTTATATATAAACTTTGTAACTAGCTTTTTTCTAAATTTAATACTCTATGTATGTGTCTAAATATTCGATATGACGCGATGTAGCGGAGTTGAAATTTTGAAGGCCCTCGACGACATAGCAGTTACTAGAGCCATCTAACTCTTGCTCCCTCTGTCCCAGTAAAAGTGTCGTTCTACGATTCAAACGGTGTCCCATAGAATGTGTCATTTTAGCTTAGGGGCCCATCTACTGCACCTCCACTAGCCCCTGCTCCCTATGGCGTCATTCACGGATTCACCGCTCCCTCCCACCCACCTTTGCATCCTTGCACGGAAGAGAAAGCAGGCGCGGCGCGTCCCCAAACGCGAGGTCGCCAGGCGAGGAGGAGACCAGCGCGGCCCCAAACCAACGAGCGGAGACTCCTCCGGTGGGGCGGCGCCGCTGGTGCTCGGAGAGGCCCTCCGCGCTTGGCGAGGCCGCCGACGAGAGCGGGCGTCGCCCCCGCACGGTTTGGAGCCGCCATTGGGCCTCGCTGGTGCACGGGCAGCGAGGAGCGGAGGCGGAGGTCAGCGAGGGCCTGTGCGCCGACGAGGAGGCATGCTCTCCAGTCGCTTGGTCACCGAGGTCCGCCATCACCGGCGTTGGGAGAGGTCTCCGGCGAGAACGAGGACGGTCGCGACTCCATGCGAGGCACCTCGTCTTCCTATCGTCATGACGCAGTTGCTGCACTGGGCGAGTCCACCGGTGAGGGCGGCCAAGGTCGCTGACGAGGGCAAGCGAGGGCTCCTGTGGTGGGGGAGGCGCTAGGATTGGGATGGATAGAGAACGGTATAGAGAGGAGAGAGAGAGAGATACGAGTAGAGACAGCACATAGGGGCGTAGGTCCTTTTTTTCTCCTCCAGTCCTCCTTGATCTGTGTGCCAAGCTCTAAAACGACCTTTTATTGAGACGGAGGGAGTACGTATCACCAGGGATGTGCTGTCAGTATGAATGTGATGAGCCTATAGCTCTTCAAACTACCATAAAATTTTTAAAAAAATGTATGATTCAAAACATTTAGAAGATGACGCCATGACAACTATACCTATCCAGTTTGGTGCTAATCCTTTTGATAAAAAAAATATCTTGAGGAAGGAAATATTTATTCCTGATGGACTTTGATCGATGATTTATATTTAAGAGTGCAACATTCAACTACTCAAGAAATAAGAAGATAAGAAAAAAAAAATATATATGGGCTCCATGCAGGTTAACGTCACTTGAATTATTATTGAATTTTTTAAAAAAAATCTTGAGGGGTTTGCACCTTACAGCACATTTATTAACTAAGAAAAACAACAGCACAACAAAAAGCTGGAACAAGAAGGAGCAAACCAAGAAGAAAGACTACCCTATAACTGTTGAAAATAATAGCAATTTACCGATGCACAAATTAATTCCGACAATGAGAAAAAGACCAACCGCATGTAAACCATATTTGTGATTTAACACTAGCACTACGATCTGAGACAAAGTCACGCCATCTAGTGCTAGCAATAGAAAGGATGCGAGAACGAACAACAGAGAGAGAACGGACATCCTTACAGTGGGGTTGTCAGCGCTGATAGCGCAAAAGAAGACGAAGCAGACCGTCGATGGAGATCGGCGAACACCAGGCGTAGAGGGAAGAAGACGTCCAGCGAGCAGTCGTGACGGCGCTTCCCAAAAACTTGATACGCCCCCTACCCCATGCAGGGACACGAGAGGGCGTCGGTTTCGGAGCCTACTCTCCCGGCGTCGATGGCGGGATGGGGAAGACGGCGGCAGCGCAACACTGTGGAACGGGAAGAGATGAATTCTCTGTGTACTGAGGACGATATCTCACACTATATTTATACATGTGTCGCAGCTAAGGAAACTAATTAGCCACCGTTTGTGTAATTATCATAATACGAGAATAATTGCTTGCCAAAACAAACCAGCGCAATTTTCTCCGTGCATGCAAAAATTTCAAGTGGCAAAAGGAAGCCGCGCACCCGCAATGGCTGGAGCGGGAAATCGCCGGACCATTCACGCGCATGTCGTGCGTGCACGCCCATTAGCCCCGCCCCGCCCGGCCCGGCGAGCGAGCGCGCGTGTGTTTCTTTCTTTTTCTTCCCTCACATAGCTTCAATTAGTTGGAGATAGCCCACACTTTTAAGTTGGCTTCACTCTTCCTAGATTAACAAGGTGGGACTAAAGTCCCCCACCATACCACAAATGCATGCATGTGTGAGTGGGCCTTTGGGATTTCAATGGAGATATTTAGGCCACTGCCCAAAACTTCTAATGATCCCCCACCATATCCCAAGGGCACACGAGTCATACTCCCTGTACCACAGTACTGTTAATATACCAGCTATTCAGTGGAGACCGGTTAAGGTTGAACATCCACCTAGAGCAATAAGATAGACCCGCTCACAACTGTACAATGGACTAAGCCTTGAATTGACAGTTTGGTGTGAATAGGCGTCTCTTGAAATCTTGACTGATACTAGGCTGTCATAGCCAACCCTGCGAGTGGAGCGTATAAGTCATACTCCTATCTCACTTCATGAGTTTTTAAAGAATTTCCAATTCTTACAAACTGCGACTAACAGTTGGGCTCACATAGGTGTGTTCTTACAGGGATACTCTGTAGAATAGTATCTCTCTATAAAGCCTCAGAACACATTAAGACAAAGTCAACCTGCCTTACAGAAATGAGAGTACTGCATCTCCAGCGGAGTGGGTAAAAATAGAATTGTACTCTCCCGTCAACCAACAGCTTGTTCTTCCCATATCCTAATTCACGGGATCTCCGATCACATAGCCTGGGTTACTACTGAGGTTAACTCACTTGGGGTCTCAAGTCCCATCTCCTTCGATGCATTGTCAATCATGGTACGTGATAGTCCTTTTGTAAAGGGATCTGCCAGGTTCTTAGCTGTCTGGATATAATCCACAGCTATTACTCCGGAGCTCCTCAATTTCCTGACAAACTTCAGTCTACGCTTTACATGTTTGCTGGACTTCGCATTATCCTGACTACTCTTCACCTTTGTGATCACAGTTTGATCATCACAATTTATGAGAATAGCATGAATTGGTTTCTCAACCATAGGTAAGTCCATCAACAGTTCTCATAACCATTCAGCTTCAGTTGAAGCTGTATCCAGAGCTGTGAGCTCTGCCTCCATTGTAGACTTTGTAAGTATTGTCTGCTTATAAGACCTCCAAGAGACAGTGCCACCACCCAAAGTGAATATGTATCTACTGGTGGCCTTAAGCTCATTAGCTTCTGTAATCCAATTTGAATCACTATATCCTTCGAGTACCCCTGGGTACCCAGAATAGTGAATTGCATAACTCATTGTACCTTTTAGATAGCGCATTACTCGATCAATACCACGCCAATGATCAGTTCCTGAATTAGAGGAAAATCTGCTCAACTTGCTTACAACAAATGAGATATCAGGGCGGGTCGCGCTAGCTAAGTACAGTAGAGAGCCAATTATTTGGGAATATCTCAAATGATCCTTACCTAACGTCTTATTCTTTCGAAGTATTAGGCTAGGATCATAAGGTGTTGGGCCAGGTTTGCTATCCATATAGCCAAAACGGCTCAATACCTTTTCCACATAATGAGACTGCAAAAGAGTAATCCCATTCTCACATTTATTAAGTTTAATATTGAGTATCACATCCGCTTCCCCCAAATCTTTCATGTCAAAATTTTTGGATAAGAATGATTTTACATCATTAATCCCATCGATACTTGTCCCAAAAATTAGTATGTCGTCAACATACATGCACAGGATTACTCCTTTACCCCCACCATAGCGGTAGTACATGCAGGTGTCGGCTACATTTACTGCAAACCCAGCAGAGGTCAGAGTCTTATCAAACTTCTTATGCCACTGCTTGGGTGCCTGCTTTAAGCCGTATAAGGATTTGAGTAACCTGCACACCTTGCCCTCTTGTCCTTGTGCTATAAATCCATCGGGCTGATCCATATAAATTTCTTCCTCTAGCTATCCATTAAGAAAAGTCGTCTCCATGTCCATCTGATGAACGAAAAGACCATGGGTAGCAGTCAAGGATAATAGCACTTGGATTGTAGTTAATCTGGCAACCGGTGAGTAGGTATCAAAATAATCATCGCCTTCCTTTTGTGTATAACCTTTAGCAACAAACCTGGCCTTATACTTTTCAATAGTACCATCAGGCCTAAGCATCTTCTTAAATACCCATTTACGGCCAATTGGCTTGCAACCCGCGGGTCTATCTATTACTTCCCATGTACCATTTGCAGTAATTGAGTCCATTTCACTACGGACGACATCCTTCCAATATTTCACATCGGGTGATGCATATGCCTCTGCAATGGTAGTAGGAGTATCATCGACAAGATACACAGTGAAGTTTTCACTAAAGGATTTTGAAACCCTTTGTCTCTTACTCCGTCTAGGAGCTACAACACTGTCATCCTCTTCGTCACCACGTGGAGTTATAATTGGTTCAACTACGGGCATAAGTTTAGGAATAAATTCATTTGATGAACTGGGCAAAGAGTAAACATCTTTCATCAGGAATATATTTTCAAAGAATATAACATCCCGTGACTCCAAAGGTGAATCAACTAAAATATCAGGCGTTTCTGATTTTATCACTTAGAACTTATATGCTGTGATGTGGTGCACGTATCCCAAAAGGACACAATCAACTGTCTTCGGTCCGAGCTTGCGCTTCTTATTAATTGGTATACTAACCATGGCCAAACAGCCCCATGTACGCAAGTAGTGGAGAGATGGTTTCCTCCCTTTCTATCCTTCGTACGGAGTCACATCACTATTTTTAGTAGAAAATCTGTTTAGAACGTGACATGGTATCAAAACAGCCTCCCCCCACAATGCTTTAGCCATATCGGATGTTCCCAACATGGCATTCACCATGTCCATTAACATCCGGTTCTTTCTTTTGGCAACCCCATTAGATTGAGGCGAATATGGAGGTGGCCGTTCATGAATTATTCCGTTCTCCGCACAGAAAAGATCAAATTCATTAGAGAAATACTCCCCGCCACGATCACACCTAACACGTTTAATTTTCTTTTCCAATTGATTCTCTACCTCAGCTTTATAAGTCTTAAAATATTTTAGCGCCTCATCTTTAGTTTTTAAAAGAAACACATAATAGTACTTTGTACCATCATCAATTAAAGTCATGAAATATCTTTTTCCACCTTTTGTCAACACACCATTCATTTCATAAATATCAGAATGTATGAGCTCTAATAATGCCGTGCACCTCTCGTCTATAGCCTTATGTGGCTTACGAGGTTGTTTCGCTTGCACACATGCTTGACACATAGAGCCTTTGACAGTGGAAAAATTCGAAATTAAACTCATACTGGATAGACGCAACATGCAACCAAAATTAATGTAACACCCTTGGTGTTACGATAACTAAAACCTGCCATGTCACCATGATCACTGGCACATCATCCCGCATAAAATCTTGTTACTGTGCATTTATTAAAATAAAATTTATTTTATTATTACTACATGTGATTGTGCCTAGGTGATCTAGAGTGATTTGATTATCTAAGTGCTTGTGTGAAAATTTAATTTAAAAACAAATCAGAAAATCAGAAGAAAATAATTTATAAAACGCTAAATGGTCCCAAAACCCTAAATCAAAAATTAAGTAGAACTGGAGGTTGGGCCTTGAACAAAAGTTGTAGCTTTTGGAAAGTTGGGAAACTTTTATTTTGGAAGAATTTAAATTTAATATTTGAAATTTCAAATAAAATCCTAATCTATGTTTAAAGGTTTAAGTTTAAATTCTTATTTTGAAAATTATTAAGAATTAGACAAAACTTATTATATGACAGTTGTAAGGTTCACTGAATGGAACAACTTTGGTATTTGGAGATTTTGAAGTTATTATATAAAATTTTGATTTTTGGGTTTCTGTTCAGACTCCCGTTTAGATCCTATTTAGCCCATTCTTCATAATTCTAAATCACTTAAAATCTTGAATTCTTTCCAAAAGCAAAGTTGTTCAGCAATAAATTCTATGCAACTTCTATTTTGGGAATTTTTTGAGTTGCTATAAAAAATAAAAAGTAATTTCGCAAAAACAGAAACAGGTGAAAAGGGCTAGCTAAAGTAACCACCACCTCTTTCTCTGTTCACGAGCAGAACGCAGCCGCCCGCCGCCCGTCGACGCCGCCCGTGCCTGTCGGCCGTTTGTTGCCGGCGCTGTTGGAGTCGTGGGGGTCCCGGGAACCTGTCTCCCCCTTGTTCCCCTCCTCTCCAGCAGTTTAAAGCCGACGGTCGCCCCTTTTCTTCTCCATTTTCCTTCCTGATCGCCGGCGAGCTCCTCTCTGCCCACGGTCAAATTCGTCACCACCGGACCCTCTCAACCCAATCCACCGTGCTTGTAGTGTCATCACTCTCTGGCGCATCTTCTTGACCCAACCATGTGGCCTCTAACCTTCTGAGTGTCCCGGAACGCTCGTCGTCGTCTCGGAGTCCGGTAAAAGCGCCGCCACGAGCGGTTCGACGCGGCCAGGCCAAACCGGCCACAATCTTGCCAAACCATCTTGTCCTTGAGCCTCTCCATCTTCCCTTCATGCTTATAGACCCGTTGTCTGTGATTTTTTGTCACCAGGATCACCGGAACACCGTTGCCGCCGCCGGGGGACCGCCATGGACACCGCCTGCTTGCCTGGCCAGCCCTCCATAGTCCAAATCCGGTCAAGTCGTGGCCACCAACGAGTGCGCACGGGCCAGTGGATGCTTCCCCAACTCTTCTCCGCCGCCGACGAGCACTTTTCCCATCGGAACCGGCCTTCCAGAGCGCTTCCTCTGTTCTGTTCGCGACCAGGGACGTCGGGTGAGAAGATGACTCTTTTCAGGGGCCTAACTGCATATCCATAGACTCATATGAATAGTACCGATAAGGACCTGTTTGCAGAAATTTGATTGAAACTTTGAAAATGCATATAAAATCATAGAAAAATCGTAAAATAACAAATAAATACATTTTGAAATTCCTGTTAAATTGTCTATGCAGTGAACCTATTATGTGGAATGTTTTAGTTCAAAGTTTTTGCTGTAAAATTGAATTTATGCATATTAGGTCTTAATACAAGTTACAATTGTCTTTTTCATGACTGCAGGTTTCGTGTTCAAATAAATGTGAAATTTTTATGGCATGTTAATTAGAGGATATTTGATGTCTTATAAAAATTTTAGTATTTTAGGATGTATATTTTATTAGTTATAAAAATAACAAATGTTCTGTCTTACTTTGCTTTGATTCTGCATAAGTTCGAAACTTTGTATTCTTTGGTCAAGTTAAGTTTTGAATCATGATTTGATAATAATAGAAGATTTTTAGGGAATTACATAAACTAACTGCTGTTTAAGTTTCATGATTTTAGGGTTGGTGGTTTGTGAGATTTTGAATTTAAAGGCTTTCTGTCTGCTTTTGATTCTAATCTGGATAGATCTGAATAATAGACTTGTTTGGCTCGTTTAAGTGTGGAATCTTGTGTTGGTGGTAACATAATAGTTGTAGTACTTTTTATTTTCTTTTCAAAAAGTCTTGTATCACTATTTATGAAGGTCTATAACTAAAATTATAGTGATCCAATTTAGAATGGCAGATTCTGTCCAAATCTGGACAGAGATGCTTTTTTGTGTTATTTGACTGGGTTAGCTTCAGAAACAGCTCTGAGTGCTAATAACAAAGTTTTAGACAACTTCTTTTTCTTTCCAAAAGTCTAAGATCACCCCTTTGAAAGTCTGTACCTACACTTATGGACAAAACAAATGGTGTTGATGCTATTATCCAAACTCTGTGAATATATTAAGTTGGTTGTTTTAACTTTGCTTTTGTTATAGCAAGCTTTTCAATAATTCTTGATTGGTGAAGGATTAGTAAAACTGAATTCAAATTATCTAGTATACTATGCTTGATATGCTTGCTATCTCTAGGCTTGACTTGGTATGAATAGGTTGCTTTCTAGGTGCTTATGCCTTTTGAATTGACTTTTGTATGTTGTGTGTAGATCATAAAGCACTTCACCCTTATTGCTCTATGGAAATAATGATGTTTTATTCACCAACTTTTATTTATGAAATTAAAATCAATTTTTTATGTAATAGGTAATTAGGAAAAGGTTTTGTTGGCTTGCCACTTTATCGTGAAGGAAAGTTGTACTCAATTTTTTCAATTAGTGAACGTAATGCACTTGTATGTTTCTCCTCATGCATCATGATCATTGCATTACATCATGTTTAAAGCATGCATCCTTATTACGTGTAGTACGCGCGAGTGAGAAGTTTTCATCGATCAAGTTCGGAGGAAGTCCATTGATCAAATGGTGGTGATGTCAACATCGTGATCTCTGTGAAACTAACCAACCCTGCAACACAGGCAAGCCCCGGTGCATTCAGTTCCTTCCTTGTGTTTTATAAAATATTTATAACTTGAGTTAATTATTGCATTAGGTTGCTAGGAGTTGATTGTCACCTATCTTGTTGCATTCCCTGCCTTAATATATATTACCCTTGAAACCTGTTTAAAATGAAAATGTTTAAAAAATGCTTAGCCCTGTTTAATTGATTTAGATTTGCGTAAAATGCTATTTTCAACTTATGATGATGTGATATTAACGAATCATGAGAAAGGAAAGGGATATGAGTCCGTTCGGGGATTGTGCACTTGGGTAGCAGCCCCAATGCATCGTCACCGACGGAAAGGGTATTTTTCGCTCGATGGTTGTGAATTTGGGTTTGAGTCCCAATGCTTGACTGTAACAACCCTAAAAATCCACACAATCTAAAAATACCAACCAATTAAAATTTTTCATTTATTTATTATGAAAACCCATTTTTCTTGTGCAAGCATATAGGTTTCATTATGAATTTGGTAAATAAAGGAGTATAGCTTGCATTTTAATTCCATTCACATAGAATAATAGCCTATGCATCACATTTGGGATTTATTGCAATTTATGTTTGTATTTACTTAATATTTAAAATGAGCAATATATGTATATATACACTAAAATGAAAATAGAAAATGGAGAGAGAGAGTTAGGCCAGCCCAAACCAGCGCGGCCTTCTTCCCCTCACCTCACCCGCGCGCGCGCTCCACCCCGCCTCCCCGCACTGGGCCGGCCCAACACCGCGCGCACGCGCGATGCCGACAGTACGCGCGCGACCGTTTCATCCGCACCCACTGCCCCGCAGCCGCTGACCACCCGGCCCCGCATGTCAGCCGCCTTCCCCTTCCACTGTTTCTCTTCCACACGAAGACGACGCCACCGGGTCACGCAAATGGCGTGACCGACAGCGCCACGCATGGCAGAGCCCTGACCCCGCTGTCCCTCGCCTGTCTCCTCCTTTCTTGGCCGCCAAGCGAACCTGCGCCCATCCGGAGCCCTAGATTCACTCGAGCCACGGCCCTTCGATCGGTCGAGCGCGATCAGGACTGTTCGCCATTGGAGCTGGCCAAGCTCGCTTATAAAAAGGAGCTCACCCCGAAGCCCTACCCTCATTTCCCCTCGCCGCCACCGCGGCACAGACCGGCACACTGCACCAAACCGAGAGAGAAAGAGCGTAGGAGAAGGGCGGAGCAGAGGAGGAGAAGCTGCCGGAGCGCCGCCGCCGCGGAGCACGCCGGAGCCGGACACGGAGGAGAAGCCCGAGCTGCGGACGAGGAGCGGCACGGCACTGCGATCGCTCTGCACGGCTCCGACTCGCCATCGCCATCCTAGCTTCACCGACACCACGGTGAGCCACCGCACGCCATGTCCGAACCTTGCCCTGCTTTTGCCATGGTGTTCCACCCACGAGACGCGCAGGCACGAGCCTTTACCGGCTCAGGAAGATCACCTGCACCATGCACTCATGCGATCGGCCGAAACCCCCGGACTACAAGCTTGCTAGACCGAGAACGCAGCACGACGCGTTCTCGGCGGAGCGCGCTCGCCACCGACGCGTTCCGACGCCGAATCACCCGTTCCGAGCAATCCGACTAGCACCCGTATAGGTTAGAGCGTCGTGGAGCACCGCCACGATCCCTTTAGCTAGCTACGCGGATCTAATCGCTAGAGGAAGCCTCGTCCGCAGTGCGCCGCGACCTCGCCGGAGCGCCGCCGCGGACCGGAGCCAAAAGGAGGCCTGCCCTGTCACTAGTTCACCACTAAGCGGACGTATGCCCGTTTAGTCACGCCAATTTGACTGAACCACGTCCGGTTATGCCAAAACGAGATCGTAATCACCATGCCGTCGTCAACCGTCGCCGGCGACACGCCGCCGCCACAACCGAGCACCTTGGGAATCTCGGTAGCCAAAATTGGTTGTTGGTATACCATCGCATAGACCCTGGAGGCGTATACATCGCCTAGAAGACCTCCTTAGCCCCGCCGGAACCTCACAGTCGCGGCGACATCGCCGCCGATGACCGGAGCATCTCAATACCGCGACCCGCTAGCGTGACCACCAACTCACCGACCACCTCGGACAAGCTTAGTTGCGGGAGATCGAACCTCCATAGCCCGGAACACCGAGAGGTGCGTTCTCGGGGAAACGTGATCACCGCCGACACGATCCACCTCGCCTAAATCCGTTTCGAGTAACCCCGATCGCCTCGCGCTGCGGAGAAAGGCCGCCGAGGTTCGCCAAGTCTGCCTCGGCACCGCCGCTAGATAGCCGAGCCCCGAATCATGTCTGTCGCCTTGGCTACGTGCGCCTCCACCTCGTCGGAGAACCGCCGTATGCCGAGGGAGAGGAGGCCATACCACGACTCAAACTCGCCACCATCTGGTCGGACGACTGCCTGAGCACGCCAATTGGGGAAAGCCGAGCCCTGTCTTGCCGAAATATGGTCATTGCCGCCCTGTCATCGTCTGCCGTACCGGAGAGACACCGCCGCCTTGAACAGACGCCCTGGAACCCTGCTAGCACCAAATCTCCGATTCGCCCGAGCCTCCCCGGGAGAGCTCGGGAGAGCGGCACCCTCGGCGCACCAAATCTCCGATTCGCCCGAGCCTCCCCGGGAGAGCTCGGGAGAGCGGCACCCTCGGCGCCCAAATGTCCGATTCGCCCGAGCCCCGCCGAGGTACGCCGAACTCCGCCGAGCTACGCCGAGCTCCGCCGAGCGACGCCGAGCTATGCCGAGCTCCGCCGAGCTACGCCGAGCTCCGCCGAGCTACCCCCGACCACCGCCGAGCTCCGCCGAGCTACCCCTGACCACCGCCGAGCTACCCCCGACCACCGCCGAGCTCCGCCGAGCTACCCCCGACCACCGCCGAGCTACCCCCGACCACCGCCGAGCTACGCCGACGCCGGCGACTCTCTGGGAACCAGCATCGAACACCTGGTGGGCGACCATCGGGTCTGTGTTCTGATGAGGCGCCACATGCCGCACTACTGGACCCGCGCGCCACGTGGACCAATCCCGAGCTGCCCCTGATTAACCGACCAATTTTCCCATTTTCAGAAAATAGGATAATCTTCGGAAATTCATAACTTATTCATTCGATGTCCAAAAATTGCGTACCATATATCAAAATTCTCAGAAAAATGAGATCTACAATCTAAGACTATGTTTATGTGCATTTGGCTCTTTATTTTATTGGATTTTTCTGAAATACTCTATAGGAGTCGCTGACGCGACTATTTCGTGTTCGATTTCAGAGCCGGAGGAGGATCTGATTAAGGAAGACGACCACGAGTACTTTCAGGAGCTAGGAGACGACTACGAAGGTGCCACGTCCCACCAAATCCTTAGATCCTATTTACGCATTGCAAATGACATTGTTGCTATTGCTTTATGATTATGCATGGATTGGTTGCATGATAGTATATTTGAATTCCCTGCCTTGATAAGACTATACCCTGCTATCCGCTGTTAGGTTAGCTGCTGCTTAATTTACTGTTACTCTTCCACTACTTACTACTTGCTATATGCTATATGGTGGAATTGGGACGGTGTATATCTGAATATAACCACTGGGAGAGAGTGTTGCGTGCGTCTTGGGTGCGTGGTAAGGGTTGATGTCGACCAAGTGGGATGTGAGACAAGCCCGTGGGGCAAGTCGTGCCGGGGGTGCAACCTGGGCATCCCCACGAGAGATACCTGTGGCGGGTAATGACTTATGAGGTGGTTCCGGGATGTGCATTGAAGTCCCGTGAGCGGAGGTGCCGTGATGGCACGGGGAGAGTATCCCCTAAGTGGAGATGCCTGCTTGGTCACAACCTAGGATCTGACTAGTGACCGGAAACATCTGGATTCCCTTGCTACTCACTCGCTTCTGATGGGCGGGAGACGGCTGGACTACTTGGTAGGGCGGTGCCACTACTGCTAGGTTGAGAGGTGATAAGGGTGGACGGTGATGGATGGCAGATTCCCGTACCGTTCTAGATGCGCTGTACCACTGATGGGGCCCGGTACTGCGTCTCCCAGTCTCAGTGTGATGGTGTTGGATCCGGAATGTCCCAGGGCTGAGTGGCAGGGTGGCATCGACCTAGGCAAGCAAGCATCCGGAATTCTGCCTAGATGATTGTACAGCATCGATGATGGCTAATCTTGTGAGTAGTAAAACCTCTGCAGAGTGTATGGTTGATCGATCGATACATAAGCCAACTCGATGGCTATGGACCTTTCCTAATGTTTCTGCAACCACTATTAGATGAGAGCATATTCTTTTCTCCCCCTGGATAACATTTTTCCGGCAGTGTACCCGTTGTGGTAGTGTGCCGCTGAGATAGGCCCGAGAGGGAGTTGGGCCTGTCGAATGAGAGTGAGGTGTGGGTATGTGAGGTGTGGTGATGGGAAAAGGGATGATGGTGTTAACTGGTGATAAAACTTGACTAATTAAACATTGATTACAGCTGCATAGGAAAACCTCAGCCTATAGGTCTGCTTGTATAGCCTTGCATCCACTTTCCACAAAGCAAATGCTGCATAGGTGGGCTCCGTGGCCAGTACAAATCGTACTGATAAATTTGCTGTCAGGTGACGAGAATGAGTGCAACTTCGAGGGAGATGATGACGAGGAATAGGGTCACGTGGTACACTCAAGTTGGCCGTGAAGGATGAATCGCTTCCGCATCTTCTAAAGCTTCTCTGAATGTTGATTCCGCCAGTGTGGCGATGTAATAAGTATTTATGTAAGACTTAATTACCGTTGTATGGATCCTGGTGACAACTGAGATATGGGTAATTTCATGGATTGTCCCAAGCAATCTGTTGAATTACAATACGAGCCTGTGGATTTTCCTTCGCGGAAATTGAGGTCGTTTCATTGACCATCGTCGGGAAAGAGATTTGAAAACCGTTGGGACACTTGTACTTGGGTTAGAGTCCCAATGCAATGTCGCCGGCGGAAAAAGAATTAGGGACCGTTCGTTGTAGGCCTGCTGTGATCAAGACTTTGCAACTACCCACATACTCCGGGAAGCCCTATCTCCGATGGCTCTACTGCTTGAACCGACAACCACGCACTGGGAGTGGAGAGATGGCGAGAGTAGCGTGTACCCTCGTGGCCGGCGTGCCTGGAGATGAGAGGAGTACTGTGGTCTCGGGTGGCGCATGACCGGTTCAGAGATAGAAAAGCCGTGGTAGACGGGGTTGGCATATGCAAGCTTAAGTGCTACATATGCAGTGTGGATAGGGATCCCCAGCTGGGTACTAATAGATTTGAATCGTCATTGCTCCTCGGATATGGAGACTTGATCCTTTGACCTACAATTGAAAAGTGGTTCGGAACTAGGTGTTTTTGAGAATAATTAAGAATTTGAAAGTATGATGATATATGAGAATGAATTTGGAATTATGGATTATGATTTAAATAAGATTGAGTTAAAATATTGAAATAGGATAGTAATGTCTTTTTGCAAAATACTTTGACTCTTGCTAAAGCCTTACCTTGATTCCCCTTAGCCTGCATTCCTGAGTCTCGTTCCTTTTTCTTAGTCGGGTAAGTCTTGCGGAGTACCCCAATACTCAGGGTTTGTTAACCCCTGTTGCAAGAAAACTAAGTGTGCAGTTCTGCATAGGACCATGCCGGTCAGCGGGTCGTGCATAAATGAAAAGGTAGATGATATGACCCCTGGGCAAGGTGTCTAGTTGTACACAGCTACTCCACTACGAAACTCTGGTTTGGGATAATGTCATTTATATTTGTAAACCTACGTTTATGTAATACTTCCGTACTCTTCACTCTGATTTATATTATTTGTGTAAACTGTTGTAATACTTGCAAGGTCTTTACAATGAAATCCTCGGATGAGTTAGGGTTTCCAAGGAAACCCAGCAGGCCACCTAGATCAAGGGGAACTCGTGCAGACTGATCGTGGGTCCTTAGGGACGATGACGTTGCATGTGGGCCCTATGATTAAGGCGGTTCTGTCACAATTAATGTGACACAAACGTGAATGCCATATATCAGCCACCGAATTATTTGAATCACATACATGGTTCACAACTTTATTACAGAAATCAAAGAGTGAAAAGCGGAACAAGCCTCCGCTATCATAGCCTTTGCCAATGAATTGGCCATACCTCGAAATGACTACTTTATTTGACTCAAACACCAACTTGAACCCATCTCGACATAGAAGGGATCCACTAACGAGGTTCTTCTTTATTGAGGGGCATGCTGCATGTTCTTGAGCCGCACGATCTTTCCCGAAGTAAACTTCAGATCGACCGAACCAACACCAAGAACAGAGGCATGCGACCCATTCCCCATCTTGACGGTTGAACCTCGGGTATCCTGGTATGAAAACATAGAGATATCAGTACAAACATGAATATTGGCTCCTGTATCTATCCACCAATCATTAGATTGACATACAGAGAATACACAAGGTAAAAGAATTACCGTATCCAGATCCGTTAGGATCGCCAATAGTCACGTTGGCAGATTTCTGCCCTTACTGATTCTTCTTGCCTTTGCGGTTCTTGCACTTCTTGGCAAAGTGTCTAGTCTCACTACAAACGAAGCACACAACTTCATCCATGTTCATCTTCTTCTTCTTGAACTGAGTAGTCTGAACAGCCTTTTACTTGTTCTTACTAACGTGCTGCATCACATTAGCGTTGGACTGCCCTTCAGGTACTTTTGGTGGAGCATCCTTTGCTCGAGCCTTCTCTTCAACATCAAGACCAACCAACAAATCCTCAACAGAGATTTTCTGTCTTTTATGTTTCAGAGCCGTGGTAAAGTTCCTCCATGATGGAGGTAATTTGGCAATAATTTCACCGGCCACAAACTTATCAGGCAAAGCATGACCGAGCTGTTCAAGTTCCCTCACAATAAGTTGGAACTCATGAGCTTGTTCCACGACCGAACGGTTTTCAACCATTTTGTAGTCGTGGTACTTCTCCATCACGTACAGCCCGTGCCCAGCATCTGCGGCACCGAACTTGTGTTTGAGTGCCTCCCACAGTTCAGCAGCACTCTTGATGTTCATGTAAACATCATATAACTGGTCAGAGAGAACGCTAAGAACGTATCCGACGAAAATTGTCGTAGCCGTAGTAAACTCCTGCACCCCTTTCTTAGATCCGAGAGGTAGTGCGGGAGGATTACTCACGACCCAAAACACGCCCATAGTCGTCAGCCACAACTGAGCCCTCGTCTGCCATCTCTTGAAATTCACACCAGTGAACTTCTCCGGTTTCATCGCATTAGAGTATCCCTTAGTCATCGCTAAATGCCTATCTGGTATTTGGATTGTTGAAAATAATAGCAATTTAATGATACGCAAATTAATTCCGATAATGAGAAAAAACCAACCGCATGTAAAACATATTTATGATTTAACACTACCACTACGATCTGAGACAAAGTCACGCCATCTAGTGCTAGCAACAGAAAGGATGCGAGAACGAACAACAGAGAGAGAGCGAACATCCTTACAGTGGGGTTGTCTGCGCTGATAGCACAAAAGAAGACGAAGCAGACCGTCGATGGTGATCGGCGAACACCGGGCGTAGAGGGAAGAAGACATCTAGCGAGCAGTCGCGACGGCGCTTCCCAAAAACCTGATACGCCCCCTACCACGTGCAGGGACACGAGAGGACGTCGGCTTCGGAGCCTGCTCTCCCTCTCTATGTACTGAGGACGACGTCTCGCCCTATATTTATACGCGCGTGTCTAATATTACCATAATACGAGAATAATTGCTTGTCAAAACAGACTAGCGCAATTTTCTCCATGCATGCAAAAATTTCGAGTGGCAGAAGGAAACCGCACACTCGCAAGGGCTGGAGCGGGAAAATCGCCGGACCATTCACGCGCATTTCGTGCGTGCGCGCCCATTAGCCCCGCCCGGCGAGGCGAGGCGAGCGAGCGCGCGCGTGTGTTTCTTCCTTTTCTCTCCCTCACATAGTTTCAACTAGTTGGAGATAGCCCACACTTTTAAGTTGGCTTCACTCTTCCTAGACTAGCAAGATGGGACTAAAGTCCCCCACCATATCACATATGCATGCATGTGTGAGTGGGCCTTTGGGATTTTTACGGATATATTTGGGCCATAGCCCAAAACTTCTAACAATTACAAGAGCTCAAACTAAAGGAAGGGAGAGCGAGCTAGGGGACAAAGAAACAAATAAAAGACAAAAGAACTAACAAACCAATAAGGCAAATCTCCCCTATAATTGAATTTTCAAACAAAGCTATGTCCACCCAGAGAAATGTCCCCCCGCTAAGGACTCCAACCTTTGTGCACCTAGAAAATTATACACAGAGATTTGTCTCTATCAAAATCAAAGGCTGCAAAGATATCTAGCCATGATCCATGGGCTATGAATTAAAGTTTGTCCTATCAAACTCACCCAGTCTGCCCCCACCCCAGGGTGATCCCGTTGCGCCGCGATCTACGCGATCAACGCGCGCGCCCTCCCCCGCGATCCCGTCCCCCCTCCCCGCGCGATCCCGTTCCCCGCGCTAGGGTTTCTTGCCCCGTAGCTAGGGCTTCTGCCCGCCAGGGAACCGGCGACGCGGGGTGGTCGCGCATCTTCACCGGTGCTCTGCCCATGTCGCGCTCACAAGAGCAGGTGACAGGTGGAGTCGAGGGTGCATAGAGCGGGGATGCGGTGGCCTTGGAGGTCGAGGGCGAGGCGGCGTCGTGTGGATCGAGGGCGATGGCCATGCGGGTGACACAACAAGGGGGCTTGGTGGCCGCGACACGCGCACGAGAAACGAGCTAGGTGCCCTGCGGGATGTGTTGGCGTGACTGGGCTGCGGAGAAGCCGCCACCGGCGTCAGAGCAGCGCAGCCGCATGGCTGTGCGGTGAGATAGTTGGCCAGCCATGGCAGCCAGGAGGTCGAAGTGGCCTGGACCTTCGCCTCGGCCGTGTCGTCCCGCTCGCCGCCAGATCCCTCAACACCTCCCCCGAGTGTGTTCCGTTGATAGCGCGCCTCCAGAAGCCGTGTCGACCTTGACCGGAAGCTGGTAAGTCGGGCGTTCGTCTGCCCTTGTCTCTCGATTTGTCTTGCATTGCCGTTTCTGTGATTTCAGTATCTAATATCCCTGCACGCCCGTGTTCTTACGCTGTATCCCTGCACCCCCGTGTCGTGCTTCATCAGATAATCGGCTGGAAATGTTCCCGCAAGACACGGCTGCACACTCAAAAGGATAGGTTGGTCAGATTTGATTCTCAGTTGGACCTGCCGCCTGTATGCGAAACTGAAGCCATGGATTCCGTGGAGTCAGTGCTGTTGAACACTGGAGGAGGCACCGATGTGAAGGACGCCTACAACAATGTCACGGAAGGGATTAGGCTGCCCCTCATGACCTAACCAGCAAGCATGTGAGTTTAATATTGCAGCTTCTCCGTGGCCATATTTTCTACTAGCTGTTAGGCACCTTCAGATTCATAAATACCCAATGCAGGCAGGAAATGGTGCAGTGATTGTCGTAGCCTGTGAAAGTCATCATGCAGGAAATGGTCATTGTTAGAAGAGATGTACGAATCGAAAAGTTGAATCCTTTGTCCTGTAGTACTTGCATGGGCATTCCCCGGAAGTCTAGAGCCTCATTTTGAAACGGTTGCAAGTCTATGTGATAAAAACTAATAGGATTTTGCAAAAAATATTGCTCTGGATAAGTACATGAAAAATCAGTTGTCTCATGAATAACCTGGTCGGGTCATATGTTGACAAACCTGACCAAACATGTGAAGCCAAACATTTTCTTACCAAGTTTAAGACTTTCACATTCTCATATGCAAGGTAAAATTGCAGCACGTAGTTATGGAATTTGGACCTCGTATATATCTGCTTTACTGTATAGGAGGCCTAGATTTCAGGCATTAAAATCTTTGTATTTTGTTTACGCCGATTTATGCTGATGGAGATAGTAAAGTCTCGACATATGAAAGGTGGGCGAGCCTTGGGGAATTATATGGTAATCTGTAGCCTATATGGGTGTTTTGTCTCCTCCACATCAATCTGCTTTGGACGCTGCTTACATCCATGGCGCAGTCGACGCCGCCTTCGTCAAGGACGCTGCTTCCTCCTCAGGGGACCATGGCCAGCAACGACGACACCACCATGGCCGTCGATCGATACATTGAAGCCACCCTTGAACTGGAAGACCAAAAGTTTCTTGCTTCTAGCTGGTAGTATGCTTCTGTTGGCTATTGGAGAAATTATTATTTCGAGATACTATCATTAACCAGGGTGTTATTTCTCAACATGTGAAGCTAGGTGTTAATTCTCCCTTTTGCCTTTTACTTTATGCTTTCTAGGATTAAAAAAACCTCCTAGAAACCATCTTCTGTGAGCTCTCTGATTTTCCCCAAATTAATTCAGGTGATGGCATAAGCTGTGTCTAACAGTTGACTTGTATTTGGATATTTCAGTTGCTTGTTTGTTATACTGTAAATTAATGTACCTAAAATATTGAAATGTAATGTGCTCATTGATGTTGCAGGGTGGTCTGGTAGGGCTAATCCTTAGGATTCCCACCTATTGTATTGGTGGATCCATCAGGTTATAGCAAATTTTATTGTCCTGCACCAATTTGGACCTAATCAAATCATAGCTGAATTGAGCCTTCCATTCATTTGCTTGTAACCAGGGTGTTTCAAGAGCATTGGCTAATAACTCGAAAATGCTCAGACTTAATCTTACCAGGTGGAATTTCTACGGGTTAATGCTTTTTGGCATCTCTATTCATCTGTACATTCATTGATTACTTTATTATCTTTGAGTGACACCTCAACGATGTAGGCTGCAGCAAATGACAACCAGCGGTGTGCCACTAGAGATAGCAAACCGCGGGAGAATGAGATGGCTAGTGCTGAGCTTACTAAGGCAATTGGGATGTTTTGGGAACACAATCTGCCGTCACCATGGGTATAGGGTTTGTTGCAACACCCTTTCAGTAATTCCTTTGTTAACTCCTTCAAGGAGTGTTTCAAGTTCTGATTGCATATAAAGATGTATTGGAGGGCTCGCAGTCCTCGTTAAATTGTGCCCAAGGAAATATATACAATTGTCATATAGGATGGACAGTTGCTAAAAGATTTTTCAAGCATGTTTTTACCAGTATAGGTCGATTTTGCACGACTTGAGTAAAATGCAAGGTGAATTTATCTGTTGTCTAATGTATCATGACAATTAATAGTCAATTTCATTTGGTTGCTTGACAAAATTAAAAGACGTCAGATCCTTTATTTTTTTCAAGGTTCTTTCTTCAGGTGGATGAAAGAAAGGCAAATTTACTGAAATTGCAGGTGAAGGGCAATTTTCTGACAGGTGTTTTCTCGTCTTCCAACTCACGAGCAACAGAGTTATAATTAAGAATATCAGTCAAACTTAAATATAACCTAAGGCATTGCCGATATTTTATTTTGTCATTAACCTTGTAAGAAAAAGCAGTAGCAGCTTTTTTCTGTTTAGAGCAAGTTGAAGTAGGCATCATTAGACTAACCAATGTCACAATTGTGATAAATTTTCTTTTTCTTTTTATTCATGTAGCTCTGTCAAAGTTGAAAATGAATGACCTAAAGACAACTCGTGGGCTAAGGTGCTTTAGACGGGCAAGGCCGGGGAGGCATTGGAGGCAGACCGACTCGCCGAAGATGTATCCGAGGAAAAGACGGCACAGATAATGATAGCTTTGGGTCAGGAAGACTTTGGTGGTGGCGCCCACATCAAACGAGGAGAAGGTGCAGCAAGACAAACCTAAAGGTGAGAGGATTTCATACTGGGAGGACAGTGTTGATATAGTGAGCATAAACATGTCATTCACATAGTTGGGGTGAGGGTGCCAGTGAGATCAACCATATCTGGATAATTTGGAGATGAGCTGCATGCATAATTTATTTTTTTTACTCTGTAGCTGTAGGGTCGAGATGGCGGACTAGAGGGGGGTGAATAGTCCTTTATAACAACTAATCGCAGCGGAATAAAACCTAATCGGTTCTAGCGACAATTCACCCCTCCAATTAAGACTCTAAACACCTTGCCAAAGATCCTAGCGAGAAGCAAAGGTGCAAGTCTAGCTTGAGCTTCCCTAAACCGTTCTAACGCAAGATCACACAAACCTAAGCGCTAGTACTTTAACCACCGGGGAAACTCCTATTAACTAGCAAGCAAAAACGCACTAAGCACCTAAGCTCACTACTTGCTCAATGACAAGGATACACAATCCAAATCAAAGAGCGCAACTCACTTTAGCTACACAACCTAAGTGAGAACTACTTCTAAGCTACACAAGCTAAGAAGGTGAGTGGCAAGCTACACAAACTAACCGGTCTCACAAGAGCAACTACAACTACACAAGTAAAGTAATGCACAATATAAATAACTTGTGTAGAAGGGAGTAAATTACCGCGAAGGATGGGAAGATGTTGACGCGGTGATTTATTTCCCGGAGGTTCACTTGTCGCCACAAGCTACGTCCTCCGTTGAGACAAGCTCCAAGGTTGCCGCCGGTCCTCTTGCTAGTGGTGACCCGCAAGTCACACTCTCCCACGTGGAGTGCTTACCACAAGCTCTAGCACTTGAATCGGCCGGACCACTTGTCGCTCTTCACGTCTCGCTCTACTAGCGATGCTCTTTGCGATCTCCCGCGGGGTGAGCTCCAACCCCTCACAAAGCTTCGCCGGAGCTAAGCACAATCTTCTTGCTTGCTTCACGGAGCCACAAGCCACCAAGCCGTCTAGGAGGTGGCAACCTCCAAGAGTAACAAGCACCACTGGCTTGCAACACGATCACCTAGTGCCACTCGATGCAATCTCACAATGCAACGCACTAGAATCACTCACTATCAATCAATCGGATGTGCACTAAGCAAGTGAGTGAGTGGGAGGGCTTCCAAGCACACCTACATAAGCCACACAGGCCCAAGGGTGCTCAGCTAGTCGGCCAAGGCCGCCAAGTGCTTGGATTTATAGCCCTCAAGCGAATAGAGCCGTTGCCCTCTCAAACCGGCCGTCGGACTGAGCGTCGGACGCTCAGCCGCGCCACCGTCGGACCAATGTCCACGGTCCGACGCTCCCGATAGCCGCCACGTGTCACTAGCCATTTGAAGTCGAACGTTGGATCACAACGGCTAACTTCCCGCGCTTCAGCTCACCGTCGGACGGAACACCGTCGGACCAACGAACTCCACGGTCCGACGCTTCCAGAGAGCTCCCCGAAGGCTGAAAACCGTCGGACGGTCGTCCGACGCTCGCCGTCGGACTAAACCCAAGAGTCCGACGCTCTCAGAGCTCGCCACGTGACAGCTCTCGCACGATCTGCACCGTCGGACGCTCGGACAAAAGTCCGACGCTCACAGGCCAAACACCGTCGGACGCACAAGGATGGTCCGACGCTGTCACTGCAGACAGCGTCCGACGCTCACACCACAGCACAGAAGACAAGGGCAGGCCGTCGGACCGAACCCATGGTCCGACGCCCCCTGGCCTTAGCGTCCAACGCTCTTGCAACTTCGCCGAAAACCTCCGAATCCTGCCTCGCAAGCTCGGCAGGAGGAAGAGAGAGAACCACACCCTCTCTACCTCACAACATCACCTCCAAACACTTTCACCTTTGTAAAAGTGCTAACACCAACAAGTGTACACCTCATGTGCATGTGTGTTAGCTTTTCACAAACATTTTTCAAAGGATTTTTCACTCTTTTCACCACGCCACTCGATCCTAGCAACGTATGCAAGTTAGATCACTCAAGTGGCACTAGATGACCGATATGCAAACAAGTTTGCCCCTCTTGATAGTACGGCCATCTATCCTAAATCCGGTCAAGCACTTCTCTACTCAACCTTAGACCGGTGAAATGGAAATGCCCTAGGTTATACCTTTGCCTTGCGCTTTCCATTTCGATCACCGTCTTCATCACCGTCTCCGACACCATCGATGTTGGTGCAACACATGCACCAACACCTCATGAATGATATGATCCACTTCATATCATCACGTGGCTTTTGGTTCATCGATCCTTGACTTACTTGCTCTTCACCGTTGCGTTGGTCCATCGGCGCCAAGCCATCACCCGACTTGCCCTTCACACTTGCAACCGGTCCATCGACGCGAAGCCTTGTCTTGATCTTCTTCACCTAGCCACATGACTCCATGTCATGTCTCATGCGTTTAGCTTCCTTCATACCATATGTGTGAGCTAAGCATCATCTCCAAGCCATTTTCACCTCCATGGCATAGATGCTCACACACATGTACCTGTGGACTAATCACCTGTGTAATCAACACTTAAACACATATTAGTCCTACTTAAGTTGTCACTCAATTATCAAAACCAAACAAGGAACCTTTCAGTAGCCCTAAATCCTGAAGAGCTCATATAACTGAATGTTGAATGCGAATAATATCCTGCCATTAGGGTGTATACATAATTGCATGGCTTACTTTAGCCCACGAAATATGAATCAATATATGTTGGGTTGTGTGAGTTAGATGGTTCATAGCGCCTAGCTCTTTGATATAAAATTGATTTTCCTAAAATTTAAGCCTTTTATGTCCTTCATGTTAATGATATGGAAATTAGTTATTTTGACTAATAAAGGGGACCATTGCTCAGGTTCATATATGTTATGTATTTCATCATTAATAGTAGAGATAAAACAGAAAGTGTGTCATGTTGATGTCATCATGAGATCAACTGTCTCCAAGCTAACACGGTTAACTCTGTTCGGCTGGCTGGTCCAGCCAGCACCAGCCAGCCATTCAACAGTGTTTTTCTCTCAGAACAATCAGCCAGCCAGCCGAACAGAGTGGTTGTCTCATTGGAGGTCTGTACAACTGTGTCATCTGTTCTGTGCTTCTGTTCTACTGTCTCTAGCTCTTTTATTGCAGTATCTCTCACGATTAAGTCCACTTTTAGCCCCTGAACTATTGGGTTCGTCTAATTTTGACCCTTAACTAGAAAACCGTCTATCGTTAGTACCTCAACTGTTAAAACCATTCACTTTTAACACCTAGGCGCAGGCAGGGCTGTTTTGTGCTATGTAGAGCGGTTTTGACAGTGCCACACTAGCGCTGACCACCACGTATGACGTTGGCCTCCATCTCAGTGACATGTGGAGCCCACGCGTCAACCATTCATCCCCTCCCTGTCCATCCTCATGGCAGCGCCCCCACGCCACCTCTAGCACCAGCAGCGCCGGCGCTGTCCTCCACGCCGAGCTGCCTGCGCCCGCGGCCGGTGGCCCTACTGCCTGCGCCCATGCTCGCGGCAGGCAGACCGCCCAGCCTCTTGCGCCGTGGCCCTACGCGACCTTCGCGCCGGCAACCGTGGGAGGAGGAGGACCGGCGAGTAGCGCCGAGCCCGCACAGTCCCGGGGTCGGCCATGGCTCGGCGGGAGGAGTGCCATGGCCTGCAAGCCACATAATCCGGTGGCCACGGGCCGCGGCGGCGGCGAGGAGCCGAGGAGAGGCGCGCCGGGTGCGGGAGGGAGGGAGGGGGCAGCGAGCCAGCGGCGTGGTGCGCCGCGTGCGTGAGGGCCTGGCGGAACTGGCGGTGGAGCTTGTTCGGCTCGGTGAAGGGCGGAGCAGCAGGAACGCAACGGTAGCCACGGCGGTCTGCGAGCACCGAGTAGCCATGGAGATGGCCATGGTGGGCTTGATCGGGGCTCGCGGGCTGCCGTGCTGCTCGGGCGCCGTGGCCACAGCCTGCTCGTGCACTGCTGCCACAGCATGCTCGCGCACCGCCATGCTGCTCGCGCGCCGTCGCCGTACCCTGCTCGCCGCCGGAGCTGCGCCTTGCCGGAGATGGAGATGACGCCACCGGCTCGTGCCCACGCTCCACGCCGAGTTCCATGCACCCGCGCTCGCTGCAGGCGGACAGCGCGACCTCTTTCTTGCTCGGCGGGGAACACAATGGTGTGCCGGCCACGCATGCAGGGGGCGAGTCTAAATGTTCATCATCACCTGCTGTGAAATCGTCCCAGGCTGCAACACCAATTCCATTAAATTTCGCCATACAATTTTGCGTTGCCGCTGTGCTACGCGCTTAAATACCGAGAAGATTGGACGACGCGTCCGTCGCGAGGCACAACGACGGGGGCTTGGCGGGCAGGGTCAACGCCAACGTGGCGTGGTCCAAACCACTCACATTGGTCAAAACAGTCTTTCCCACGCTCAGATGTTAAAAGTGAACGGTTTTGACAGTTAGGGTACCAGCATTAGACAGTTTCGTAGTTGAGGGTCAAAATTAGACGAACCCAATAGTTGAGGGGCTAAAAGTGAACTTAATCCAATCTAATATTTGACAATCATTGATGGTTTTGTATGGCAAGTCATTCTTAGCTTCCTTCTTATACCAAAGTGTTTCTCGGATTGTATAAATGCTCAAATATAATTGTATTTGGTTGTTTCCATGTGCTTTTCTAAAATAAAATCGTGACGTTAGCACGGGCATTATACTAGTTAAACTAAGTTGACTAACCATTAGGTGATTAAAGGAGAAAAACTTCTTTTCGTTCGCAGTATACTGGAACTCTTCTCTCGATAAATCTTTGGAGCCTTGCAGGCTCGGCCGCTCAGGTTAAGTTGGCGAAAGATAAAGCCCGGTTCGGCTGGCTGGTACAGTCAGCACCAGCCAGTCATTCAGCAGTGTTTTTCTCTCAGAACAATCAGCCAGCCAATCCGTACCGTACCAGCCAGCCGAACAGAGTGAAAGTGTTTTCAAGACCGTGCTGTGCACATTTTTTATTAAGAAGGCGAAAGCTAAAGTCATATTCCTTGTCTTCTAGATGGTGGTTTGAATTATTATTGCTACGAAGAATATTCGGAGAGATGCTGGTAATATCAAATAGGCAGACGCTTTTGCATGATTATTAAAATCATGGCTACAATATATATTATAATATATACTTATACAAAGTTGTACTAGTAACTGTTATACCTGTTTGAGTCGAACTTTTTCTTGTTTTTATGGTTGTTCTCTGTGTATAGTGGTAAATTTCGGATTAGTACCGATGCCTTAACATGTACTAAAACTTCTACTTCCTTTAATCAAATACGTGTTAAGAACACGATCGTGATAGAAAGAATCGGACTTTCAGTTAGGTGCTTGTGTTTATGTTGGGTCACGATTATTTTATCTAAACTCTTTTAAGATATGGTCGAGTCCTAATAGATTATTTTTGCAGGCCTATGTGTTGCTTTTAAATTATTAAAATGCTGGATAATGTCCCACTATAAATGCAGGACAAATCATTTTGATCGAGTATTTTTCTATGTCGAGGTTTATTTTTCGAACTGGCATGATAACGACGACCTGCCTTCCTAAGCTATCAGATATGCAAGGGCTGTGGAAGTTAGGCGCGATCAAGATTTCATGCCCAACCCTTTCGATGGTGTTTTCTTGGAGATCAAGGGTGTTTTTTTTTTAGGACCATGCATCTATGAAAGCCGATCCATCTTATCGCTATTTTCTATGACCGAGCAAATAGAGTCCGTCCATCTTACGGTCTTACCCAGTAGTTTGGCTGATATATTGGGTTATCTAGTACTACAATCACCGTAGCTGTATTAACTTCTCTTCATTGAAATTTATTATCTTGCAGTACGCCAGCTGCTAAATTGATCATTTTGCTTCTAAATTTCCTCTTCACGATTGGTAATGTGGCCATCCAAATGCAACCAAAAATTTCATGGTGGCTAGTTTAGGCCAACTAAACCCAGCCGGATATATCACTAACAATACAAAAAAATCAGGGCAAATCCGCTCCAGCCGGATATATCACTAATAATAACAACACAAAAAAATCACGGCAAATCCGCTCGGCTCTCATCACCAATCCCCACGCTGACCCATGGGACACTGACCCCGTGCTATAGGAAACGCGGCCACGCCTACCACGTGCTGGGCCCCTCTCCTCATCCAGCAGCAGGAAATGACCGTAGGCCCGTTTCCCCTCTCCTGGCATCTGGTAGGCCCATCTTTCCCGTTATAAATGGGCGCGGCGCTCTCCGTATTTGGGCACAATCACAAGCACAAAATGTCTGACTTAGGATGTGTTTAGATCCTTGTTGCAGTTGCAATTATACACTTGTAGCACGTTCGTTTATATTTGATAATTTTTATCCAATCATGGTTCAAGTAGACTTAAAAGATTCAGTCTCAGTGATGTACATACAAAAAGTACACATATACAAATATTTCATCTATATTTAATACTTCATACATATATCGCAACGTTGATATGACTAGTTACAATTACAATTTAATTTACAGTGGATTGGCCTTGGCCCATTCCACGATCCAGACACCAAAAAGTCCGAAAGGGCGCGCTGAAAGGGAGGCGTCGGCAGGGCGGCGGCGGCGACGCGAGGCGATCCTGAATCCCGATCCAACACACATCTCGAGGCGGGTCCCGGAGCCGGAGGCCGTCCAACGTCCACCCGCTCCCGCACCGCACCTCACCCCATCGCTTCGTCGCTACGCAGTTCGGTCCACCTATCGATCCCTCCTCTCATATTCTTTTTTTTTTTCTTTTTGCGTCTGCCCCTTCGTCGCTGCTATATTTCGCGGCCGCCTCCCGTCCTAATAATAGTCGCCGCTCTCCGGGCAGTGGATACCGCCACCGCCACCGCCATGGGAGCGCTCGAGGAGGCCCACCTCGCGGCCGCCGCGTGCGCCTGCGTGGAGGAGGAGGAGGAGGAGGAGGAAAGCGACTACATGGGCCTGCTCGCCGGGGACGCCGCGGCGGCGGGAGACGCCATGGAGCCGGCGGTGCGCGCGCTGCTGCTGGGACTCGGCGAGGACGACCGGCGCGATGGCCTGCGCCGGACGCCCAAGCGCGTCGCCAAGGCCTTCCGCGACGGCACCCGAGGTACGCTGGACCCACCGCTTCCCGTCTTCCTCTCCGTTTTCCCGCTCCCCTGACTTCGTGGATCCGTGCTCTGTGTCAAAAATGGCATCCTCCTTGATCCGTGATTGCCCTGCCGTCGTGGACTCGTGCTCTTCATCATACACCACGCTAGAGCCTAGAGTTGTGTTGGTGGAGAAGGGAATAACAACGCCGTGTGGCATTTGAACAGATCTCACGACGAGAGGTACTTGATGCCTGCGATGAACCTTGGGATTATTCCCTGGCAAATTCCATGGCAGGAGTTAGTAGAGTCCGACCTAAACTGAGTGCAGGTTGGTGCGGGGGGTCGTTGGCATCTGTCGTAATCGCTCGTTCTGGTAAAGGCTTCACCAGTCGACTATTAGACTGCTCACGTCGTCACGCGTCGGTTCTGTTATTTGATAAATGACAACCACGGTTTGAAAATTAGCTGTCGATCACCTAACGCTTCTTTGACGCGAGTACATAGAGGACCTGGGTTGGTGACTGCTACACTGTTATTTCTAGGATGAGCTTGTGTGTACTGTCCAGTGCAAGAGACTGCCAATCTTATCAGGGTCTTCTGGTTTCTAGTCCAGCTTATCTCAAGCTATATCACTGGGGAATTTCATAGTTAACCGTTATGACTGTGGTGTATTTGCGCTTTTTGTCAGAAGCCACAACACAGTGGGAGGGCTTTTGTAATTAAAATTTAGGATAGTGATGTGTGGGGACTTCACTTGCCACTAAATAGCCGTTGACTATTTATTATGTCCTTCTCTGACAACTCCATACATGTTAAATCTCAACATAAGCCACTAGCTCGTCCACTTCCATGGCCATTTTCTCTCTACTACGCAGAAAATTATTCTCCAATGCCCAACCTCACTTTGGAGCTGATAGATCCTGCCTTTGTTGGGGCAATAAATCTTTCTTGTGTGCTTTAAGATTCTTCACTAAGGGAGTAATTGGCAGTCTTCTATAACAATTTGTGCTAATCTCGTCTGAAAATGATAAAGTTAATTCCTGACATGAACCACAGTCATTCTTTCTCTACTAAAAAAAAAGCCATGTGAAAACTGGATAATCTCTTCCCATGCAAGTCATGTGTAGTAGAGGTTGTCACAGTGTTCTTCTTCAAGGAGACAGAACTGTTTATACCACCAGGGGCGAAGCCGCGTTTGGTTACCGTGGTGCGCTGGCACCAGTGTGTATCAAAATTTTTTAATAAATTGACTAATACTCATCATGTAATATGAGAAAATTTCATATGTTGCTTGAGTGGTGCACCACCATAATTCTGATGATAGCTTCACAAAGAGTGACATATGTGAGGATGTGTTTCCTGTTTTGTTTTGTTTTTTTGCATAAACTTATGTTTTGATGATCTCTACTTTTATTTTAATTGCTTCATGTTCTTTATTTAACATATATCTAAACCTACAGGTTACAGGCAAAAAGTAAAGGACATAGTACAGGGTGCTCTGTTTCCAGAGGTTGGTGTGGACAAAAGGACTGGGTCTGCTGGTGGAACTGGCGGGCAAGTTGTTGTTCGAGATATTGAACTTTTCTCATACTGCGAGTCATGCTTGCTTCCATTCAGCATACAGTGCCATGTTGGGTATGTTCCGTCAGGTGGAAGGGTGGTTGGATTAAGCAAGCTTTCTAGAGTATCTGATGTCTTTGCCAAGAGACTTGCAAAACCCTCAAAGACTAGCTAATGAAATCTGTGGTGCACTGCATGCTAGCATCCAACCTGCTGGTGTGGCTGTTGCTCTGCAGTGCTGGCACATTCCTTTGCCAGAAAACTTGGAATGCAAGACTTTGCAAGGCTGGATTAGAACTTCACACTTCATCTCGCTCTGGGGTTTTTGAGGCTGAAAGCAGCACTTTCTGGAGTGACTTCTTGGCTCTTCTTAAGCTTAGGGGCATAGATATGGAGGCTGAGGACCATTCTATGTCTATTCCTTGGTGCCCCTTAAGGTCTCATGAGGCTCCACTCTCTAATGGGCTCTGCAAGAAAAGCTCAACTAATGGCATGGTTTCTGCAGTTACCTCAATGCTGTTATCACTTGGAGAGGACCCTCTCAGGAAAGAGCTTTTAGGCACTCCTCAGCGTTATGTGCAGTGGCTGATGAAGTTCAGAGCATGCAATCTACTGGATGTGAAGCTGAATGGATTTACACTTAGTAATGTTAGCTTATATGAGAGACCAGGTGGAGGCACAACTGATCATGGAGCAATCCGATCTGAGCTGCATTTGCCATTTTGTGCTCAATGTGAGCACCATCTTCTGCCCTTCTACGGAGTAGTTCACATTGGGTACTTTGATAATGGAAGCGGAGAAGGCATTGATCGGTCGCATTTTCAAGCATTGGTTCATTTCTATGGGTGCAAGCTTCAGGTTCAAGAAAGGATGACAAGGCAGATAGCTGAAGCAGTTTATTCAGTTTCACACAATGGGGCCATGGTCGTTGTTGAGGCCAACCACATTTGCATGATCTCAAGGGGGGTTGAGAAAATAAGGAGCAACACGGCAACAGTTGCAGTTTTGGGCCAGTTTTTGACCGACTCTTCTGCCAAGGCATGCTTCTTACAGAATGTTTTGGACACAGCTGGTTCTGCGTTATGAACCGTATCGCTAGAGAAGAAAAAAAATGCTTGGTTGGGAGTTACTATCCAGCAATGGTGTCTGCCAATTTACTGGTCTAGTATGATCACCACTGATAATGTCCGTAGCTCTTCTCGGGTGCAAATTTGTCACCTGGAAGACTGTACCGTGGAGAGGATGTCACAAGAAAAGCACCAAAGGGGTTTTGGTTCTCTTGTGTTGTACCATGTCACTTGTACGGCACTTCAAATAAAAAGAATAGTAATAGTTACAGCCGTGCCAAAAAGGATATAGTTATTCTTACGGTTAGATTGTTTTCGAATTGTCCTTTGTTGTTTGAAATTTTAGTGGAGATCACTCCGGCTATTGTTGTACTGTTGAATTTATGCTGCACGCCTGTGCTGATAGAGATCAGTAAAGAAAGTTACTCAGATATACTGTGTATTCCATTGGCCAACGGAATGCCATACTGTACGTTCTTGCAAGTCTGGCGATACCATCTTTTGTGGATTGAATCAGCTTACAACTTTGTGTACTACAAAGTTTGCCGGGACTTGCTCGACGTCTTTCGATGGATCACGACTTGTCATATGCTCTTGTTGAGTATAGCTGTACATGGTAGCTCTGTGTAGCGGCAAACGCCCGCTTTCGTGCGAGCGCGGTCACCACGCCCACGACTCCACATCGTGCGGCCGAGCCAGTTATGGCGCCCTGCGTGGTGAGCCAAACTGGAGCCTTGTAACATGTATATAACATTCACAGAGTGCAACACGAATGGTTGTTGGCTCCTATTTTAACAAGGTATCAGTAGTCTGTGTTTTCCTCTTCTCAACCGCTCGCTAGAGCTGGCCGTGTTCGTCGAGCTCTCCTCTCCACCGGTCTTCCTTCTTCCGCTCTTCGCCTCCACTGCCTTCTCTGCTACCATCCTGCGCCATGGTTGGTCGTGATGCCAATCTCTCTTCGATGCTGACGTCTCTGACATCTCTTCCCACACTTCATCTTCTTCTTCTTCTTCTTGCGACTCCTTCACCGGATCCCTTCCCACCGTTTATACTCCCCCGACCGCTGTCCTTCAGACGGTTAACATCAAATCGCATGTGCCCGTCGTCCTCGAGCTCACCGAGCCGAACTACTCCGAATGGCGCACTTATTTTGATGCGTTCATCGGCAAATTCGGCCTGACCGAGCACCTCTCCACCAAACCGACCGCCGATCAACGCCATGATGGCGACTGGCGCATCTGGATCAATGTCTCCTTAGTTGGATCTACAACTCTGTCGCCAAGGAGGTCCTTGCCGTCGTGCGCGCGCCTCACCCAACCGCACATCGCGTTTGGTGCGCCATCGAGGAGCAGTTCCACGATCATGAGTTGCACCACGCCGTCTATTTGGAGGCCGACTACCGCAATCTTCTTCAGGGCGACATGGACATCACGCAGTACATTGGCAAGCTCAAGAAGTTCTCCGATGCTCTTCGTGATCTCGGTCAGCTGGTGTGCGAAACGAGCCAAGTGCTCAATCTTCTCCGCGGACTGAACTCCAAATATCGTCATGTCGTGCCGATGATCACGAACAAGCAACCGCCGCACACTTTTCTCTTTGCGCGGTCCTATATGCTCTTGGAAGAACAATATGATCGCGAGCACTCGAAGACCGCGACTCAGCATGCCATGGTGGCCACTGGTGGCGGATTTGGAGCCGGTGCGTCCAACTCCAACTCCGGCACCACCACCGCTCGACCTCCTCCGGCACCGGGCTCCCACGGCTCCAACGCGCCACCGCGGTATGACAACTACCACGGCAACAAGAAGCGTGGTCGCGGACATGGCGGCGGCACCTCTGAGAATTGGAACACACTATGAAAAGTAAAAGATGGAGAACTCCGAAAATTCCAGGCGACGCACCCAAGCTGCAGCAGGATGATCACACCAACCACACAGATCCACAAGGATCCGGAAGATAGTCTTCAAGACGAAACACTCAATGGAATCACTATCTAGGGTTTCACGAGCGGCGGCTCAATGAAGGAATAACTACACGATATAAATCCAATCTAATCTCGTACATGGGTAAACACCCTGGCTATAAGGCACGCAGGCCAGCCAAACGACCGCTGCTGGAACCAGACTCTGACTCGGAGCGTGCAACATGGTTCCACCCAGTGACCAAAAGACTGTAACGCAAACAGACCAAAACTCAAGTGCATGCAAACACTCTACTTTTATACGTAGAGACCACTATATATGGAAATAATAATAAAATAATGTGGTAAGGATGCTAATCATGATATTAGGATTTCCAATAACTAATTAAATAGGTATAAAAATCCACGTACTCAAGTTGGCCTGTCCTTTATCTTCACGTGCATTATCTCTCTATACACATATTGACTTGATTTATTTGCTTGACTATTTTCTTCCATGCCAAAACCCGTTCCTTGAAAAATAAGCTTAGCTTCCATGGTCGTAGTATTAGCTAGCATACCTTCCTTCAGTCTATATTTTTCTGCTTCAAATAAAAATGAACCAAATTGAATAATTTGTGGAACCATGGGCTCATCACACGGGCCTAGTACGACTGCTACAAGGGCCTAGTACGACTGCTTTGCTGCTTTCATCATGAAGCTCGGTTTCAATGCCATTCGCTCGGATTCCTCCCTGTTCGTCTTGCGCCATGGCCCAGGGACCGCCTATTTGCTACTCTACGGTGGACGACATTGTCCTCACGGGTCCAGCTCCACTCTTCTTTAACACATCATCGATCGTCTCCGTGCCAAGTTCACAGTCAAAGATATGGGCGCGCTCCATTTCTTCCTTGGGGTCGATGTTAACGCAGCTCTGATGGTTTTCATCTCTCCCAGGAAAGGTATGCCACGGACATACTCGAACGGGCTGGGATGGCTAACTGCAAACCTGCTCCTACGTCGGTGGACTCCAATGGCAAGTTGTCCTCTATCGCAGCATCGTCGGCGCTCTTCAATATCTCACCATCACATGATCAGATCTTACTTTTGCAGTGCAACAGGCTTGTTTCCATATGCATGATCCCCGTGTACCGCACGTGATGACGTTGAAGCGAATACTTAGTTATGTTCGCGGGACTCTGTCGCTCGGCTTGCAACTCCGCGCATCCAGAGCACTGGACGTCATGGCGTACTCCGACGCCGACTAGCAGAACCGTCTGAATTAACACACTAATAGAGGCATTTGTCTTCCACCAGACACTAAGTACCCCTAAAGTGGGCTAATTCAAACAGTTATGTCGAGCACACCCAAAAGGGGGAACTCGAAAATCCACATTTTTCCATCAGGATCATAAATAAGAGAAAAACTTACAACATTCTTAACAATTTCTTACATCACGGGATTACAGGAATATCAGAGTTATTCATAACATATTTAATTTAACAGCGGAAATAAACAATTTTAGAATAACATGAGTAAAACTTGATATTACAGATTCTCATATTTTATCTTGCAAACAATAATAAGCATATGGTAAAATATTGCAGCGGGAAATAAATATTTATTTAGAGACATGTTTAACGTGTAACATGATTCAACATTGACCAGGATAAGCAATTATACAAGATGTAATTGCTAGATGTAAATCTTTCCTTTCTAAAATATTTTTGTGAGGGTTATAACAATAAACTACAATCGCAGCGTAAGGAAATCCTCTCTGAGCCCATTAGAAGGTCTCCACACACAGAAGTCAGCGGGAAATAATACCCTGAGTGCTCAATTATACTCAACAAGACTTACCCGTCAGGAGGAAATAAAAGATTCTCAATGATATGCAAGGCTTTTTGAGTTCGCTAGGTTTGACTTGCGAGAAGCATCACTAAGTTCATCCCTATTTAAACTTTTATTAGCAGGCATCTTGGTTCATTAACCTACTAGTTCTAGGTAAGCACATGTACTACTTTCAAGCAAGTGGTAAGCAATCAGATTCATTTTATCTCTTTCCAGTTCCAGTTCTTACTACGAAACTAGACAATAGCCAAGCCATTACCATCTCAAATAGGCGGCGATTCGCGAACTGATATTCCCAGCTGGGTACCCCGAAACACACGTCCCGTCTACACCCCAGGTACAAGGCAAAGAATAGCTCACTCAAATCTTGTCCGAGGCACACATATCCCCGTCCAACTTGGACCCTAAGCCCCCACGTGCCGACATTATTCCTCGATAGTGGTGCTTAGACCTCCACCTCTCTCTGCCTTCATACAGCCGATCCGGAAGAGTTGGAAACCCAAGACAAGATAGAGCTCGCTTTCCAAGCTCCCATACGCAAGTATGTGCTCGGGATAAAAGTCTGTGACACTGGCTAACATCTAACACGAACAGTTCCTAATCGATACAGGCGGAACAACTACAACCAGAGCCTCGCTCAGGTGCCAAACCAAGTCCAATCCAAAATACCGTTCCCCCTGGTCTTCAATTATTTTCCACATGTATGTCTCATGTGATAATATAAGATAATAATAATAACAATAATATTTTCCTGTCTCTCACGAGTGACAGTCAATCACTCAACTTCTACCGGAGCCTATAGCATAGCATTCTACACGATCCTGACATATTAGTAGGACTCAGAGGATAAGGATATTTATGCATGTGGTTTTCATTTCAACTCCTCAAAACTTAATGCACAGCAGTTATATTAAAGGTGCAAAAGGTAGGGGTTATGAACTGGGGCTTGCCTGGGTAAAAAAAATAATAGTATGAACAAGTTAGCATTTCCATCGCCATGATACGATCACCCTTTTGCACCATCTTTTGTATCAACACCAAGTTCTCCGATTGAGCCATCGACTTACCACCGGTCCCTATATGAGATGCATAATGCAATGCATGCCTTAATCAACCAGACATAGCAACAACAACTTTTAAAATAAGGACACACATGCAATATTACTAAGTTAACCCTAATGGCTAACTCAGTAAGCAAACCAGCAAGCTCACTAAATATCAAACTCATCATGCCATTAATCAATTTCGTAAATTGGTGCTATGATTTTATCCTTATTGATGCAATGGAACTTGAGTTACCCTAGCAAACCACTTTACTCGGAATTACAGAATGTTCATTATAATACCAGAAAACTATTACAAAAATTTAGACCTTTTATCATGTATCAATTACTCACGAAGAACCCTACAATAATTGCAATAACCATATTAAGCATTTTTAAAATGATTTATTGAACCTTAATATTATTAAAGCCATGCCTAAAATAACTATACCATTTGATATATAATGCTTTTATAAAACCAACAAAGTGGTTTCATAATTGTTGGACACTTATACAAATTAATACGATTTATTGAAAATCAGATCAGAAAAGAAATGAAAAGGCATTTTGAAATTCATCATCAGAAAGGAAAAGGCCAATTCGGCCCGAGCCAGCCCATCAGCACACAGCGCGGCCCACGCGCGCAGGAGAGTACGCGCGCTCGCGTGTTTTCCGGAAAAAAACCCTGGAAGAATAATAAATAAACTCGCAGTGCTTTCACTATTGATTCCTCTCTCAGATCCTCACACTTAACCCCCTGGATCTCCTCAAATTCTAAGCTCGAGGTCCCCGATCCCTTCCCCTCTTATCCGACGGCACGCCGCGGCATAGGGCATCTACGCCGGCGCCTAGCGACCCGCGCCGACCTCACCGAAGGGCCGACCCACACCAGAAACCCAAGAACCCATCCTACGCGGCGACTGAAAGACGGAGGCCAACCCGAGACGCACGTCCGCAGGGCGCGGCCGTTCGCGGCGGCGGCGCGGACGTTCCGCCGAACTCGGCGCAAGATACGACCAACCAGCTGGCTCTTGAGTATCAAGGACTCACCAGGAACACTAAAAGAATGATTCTTGGGGACGAGGAAGGTAGTGTAGAGCTGGCCGCGTGCGTCCCGAGAGTACGGCGGAGCTCCGCGGCGGGCACGCTAGTGTCTCCCGAGGCTAGGAGGCAGTAGAGGTTCAGAATACGCGCGAATGTAATAGAGCAGATTAAGGGCAAACGAATGGTGCAGCTGGTTGAGCATGAACAGTACCGAGGGGAGAGTATTTCATCCCGACTCGTTCACGGCCAAACATGACCGACGGCGAGTTCTTTCCTAAATTGGAGCTGTAGAAGCGTCACCCAAGGACAAGGAGGGGTCTATTGGGTGGCTGGTTCCGAGAGGAAACCGCGGACGCGACAACACTGCTTGAGTGGACTCCTCACTGCCGACGCGACAGTAGCGACTCTGCGCGCCGAGCACGTGCTCCCGAGGACGAGCGCGACGTCCGGGGCACTCAGTGACGCAGACGGTGCAGCGATTACAGACGACGAAACCTTGGGTTAGCAGCTTTCTCGGATATAAAACCAGGGCGCGACAAAAGGAGTGAAAATACTCCTCGCTGCGACTAGCCGACGACCACGCGCAGAGCGCGCACGCCCTGCGTCCGCGCGGCAGCCAAGGCAAACAGGGCTCGGGGCCAACCTTTACAGGCACGACCGAAACAGGGAAGACATGCTCAGCAGCGCGCGACAAGGAAGACAGACAGCGAGCAGCAACCACAGCGCGCGCACACAGACATGACCAGCGTGCACAGAGTGTGCTCTGGCCAATTCAGCGTCGCGCACGATTTTTAAAGCGGAGAAAAGTCGATGTCTCAAGAAGCTAGAGTCTAAACTAAGCTCACATTCGCAAAGGAGGGATGTTGAATGGCAGATATGAGCAAAAACATGCTACTGCTGCCTAGCCCAAAACTACAGAGTAAATTCACTAACTTTGGCATGCCACACTGGTTCAAACATGAGGAAAGAGGCTACGTCAAAAGGAGAATTTGATTGCCAAATCAATTTTTGAAAGACCTGAACCCTTATTTAACCAAGTCATTTTTCAAGAACAAACATTTCATCACCATCTATAAATTTTATACTTCAAACTTTATTTAATAACAAAGTTTGAGTTTTTAATGTTTTGCGAAATAAAAATTAAGTTAAATATCGTATTCGATAGTTTTTGGAATGACAATTCATATTGTATTTTCATTATTTCAAAATACAAACAACATACATGAACATATATACATATATGGTGCATTTTATATACTCCCGGGAGTAGTTACTCCCACCTTCAATAAATCACATTGTGTATGTGTGCATACTATTTTATCAGTTTGAGTATGTTTAGATACTCAATTTAAGATACTTTAAATCTTAGTATACAAAAAATTTTCAACAGAACCCATACTTTTAAATATATTACTAAAATACCACTACACTAGTATATTAAAAAGTATAATCACATACTATACGGATAACAAAAAAGTATAACAACATGCTACTCTAGATAGTTTAGTTTGACCATATACTCCGTCTATATATATATTTTCGGACCATAGATGATCTGAATCTAAAGATATGGACATAGAGTAACTACTCTCTGAGAGTAGGAAATAATTTCCCCATATATATATATATATATATATATATATATATATATATATATATATATATATATATATATATATATATATATATATATATATATTAGTGTGGAATTTCTATCTACCATGGGTGCTCCCCATGGGGGTGGTAGCTCTGGCCCCGCATCGGATGTGCGCCAAGTGGATGAATGGATGGTGTGATTGCGTGTTATTATGGCCTTTAGATCAGTAATTGGAACTAGTCAAAAAGTTGTGACACTGGACATAATGAGACTAATGTTTGCATGTTGTCCTTTGCATGGACATTACAGCGAATCTTTAAGCCTACTTTGATTGGAAAAAGTTGCAAATACAACGAACGTGTACGTCGAATTGCAACACAACGGGATCTACGCATTATGGCAAAACAAACACAAGCTTGAGTGTGAATTGTTTCATTGGTTGCTGTGACCCCCGTCGCTGTATATGGACGTATTATTAACTATGCATCTGCTTGTCATTGCTACGAACAAAGACGGCCGTGTGCTTGTGATGATTTGTGGCTGTGTGATTTATTACAAATTAAATGATTAGTGCTGGTGAATTCAACAGGCCGGCAAACTGCATGAATTAGGGTGTGAACAAACAATGGTCGTACTTATTAATGATCTTGGTAATTATTTGTGTTAGTAATTACTATGTTGTATGAGGGATGTGTTAACGTGGGCTGATTTTCTTGGTGTCCGATGAAGAATAAGGATACTTTTGGGCCTGAGATTAGGCTGCACGTATCAAAGGCTAAAGCTAAGCCATATACGATGCCTTTGAATGTGTAAGTCCTGAAAAAGTAAGTCAAGAAAAAATGCAACTAAGGCTCCGTTTAGATCTCAGTTGCAGTTGCAATTCTGCACTGTAGCACGTTCGTTTGTATCTAACAACTTTTGTCCAATCATGGCCCAAGTAGGCTTAAAAGATTCGTCTCGTGATGCACATGCAAAAAGTACAAACATGCAAACATTTCGTCTACATTTAATGTTCCATGCATGTGCCGCAACGTTAATGTGACTAGTTGCAGTTACAATTTGCACTGAATTTAAACAGAGCCTAAATTCATGTGATGCATGTGCCTTGCGTCAGAAAACCATCTGTTGGGGCTGCATCGTGTAAGCAGAAACAGATGGACAGACCTGGCCAATGATGGTCAGACCGGGCTTTTAAATCATGATGGGCAACTGGTGCAGGGTGCACAGGTCCGTGATTCGCTAACTAGCACGAGGAACATATCAGACCCAGCGACCATAGCAAACATCGGGAGCAGTGACAAGCTCTGTCTGATTTGACAAGGCAAAAGTAGTAAAACCAGCCCCAACCCATTGCATGCCTTGTGGGTAGCTACCCTGTGAGAGGGTAGAATACAGCGTTGGTAGGAAAATATTTCTGATATATATAGGATTTTTATCAAATGTAAAGGCACACAAATGTGATGCTCATGACCTGATTTAAAAAATAGTTTAGCGCGTAACGCCGGGTGTTACACATATGGCTACGATAGCTTCTTGGCGAACTCCTACACTACATTTCAGCTATTTACATGTCCTCAAATCCGATGCATCACAAACGCACAAATCACATTGAGCTGGACATTTTCCTCCGCGAACGCGTCCAGGCCGGCGATCTGCGTTTCCTTCATGTTCCAACAGGACAACAATACGCCGATGTGATGATAAAGGGTCTTCCGACCACTATTTTTTTGAGCTTTTCCGTTCCAGTCTTTTGTGTGACTCCTGCTACCAATCAGATTGCCGGAGGGGGGAACCGCCCGCCATTGTGCGAGAGCGGTCACCACGCTCACGACTCCACGTCATGCGGCCAAACCAGTTATGGTGCCCTGCCTTATAACATGTACTGTATATAACATTCACATAGTGCAACACGAATGGTTGTTGGCTCCCATTCTAACAGCTCTTGCCATGGTGTTGAAATTGGAACATGATTCTAAATGTACCCAAAAAATAAAGTAAAAGAGACATGGTTCTGGATCTGATCTCTACGTGCTGGTAGCGCTACTGGAAACACATGATTCCAACGCCACGACCTTTCGGAATTTGGAGCCGGTTTCACCAGTGCTCGTGCTGATTTGTTGTGAGAGAAAAATACTGTTTCGTGGATAAAAATAAACGCTGATTGGTCAAAAGAATAAGCTTGGAGTATTAACATTTAACTTGTAGCAATGTAATAATATATAAGCTATTTGGATCTAGAGCAGGTAACGCAAATGAAAGTGGTTTAGACACGAGCTAACGTTATTGGTTTTATCGATCGCAAACAGGAATGAATCATTTTCTATTACGTTTATGTTACTGTAGACGTTCCCAAACAGGTTAATAATGTTAAAATAGGTTGCAGGACACTAACAATGAAGTCACTTTGTAAGCGAATACCAAAAATAGTCGATTCGGAAAGGATTTTTCAGTGCTCCCTAACAAAATGACTTCACTTTCAGTGTTCCGTAGCTAATTTGATCACATCTAGGTTGCGATATACTTTCCACCTCTAAAATAATCATGTTTACCTTCTTTTTGTTGCGATGGCCCACATCTTCGCGTCTATGGCTTCATCTATATATCCTATATATTTTTTATTAATTTCTCAGAAGAAGCTACATTTTTTTATGCCAATCTCTACGTAAGTTACGCTCTTAAAAAACAAACAAAAAAAGAGAAAAATGGCAGCTCGTTACTCATGCTTGCATTTGTTCCAGACATCTAGCAAATATTGAGTATTACGTAAATAACTGGAAAATAGAGGAAAAAAAAACAATCGTATCCTCGTCCATCAATTGGGGATTTTGAAACTCCCAAAAAACAATCGAGCCTCGATTAGTGCAAAGGCCGAAGTCTTCGGAAGATACGATTCTTTTGAGCAAACATGCATGTGTCTACCCCAATCGAGGATTACTCATGCTAAGAGCAGGTATAATAAGGTGGTTTAGTCGGCGAGATGGCCTCCAGGTCAGCAGAAAAAATACCACCTTAGGAGGGAGATTACTCAGCGGGCGTTTAGCTTATCGCCGACTGAATCACAGATTTCGAGATAAAAAGCCTACTTCTACCTGGAAGCAGCCAGTATACGTGCAGTGCTCACTACTGTAATAACAAAGCATTAATTGCTCTTGGATTTAATATAGATCTCTCGTCCAAGCTATTATACGAACGGGCTGTATGGCTTACTTATCTGACATGGCACATGTATTTTGCCGGCAGCAGGCTAAACCATTAACCTTGCTCTAAACGTTTATGAAGGCAAAAAGCCAAGGCCTACCCTAATGGACTTTCCGCTTGCCTTTGTTTCGGCTTGCATAGATACGTACGAAGTAGTATGTTGCAAGCCTTGCCACGCTGGACTGTTGAGCGTCTACCGGGGTCAAAGTTTTTCTTTGATGGGGTCTAGGCTTGCCAAAAAGTTTGATGGGGTCTAGGCTGGTTTCCTCTAAAAAAACACTTATTTTTAAGTTCTAGAACAGTATTTTTCTCTTAAAAAAAATCAGTGATAGCTAAAATCAGCTAAGCTTATCCGCTGCAGGAACAGAGCCTATGAAAGGCGCGGCCAGCTTCGCCCAATGTCTGTACTACCTGACGGCCCCCTGTCCAATTCTGCTACGGCTCGCGACCGGCTGGTGGGGGATCACGCGACTTGGGCCTGCCCAGTGCCCACCAACACCAGCGACGCACGCGTACACGGTACACCTAACCGACTGCCCCCGGCATAGCCAAGCGCCACTAGACACGGAACTGCCGTAAGAGACTGCGTCACGTCACGTACTTGACACTGGTGCTGGTGCTTCTTGGAGAGGTTGCTAGAGCGGATATCGGCCTGTTTAGGAGCAAAATCTTTTGAAAAATAGTACTATAGCAGCGGAGAATTTTCTCAAATAAAAGTCCAATCATAATTTAATTGGACTCAAAAAATTCATCTTATGGGTTTGTATAAACTATACAAATATGTAAAAGATTTATTTACTACACGTGTCTAAAAATTGATGTCTTTTTTTTTGAATTTCGGGGTTGTTTAGTCAGAAAAATTTAGGTTCTGGTACTGTAGCATTTTCATTTTTTTTGACAACTTTTGTCCAACCATAGATTAAGTATACTCAAAAGATTCGTCTTGACATGTACATACAAAATGTGCAATTAATTATTTTTTTATCTATATCTAATGCTCCATGCATGTACCGTAAAATTAATGCGACGGAAATCTTGGAAATTTTTTAGGAAATTTAGGAACTAAACCGAGCCTGGGAAGGGATGTACCCAGGGACACAGTAGGGTGGCGGCGGCTAGCGTGGGAGGCCGACAGCATGCCAGGCGCGAATTGGATTCGTGACGGCATGAGAGAGCCAGAGACTGACGAGTCGCTTTCTCCCGCTCTCCTTTCTGTTCAATTCAACGATGGGCGGCTTCTGTGGCTCGCCACGATCGCTCCTCTGCTCAATGAATTCTTCGGATTTTCCCCCGCCGGCCGCCGAGGTCAGAACCGCCGCGCCGATGCGTTCCCGGTTCCCAAATTGGCGGGCCAGCGCCCAGCGCCCAGCATGCTCCTATACCAGTGCAGACTGCAGACTGCAGTCATGGACGCCACCAGGCAGTCTATTGGACCGCAGGATCACGAGGCGTGGAACGGTAGTTACACGTACGCGCGCGCCCGTCACGAGTCGGCGGTTGAGGCTGAGGGTTAGGCAGCATACTTGATGCCATACGTTCATACTACAAATATCAAGTTGTATTATGCTCGATTTCAAATATTGGAGTACTGTTAGTGCACAGTTTTCTTTAGTTCAAAGGGGCAAAAAAAACACAGTTTTGTGCATGAGAGTCGTGTGGACGTACTGTCAGCTACGACTTGCAGCAGCAGCAGCAGCCAGTAGCCAGCGTTCCACGCCGTGCTTCTATATAACGCTAACGCCGCCTCCAGGCCGTGGTATACAACAGCGGCGGCAACCGGCGCAGCGTGTCCCGGAGCATCATCATCATCACGACCCGAGCAGGCACCATGGCCCCGGTGAGCATGAGCAGCAGCGCGGTGCCTTTCCTCCCGACGGCGGCGTCTGGGGAGAAGACGCTGCGCGCGTCGTTCGTGCGCGACGAGGACGAGCGCCCCAAGGTGCCGCACGACCGCTTCAGCGACAAGGTGCCGGTGGTGTCGCTCGAGGGCATCGACGACGGCGGCGCGCGGCGCGCCGAGATCCGCTCGCGCGTGGCCGCGGCCTGCGAGGACTGGGGCATCTTCCAGGTGGTCGACCACGGCGTGGACGCCGCGCTCGTGGCCGACATGGCGCGCCTCGCCCGCGAGTTCTTCGCGCTGCCGGCCGACGACAAGCTCCGCTTCGACATGTCCGGCGGGAAGAAGGGCGGCTTCATCGTCTCCAGCCACCTCCAGGTACCTAACGTACATGCGTGCACACGTAGCTCGTATGGTGCATGTGCGTGCTGCTGACTTCACGTATTAAGCGTGCCAGGCAGCTGGACTTGTGTGGCTAGCTGTACCTGTACAGTACGTTCTTATATACGTACTGTACTGTTTTTTTTTAATAAAAAAAGCTAGAAGATTGAACACACACGTACACGTACGTACTCATGGCTTTGCAGGGGGAGGCGGTGCAGGACTGGCGTGAGATCGTGACCTACTTCTCGTACCCGTTGAAGGCCCGCGACTACTCGCGGTGGCCGGACAAGCCGGCGGCGTGGCGGGCGGTGGTGGAGCGGTACAGCGAGCAGCTGATGGGCCTGGCCTGCAAGCTCCTGGGCGTGCTCTCCGAGGCGATAGGCCTGGAGACGGACGCGCTGGCCAAGGCCTGCGTGGACATGGACCAGAAGCTGGTGGTCAACTTCTACCCCAAGTGCCCGCAGCCGGACCTCACGCTGGGTCTCAAGCGCCACACCGACCCCGGCACCATCACCCTGCTGCTGCAGGACCTCGTCGGCGGCCTCCAGGCCACCCGCGACGGCGGCCGGACCTGGATCACCGTGCAGCCCGTCGAGGGCGCCTTCGTCGTCAACCTCGGCGACCACGGCCACGTGAGTTGTTGCTAGTCTCCGTCCGTCCGTTTGCGGCGATGCAATGATGCATGCATATATGACCAAAATATGAACGTGCGTGCGTGTGCAGCTCCTGAGCAACGGCAGGTTCAAGAACGCGGACCACCAGGCTGTGGTGAACTCGGAGTGCAGCCGCCTGTCCATCGCCACGTTCCAGAACCCGGCGCCCGACGCGACGGTGTACCCGCTGGCCGTGAAAGACGGGGAGGCGCCCATACTGGACCAGCCCATCACCTTCGCCGAGATGTACCGCCGCAAGATGGCACGCGACATCGAGCTCGCCAGGCGCAAGAAGCAGGCCAAGGACGAGAAGAAGCAGCCGCAGCAGCAGCAGAGTGCCAAGGAGTTCGCCGTGCCGAATGCCAAGTCCAAGCCTCTCGACGACATTCTTGCCTAATAAAAGGCGACCGATCCATGCATTAATCAGCGGTTTTGCTGCTGGATGCGTGCGGTTTATTTACAACAACATAATAATGTGTGTGGATCCCCGCAGCTACGAGCGTGTGGCAATTAAGCTCTGTGAAATTAATAATGTGTGTGGAAACTAAAACTGAGGAAGCGCTGCTGGTGCTAGTGTGATATGGGTTCCCTTCTTCTTTCATCTCTACAACTAAAAAGGTTGGAATGATATCGTTAGATTACAGCTGATCGATTCACCCTGCTCGTAATCGCCCGGCGCTAAACACCCGCCCCTGTCGGCGGAACCGTCGCCGCGCATGACGCCCATCTCGCCCCGTTCCTATCGCCCTCCTTCCCTTCCGTCCGCACAGCGCAGCTTAGAATCGGCGTACCGCGCTTCACCCGATCCGTACGCGCACCACGAAAGCCACCTCGCCCTTGCCCCGCCAACACCGCCGCTACCCAGCAGTGGTTGCCAGCCCACCGTAACGCCGCCCCGCCACGCCCATCTACGGCTGCACAGGCCCACCTCAGGAGGTCCTCCGGTCGTCGCCGGCCCCCAACGCTGGCGAGGCCGCCACCCTGTTTCGTCACGTCGACGCCCTGTCCCTGTGCAACCTCGTTAGTTTCGCCACCGGTGGCTGCTGCATCGATCTGCTCATGTGTCCGATTTCCAACTGGAGCCAAAAACCGACACGACGCTGTAGTGGACGAGGAGTTGGTCTTTCGCTCCTTCGTCCTCTGGAGCAAAGACCTGCGGAGGAAGCGGCCACGGATCAAGGGCCTGATCAAGCAGCTAGAGCAGGTTATGTTTGAATCTTGCTGTGGATCTTTTGAAGTTATCTGAAGCGAATGCTTCTCTTGAAGGAATATTATCCTCTGTGCCGGAAGAGCTTATGCAAGTTTATGCTGACAAGCAAGAAGAATCTTCTTGAAAATAAGCAGATTTCTGCCCTCAATCAAGATGTTGCTGATCAAAGGAGACAGCTTAATTATTGATGATGAATTGGCCAAACTGCTAGCTGTATTAACTTGTGACGAAAAGATGAAGCAGATCGATGACCACATTAAATCAGCTTCAGTTTGAGCATGCCAGGCTGATGGCAGAGTTGCACACTGCACACAGGTCCTTCTCAGAGCTGTGTACACAGGTTTCTGAACTGAAGAAGAGGTAGTGAAAAAGCTTGTGATATCCGAGAGCGCAAAGGGATCGCAGTGGGAGGCCATCAGGTACTGCAGGTGCTACATTGACATGGAAATTCTCTGGGAGGTTGGTTTGCTGTAATTTGAGGTCCCTCAATCTCATGGGTAGCAGAATCAATCGATATTCTTGGTCTCTGCATATTCACTTTGTTATTGCCAGAATAGAGTTTGCGGCCTCGCTGTCAGCGAGGCCATCACCAAATCAAATGATTAGTCAGTCCGTGAAGCCTGAGCCAGCGGAGTGCAATAAAGATTTAATTCGGGTACCGTCAAGGTGCAGCTCTCACTTCCTGAAGGACTGGAAGAAAGTGGTGGATGTGTTTGTGCAAGCTCTAAAACTTGACTGCAAATGTTCAAAGAAAATTACAGATGCATGCACCTAATTATCCTCAACAAATGAGGGGGTTGTTGAAACTTCTGGTCATGTGAAGAAAATTGTCTCACTTTGTTGATATCTCCAGCCGGACCATTATCGTAGTTTCTCTTTTTGTTATGCATAATGTTTTTGCAGGATCTCAATGTAAAAGGAACTTCCGTTGCCTTTGAAGTAGATGAGAAGCTTAACATGAGCTTTATTGATGATATCAAGCTCATTCTTGGTGTGCTTATTCCTTAGTTTCTGTACCCCATAAGTTACTTTTGTTATTGCTCCCTTCCTAATTTTTAAATGAAACACTACATAACATTGTTTTTAAATGGAGTAGTTAATTGTGCTGCTTTTTTAAATATTTGACATAGGGTCTTATGTGATCACACCAATAAATATGTAAAAAGGAAGGGCTCAAGTTCTTCCAAACATTATCTGATCCTATAGCCAGAATGTACTACCCATAGATGGTCTTCGCTTCATACTGGCCGAGGTTGATGAGCTCAAGTGCTAATCATTCTCACCATTTGTCACTTTACCACTTATCAATTAGGTATGTATGGTCAATTCCCAGTGCCTGACTTATGTTTTTCGCCAGTGTTTTCAAGCTTAAGTGTGATCGCCTTACTTTGTTCTCTCCACCTTTTTTGTATTATTCAATTCAGTAGCATGATGGTAGACAATGCTTGGATAGTTAGCCATGATTATTAATGGCTAATGCCTATTTGCTAGGCTAAATTTCACTGTGCCAAGTAGCTTCTGGTAACTATGATCATTTTAGTCAAGTTTAATTTAGGTAGACCAAATGACCATCCTGCATATGGTTTTTAACTTCCCTTCTTTCATAATACTTTGTAATGTTTACCATGTCTCATACACCCCCCCCCTCTGTTTACCATTCAATTAATCTCTGTACAAAATTCTTGTGGCTTGCTGGTATTCATTTGAAGTACACTACAATGCGTCATGTGTGCACTTTATTTATTGCCTTTCATTGCTTCAGTGGCGGTGGTGCACCCATTATCTTTGTATTGGAGTTTAATTATATAAATGGTTGGGTCCTGGACAATACCATAATTTTCCTCAATGATGAAAAATATAACGGGAGACATGGGCAATGTGCAACTTTAAATTACTGAAACACTGTTAGGATCTTGAAATGGCTCCATGAAATTTCATATGTTTCTTCAATGTAGATTTATGTTGTTCAGATTAATTTCAAGCGGGGTAAAACAATTAGCCGTAATCTGGTGATATCATCTGAATCTTTTTAATTAGGTGCAGAGACTATGTAATCTTGAGACTCTAAACCTTAAAATTATGAAACGTTTTTTTTTATAAAATATAACACATGTTTGTACATAAGTTATCGTGATATTATATGTTCCCGTTGCAACGCACGGATACTCACCTAGTCTTTCAAAATGTACTTGTAACGCGGGGTTCCAGATGCATGGACTGTAGTCCAATGTAATTTTTTTTCTTGAAGTAACGTATGTATATGTATTATTATAAGATACGTGATGCGCAGAATGAACGAACGAACGAACTAGAGGCTTGTACGTACGTAATCCTCGCATCACAACGATCTGCAGCTATATATGCAAAAGGAAGTGTGGCGCTGGCCGCTCGCTGGGTAGCAAATTGGACAGGGCAACACAACCTTGTCTGAGCAGAGGAACAAACCTGATGAGGGCACGTTAATTGGATGAACATCCTACAGATCAGCGGCCTAGAACCGATCGTGGGTAGGGGAAAAGTTTGGAAGGGAAAGAGACGGATCTCCTCTCTCTCAGTCTCGATGACTTCAACGTCACTGCCAACCAGATCTCCTCTCTCTCTCAGTCACACTCACTCTCTCAATAGCCAAGAGCCCAAACACATCTTTATCTAAAAAAAAAAAGAGCCCAAACACACTGGTGGTGGTGCTGGCAACGCGGATCCGATCGTCGCTACACAGAAGACAATGTGCCTTCTTAATTTCACGTGTTACGTGGGCTATCTGGTAGGCCTTCAGGAGTCAGGACCAACTCCACGCAACAGGGCCTCCATACACAGCCCAACTTCACGCTGGGCCTCAAGCGCCACACCGACTTGCAGAGCCGTATCGTTGCCATTGACCATTGTCCATATCGGACTCGGGAGAAGAGGACCGTCGTCATACTCATCCATGATTCCATTTTCGTTCCGTGAAAAAAAAAAAACAACATGATTCCAATTTCCAATCCATGGCGTGCAACGTTCGTCCTGAGCGCGTTCCGCCTTCCGCGCGTAGGGTTGCCTGCCCTGCCGGCGCACCTCCATGACTCGATGATGAGACCAACGGGCACGAGATCATCGCCGAGGTTCGTGCCGGCATCTTTTATCATGACGAGGCGGCCGGTCTCCTGTGTGTTCTCCCTCTGACAACGATACTGCGCACACTCTTGCATCGCATCGGCATAGCGCACGCGGCACGCCAAACTCGCCTGCACAACCAGTGCAGCAAACGAAAAAACGTTTTGAGCTTCCTCACGCTTGAGACGCATGCTAGCTGGCTCGTCACAGGGACCACGTGCTGCTGCAGCCTGCAGTTAGCCACGCCTCTCCGGGTAAGATATCTCAGCAAGGCACGGGAGAAACGGGAAAGGGAAAAGAGAGCTAGAGATCCCCGTCCCGCATCCTCCCGTGGACACCACGCAAGAAACCGGCAGACAGGCGGCACGGCACGCACACAGGCTCGGCTTCCGCCTGCCCGGCCGGCCGGGTAGTGTACACGGTGCATGCATGCGAGCTCGGCACAAGCCATCGAAAGCGACGCGCGCAGGCAACCGACCCAGGGCCCAGCCCAGGGGCGCCAGCCCGGCTGGCTCGGATCCGGCGATCGGCGTTTTGGCCTTGGGACTGCGAGAGAGAGCACGCGCGCGCTCGCTGAGCAGCTGTCGCGATCGTCGCTGGGGCGCGTGCATGTGCTGTGCCGTCGCGCGCAGGCTAGCCAGCTAGCTAGGGGATTGCACGGAGCCGCGAGATCGATCTCAGCGTTCGGGACTTGGGGTTGCATTACATCCGTCACGCCCGCGATGGCCGACGACTGTTCGGCTTTCAGAAAAGAAACGCTGCATTTTAACTTATGCATTGCGAGCTGTTTCATGAGTCATGACTACGTACAAAGGAACGCTGATTTTGCTACTGAAGCGAACAGGGCGGCCCGTGAGGCAGCCCGCGCGCGGGCACGGGTGAGATAGTACGGTCCCATGCCGCATCGCTGTTCCCTTCATTTCCATCCATGGCGCCCGCAGAGGCAACGCCTGTCCTGTGTGCGCGCCGAAACCGGGCAAAGCTTTCTGGAGTCCGGACCGTTCAGATCACTCGCGCACGCAACGCAACTAGACGGAGGCCATTAAAGTAGGAAGAGAGCTGACAAGCAGACGGATCGATCACTGGCGGCGGCTGATCATGCGCGAGGCCGAGGCCGAGGGCGCGCCACGACAGCGGCGTCGTTTTACGTCATGAGGTCTCCGAAAAGTGTGGGCGATCATGCCTGCGCGGCTGCGCCCCCTGGAAACCGCGAGCGGAACGGCCTGGTTTCCCTTGCAATCCGTTGGCTCCTCGGAGCTGACAGCGGAATTGTGCATGTGTGCGTAGTTCGATCGACTTGGAGCTCTCAAGTCTCAGCCGAGTCATGTGTTGCTTATGGGTGATGGCGAGGTCCCAACGGTCTGAGGTCGATGAGATGAAAGATGTGCTAATCAGCTAATGGTCCTATAGGTCTAGGGGCTAGGATCACATGCACCTGTGACAACCTGAGTAAGGATGGAAATATGAAAATGATATCCGAATTATCCGCATTCGTATCCGTTCGAATTGTATATATGGATATCCGTATCCGTATCCATTTTAAAATAGATGTCAAAGTGGATACATCCGTATTCGTATTTTAGTGTTTTCTCTATCCGATTCTAGATCCGTATTCGACAATATCCGGCAATATCCGTATCCGAATAGAAAATAAGGGACCATAAACTTATTTAAAAGTTTTCTCTTCAAATAAGTGAACAATTATTTAATTTTATTATTACTAATAATGCATGTAACATATTTAATAGTATATATAAAATTAAATTAAGTATTAATTTTAAATTAGTAATGATACATAAAGATTAACTAATTTTAGCACTTTTATAATTTAGGTTAATCTAATATATTTGTCCTTTTAAATTATTTTAATCCTTTACTTTATTTATTTATTGATATAAATTATTTTATATAAATTTAAAATTTCATAATAAATATTTATATAAATATAATATTGATTGATATATTTATTTATTAAATATATATTGGTAACTAGATTATTTTTTGTGCTATCCTTCTCTATGCTATATACACAAATGCTTTATCTCTAGTTTTACATAATTCCAATACTAATTATAAAGTAAAATGGCTATTTATTTTCTACCATTTTTATTTGAACTTATTCATTTGATCTATTATTTTATTCAATATTATCTCTTATAATTTAGTTTACTTCGCTCTTAGAGATTAATTAGAAGTGTACTTTCATTTAGTTCACTTTTGTTAACGATGTACTTAATAATAAAATTTTATTCATGTATGTTAAATTTCATAATGTACGTTTTGAGTTAGATCGAGTAAATATCCGATTTCGGATCCGCATTCGAACCATCCGTTTTGTATTCGTATTCGAAAAATATCTGAATCCGTATTCATATTCAAATTAAAATGTGGTAAAAGGTAACATCCGGATTCGATTCCATACGTATCCGATCCGTTTCCATCCTTAAACCTGAGGCACAAAGAAGCAGCCGGGTGGTGGTCACGTACGGCCTAGTGAGCTCACCACCATGACGAGCGCCCCCACGGCGCTGGAGCTGCTGGAGCAGGCAAATACAGTACTACTTACGAAATATGCCCCGGCCGGCTCTCATCTTATCTTATGTTCTTCGTTGCTTCTAGTCCGTTTCCCTTTCCGCCTTCCACGATCCACTAGCCCTCGACGTACGTTCTGCATGTATACGATTCACGCACCTATATATTGCAGCCACGATTTTCTCCTGGTGAAATTAACCTTTACGAGTGACACGAATTGTACGTGGCAGCCTTAGCCCCAGGCATGGTCCTGGGCGGCTGGGCAGTGCCTACATACTGACCAGTGACCACTTTACCACACCACCTATGAGTACACGTACAGATGACAGATCACACCGCGCGTCGTCGTGTACGAGAGAAAACAGGCTCGTGTGAGTGCCAGTGTTCCACTGCCGAAAGATCATCGTGTGGAGCGAGTTTTCGGAGAAAGAAGATACTTGAACTCCTCACGTCACGTGCACAGATGAACAAGAACATACTGCATCTGCATCATGCGTTGCATGCATGCAGCACGGAGGAGGGATATCGGTCGATTGGCTGCCAGGGTGACGTACTGACGTCTCCGGTTAGCTGGGCACCGCGAGCACAGCGTGGCTTCGGCGTTCGGTGTCGCCGTGTCGGTGCGGTCATTCCAACATACATGCGCACGATGCCGTGCCCAGTTGGACCTGACCAGCATAGATTAGGGAGAAGTACTAATGCCTGCCAGCTGAGAGAGAGGGCCTGGCTCCGGCGGTGAACAGCTGTTCTACAGTATTTTTCTCTCACAAAAAATTAGCATCAGCACTTATTTTCAGCGATTTTCAACTTCAGCGAACAGAGCCGCAGTTTGCAGGATTCCGGATTATTCGTGGTCTGCTAGCTGCATGTCAAGGAAAGGAAAGCAGCTGAGATACACGAATCTGTACGTCCTGATGATACTAAACTGGCTAGTAGACCGCGAGAGAACTCAAAAGCACAGTCTATCGGCGTTCCGCTGGGTCAGTTCACAAGTAACTTGTTCTGATTCTGAAATTCAGGGTAAATTGTGTTCTGAATCTGTCCTGATGGTAAATTGTTCTTATTCCGAAAATCACAAGTAGGAAATTGTTTCTATCAAAATCTGAATGTTGTTTCCCGTTCTTTTAGAGAATGAAAATAGCAACATGCCGTGAGGCCCGATCTAGCTAGCGAGAGACATGGATGATGGTCCTCCCTGATGACCCGGTCGGTGACCCCTAGCGCTACTAGTGGCATAGCCAACGATTTCTAGCGGCATTGAGTTCAGAGCTGCCAACGGACCACGTATAGTAGATGTGAACAAGGGAAACTAGGATCTACAGTAAGCACAGGATATCCACCCATGCCTTTGTGCTGGAGAGTGGAGAGACATATGGTGTGCGTGTACATATATGGCAGCAGAATCAGCAGTCTCAGCACAAGCATCCATGGTGTTCTCTGAACTCTGTTACTCCCTTACTGAGCATGCATATACTTGGCCATACAGCCCGAGGCCCGACAGCCCGACCCGAAGCATGACCTTTTGGCCCGACACGAGCACGGCCCGGCCCGAGGGGCGTCGTGCTCGGGCTGGCCCGGCACGGGGCAACAGGGCCGTGCCTGGGCCGTCACCCATGCCCACGGGCTGGGAACGGCACGGCCTTCTACCACTGGCCCGGCAGCGGCCCGGTCCACCCCACAGCCTGCCCCAGCCCCGTCCCCCACCCCATATAAAAAGGGGATGGTTGCAGCGCGCGCCTCCTCCCTAACCCTAATCGGTGGAGTGGAGAGGCCGAGAGGGCTCTCGTCCCCGTCATCTCCGACTCCCATGTCTCTCTCCCGGTCTCCCCTCTCGTCCTCGTCCCTCCTCCACCCCATCAGCCCACCGGCCGGTCCTCATCCTTGAGCGCGCGGTGGGTCTCCTCTCCTCCGCGAGGCTGCCGGGGGGTGCGTCCGCCGCGGGTTCCTCTCCCTCTTGAGGCCGCGCGCCCGCGCCTCGGGAAGTTGGGAGCAAGCGAGGTGTGCCCGAGCTTCGTCCCGCCGCCGCCTTGAGCTCGACCCGCTGAATCCCTTCCGGTGCGGCGGCGTCGAGCATACCGGCATTGAGCGTGGTGGGCGGCCTCAAGCACACCGGCGTCGAGCGGCTCCTCCACGCCTCCTCCGGATCCTGGCATCCAGCTCCTCTGCTCCACGCTTCCTCAGGATCCCATCCTTCCCTTCCTCCTGTTTCGGGCTGCGGGCTGGCCCGACCCTCGCCGTGGACCGTGCTTCTCGGGCCAGCACGACCTAAAAAATGGCCCGCAGGCCCTTGCTTGGGCCGATGGCCAGGCACGCGGCACGCAGAGGCACGGCACGAGAGGCACAGCGTGCCGTGCCGGCCCGACGCCCTGCGTGCTGTGCCTGTCCCGTGCCCGTACCGGGCCGGCACGATGGCCATCTATAAGCATGCATTATTGTCCTGTACAGGCAAGGCAAGACCAGACAGCACTCGGGACCTTTGAAACGGCTTGTCAGGTCAAGCGATGAGATCATGAGAACGCTTGTAACTAGATGCATCACATTGTCGTCGTCGCTTGACTGACCATAATCAACTGTGGTCACCTTTTGAGCTCTGGCTCTGCGTTCCTTCGATCTAGCGTGTTGCCGCCGGTTCCCGGTAACTTCCACTCCGGTAGAATTTCTTTTTTTGTGTTGTCCGGGCACGCCCAAAACAGTTCTAGGAACCATACCTCAAGTCTTCAGGCAAAACCAGTACTGCAGAGATGTTGTATGGCTGGATCATATAGTCACATAAAACGGGTTCACCACCTTCGACCCGTGAACCGGGTTCGTCGATTTCGACCCGGGTTCATGGGTTCATTTTCGACCCGAAGTGTAAAAATCTCCCACAAATAGCGTACCACGTACCGCGACCTCGTACCTCGACCCCATCGACCCAAAAACTTTGTGACTAACTGGATCCATGTGATTGACCTTGAATCCTTGACAGCGGGGACCGAATCCTATAGCAAGAATTAAAACTTCCCTCTTTCTCAGAAGCTCCGGTGGAAGATTTTCGGAACATGTGGCAAGATAGGTACTAGTACTGTACTACAGAGATAAACCATACCACAAAGCTTCAGGCAAAATAGGTACTGTGAATAAAAAAAAAGGGTACTGCATAGATCCTGTACGGCTTAATCCATGTGATTGACCTTGATTCCTTAATAGCAGAGGACCCAATCCTGTAACAAGGACTAAAACTCCCCTCTTTCTCAGAAGCTCCAATGGAAGATCTTCAGAACATGTGGCAACATAGGAACTAGTACTACAGAGATGTATTCCTGGTGGATGTTCACTAGAGTGTTATTAAAAAGAAAAAGAAAAGAAAAGAAATGTGGTAATTTTGTCAGTGTTGCTTATCCTTCCTGTGATGTTTTTCTCTACTATTGTTTTGAGCCCTAGGTCACCTATCCGTTGAGAGTTAAAATGGGACCGGAAGATCCTTGAGTTGACCCCAAATGTCGTCCGCAACTTGTCCTTGGAGTGAGAGCCTAAAAAGGAGCGGCAATTTAGGTATCACTTTACACACTTCAGCCTGCGATGTCACCTTCATGTGATGTCTAAAAATTTTAGAGAACATAAAGATATGTCGATGTCTAAATATTCAATAATATTATTTTCCCAGAGAACATAGAGGAGAGAAGCAAAATTTTGTTTTATTATGCCGAATATTTTAAAATGCTATAATACTTAAGGTCTACTTGTATCACAACCTCCCAAACAACATCTGGCTAGGCAAGTCTCCTAGGGTATGACAGTCCAACGTCTAGGAGCCTTGCCTGGTCCAGACACCTCAGCGACACCACCAACCAAATAACCCTTATAGTTTGGTGCCTATTTTCTACTAAGAGATCTACTATAATTTTTATGATATCATTAGCACAACATGGAGGACCTACTTTTTAGTTCATGTATAGTACTTTTTAGTAGTATTAAATGTTGATTATTTATAAAACTAATTATATATGAATGCTATCACACGAAACGAATTTATTAAGACTCATAATCTATCATTGGTGTTTATATACGGTAGCACCACATTATCAAAACATTAACTATGTAGGCTTAAAAAAGTTGTCCTAAAAAAATAGCCTCTATATGAGAAATTGGTTTTTGTTAATTAGCCTATATTTAATACTGTTAAATAGTATATAAATATCCGATGTGGTAGAAACTACTTTTTAGTCAAGCAAAGCAAGCAATCCTAAGAAAAAAGAAAAGAAAACGAGCTAACGAAAAACATGTCCGCCTGTGAAACAGGACTGTGTAAACATCAGTCACACTCACACAGCTCTCAACGTTTCACTTTCACCCACGGATGCGGGGTGCGGTACTCTGTACTCACTCCTACCCAACAAGTAGGCAGTACCAATGTGCCAGGCAGCAGCTGCAGCACCCAGGAACGACGGAAAACCGCTTACCAGTAACGCCACGGCAGCACTGGCACACAGCCGGCCGGCGTCGCCTGCGGTGTCCCGGTCCGGTGCACCGTGCACGTACGTACACGTACGCACGCCACGGTTGCACCTGCACTTCACACACCAAAAACGACGCGCCTGGGCCAATCCCTACAGATTTCCGCCGACTCTACTGGCCGATGCCCAGCGATGCGGCTATATATATGGCCACCCCGTCCTGCCCAGCTACGCAACGCCAGCTTCCTCCCAAGACAAGAGAGCAGCCGAGCAAGCTACTCGCCCGTCCATTTCCCGTGCCTCGATCCAGCTCGCCGCACGACGTCGCTGAGCATGTGCAAGGTGGCGATCACGATCCCGTACCTCGTGTGGCTGCGCCGCGCCGTGCGGCGGTGGCGGTCCCGCGGACGCGCCGCGGACGCCTCCGGCGGAGCCTCCTCCCCGCGTCCCTGCACCGCGGTGCCTGCGGGGCACGTGGCGGTGCGCGTGGAGGCCGGCGGCGGCTCCGGCTCCGGCGCCAGCTCCACCACCAGGCGGTTCGTGGTGCGGGTGGCGCACCTCAGCCACCCGGCGTTCCGGGAGCTGCTGCGGCAGGCGGAGGAGGAGTACGGCTTCCCGGCGGCGCCCGGGCCCGTCGCGCTCCCCTGCGACGAGGACCACTTCCTCGACGTCCTCCACCGCGTGTCCTCGTCGTCGGCCACCGCCGCATCTTCCTCCTCCTCCTGCTGCGGCCTCGCCACGCGGCGGTGCGCGCGCGGCGACTCGCGGCCGCTGCTGCACGGAAGAATAATGGCCGTGGATCAGAAGCTCGTCTGGTGATTGATTCGTTCGTCCGTCGGCATCCGTTGCCTGAACGGATCGAGCCTGCGTGCATGTGGTATCCGATCGGTGAGGGTGACGGGTTTCTACAAGACTGAAACTTGTAAGTACGAAATCTCGTGGCCATTGCGCAGCGCGAGCGGAAAGGACGAAGGCCTCTCGCCCGGCTGACGCGGGCGCAGGGAAGAAGGGCAGCAAAGCAGCCGGCAGACTCGCCGCGTGCATCCCGTGCGGCGTGCGCCATGGAAACAGCACTACACTACCCCGGCTACCGCGACGGGCCCATTATTGTTAATAGCAGCTAGATGTATGAATTTAGTTAAGAAAGCCTACAAAAATTAGTGCGAAAAGTGTTTCCTGATGATTTTGCCCCATGATTTTCGATACGTATAGTATTTCCCATGTACATTAATATATATACTGCTATAAGTAGCTCGATCAAGTGCACATGCATGCTCATTTGCAGCTTTGCCAGAATAAAGAAAGAATTACTCCCTGTAATAAAGCGTTTTTTAACTTAATCGTGCCTTGACATGCATGTGTTCATGACAACTGTCCCTCTCAAAGGCTAGGATTTATTATATTTTATATTTTTGTTATATAAAAATAACCCTAGAAATTTTCTATGTTTCAATGAACACTTAGTTGTAAAGTGAAGAATATGTCCTAGTCCTCTTCATTGTGAAGATTATGTAATTTTTAATTCATGATTTCTATTTTTAATTTCCAACCTATAATTGAATAGGAGATTTGGTAGTCCACGAGAACAAGACTACAGTCTACAGCTACAGAGCTACAAATGGATTAGAAAAATATCTCCCTAGATTGAGGGCGCAGAGAGGCTCTGAGGCAGACGTGGTCATGAGGTCATTCGCTATTGGCCCTGTCGCGACTGTCTGATTAGGCAGTCCCAATGGTTAAAACTACGTACAGAGTCTAAGAGAACCAGGTCAGTAAAAAAAATCACACGTTGACATCACCTTCCACGATGCAAGTTTGTTGACATAATAAATATTAGCTGTTTTTTTTCTTTGTCTCTCCTTATTCATCGCTCCCTCCGCTACTCTCTCTTGCTGTGGTTGTTTTCCAGCCACACACGAAAAGGATGCCGCACAAGAAGACGATACTCTCTCTCTCCTCTGATTCTTTCCCGGCCACACACGAAAACGCTTCCAGGCGGCGAAGCAGGCAGCCAGCAGAGCAGCGGAGCAGGCAGCTGTCGGCGAGCGCGCGAGTGCGGTGGCCGTGCGGACCGGCGCGAGCACGGCGGAGCATGCCGGCGTCAGCGAGCGCGCGAGCGCGGAGGCCGCGCGGACCGGCGCGAGCGCGACGGAGCAGGACGGCGTCGGCGAGCGCGCGGACCAGCGCGAGCGTGGCGGAGCAGGCCGGCGTCGGCAAGCGCTCGAGTGCGGAGGTCGCGCGAGACTACTCGAGCGTGGCGGAGCAGGCCGGCCTCGGCGAGCGCGCGAACGGAGGCAGCGCGGAGCAGGCGAGCGCAGAGACCGCGCGAACTGGCGCGAGGGCGAAGACACCGGTAGTTTCTTCCCAACGGCGATTTCGTGGTTTCTTCGCGCATCGAATCGAGTGAAGACGCCGTTTCTCCACGAAGAAACCGTTTCTTCCATTTCTCTTCTAATTGAGTTGCCATTGGCATGTCAGCATTTCGTCTAATAGAGATAGAAACTGCTCATTTATTACTATTCGGACTGCCCTTAGTTCGCAAGCCACACAAATCCAATGGAGCGAAGGGGAGGAGGCAGAGGTGCGACAGAGCCACGACTGATCGACTGATGGGGGAATAGAGGTTGCGGCTACTCTGGCCATTTAGCAGTCGACATCTGCTGGGGACTGGGGTGGCGGTGCTCGTTCAAGAGTTGGAGCCGTGACAACACACGGAGGACAAGCGAGGAGCTGATGCCACTCTTTGTTGTTGGGCTATGTTCATGGACCAAAATTACATGGGCTCATAAGAATTATTGGGCCACGACTAGGGCCTGGGCCCTAGAGGTTTAGGCCACAGATCCACCTCATATGTGTCATGTGCCATAATTAGATTATATACGTGAGATGAGATCAATTTCAATCTAGTTACATAGATCAAACAGTTTGTCGCGCCGATCCTGTAAAACAAACATAGCTCTTCAATTGTGCTGTATTTAGGCGAAATACGAATATACATAATAATATATATTTTAGTAGAGTTTATCTTAATTAATTCTTGAGACTATATTCCAGCACAAATATCCTCGGCTCCTCAAGTATAAATTCCTTGAGTCTATTATTAATTATTATCAACCACATATATTAATATTATTTCCATAGAGGTGATAAATAATTACTCTGTATACAATAACAAATGCTCTGTTTAGATACTAAACAAATTTTTTTTTGGACAACATCAAATTTCCGGAAGCTCTGCTGCTCGACGGGATATGGACACCCCTGGAGCTCTCGCCGAGCGGGACGGAGCCGAGAAGGATGAGCGGGCAAAGATGGAGACCCGAGGTGAGCGGGGCCCTAGCCCCTAGGGTTCAGGCCGAGGCTTCACCGGGCGGCGGCCGGCCACGGTCCGGTGTTGACGTGCTGGCTAGGGCAGGAATAGCGCGGGCGGCGGCGTGCTGGCTGGGGCAGGGCGGTCGTGTGCGGCGCGTTGGCGCAGGGCGGGCGACCAGGGGGAGTGCGTCGAGCGCCAGTCGGTTTTCGTTCCGCGTGCGTGCGAACGGAGGTTCTGTTTGCTGTTTTCTTTTAGAGATAGAGATTCTGTCCGTGTCCGTCACATGCCGATCGTCAAGCCCTTTCCGCGACGACGCTGTATCGGATTCATCAGCCAGTCAGGTTAGAAAAAGGGATTGATTCGGAGTTCGGTTCGGGATCCAATTCTATTCGGACGGTATGCCCTCTCGCCTCGATTCTAGTACACAAATAGAGGTGAGGATCAACGCTAATCCGGACTACCCCTAGGTGAGGAGAGGATTCCAGCAAGACGGAGTGGGACGTCTAGCGATAGGCTTACTCACTAGTAGACTGAAAGGGACGCTATGGCCGCGAGCGGGAACAATACGGGGCCGCCGGAGTCGGTAGATCCGCCGGCGGCGACTGAGCTGATTGATGGGAGCAACACTGACACAGGACACGAGAAGCAGAAGAGCAAGATGGCGGCTGCTGCAGTGGGAGAGGGTTCTGGTGCCTTACCTGTTGCACCCGGCATCAACACCCCACCACTCCCTCTTCGCTGCCCTCCATACCCTAAGTCTGGCAAGCGGAAAGCTCTGCGCGAGTGGAACAAGGAATGCAGGAGGATCTCCAAGCTTGCTGCAAAAGGTTACCTGCTTCTCAACTCAAGATTCAATCTCGTTTCTGTGGTGAGGAACTAACTTTTGATGCATATATATCATGTTTGCCCCTTTCTTCGGATCCTCGTAGGCTTCTTCCTACTGTCATCGAGCCCAAGGACCCAGCCACCGCCGATAGTGTGGCTGTTGGTGGTCCTTATGGATAAATTTTATACCACCAACTTAGACTAAAAAGGGGATTAACAATTATATTCTAACACATATGCCTTTACTACTAACAAGTTCCACTTGTACCCCTAGCATTCATGTTTTACAAGTTTTATGGCATAACAAGTGGAAATACGCATCAACATGGAGAAAGCGCAAAGTCAAATGACGAATCCGAAAAATGCGCAAACAAAGAATACTAAAGAAGCCCACCTTCAAAGCGTAATTGGATCCATCCGCAACCACGGGAGAGGATGTAATACCCCGGGTATTACAGGCTAATTAATTATGCCATGTCATCATGTTTATTATTAAGCATCTGCATATAATTGCGTTTAGGGATTTTAGAGTGACTTATTTATGAATTTTATTGGTGTTGCACTTGAATACCTAATTGGTAAGTAAAATTAAATCAAAAGAAAAATATGAATTTAAGCCCTAATCAGATCCTAAAACCCTAACTCAAAAACTACTTAGAATCAGGAGATGGTGTCTCAACAAAAGTTGTAGATATTTTAAAATGAAACAACTTTTATTTTGGATGTTTTTGAAGTTCTTTAATAGAAATTTAAATTAAACCCTAATTACTGCCTTGAAATTCAGATTTGAAATGCTAATTTGAAAACTATTAAGAATCTAACTAAACTTATTTAATTAAATTTGTAAAGCTCCACAAATAGGACAACTTTTATTTTTGAAGATTTTAAAGTTATTGAGAAAAATCCAGAGAATTTAACAGGATTAGAAATGGATTTCAAATAGTGATTTTACCCCTTTTAAATATCTTCAAAATTATTCAAAATCTAAACTTGGTCCCAAAACCAAAGTTGTGCAGAATTTAAAACCCTACAACTTTTATTTTGGCCGAATTTTGTGTTGCTCCACAAAAACTGGGCAATTTGGCCAAAAACCGAGTGAGAGAGGCATTAAGTGCTACAGTACCCTGCATCCATCACCTGTTCGCGCACAGGCGCGGCCGCCCGCCGTGCCGCCCAGTGCCGGCCGGGATTTTGCTCCCCGGCGTAGCCGCACGTGTGTAGGGCCCCGCGCCGCCTTGGATCAACCTGTCCTCTCCCTTCCAGCTCCTTAAAAGGCGACGGTCGCCCGTTCTCCACCGTTCTCCCCTCCCGGCCACCGTCGTGTCCGCCTCGGAATACGGCGAAATTCGCCCTCACCGCCGCCTCCAGCTTGCAGTCGACTAGCCAGCTCCCTTGCGCGTCGTTTGCTTCTGGTGGTGCGAGCCGTAGTGGCCCGTGCGTGTCGGAACGTTCGTCGCCGTCGTCGCGGGTGACCGGAGCGCCGCCGCAGCCATCCCTCACGCGACCAGCTTGCTGTGGTGAGCCTCTCCTCCCTCGGCCTCCCGTTTGTGACTCTCTGTTTCATGCTTAAGCTCATGCTTGCATCGGTTTCCCACCTTGTCCCATAGGATCGTCGGAACGGGAAGCACGCTGTCGGTGAACTCCATTGCAGCCGCTGTCGTCATCACGCTCGCACCTCAGTACCGCCTCGAGCTCCACCTTCTAGCCGAACTGAAGTCCCGGTGAGCTCCTGAGTCGATTACGCCCCTAACCTTTGAACGCTACCGCTTTGACCTCGCCGGAGTACGGCTTGCCGCCGAGGACGAGCCTGCCGTGCTCGTGGCTGGGCGAAACCCTAGGCCCCAGTAGCCTCAAAACCTACCTCGATGGATGCGCTAGGGTCTTGGGAGTGTGTTGGGCCGGTTGGTTTCGCCGGAGACCTCGCCTGCGGCGAGCTAACGCCGGTCAGAGCCGGCGAGCAACTGGTCAGCGCGTGTGAGAGAGCGAGAGGGACCTCGGGTTAGAAGAAACCAAAGTTCAGGGGGTTATTTGTAAAATGGATGACTCATGTGAATAGTGGGCTTTTGAAAGGTCCTTGTTTGGTTTTGGTAATTGAGTGACAACTTAGGTGGACTAATATGTGTTTAAGTGTTGATTACACAGGTGATTAGTTCATAGGTATATGTGTGTGAGCATCTATGCCATGGAGGTGAAAATGGCTTGGAGATGATGCTTAGCTCAAACATATGGTATGAAGGAGCTAAACGCATGAGACATGACATGGAGTCATGATGGCTAGGTGGAGAAGATCAAGACAAGGCTTCGCGTCGACGGACCGGTTGCAAGTGTGAAGGGCAAGTCGGGTGATGGCTTGGCGCCGATGGACCAACGCAACGGTGAAGAGCAAGCAAGTCAAGGATCGATGAACCAAAAGCCACGTGATGATATGAAGTGGATCGTATCATTCATGAGGTGTTGGTGCATGTGTTGCACCGGCATCGATGGTGTCGGAGACGGTGATCGAAATGGAAAGCGCAAGGCAAAGGTATAACCTAGGGCATTTCCATTTCACCGGTCTAAGGTTGAGTAGAGAAGTGCTTGACCGGATTTAGGATAGATGGCCGTACTATCAAGAGGGGCAAACTTGTTTGCATATCGGTCATCTAGTGCCACTTGAGTGATCTAACTTTGCATACGTGCTAGGATCGAGTGGCGGGGTGAAAAGAGAGAAAATCCTTTGTGAAAATGTTTGTGAAAAGCTAACACACTTGCACTTAAGGTTGAACACTTGTGGTGTTAGCACATTTGCAAAGGTGAAAGGTGGCTTAGATCTCTCTTCCTCCTGCCGAGTTTGCGAGGCAGGATTCAGAGGTTTTTGGCAAAGTAAAAGGAGCGTCGGACTGTGTGGAGGGGCAGCGTCGGACCATTGTGTAGAGTCTGACGCCTAACCATAGTTCTGGCCAATAGCGAGCGTCGGACGCTCGGTTAACGAGCGTCGGACCATTGCCCGCTTCGGTCTGACGGTGGCGAGCAGTGTCGGCGTGACGCGTGGCGTTCGGGAAAGCGTCGGACGCCTAGAGATTCGTCCGACGGCGAGCGTCGGACTGGAGTCCGACGGTTTTGAGCGCTCGGGGAGCTCTCTGGAAGCATCGGACCATGGTGATCATTGGTCCGACGGCTAACCACACGAGAGTCCGACGGTGGCCGAGCTGTGGCCCGTCTGTGAAGAGTCGGACTGGTCCGATGCCTGGAGCTGTGCGCGCGTCGGACCATCGGCTTGAGCATTCGACGGTTGGAAAAACGGCGCGAGAAATAGCCGTTGAGATCCAGTGGCTACGGTTGAATCGAGCTGACACGTGGCGGCCATCGGGAGCGTCGGACCATGGGCTTTGGTCCGACGGTGGCGTGCTGGTTCGGTCCGACGGTCGGTCCGACGGCCGTTTTCAGTTGGCAACGGCTCTTTTGAACTGAGGGCTATAAATAGAGGGCTGTGGTCGGCTGTTGGAGGTGTCTTGCAACTTGGGAATGTGTCTCCCTTGTTTGTGCATGGCTTAGTGCTCTCCAACTCACTTGTGCTCATAGAATTCACATTCGAGGAGTGAGTGATCGATCGATAGTGCGTTGCATTGAGAGATTGCATCGTGTGGCACTAGGTGATCGAGTTGCAAGCCGGTGGTGCTTGTTACTCTTGGAGGTCGCCACCTCCTAGACGGCTTGGTGGCGAGAGGCTCCGTGGAAGCAAGCAAGAAGATTGTGCTTGGACTCCGGAGCAAGCTTGTGAGAGGTTGGAGCTCACCTCGCGGGAGATCGCAAAGAGCATCGCTAGTAGAGCGAGACGTGAAGAGCGACAAGTGGTCCGGCTGGATCAAAGATCTTGAGCTTGCGGGCGCCCCACGTGGGGGTAGTGACTTGTGGTGGGTCACTCAAGCTAGAGGATCGGCGGCAACCTTGGAGCTTGTCTCAACGGAGGACGTAGCTTGTGGCGACAAGTGAACCTCCGGGAAATAAATCACCGCGTCAACATCTTCCCATCCTTCGCGGTGGTTTGCTCCCTTCTACACAAGTCCCTTTTACTTTGTGCATTACTTTACTTGTGTAGTTGTAGTTACTCTTGTGAGACCGGTTAGCTTGTGTAGCTTGCCACTCACCTACTTAGCTTGTGTAGCTTAGAAGTAGTTCTTGTTTAGTTTGTGTAACTAAACAAGTTGCGCTTCTTGATTAGGATTGTGTATCCTTGTCTTTGAGCAAGTAGTGAGCTTAGGTGCTTAGTGCTCTTTTGCTTGCTAGTTGGTAGGAGTTTTCCCTGTACTTAAAGTACTAGTGCTTAGGTTTGTGTGACCTTGCGCTAGAACGGTTTAGGGAAACTCAAGCTAGGCTTGCACCTTTGTTTTTGCTAAGATCTTTTATGAGGTGCATAGAGTTATAGTTAGAGGGGTGAATTGTTGCTAGAACCGAATAGGTTTTATTCCGCTGCGATTAGTTGTTAAAAAGGACTATTCACCCCCCTAGTCCGCCATCTCGACCCTACAGCTTTGGACTGCGGGTTGATTGCTCCGTTGTCCGGGGGGTTTCTGGCAAAATGGCCAGCGCACCGCGCGGGCAGGCCGAGTTGGGCCGGCCTGTTCGCTCGTGGGCCGCCTCGGGCTGAATCCCTTTTCTATTTTTCCGGGGATTTAATGAGGACTTTTCCATTTTGATTTTTAAGGAATAGTACTGCTATTTGTTATTTTTATAGAAATATTTCGGTTGAACTAAAAATCATCAAAATAATTGTGTATGCTCTCTGAAGTATGTAGTTTTTTTATAAAAATATTAAATATAAGATTTGGACACCTTCTGCAGGAACTAAAAATCAGCATACTAATTAATAAATGCAACTTTGGGCAATTTTAATAAATTCCAGATTAATCCAAAAATTATAAAAATTTATATAGCACAGTTTCAAGGTAGAACCTATCTGTTGGTTAAGTTTGGGCTCAATTGGAAACTGTTTGATCACTTGTTAATTAAATATTAGGTTAATTGGATAATAAAATTGATTTAAGTAAATAATCCCTGTAATGTGTGTGATTTTTGATTGATTGGGTTCATGGATCTTTCACCATGGTGATCCTTGACAAAAGTAGTGATGTCACTTGTTTGTTGTAGTAAAGCTGTGCAGCGGCTTTCTATGACTGTTAAAATGGTCGATAAAACGAAATATAAAACACCATTTTGCTTTCTGTAAAACGTTTACAACTTTACCGTGAAGGAAAGTTATACTCCAGGTCTAAATGGTTTACTTTTGAGCATTTCATTCATTATCGGCATACCATGCTAAGCATGCATCATTGCATACGTGTAGTGCCCGTCACCGAGAAAGTCCAAGTCGAGGCCACTGCCGAGGAGGTCACTCCGGAGGTCGTCCAGGGATTCGACATCTGCGGAACTGAGCCCGACCCGACGCTGTACGCAATCCAAGGCAAGCCCCGGTGCATTCAGCCCCACCTTGTGTTCTATAAAATATTTATAACTTGAGTCTATTATTGCATTACGTTGTTAGGAGTTGTTTGTCACCTATATTGTTGCATTACCTGTCTTGATATATATAATACCCCAAAAACCTGTTTAAAAATAACAATGTTCAAAAATGATTAGCCCTGCTTAATCAATCTAGATTTGCATAAAAAGGCTATTTTTGACCTGTGTGAATATGATAACTATGAATCATGAGAAAGGAGAAAGGGACATGAGTCCGTTCGGGGACTGTGTACTTGGGTAGCAGCCCCAATGCATCGTAACCGACGGAAAGGGGTTTTCCGTTCGTTGGTTGTGAATTTGGGTTAGAGTCCCAGTGCTTGACCATCGGCGGGAAAGGGATTTGAAAACCGTTGGGACACTTGTATTTGGGTTAGAGTCCCAATGCAATGTCGCCGGCGGAAAGAATTAGGGACCGTTCATTGGAGGCCTGCTGTGATCGAGACTTTGCAACTAGCCACATACTACGGAAAGCTCTGACTCTGGTGGCTCTACTACTTGAACTGACAACCACGCACAGGGAGTGGAGAGATGGCGAGAGCAGCGTGTGCCCTCGTGGCCGGCGTGCCTGGAGAGGAGAGGAGTACTGTATTCTCGGGTGGCGCAAGACCGGTTCAGGGGTAGAAAAGCCATGGTAGCCGGAGTTGGTGTATGCAAGCTTAAGTGCTACATATGCAGTGTGGATAGGGATCCCCAGCTGGGTACTAATCGGTTCGAATCGTCGTTGCTCCTCGGATATGGAGACTTGATCTTTTGACCTACAACTAAGAAGTGGTTCGAAACTAGGTGTTTTGAGAATATATGAGAATGAATTTGGAATTATAGATTATGATTAAAATAAAATTGAGTAAAATATTGAAATAGGATAGTGATGCTTTTCTGCAAAACCTTTGAACTCTTAGCTCAAGCCTTACCTTAACTGCCTTCAGCCTGCATTCCTGAGTCTCATTCCTTTTTCTTAGTCGGGTAAGTCTTGCGGAGTACCCCAGTACTTAGGATTTGTTAACCCCATGTTGCAGGGATACAGCAGTCGGAGGTTTGTCTCGCCCCCTACTGTATGATAGTGGTCCAGGAAGGAAGTGAGGAGGAGTAAGGTTGAACCCATGGGCAGGGTTCTTATTATTAAATACTTAATTATGTTGTATCGTCAATCCACTGCTACTTATTTTATTTATGGTCTGTAACATTTGCACCTTAATCTTATCTGGACAAATGGTTTGTAATCTAAGTACATTATAATCTTTCCGCGCTATTACTCTGATGTAATTTATTATGAAATGTTGTAATTCTGTAATGGCTGCGCAATGGGATTCCTGTCGGAGGAAATCGGGCGCTAATGTAGCCCGGCAGGACTTTCTAGATCATTTGGGACACGGGTCCGGCTTTCAGAGGTCATTAGTGAAAATGACAGGTGTCTGTGGGCCATGTGATTTAGGCGGTTCTGTTACAGAGGCCCAGGCCTAGGGAGCAACCGACCACCCGAAAGCGGTGGCCAGATGGCGCTCCCCAGGGACCGATCGCCCCCTCAGGTGGGGCCTCTCGGGCCCATCTTCGGAGGCGGTGCTGATGGCGGTTTCACCTCCTTCCAAGTTTAGATGCGCCAAACCGTCATAGTTCCACTATAAATAGATGGTGCTCCATCCCCTTCAAACACACACATCATTTTGGAGTCATCTACCTCACACTTCTCACTTGTATCTTTAGAGTAGTATTAGTAGTTTGTGAGCAAGGTAAGAGCTATCAAGGAGAGCTTGTCTCGTTGGAAGAAAATGATCATCTTGGTATGAATACAATTCGGTCTTTTTCCATGAGTAAGTTCTTATCATACTTATATGATGATGCATATGAACTAGAGTCTATTTATGATTTTGCTATGAGCATAGTACATGAGCTAGAACATAGTTTATGTATCATGTTCTTGACTTGTTCATCATCGTTCTTCATTGTTCATCGAATTAGTATAAATAGAGGAAGAACTAGGAATGAGGTGATGGTTCGTCGTGCTGTCATGGTTGCTCTTAACCTAGCCTGTCAATCCGAAGGGTTGGGGTCCGCGGGGGTTAGGAGTTGTTTCCAAGTATGCAAGCATGGAGCTTGGGTATGCGGAGATCGGCGGATATGTCGGTATCCCATGGGTAGAGGGGTAGGTGGACAGGTGGTGACAGTCCTGTCCATCCCTACCATTCCCCCACGTTCGGATATTGAGTAGGAGTTCGTAAAGTCTCTATCGGCTGGCAGACCAGCTGCGGGGATCTTCCCTATCACCCCAGGCTTAGTCCTGATACTAGAACTACTAATTAGATGATTTGCTAACAGTTCTTTGCATTATTATATATGACCAACGCCTACTCAGTTAGATATATTATTTTATTCTTTATTTTCCTTTTATCCTTGAGGTTGATCCATATGTGTGTCTACTATCTTGAAATCATGTTTTATTCATGTTTACTCTATGCCTACCATTGCACTCAATAAGTGATCATATTTACACCACGCTTGATGCATATTGTCCCTCCTACGAGAAATTATAAATACGACACCCTACTCACGGGTTGAAATGCTACAATGATAGTTCTGTGCGCTTGCGGAGTAATCTTATTTCTTACTGAGCTATCGATTGGCGTACCTAAGTACCATTACTTAAAGATTGTAAATCTTGTGCACCCCACGGCGCCGTATCACAGTTTTGCATATCGTAAGTAATGACGGTTAGGAAGGCCAATCCGGCACTTCTAACTGCTATTATCAGACTGCATTACCTAGGCTGGCGCCATTAAGGGCCAAGGGTTACCTTTTCTGAAGTAATGGTAGTTGGGAACGTCAACTTATGTTTCTAGTATTATTATTAAGGACGGACTTATAGTCTATCTTTAGTAGTGATGCTAAGAAACGCCAACAAGCATTTCTGGCGCCGTTGCCGGGAATGGACTTTTAGTTTATCTTTTGTAACGACATTAAGAAATGCCAACAGTAGCCAGCCCAAGAGACGAGGCGATGGTGCGGGGTGTGAGGCGCTCCATTGTTAGTGTTTCTTCCATGGCACTTGGTACGTAAAATTACCTGATAAACCTGTATCCATGTTGATTGATTCCTCCTAGCTGATGATAAGTTGATAGCTAACAACTATGCCTACTTATAGAAGGGGACGATGATGTTACCTGCTAATGCACTGGCATCGTTGTCGCACACCCGTCGCTGTCGTCGTCGTCTTGCACAGATCCGCGAACCCCCGGCCGCCGTCGCCGTCTCGCGCAGATTGCACCGCCGCCGTCGCACAAGAGCAGAGCGCCGCTGGCTGCGCTCCGTGGCTCCACGCACAGATGCGCCGCTATTGGCCGCGCGTAGCGCGATGCTCCGCAGCTGCTCCCGCTCTGAGGGATGAGGCCTTCGGCTCACCGCTCGCCCCTGTTTTTTTTTTCTGTTGCGCTAACGAAGGAAATGAGAGTGAGAGAGAAGAGAAAGTTAGGGTTTGGGAAGGAGAGATGTTTATATAATTGGATCCAACGACTCTGGTTCATTATATTCTCATCTAACGGTGCACAATAAACGGGTCACATCAGTGCCGGCCCAATAATCGTGCCGTGCCTGGGACCAGCACTGCGGGCCAAAGTTGCGGCCCAGGCATGGCACTAACACCGGGTCGTGCTGTGCTCGGGAAGTATTTTCTCGTGCCGTGCCTGGGCCGGCCCATCGTGCTCCGGCCAAATGGCTAGCTATACCTCTAGCTGGTTCTCTTGCTTTCCTGTTTTCTGTTTCTCATCAACTCGCAAGGCACCAAGCTTAATCAAGCGCAGGAAACACCGATCTAATATTCTAATGGAAAAAGGCACAGTTGGGATCACAGCAGGCACGGACTCATTTTGTTCGTGCAAAGGGGAAGCTTGATTGGGGCCTCGGCGAGAGGCTCAATTCAGCAAAGTGGAAATCTTGATTCTAATAATCCCCAAATCAAGTTTTTAATAATCGTTAAATTCAAAATTCTAGAGTTAAAACCTAATTCCAAAACTAATTAGAATTTGAGGTTAATCCTAAAAGCAAAAAAAGATATATATTTTTAATTGGAACAACTTTCATGTTAAAATATTTTAAAGTTTCTAAACAAAATCTTACGCAAAATCCTAAATTTGAATGCAAAGTTTTAAATTCAAACCATATTTTAAAAAGTATTAAGAATTTGGGGATAAGTCTTAAATGAAAGTGGTAGATCTTATTATTTTGAAAAACTTTTATATTTGGAGATTTTGAAGTTCTCCCACTGCCGGTCCACTACCAAGGCTTTTTTTTAAGAAAGGGATTGTATTTCATTAAATTAAAACCCCTTTTACAACTGAGACCTCAATATAAAATAAAATTACATTGAAGTACACCACTAGGTCCCTATACTTCATCTTGCTCGTATCCAGCTGCGTACACCTCTTCAGGAAGCTCCATCGCAACCATGAAAGTACACTAGATCTGGACTCGAGAAACACAGTCCCAACCAACAGAAGATTCCACAAATATGGAGGCCGCAAAAGAGACGCAGTATGCTCAACCATTGTAGGGAGTAAAGGGCGCCGATAGCATATTGGCCATGTCTTCTGAAGGCTGAACTGAATATAAAATCCGACGTCGCTAGCATCACCACCAGCAACCGGAAGGGCAGATCCGCTGCCGCCGGAAAAACGATCTCGCAGAAGGGAAAAATAGATCCAATCCCTCATCGAAAAGGACTATGCCAACATACCTCGATCTCAGGAGCATGCCATCACCGAAGACGACGACACGTCCACCAACGATCCGGTACGAAGCAAGAAGCCGGATCGAAAACATCAAAACAACCAACCAACTTCAATTATTATGATGAAAAGGAAAATAAAATAGAGAAAAAACCTAATAAAATAGTAAATCTACTAAAACGATAGACCCTCGCTCCTCCTCACCACCGGCAAGGAGGCCGGAGGCGAGGGGAACGGGGGCCAAGCGGCGGCGGCGGAGTCGCCCTTGAGGCGGAAGGGCTGAAGCGGTACGGGTGAGGCGGGGTCTGCGGGGTGTCCACTGCCAAGGCTTGAGCAGCTTGCGAGTCGCTAGGTGCCCACGCCGCAGCTCACACCCGTTGCTGGTTCGTCGCACGCATGCTGCCCCGTTCATCGCACTCATGCTCCTCGCCTGTCCTTGCTTGCTTCCAGGCTATTTCCTGCGCCTTCGATGGAGAGAGCACCTCGATTCAAAAAAAAAAAGGACGGAGCACCTCCAGAACTTCACATGCATGCATGGAGCACTGATACATGCATCGGCATGCATATCCACATGACCAAGTCCTAGTGCCGAGGAGTGATGCGTGCGTCTTCCTGCTCGTTGAACCAGTCCACGGCGGGCGGCTCCGTTCGTCGTTCGACAGAACACAGCAGAACTCCTCGTTCCGAATGGTCTAGCCGCGGCAGTACGAAGGCCAGTTGGTCAGCAACAATGGCAGCAGCAGACGTCAAGTCGTCAGCGTCCGCCGTGAACTCAGGCGTGTCGATGTTGCGCGGCTCCCTGCGTGCTCGTCCGGCGGCGGCAGCAGGCGTCTAGCAGGGCCAACCTGCTCCTCGGTGGTCTCAGTAGGGCCGTCGTACGTGTCATCCCTCCGTACTATGTCGCCATCATGTAGTTGGGCACCGCCGCTGATGCACCTGACGCCGGCTGCAGGAGATGTGCCTCTACCTCCCCGTAGTTGTCGTGGTCCATCTCAACCGCTCGCGGCAAATGAAGAAGATGACGAGGAGCCATCCGTTGCAACCAATTCCAACCCAGCTCTGCCCCGGCATCCGCGCATCCAAGGTGCTGGAGCAGGAGCCCGAGGTGCCGTCGTGCCTTGCCGCGGACTCCCCGCTCTCACCGCAGCCATCAGCGGCAGGCACCCCGCGCCTCCTCGCAGGTCCGCCATCGAGGTCGCACCATGCTCGACCATGCCAATGGTGTGTGGCGTGCCCTCTACGCAGAGCGTTCGCTGGCTGTCCCCGCGAACAAGATGAACAGTACATAAGACAAGGCTTGAAGAAGAGTTCTGGTGGACCGCCGCCGCCAGAAAGGGGTGCCCTAGAGCCGTCACCGCCGCCGCCGCTCCTCATCCACCACGTTGATCCCCTCCTTTCCCCCCTGGCATCTTGCCGAGAGTTGAAGGGAGCGGGGATCCATTGTTTTTAATAAGGTTTTACTAATAGATCGAGTCAATAGAGTTAGTGTCTCTCCATGCCAAAGTACTTGGTACTGGAGTTTTATCTCCTCATTGTAACAACCCTAAAAATCCACACAATCTAAAAATCCCAACCAATTAAAATTTTTCATTTATTTATTGTGAAAACTCATTTTTCTTGTGCAAGCATATAGGTTTCATTATGAAATTGGTAAATAAAGGAGTGTAGTTTGCATTTTAATTCCATTCACATAGAATAATAACTTATGCATCACATTTGGGATTTATTGCAATTTATGTTTGTATTTACTCAATATTTAAAATGGGCAATATATGTATATATACACTAAATTGAAAATAGAAAAGGAGAAAGAGAGTTAGGCCAGCCATTCGTTTCGGCCAGCCGGGTCGCTAAGCCAGCCCAAGCCAGCCCGACCTTCCTCTCCTCATCTCACCGCGCGCGGCCCATGTCGCGGCTCGGCAGCGCGCGCGCGACCGGCACACACACTCGCGCTCGCTGCCAACCCGACCCCGCCTGTCAGCCGCTCTCGCCCCCCCACTGTTCTTCTTCCTCACGAAGGCGACGCGCCTGCCGGGGGTGCCACGCGAATGGCGTGACCCCAGTCCCACAGCCGACAGCATGGCAGAGCCCTGACCCCGCTGTCCCCCTCCTGTCCCCGCCTTCCTTGGCCGCCAAGCGAGCCCGCGTGCACCATGAAGCCCTAGCGTCGAGCGGCCGAAGCCCTCTGATCTACCGAGATCAATCGCGGCCGTCCGCCATGGGAACCTACCAAGCTCGCCTATAAATTGGAGCACCCCGAAGCCCTACCCTCATTTCCCCTCGCCGCCACCGCAGCACAGACCGGCACACCGCACCAAACCGAGAGAGAGCGTAGGAGAAGGGCGGAGCAGAGGAGGAGAAGCTGCCGGAGCGCCGCCGCCGCGGAGCACGCCGGAGCCGGACACGGAGGAGAAGCCCGAGCTGCGGATGAGGAGCGGCACGGCACTGCGATCGCTCTGCACGGCTCCGACTCGCCACTGCACCGCCATCCTAGCTTCACCGACACCACGGTGAGCCACCGCACGCCATGTCCGAACCTTGCCCTGCTTTTGCCATGGCGTTCCACCCTCGGGACGCGCAGGCACGAGCCTTTACCGGCTCGGGAAGATCACCTGCACTATGCACTCATTCGACCGGCCGAAACCCCCGGACTACAAGCTTGCTAGACCGAGAACACAGCACGACGCGTTCTCGGCGGAGCGCGCTCACCACCGACGCGTTCCGACGCCGAATCACCCGTTCCGAGCAATCCGACTAGCACCCGTATAGGTTAGAGCATCGTGGAGCACCGTCACGACCCCCTCGAGCTAGCTACGCGGATCTAAGCGCTAGGGGAAGCCTGAATCGCCTTGGCCGCGTGCGCCGTGACCTTACCGGAGCGCCGCCGCGAGCCGTCGCCAAAAGAAGGTCATGCCGTGGCTAAAGTTCGCCACCAGAGTGTTGTATGCCTCTCTGGCCTCACCAATTTGACAAGACCGCATTCGATTGAACCAATACTTGGTCGTAGCCGCGATGCCGCCTTCCGCCGTCGTCGGCGACACGCCGCCGCCACAACCGAGCACCTTGGAAAGCTCGGTAGCCAAAATTGGTAGTTGGTATACCATCGCCATAGACCCTGGAAGCGTAAACATCTCCTAGAGGACCTCCTTAGCCCGCCGGAACCTCACCGTCGCGACGACATCGCCGCCGACAGGTTCCGCCTCGCCTAAATCCGTTCCGAGTACCCCCGGTCGCCTCGCGCTGCGGAGAAAGGCCGCCGAGGTTCGCCAAGTCTGCCTCGGCACCGCCGCTAGATAGCCGAGCCCTGTCTTGCCGAAATATGGTCATCGCCGCCCTGTCACCGTCCGCCGCACCGGAGAGACACCGCCGCCTTGAACAGACGCCCTGGAACCCTGCTAGCACCGAATCTCCGATTCGCCCGAGCCTCCCTAGGAGAGCTCGGGAGAGCAGCCCCTTCGGCGCCCAAATCTCCGATTCGCCCGAGCCTCCCCAGGAGAGCTCGGGAGAGCAGCACCCTCGGGCGCCCAAATCTCCGATTCGCCCGAGCCTCCCCAGGAGAGCTCGGGAGAGCAGCCCCTTCGGCGCCCAAATCTCCGATTCGCCCGAGCCTTCCCAGGAGAGCTCGGGAGAGCAGCACCCTCGGGCGCCCAAATTTCCGATTCGCCCGAGCCTCACCGGGAGAGCTCGGGAAAGCAGCCCCCTCGGCGCCCAAATGTCCGATTCGCCCGAGCCTCCGCAGGAGACCTCGGGAGAACGGCACCCTCGGGCGCACCGAATCTCCGATTCGCCCGAGCCCTCTGCGGGAGACCTCGGGAGAGCGGCACCCTCGGCGCCCCGAATCTCCGATTCGCCCGAGCCCCGCCGAGCTAAACCGAACTACGCCGAGCACCGCCAAGCTACCACTGACCACCGCCGAGCCACGCCGAGCTACGCCAACTCCGGCAACTCTCTGGGAACCAGCATCGAACACCTGGAAGACGACCATCGGGTCTGTGTTCTGTTGAGGCGCCACTTGCCGCACTACTGGACCCGCGCGCCACGTGGACCAATCCCGAGCTGCCCCTGATTTACCGACCAGTTTTCCCATTTTCAGAAAATAGGATAATCTTCGGAAATTCATAACTTATTCATACGATGTCCAAAAATTACACACCATATATCAAAATTCTCAGGAAAATGAGATCTACAATCTAAGACTATGTTTGTGTGCATTTGGCTCTTTATTTTATTGGATTTTTCTGAAATACTCTATAGGAGTCGCTGACGCGACTATTTCGTGTTCGATTTCAGAGCCGGAGGAGGATCTGACTAAGGAAGACGACCACGAGTACTTCCAAGAGCTAGGAGACGACTACGAAGGTGCCACGTCCCACCAAATCCTTAGATCCTATTTACGCATTGCAAATGACATTATTGCTATTGCTTTATGTTTATGTATGGATTGGTTGCATGGTAGTATATTTGAATTCCCTGCCTTGATAAGACTTTACCCTGCTATCCGCTGTTAGGTTAGCTGCTGCTTAATTTGCTGTTACTCTTCCACTACTTTCTACTTGCTATATGCTATGTGGTGGAATTGGGACGGTGTATAACTGATTATAACCACTGGGAGAGAGTGCTGCGTGCGTCTTGGGTGCGTGGTAAGGGTTGATGTCGACCAAGTGGGATGTGAGACAAGCCCATGGGGCAAGTCGTGCCGGGGGTGCAACCTGGGCATCCCCAAAGTGAGATACCTGTGGCGGGTAAAGTTGTTGAGGAGGTTCTGGGTGGGATAGCCTTGGTGGTTTGAAGCCCGTGGACGGAGGTGCTGTGATAGCACGGGGAGAGTATCCCCTAAGTGGAGATGCCTGCTTGGTCACAACCTAGGATCTGACTAGTGACCGGAAACATCTGGATTCCCTTGCTACTCGCTCGCTTCTGATGGGCGGGAGACGGCTGGACTACTTGGTAGGGCGGTGCCACTACTGCTAGGTTGAGAGGTGATAAGGGTGGACGGTGACGGATGGCGGATTCCCGTACCGTTCTAGATGCGCAGTACCACTGATGGAGCCCGGTACTGCGTCTCCCAGTCTCAGCATGACGGTGTTGGATCCGGAATATCCCAGGGCTGAGTGGTAGGGTGGTACCGACCTAGGCAAGCAAGCACCCGGAATTCTGCCTAGATGATTGTACAGCATCGATGATGGCTAATCTTGTGAGTAGTAAAACCTCTGCAGAGTGTATGGTTGATCGATCGATACATAAGTCAACTTGTTGGCTATGGACCTTTCCTAATGTTTCTGCAACCACTATTAGATGAGAGCATATTTTTTTCTCCCCCTGGATAACATTGTTCCGGCAGTGTACCCGTTGTGGTAGTGTGCCGCTGAGATAGGCCCGAGAGGGAGTTCGGCCTGTCGAATGAGAGTGAGGTGTGGATATGTGAGGTGTGGTGATGGGAAAAGGGATAATGGTGTTAACTGGTGATAAAACTTGACTAAATAAACATTGATTACAGCTGCATAGAAAAACCTCAGCCTATAGGTCTGCTTGTATAGCCTTGCATCCACTTTCCACAAAGCAAATGCTGCATAGGTGGGCTCCGTGGCCAGTACAAATCGTACTGATAAATTTGCTGTCAGGTGACGAGAATGAGTACGACTTCGAGGGAGATGATGACGAGGAATAGGGTCACGTGCTACACTCAAGTTGGCCGTGAAGGATGAATCGCTTTCGCATCTTCTAAAGCTTCTCTGATTGTTGATTCCGCCAGTGTGGCGATGTAATAAATATTTATGTAAGACTTATTTACCGTTGTATGGATCCTGGTGTCAACTGAGATATGGGTAATTTCATGGATTGTCCCAAGCAATCTGTTGAATTACAATTCGAGCCTGTGGATTTCCCTTCGTGGAAATCGAGGTCATTTCAGTTGGTATCAGAGCCATACTTGACTGTAGGACGAGACCCATAGAAAATGGACGTTAGAATAGGAAGCCAGACTCTCTTTCGGTTATATTACCGACCTTGCATTCACTTTTTATGCAATGGCTTATCTAATACAAGGACCTGCTAATCCGTTTCTTGAAACATTTGCAGATGACCAGCCTTGGACCACCACTTCGTCCACTGCACGACGGCACTATCGAGATCCCGATCAATGGGAGAAACCACGGCGGATTTGCCATGGTACTACGCCAGGTGCTGGAGGAGCTGGGAGCACCGTCTGACCAGATCCAGTATTTCAGCCGAGGGAAGCTTGTCGAGGCTGAGAGGTTTGAAGGACCTGTCACTACCAGAGTTGAGACACCCGTCAGCCTGACCCTTCCAGGAATGCCGGTTTTTACTGACTACACTGCTGGAGAGACTGTGGAGGACGGAGTACAGTCTGTCTCCCGCAAGGTGCTACGCGCAGTTGTGTACACAGCATACGAGTACCTTAAGGGGACCCACTTCCGTCTGCTACCTCAGGCCTTGGAGCTGCACCCTGACCCCATCCAGAGGATTCTGTACACCGGCCAGATCGTTCAGGCCGAGACTGACCCTTGCCTACGCACAGTGGCACACCACCTCCAGGAGCAGGACGAGTTCATCAGCTCATTGGAGCAAAGGAGGCGGCGTGACCGAGCACGCATGGCAGAGGTCGAGGACAGTTTGCAGAAAGGGACTCAGACCCTGGAGAGTTTGAGCAGAGCAGTCACTGACTTGCAGTTGGAGATGCAGCGCCGTGATGAGTTACACCGAGCCGAGATCGCCGACTTGCGAGACAAGATCGGAGATTTTGGGCTTCGCAATGACTACCTGAACAGCAGAGTGTTGGAATTACAGAGGAGGCTGGACGACAAGGAGAGAGCACTTGCTGAGAGGGAGCAGAGGAGCAGAGACAGGGTAGTCGAGATGATCACGCTGCGTTCCAGGATCAAGGAGTTGGAGAAGCAGTTGGAGAAAGCCGAGGACAAGTCCACCCGCAACCAAGGGATTCTGATCGACCGCGTGAAGATGGTGGAGTTCCTAAAGGACAAGCTACGGAGGACAGAGACAGCTTGGAAGCAGTCCGACGCCAAGAGAGCTATTGAGGTCCGGAAGGTACAGAGTTCGCTTCCCCCACTGGAGATGGTGAAGCCCCGGGAGGGAGACTTCCGCATACCACCCACTACGCTCAACCTGAGAGCGTGTCCATCTCAAAGGATGCAGGAGATTGAGGCCACTCCAAAGCTAGCAGTAGCACTCGATTATGTCAAGCGCCTGACCATGACTGACGACGAGATCGAGGCAAAGGACAGCCGCATACCCGACGCCGTACTCGACCTTATGCACCAGTAGTTTATGGGACCCTGCGTGGCCCTTAGACTAGTGATACCATGAGTTATCCTGTCATTTGGCTATCTGCGCATAGCACGATCTTCTTAGCAGCTAGGAACATCCTTTATATAATAATAACCATGTGATGAGTGACATTTGGATCTTATGCTTCTTATGGTTCTCTATGCTTCTTTGGTTGAGTGTAGGATAGCATGAAAAATGTTTTAATTCATTTAAATCATTGAAAACATCTAACTCCTACTTAAACAACTACAAGATTATTACTGCACTGAGCACGTACCTAATAATTTCAGATGTCGATGAGACGTTCTGCGCGTTTGGAGAACCGCCAGCCCTCCCCTGCGCCTGCGCCAGGACGTGGGCGTGGTCGCAACCGTGGACGCCCAGCTGGCAGACGTGCTGGAGTTAACCTGGAGGAAGAGCTGCGCCGGGCAGAGAATGCACCGCCGGTGAACGATCCGCCACCGCAAGGCGAGAACGTGCCTCCGCCACCGCCGCCGCCACCGACGTTGGCGGAAGTGATGGCTCAGCAGACCCAGCTGCTAAATGCCATAGCTGCTGGGATGAACAGGCACCACGGGCCACCCCAGAATGACTTCCAAAGGAAACTGGAGGGTTTCCTGAAGCTGAGACCACCTACCTTCGACGGGACCGACAGCGATCCTCTCGCTGCCGACGATTGGCTTAAGGAGATGGAGAAGAAGCTGGACCTGACCACTTGCTCCGACGAGGAGTGTGTTGGGATTGCTAGCCACCAGCTGACCGGTGCTGCACGGGCATGGTGGGACAACTACACCAGCGCTCACGAGGACCCAGCCCGCATTGACTGGGATGAGTTCACCGAGGCTTTCCGTGACCACCACATTCCTGAGGGAGTCATGGAGGCCAAGGAGAACGAGTTTCGCAACATCTCCCAGGGAGCTGACCGGATCCATGAGTACACCACCCGCTTCAACTGCTTGCTCCGCTACGCACCTGCGTCTTGCGTGAGTTCCGAGAAGGAAAAGATGTACTACTACAGGAAGGGACTTCAGACCAAGATCAGGTTGGCTCTGTCAGGGAACAAGAGCTACACTCTGCGTGAGCTGATTGACCGCTGTATTGAGATTGAGAAGGATCGCATGGAAGCACGACTGGAATTCGAGGCCCAGAACAAGGGAAAGAAGCGCCGCTCTGAGGGACCCGCTCGCGCTGCTCCACCCCAGAGACAGCGAACGGGAGCACCTCCGCCTTTCCGGACTCGCCAGGGACCTTCTTCGGGAACGAGCCGTGGTGGTACCAACAGCGGCAACTATCACCGCCCCGCTCAGACCTACCCTGCGCCGACTCGAGCTGTGCAGAACACACCCGCCCCCGCTACCAACACGCCAAGGACAAGCAATTGGAAGGCTCCTGCGACAGCTACAGCAGGCAGTGCGCCCTTCACTTGCTTCGGATGCGGAAAGCCTGGACACCGTGTGGCTGCGTGCCCCGACCTCAACCGCGCACCAGCAGCTGCACAGGGCACACCGAACCGGGGATCTGCTACCCGAGGAAGACTGAACCACATAACCGCTGAGGAAGCTGAAGCTGCACCTGATGCTGTGTACGGTACGTTCCGAGTTCAGGGTAACATGGCTACAGTTCTGTTCGATTCGGGAGCTACATGTTCATACATTTCATCTGCATATGCACGTAAGCATAACATACCTGTAACCCCGAGAGCAAACCCCATCCTAACTAGCTCGCCCTTAGGAACCTTCAGAAGCATTCACATATGTAGGGGAGTGATAATCACAATCGAGGGACTTGACTTTCGAGCTGACCTAACCCTATTACCCTCCAATAGCTTAGATGTCATCTTAGGCATGGACTGGCTAACCAAACACCGGGGAGTGATATCTTGTTCACCTAGATATGTTCAGGTAACCCACCCTTGGGGAACAGCTGTCCGATGTGTACCCCAAACCGAGAGAGTCCAAGCCCTCCTATGTGCCCTGGAGACTAAAGCAGATAAAACAGAGCCGACATTCAGGGATGTGCCAGTAGTCTGTGAGTTCAATGACGTATTTCCAGAGGAGTTGCCAGGAATGCCACCAGATAGAGATGTGGAGTTTGTTATAGAGTTGATGCCAGGAACTGCACCGATTGCCAAAAGACCCTACAGAATGTCGGCTGATGAGTTGAAGGAACTCAAGAAGCAGCTGGGAGAATTACTGGAGAAGGGTTTCATTAGGCCAAGTGCTTCGCCCTGGGGATCTCCCGTTTTGTTTGTCAAGAAGAAGGATGGCACGATGAGGATGTGCATTGACTACCGGAATCTGAATGCGGTTACAGTCAAGAATAAGTACCCATTGCCCCGCATCGATGATCTGTTAGATCAATTGAGTAAGGCCAAGTACTTCTCAAAGATCGATCTCCGATCAGGGTATCATCAGATGAAGATCAGGGAAGAAGATATCCCGAAGACTGCATTTGTCACTAGATATGGACAGTATGAGTGCACAGTAGTCTCATTTGGACTCACTAATGCTCCAGCATACTTCATGAACATGATGAACAAGATCTTCATGAATGAGCTAGACAAGTTTGTAGTGGTATTCATTGATGATATATTGGTTTATTCAGCCACAAAAGAGGAACATGAACATCATCTGAGGACCGTATTGGAGAGGTTGTCTCGCAACCAGCTTTACGCCAAATTCTCCAAGTGCGAATTCTGGCTTGAGGAAGTTGCTTTCCTTGGACACGTACTGTCAGGAGAAGGAGTCGCAGTAGACCCAGCCAAAATAGAAGCTGTGAAAGAGTGGGAACAACCCTGTAATGTGTCAGAAATCAGAAGCTTTTTGGGACTTGCAGGATACTATCGCAGATTTATTGAGAATTTCTCCAAGATTGCAAGACCCATGACCAACTTGCTGAAGAAAGAGATCAAGTTTATATGGACTCCTGAATGTGAGAAGAGTTTTCAGACCTTGAAGGAGAAGCTCACTACTACACCTGTACTAGCCCTGCCTGATATTCACAAGGATTTTGTTGTATATTGTGATGCCTCTCGGCAAGGTTTGGGCTGTGTACTAATGCAAGAAGGAAGAGTGATAGCTTATGCCTCAAGACAGTTGAAGGAGCATGAGCAGCGTTACCCGACTCATGACCTAGAACTTGCAGCCGTGGTACATGCACTCAAGATTTGGAGACACTATCTGATAAGCAACAAGTGTGACATCTACACTGACCACAAGAGCCTGAAGTACTTCTTCACTCAGGAAGATCTGAATATGAGGCAGCGCAGATGGCTAGAACTCATCAAGGACTATGATCTTGAGATCCATTATCACCCAGGAAAGGCCAATGTTGTCGCTGATGCACTTAGCCGCAAAAGCTACTGCCATACCCTCATCACCAACTCTATGCCACTGTAACAGAACCGGCTAAATCACCTGGCCCACAGGCGCCTGTCATTGTCACTAATGACTTCTGACAGCCGGGCCCGTGTTCCAAATGATCTAGGCAGATCTGTCGGGCTACATTAGCGCCCTAAACTCCGCAGGATCACCATTGCAGAATCATCACAGGATTACAACATTTCATAATAAATTACATCAGAGTACAGAAGCGGAATATTACATAACTTAAGTTTACAAACCAGTTGTTCCAAATAGAATTTAAGTACTATTATTACAAACCATAGATAGTGGCGGTAGCAGTTGAATAATTATACAACATTATGAATATGATAACTTGGACCCTGCCCACGGGTCCCACTTTACTCTTCCTCACTGCCCTCCTGGATGATGGTCATGCAGCACGGAGCAAGGCAGATCTCCGATGGCGGTTCACCTGCAGCATGGGTTACAAACCCTGAGTACTTGGGGTACTCCGCAAGACTTACCCGACTAAGGGTGTAAAATGAGACTCAGGAATGCAGGTCATAGGTAGGGCTAGCAGAGGATAAGAATTTGCGGAAAAGCATTACTAAGCAATATTTTATTTTATTGATATTATAATTGTATCCATAGTTCTAATAATCAACCTCAACCATCATCATTCATCCATTTCCTTCATTCGATCAGTTGACCTAGTTGAGAACCACTTCTCGGGGTAGGAAAGTGGATTGAGTCTCCATTAACCGAGGAGCACGTCGATTCGAATCCAGAAATAAACCCAGCTGGGGATTCTAACCACACTGCATATGCAGCACGCCGGCATACATATACCAACCCTTCATCTAGGTCTTTCTATCCCGGAACCGGTCCTGCGCCACCCGGGAGCACAGTACTCCACTCGTCTCCAGGCACGCCGGCCACGTGGGTACATGCTACTCCCGCCATCTCTCCACTCCCAGTGCGTGGTTGTCGGTTCCAGCAATAGAGCCACCTGACTCTAGGCTTTCCACATTGGTATGTGGCTAGGCTGTCCATCTCGATCCAGCACTCCGACAACGAGCGGTCCCTACTTTTATTTTTGGTTCGTGCCTGCCGGGTACCAAGTCATGGGAAACGCCGTCCCAAGAGCACAACACCCGGCGAAACACATTTCCGGTGATACCGACCAGTTCCAAACCATTCCGAAGGCGATCATGCACCGGGACTCCAACCCGAATACACATCAACCAACGGATAACAAGCTCTTCACTTAGTCATAGAGTATATGTACATCCATAGCACAGAAAATAGTTTTTCTTTTATGAAATTCTAATTTTCATTAAGCATGTCTAAGCACTTTTCTAATCATTTATTTATTTAAATCAGTTTTCAGGATAATTATTTGGGACAATGCATCTGGATAGGTTTCAATCAACTCCTATCAACCTAATGCAATAAGTTAACTCGAATTATAAGGAATTTCACAATAGAGGGTTAATGCACCGGGGCTTGCCTTGGACGGAGAAGAGGGTGGGATCGGGATCGGTCCCGCAGATGTCGAAACCCTGGATCGCCTCCGGATTGACCTCTCCCGCAGTGGCCTCGACCTTCACTTCGTCGTTCCCGGTCACTACACGTGTGCAATGATGCATGCTTAACATGATGCAATACATAAATAGAAATGCGATAATCAAATATCAACATCTTGAGTACAACTTTCCTTCACGGAGAAGCCGTAAACGAGATCTCAAAAAGTAAATCGGCATTTTACTTTAAAACCTATTTTTACAGTCATAGAAAGCCGCTGCACAGCTTGATGACTACTACAAAGCACTAGGTTATCAAATTTGCCAAGGATCACATAGTGAAAGACCCTTGGTCTTCCTTCAACCCAAAATCCACACAACAACCTAAATCCATTTCTCCTACTCATTTTATTTATTTTCCCTAATTTCACATGTATTTACTAACTGACCACACTATCTTAAAATGTGCCCAAATTTCACCAACAGATAGGTTTCATCAAGAAACAGCACCACAATTATTTTCATGATTTTTGGACTTACAGGGAATTAATTAAAAATGCACAAACTTGCAAATATTAATTAATCTACTGATTTATTCACCAGGCAGAATATACTGGAAAACCACATTTTATATTTTAACAAATACTACAGATAACATAGAGCATACACAATTATTTTCATAATTTTCCAACCAACAGATTTATTCATATAAAATTAACAAGTAACAGAACTATTCAAAGAAATATAAATAAGAAAAGCATTTGAAATTCGCTGGAAAAATAGGAAAGGCCAATTCGGCCCACAACGGCCCAACGCAGGCCAGGCCGGCCCAGTCGGCCTGCCCGCGCTCGGCGCCGGCGGTTTTGCAAAAGGAACCCCCGGGAACTGAGGAATCAACCCGCGGTCCTATTAGCACTATTCAAATGAGTCACGAGCATTGCACTTAGCCCCCTGGAACTTCTCGTCTTCTAACCCGAGACCCCTGGGCTCGGCTCTGTTTTAACAGAGACGGGAGCACCGGCGGTTCGCCGCCCCTAGCTCGCCGACGGCGAGCCGAGGGACGAAACCGAGGGCACCGACGGACTCCAGACTCCTAGGCGAACCTATCGAGCTACTAAACGACGACAGACGACACCTAGACAAGCGGAAGCCACAGGCGCGGCGGCTCGGATGCGGCGGCGAGCACGTCGCCGGCGAGCACAGACCGAAAGAAAGAGGGGAAAAGGGTGCGCGAGCATCAGGAGCTCACCACGAAGCTGGCTGGCGGGTCGGTGGAGACGGAGATAGCTCGGAGGAGTCGGCTTGACTGCGGCGGCGGATCCCGGCGGCTCGGCACGGCGGCGACTTCGCGTTCCGGCGAACCTAGGGGACCGGGAGGCACACCGACACCGGGATGAGGATCAAGGTGACACGGGGAACATTGCGCGCACCAAACCGAGGCCTAGAGCTTACCCGAGCGAGCTGGAGACGACGGCGGGCTCGCGGCGGCGCTCTGCCCACCCGTGAAGATGGCGCCGGCGTTCCGGCGGCTACGAAGCTCTACAGCTTCCACCGACGGGCGCAAACGACGCGCACGGACCCTAGCTAGCTTTCTACGAGGTGGAGAGGATGGAGATGACCGAAGCACGGCGTATCTGGCCGGGAACCGCGCGGAGCACGACGGTGACCGGGGAGGAGAAAAATGGAGAGGGAGAGACGACCGTCGCCTTTTAGAGGGCAAAGGTGAGGGGAGCAGGCGCGGCGCGACGCGGCGCACGCGCGCCCGTATCTGGAACGGTCGCGGGGGCACGATCCCGACCGGCACGGGCGCCGCGCGCGCGCGCGCGACACGGCCATTGCCGGCCCTGTGCGCGAACAGGAGAGAGGGGCAGGTTACTGTAGCATAGGTCCCTAGGGTTGCGTCGGTTTTTGCCAAAATGCGGTTGATTTTGCATGTAAACTTGAAAAAGTTCAAAAACAAAAGTTGTAGGTTTTGAAATTCTGAACAACTTTGCTTTTGGAACCAAGTTCAAATTCGAAGTAGTTTTGAAACTACAGTAAAAGGGGTAAACTAGGTTTTTGAATTTCAAATTGTATTTTCAAAATTACTTTTGATTTTACACAATAACTTGAAAAATGGCCAAAATAAAAATTGTTCTTCTCAGTGAGCTTTACAACTTCTATTTAGGAAGTTTTGTCAGATTCCAAATAATTTTTGAAATGGTGTTTCAAATTCATTTTTCAATTCATAGATTTGAGCTAAATTCAAATTTTTATAATAGAACTTCAAAATCTCCAAAAATAAAAGTTGTCACATTTTAAAAGATCTACAACTTTCATTTAGGTGTCATCTCAAGATTCCTTCTAGATTTTGAATTAGGGTTTTAGGGTAAGATTAGGGTTTATTCGGATCTTTAATTCGAATTTCTAATTCCCAAATCAAAATCACCTTAAACCAAACCACTCTATGACCCTAAGCACAATCATATGCAGATTAATTAATTTAAATATGATGACATGGCATGTTTAATTAATCCGTAATACCCGGGGTATTACAGCCTTCCCCCCTAAAAGAAATCTCGTCCCGAGATTAGCTATTCTAGAAACTGAAACAAAGTAATGGAAAAGAAAATACACAAGTCAAAATATTTTTACACGAGCTCACAAAATAAGTAGAAGGGTTTTTAATACAGAAGATACTAGTCAGACCATTACATTCATAAGGTGGCAAAGAATTTCGGAAAGTTTTCTGCGAGATAGTCCTCGGATTCCCAGGTGGCTTCATCTTCGGAATGTTGGTCCCATTGGATCTTGTACCACCTGGTGGTTCTTCTCCTGGTAACACGGTCCTTGATATCCAAGACCCGTACTGGATATTCTGAATATGTCAGTTCGGGCTCCAGTACCACACCTTCTACATCGGTCACTTGGTCGGGAACTCGCAAACACTTCTTTAGCTGGGATACGTGAAACACATTGTGTACCTCTGACAGGTGATCTGGCAACTGCAACTGATAGGCAACTTTTCCCACACGCTCGGTGATTAAGAATGGTCCAATGTAGCGCGGGGCTAACTTACCTTTGACTCCAAAGCGATTGACTCCTTTCATAGGTGAAACCTTCAAGTACACATAGTCTCCAACCTTGAATGCTAGGGGTCTACGCCGCTGATCGGCATAGCTTTTCTGCCGAGACTGAGCCACCTTTAGATTCTCTTGTATTACTCGAACTTTCTCTTCGGCTTCATTGACCAGGTCAACTCCATAAAACCATCTTTCACCGGGCTCGGACCAATTCAATGGAGTACGACATCTGCGGCCGTACACTGCCTCGAACGGAGCCATCTTGATGCTTTCTTGGTAACTGTTGTTGTACGAGAATTCGGCCAATGCCAAGCACTCGTCCCACTTGTCAGGGTAATTCAATGCACAGGCCCTCAACATGTCCTCCAGCACTTGATTAACCCTTTCAGTCTGACCATCGGTCTGGGGATGATAAGCTGTGCTATGCAGAAGTTTAGTACCCAATGATTCATGGAAGGATCTCCAAAACTTGGATATGAACTGAGTACCTCGATCAGAGACAATGGTCTTCGGCACCCCATGGAGTCTCATCATGTGTTCTATATACATCTTGGCATAAGTGACCGCGGTGTAGGTATCTTTAACTGGCATGAAATGGGCTTGCTTCGTGAGACGATCCACAATGACCCAGATCGAGTTAAATCCCCTAGATGTCCTGGGCAATCCCACGATGAAATCCATACTAATGTCTTCCCATTTCCACGCGGGAACCGGTAACGGTTGTAGCTCTCCACCAGGCTTCATGTGTACAGCTTTAACCTTTTGGCAGGTGTCACATCTCGACACATACTGTGCAACCTCTATCTTCATCTTGGTCCACCAGAATTTCTGTTTCAAATCCTGGTACATCTTGTTGCTTCCTGGGTGGATAGAGTATCTGGTCAGATGCGCTTCATCAAGAATTTTGCGACGTAGCTCCGGAACTTTTGGAACTACCAAACGATTCTTGAACCATACGATGCCTTCATTATCAATTCTGAAACAATCCGCTTTCCCCGCCTGGACCTTTTCTTTGATATGCCTGATGCCCTTGCTTCCCCTTTGAGCGGCCACGATCTCATCACGGATGGGAGTTTCAATACTGATATTTGCCAGACTGCCCTGTGGAACTATTTCTATGCCCAATTTTTCCAACTCACAGCACAACGACAGATTGTAAGGCCTCACAGTCAAACAGTTGCAATGAGCCTTCCGACTAAGCGCATCAGCAACCACATTAGCTTTGCCCGGATGGTAGTGTACTTCAATATCATAGTCTTTAATCAACTCTAGCCATCTTCGCTGCCTCATATTCAGCTCTTCTTGGGTGAAGATGTACTTCAAGCTTTTATGGTCAGTGTACACATTGCATGTGCTGCCTAGCAAATAGTGACGCCAGATCTTCAATGCATGAACCACAGCTGCCAACTCAAGATCATGAGTGGGATAGTTTTCTTCATGGGGTCGGAGTTGTCGTGAAGCATATGCAATAACTCTGCCTTCTTGCATCAAAACACAACCAAGGCCAGTACCCGACGCATCACAATACACATCGAATGGCTTCTCGATATCCGGCTGAGCTAGGACTGGTGCAGTGGTCAAACACTTCTTCAAGGTTTGGAATGCTGTCTCACACTCTGACGACCACACAAACTTGACTTGATTCCTCAGTAAGTTGGTGATTGGTTTGGCTATTCTTGAGAAGTCAGGGATGAAACGGCGGTAATATCCCGCCATGCCCATGAAACTGCGGACTTGGTGAATAGTGGTTGGTGGCTTCCAATTTAGGATTTCCTCTACCTTACTTGGATCAACAGATACTCCCTCAGCGGAGAGAATATGTCCGAGAAAAGGAACTTTATTTAACCAGAACTCACACTTGCTGAACTTTGCATAAAGCTGGTGCTCTCTCAAGCGAGTTAGGACAATACGAAGGTGGTTGGCATGTTCTTCAGGTGTTTTGGAATAGACAAGGATATCATCGATGAACACGACAACGAATTTGTCGAGCTCGGGCATGAAAACGGAATTCATGAGATACATGAAGTAGGCAGGTGCGTTGGTTAAACCGAAAGACATGACTAGGTATTCATATAGGCCATATCTAGTGGTGAAAGCTGTCTTTGGAATGTCTTCGGGACGGATTTTGATTTGGTGGTAGCCAGACCTAAGGTCAATCTTGGAAAACACCTTAGCTCCAGCCAGTTGGTCAAAGAGTAGGTCAATACGAGGCAACGGATATTTGTTTTTGACAGTAACCTCGTTGAGCGGACGATAGTCGATACAGAGTCGAAGGGATTTGTCCTTCTTCTTGACAAAGATGGCAGGGCAACCCCAAGGAGATGAGCTAGGTCTGATGAAACCCTTATCAAGCAAATCTTGTAGCTGCACTTTAAGCTCCGCCAATTCCTTGGGAGGCATCCTATAAGCTCTACGAGAGATAGGAGCTGTTCCAGGCTTAAGCTCAATGGCAAATTCAACATCCCGATCAGGTGGCAAACCAGGCAATTCATCAGGAAACACGTCTGGGAATTCACAGACCACAGGAATCTTCATCACTTCTTCTACTGAGGTAGCACACAGCCTTTGCACGGATTTCTCCACCTTTCTTACTGGTAGGGGAAGTTGGATGAGAAGCTGAGTTTGACTATTAGGTATGTTCACCCTTACGGTTCTATTCAACACATCAATCAAGACCTTGTGCTGAGACATCCAATTCATACCTAATATCACATCTATATCCTGATTCTTTAGCACTATCATAGTAGTTGGGAACTTATGCCCTCCCAACTCTATGGGCACTCCCTGAACTACTTCTTTAGTAGACATACGCCCTCCGGGCGAGTGTATAAGGAAATCTTCCTTTATTTCCCCAATTGGAATTTCATGCTTGACGACAAAGGTACGATTTATGAATGAATGCGATGCACCAGAATCGAAAAGCGTAAGTGCAGGATGACTGGCAACAGGGAACCTACCCATCATGACGGGCTCTCCAGCAGGAATATCCTCAATCTGAGTGTAATAGACCTGACCTGCTTTCTTGACAATCTTGCCCTTCTGAGCATGCTGCTGATGACCACGATGCTGACCCTGCTGCTGTTGCTGATGTTGCTGCTGCTGACCACCTGGTGCATTCTGATTGTACCGCTTGGGGAAAGGACAGTTGCGTGCCCAATGTCCCATTTTGCCACAGTTGTAGCAAGGATGATTGTAGGTGGTTTGAGGAGTAGTAATGCGAACGCCAGGGGCATTCGGCTGAGTGGCATTTTGCTGATTTGAAGTGTGGGAGGTGGCGGCGGTGCGCACAACCACCTGCTGATGAGGATAAGATGGGCGGTTTTGGTGGGTGGGGTGATAGATGATCTTCTGGCGCTTCTGGCTGCCAGAGAACGCAGGCCTCTTGTTCTTCTTCTTCTCCTCCTGGAGCTGACGGTTGCTTTCCTCAAACGCCAAGGCACTGTCAACAGCTTCGTGGAAAGTGCACTTGAGGTTATTGGACAAGCTGCGCTGAATCTTGTAGTTGAGACCTCTGATGAAACAGGCCTTCTTCTTCTCATCGGTGTTGGTGTGTTCGGGTGCATATTGTGCCAGGTGATTGAACTGCCCCAGGTACTGAGTGACAGTGGATTCATTCTGCTTTAGTGCTAGGAACTGGTCTAGTTTCATCCTCATCACACCCGCAGGGATGTAATGGGCGCGGAAGGCATCACGGAACTCTTGCCAAGTGAGTTGATGTCCCGGATCCTGTGCGGCCAATAGGTTGGCATACCAAGTGGTGGCAGGGCCACGGAGTTGTTGTGCTGCGAACAGAGGCTTCTGTATTTCTGTGCAGTGGATCAAGCTGAACTTCTGCTCCATGGTACGGAGCCAATCATCTGCTTCCAGAGGTTCGTCTGCCTTGGTGAACACAGGTGGGCGAGTGTCAGTGAAGTCAACATAGGTGGTCTCTTCATTGTCGCGGCGACCACGACGTCCACCACGGTCTTGCTGACTCTGAGCTAGCATGGTTGCGACGTTGGTAAGCGCGGTGATAGCCTCTGCCAGAGTGTTCGGAAGTGGTGGTGCTTGGGGAGCACCGGTCCCATGAGCAGAGTTGTCTCCCATCTGTTGGCAAGCAAACCACTTAGGACTTATATTACATAGGTGGAACATAGTAGCACACACAGAAATAATACAATACCAAGTTCATACAATAAGGCTTGCACCCAGGCAAAGCCACAACCCATAACTAAGGTTTTCTAGACAAGCACCTAAGATAGACAAAAGAGAGACTAGCTGACAACTCTAGGCCACACTAGCCTAGTCCTCGTCGACTGCAGACGCGTCACTGTCCTCGAAGTCCTCCTCGAAGTCCTCGTCACTCTCCTCGGAGTCCTCGTCACTGCCCTCGGAGTCCTCCTCAGAGTCTGTCTCCTCGACCTCGAGAGGCTCAACCTCCTCGTCAGTCTCCTCCATGTCCTCATCCTCACCGAGGACAACTCCAAGCTCCGGCTCCTCCTCCTCAGGTGCAGGAATAGGGTAGAGCTGATCATTGAGCTGGTGCACCTCCTCGTGCAAGGCGATGTTGTCCGCCTCTAGCTGCGCGGCACGCTGCTCTGCCCTCAGCATCCTGTCGACGATCGCATCCTCGCGCTCCCAAGCCTCATCCCGCTGCTGCGTCAGGCGGTCGACCTCCCGACGCAGGTCACGGTTGGTCCTCACGTCCTGGTAGTGGTTGCGGCGAGCAACCTCGTACTCCTCCTCCCACTGCCCGACCAACTCCCGAAGTCTCCCGACCTCGGCCTCCAACTCCTCGCTGCTGCGACGGGGTGAGCGACTCCCAGAAGCCTCGCCCTCCCCGGTACGTGGCGCCAACTGGTGGTGCGGAACACCACGCGGTCCTGTCATCTTCCTGGCGGTGAGCTTGCAACGGGCCATCTGGAGAAGGTAAGTGGATTTATAAGTAATACGGGTTAGCAAGAATAGGTTTGGTAACTTATCCCAAAAACCCACTTTTAAGGAGGAAGTTATTTAATGTGTGATTAACATGATGCATGCACGTACTTACGAATTTTAAATTATGCAAGTAAACACATACATAAATAAATAAACTTTTAACATAGGGCTAATAATAATAGCATTATTCCTCATGCTACTATAGCCACATAATATTAAATATAGGTTAAATTAATACTACGGAATAAGTCAAGAATAGAAGCAATTTGGACCCAAAATAACATATTAAGTTTTATGATCCAAAACCTTTTGAAGTTTTCGAAAAGTAATCCGTAATGATTAGCAAGGTAATGCTCTGGTACCAACTGTAACAGAACCGGCTAAATCACCTGGCCCACAGGCGCCTGTCATTGTCACTAATGACTTCTGACAGCCGGGCCCGTGTTCCAAATGATCTAGGCAGATCTGTCGGGCTACATTAGCGCCCTAAACTCCGCAGGATCACCATTGCAGAATCATCACAGGATTACAACATTTCATAATAAATTACATCAGAGTACAGAAGCGGAATATTACATAACTTAAGTTTACAAACCAGTTGTTCCAAATAGAATTTAAGTACTATTATTACAAACCATAGATAGTGGCGGTAGCAGTTGAATAATTATACAACATTATGAATATGATAACTTGGACCCTGCCCACGGGTTCCACTTTACTCTTCCTCACTGCCCTCCTGGATGATGGTCATGCAGCACGGAGCAAGGCAGATCTCCGATGGCGGTTCACCTGCAGCATGGGTTACAAACCCTGAGTACTTGGGGTACTCCGCAAGACTTACCCGACTAAGGGTGTAAAATGAGACTCAGGAATGCAGGTCATAGGTAGGGCTAGCAGAGGATAAGAATTTGCGGAAAAGCATTACTAAGCAATATTTTATTTTATTGATATTATAATTGTATCCATAGTTCTAATAATCAACCTCAACCATCATCATTCATCCATTTCCTTCATTCGATCAGTTGACCTAGTTGAGAACCACTTCTCGGGGTAGGAAAGTGGATTGAGTCTCCATTAACCGAGGAGCACGTCGATTCGAATCCAGAAATAAACCCAGCTGGGGATTCTAACCACACTGCATATGCAGCACGCCGGCATACATATACCAACCCTTCATCTAGGTCTTTCTATCCCGGAACCGGTCCTGCGCCACCCGGGAGCACAGTACTCCACTCGTCTCCAGGCACGCCGGCCACGTGGGTACATGCTACTCCCGCCATCTCTCCACTCCCAGTGCGTGGTTGTCGGTTCCAGCAATAGAGCCACCTGACTCTAGGCTTTCCACATTGGTATGTGGCTAGGCTGTCCATCTCGATCCAGCACTCCGACAACGAGCGGTCCCTACTTTTATTTTTGGTTCGTGCCTGCCGGGTACCAAGTCATGGGAAACGCCGTCCCAAGAGCACAACACCCGGCGAAACACATTTCCGGTGATACCGACCAGTTCCAAACCATTCCGAAGGCGATCATGCACCGGGACTCCAACCCGAATACACATCAACCAACGGATAACAAGCTCTTCACTTAGTCATAGAGTATATGTACATCCATAGCACAGAAAATAGTTTTTCTTTTATGAAATTCTAATTTTCATTAAGCATGTCTAAGCACTTTTCTAATCATTTATTTATTTAAATCAGTTTTCAGGATAATTATTTGGGACAATGCATCTGGATAGGTTTCAATCAACTCCTATCAACCTAATGCAATAAGTTAACTCGAATTATAAGGAATTTCACAATAGAGGGTTAATGCACCGGGGCTTGCCTTGGACGGAGAAGAGGGTGGGATCGGGATCGGTCCCGCAGATGTCGAAACCCTGGATCGCCTCCGGATTGACCTCTCCCGCAGTGGCCTCGACCTTCACTTCGTCGTTCCCGGTCACTACACGTGTGCAATGATGCATGCTTAACATGATGCAATACATAAATAGAAATGCGATAATCAAATATCAACATCTTGAGTACAACTTTCCTTCACGGAGAAGCCGTAAACGAGATCTCAAAAAGTAAATCGGCATTTTACTTTAAAACCTATTTTTACAGTCATAGAAAGCCGCTGCACAGCTTGATGACTACTACAAAGCACTAGGTTATCAAATTTGCCAAGGATCACATAGTGAAAGACCCTTGGTCTTCCTTCAACCCAAAATCCACACAACAACCTAAATCCATTTCTCCTACTCATTTTATTTATTTTCCCTAATTTCACATGTATTTACTAACTGACCACACTATCTTAAAATGTGCCCAAATTTCACCAACAGATAGGTTTCATCAAGAAACAGCACCACAATTATTTTCATGATTTTTGGACTTACAGGGAATTAATTAAAAATGCACAAACTTGCAAATATTAATTAATCTACTGATTTATTCACCAGGCAGAATATACTGGAAAACCACATTTTATATTTTAACAAATACTACAGATAACATAGAGCATACACAATTATTTTCATAATTTTCCAACCAACAGATTTATTCATATAAAATTAACAAGTAACAGAACTATTCAAAGAAATATAAATAAGAAAAGCATTTGAAATTCGCTGGAAAAATAGGAAAGGCCAATTCGGCCCACAACGGCCCAACGCAGGCCAGGCCGGCCCAGTCGGCCTGCCCGCGCTCGGCGCCGGCGGTTTTGCAAAAGGAACCCCCGGGAACTGAGGAATCAACCCGCGGTCCTATTAGCACTATTCAAATGAGTCACGAGCATTGCACTTAGCCCCCTGGAACTTCTCGTCTTCTAACCCGAGACCCCTGGGCTCGGCTCTGTTTTAACAGAGACGGGAGCACCGGCGGTTCGCCGCCCCTAGCTCGCCGACGGCAAGCCGAGGGACGAAACCGAGGGCACCGACGGACTCCAGACTCCTAGGCAAACCTATCGAGCTACTAAACGACGACAGACGACACCTAGACAAGCGGAAGCCACAGGCGCGGCGGCTCGGATGCGGCGGCGAGCACGTCGCCGGCGAGCACAGACCGAAAGAAAGAGGGGAAAAGAGTGCGCGAGCATCAGGAGCTCACCACGAAGCTGGCTGGCGGGTCGGTGGAGACGGAGATAGCTCGGAGGAGTCGGCTTGACTGCGGCGGCGGATCCCGGCGGCTCGGCACGGCGGCGACTTCGCGTTCCGGCGAACCTAGGGGACCGGGAGGCACACCGACACCGGGATGAGGATCAAGGTGACACGGGGAACATTGCGCGCACCAAACCGAGGCCTAGAGCTTACCCGAGCGAGCTGGAGATGACGGCGGGCTCGCGGCGGCGCTCTGCCCACCCGTGAAGATGGCGCCGGCGTTCCGGCGGCTACGAAGCTCTACAGCTTCCACCGACGGGCGCAAACGACGCGCACGGACCCTAGCTAGCTTTCTACGAGGTGGAGAGGATGGAGATGACCGAAGCACGGCGTATCTGGCCGGGAACCGCGCGGAGCACGACGGTGACCGGGGAGGAGAAAAATGGAGAGGGAGAGACGACCGTCGCCTTTTAGAGGGCAAAGGTGAGGGGAGCAGGCGCGGCGCGACGCGGCGCACGCGCGCCCGTATCTGGAACGGTCGCGGGGGCACGATCCCGACCGGCACGGGCGCCGCGCGCGCGCGCGACACGGCCATTGCCGGCCCTGTGCGCGAACAGGAGAGAGGGGCAGGTTACTGTAGCATAGGTCCCTAGGGTTGCGTCGGTTTTTGCCAAAATGCGGTTGATTTTGCATGTAAACTTGAAAAAGTTCAAAAACAAAAGTTGTAGGTTTTGAAATTCTGAACAACTTTGCTTTTGGAACCAAGTTCAAATTCGAAGTAGTTTTGAAACTACAGTAAAAGGGGTAAACTAGGTTTTTGAATTTCAAATTGTATTTTCAAAATTACTTTTGATTTTACACAATAACTTGAAAAATGGCCAAAATAAAAATTGTTCTTCTCAGTGAGCTTTACAACTTCTATTTAGGAAGTTTTGTCAGATTCCAAATAATTTTTGAAATGGTGTTTCAAATTCATTTTTCAATTCATAGATTTGAGCTAAATTCAAATTTTTATAATAGAACTTCAAAATCTCCAAAAATAAAAGTTGTCACATTTTAAAAGATCTACAACTTTCATTTAGGTGTCATCTCAAGATTCCTTCTAGATTTTGAATTAGGGTTTTAGGGTAAGATTAGGGTTTATTCGGATCTTTAATTCGAATTTCTAATTCCCAAATCAAAATCACCTTAAACCAAACCACTCTATGACCCTAAGCACAATCATATGCAGATTAATTAATTTAAATATGATGACATGGCATGTTTAATTAATCCGTAATACCCGGGGTATTACAGCCACCTGAGCTCAGGAGAGAGTTCGACGCATTCCAGCTCGAGGTAATCTCCTATGGCATGCTAAATGAGCTTCGCGTCGAGTACAATCTCACCTCACGAATCCGTGAAGCGCAAAAGAACTGTCCTGAGATAGACTATATCCGTGGTTTGATGAAGCTGGGAAGAGGCCCCGAATACCGAGAAGATGAGCAGGGAACTGTATGGTACAAAGATAGAATCTGCGTACCGACGGATTCAGCGATACGAGAAGAGATTCTGTCAGAAGGGCATGACTCCAAGTATTGCATTCACCCAGGGTCAGCCAAGATGTACCATGATCTAAGGAAACATTTCTGGTGGGAGAATATGAAGGCAGACATTGCAGGGCATGTAGCCCGATGTGACACTTGCAGCAGAATCAAGGCCGAACATCAACGACCAGCCGGCCTACTACAACCCCTCGCAATTCCAGAATGGAAATGGGAATGCATTTCGATGGATTTTATCGTTGGGTTACCCCGCACCGAGAAGAAACACGATTCGATTTGGGTGATAGTCGACCGTTTGACCAAAGTCGCTCACTTCATTCCCATCAGCATTGGCTACGATGCCGAACGGCTGGCGGATTTATACATAACCCACATTCTGAGACTACACGGGGCACCCACAAGCATAATATCTGATCGAGGCTCACAATTCACGTCTCGATTCTGGCAAGCCTTGCACAAATCCATCGGAACCAAGCTGGACTATAGCACGGCTTATCACCCACAAACTGACGGTCAAACAGAAAGAGTGAACCAAATTCTCGAAGATATGCTCCGAGCTTGTGTGATAAAATACAAGACCAGTTGGGAAAGCTGCTTACCCCACGCTGAATTCTCGTACAACAACAGCTATCAAACAAGCCTCAAGATGTCACCGTTTGAGGCATTGTATGGGAGACCCTGCAGGACCCCGCTAATGTGGTCAGAACCCGGAGAGAGAGCCTTCTTTGGCCCTGCTAAGATTGTAGAAGCAGAGGAAGGCGTAGCACAGGTCAGAGAAAATTTGAGAATTGCACAAAGTAGGCAAAAGAGTTATGCAGATAGGAGACGTAGAGAGCTTGAGTTCAAGGTTGGGGATTATGTCTACCTCAAGGTATCTCCACTTCGTGGCACTGTCAGATTCCACGTGAAGGGGAAATTGGCACCAAGATATGTTGGGCCATACAAGATCTGTAAAAGGGTTGGAAAGCTTGCTTACAAGCTGGAACTACCGGAGGAATTATCTGGAGTACACCCCGTGTTCCATGTCTCGCAATTAAGGAAGTGTTTGAAGCTTCCCGAGGAGCAAGTTCCTACGGATGCATTAGACCTGCAAGACACACTTGAATACAAGGAACATCCGATCAAGATCTTGGCACGGGATACCAAAGAGACGCGAAACAAAACCATTCCGATGTGCAAGGTACAGTGGAGCAATCACACTGAAAGGGAAGCTACGTGGGAGAAAGAATCGGACTTGCGGATTATGTTTCCTTACCTCTTCGATGGGTACGTTATCTCTGAATCTCGAGGTCGAGATCCTAATGAGGGGGGAGGACTGTAACAACCCTAAAAATCCACACAATCTAAAAATCCCAACCAATTAAAATTTTTCATTTATTTATTGTGAAAACCCATTTTTCTTGTGCAAGCATATAGGTTTCATTATGAAATTGGTAAATAAAGGAGTGTAGTTTGCATTTTAATTCCATTCACATAGAATAATAACTTATGCATCACATTTGGGATTTATTGCAATTTATGTTTGTATTTACTCAATATTTAAAATGGGCAATATATGTATATATACACTAAATTGAAAATAGAAAAGGAGAAAGAGAGTTAGGCCAGCCATTCGTTTCGGCCAGCCGGGTCGCTAAGCCAGCCCAAGCCAGCCCGACCTTCCTCTCCTCATCTCACCGCGCGCGGCCCATGTCGCGGCTCGGCAGCGCGCGCGCGACCGGCACACACACTCGCGCTCGCTGCCAACCCGACCCCGCCTGTCAGCCGCTCTCGCCCCCCCACTGTTCTTCTTCCTCACGAAGGCGATGCGCCTGCCGGGGGTGCCACGCGAATGGCGTGACCCCGGTCCCACAGCCGACAGCATGGCAGAGCCCTGACCCCGCTGTCCCCCTCCTGTCCCCTCCTTCCTTGGCCGCCAAGCGAGCCCGCGTGCACCCTGAAGCCCTAGCGTCGAGCGGCCGAAGCCCTCTGATCTACCGAGATCAATCGCGGCCGTCCGCCATGGGAACCTACCAAGCTCGCCTATAAATTGGAGCACCCCGAAGCCCTACCCTCATTTCCCCTCGCCGCCACCGCAGCACAGACCGGCACACCGCACCAAACCGAGAGAGAGAGCGTAGGAGAAGGGCGGAGCAGAGGAGGAGAAGCTGCCGGAGCGCCGCCGCCGCGGAGCACGCCGGAGCCGGACACGGAGGAGAAGCCCGAGCTGCGGACGAGGAGCGGCACGGCACTGCGATCGCTCTGCACGGCTCCGACTCACCACTGCACCGCCATCCTAGCTTCACCGACACCACGGTGAGCCACCGCACGCCATGTCCGAACCTTGCCCTGCTTTTGCCATGGCGTTCCACCCTCGGGACGCGCAGGCACGAGCCTTTACCGGCTCGGAAAGATCACCTGCACTATGCACTCATTCGACCGGCCGAAACCCCCGGACTACAAGCTTGCTAGACCGAGAACGCAGCACGACGCGTTCTCGGCGGAGCGCGCTCACCACCGACGCGTTCCGACGCCGAATCACCCGTTCCGAGCAATCCGACTAGCACCCGTATAGGTTAGAGCATCGTGGAGCACCGCCACGACCCCCTCGAGCTAGCTACGCGGATCTAAGCGCTAGGGGAAGCTTGAATCGCCTTGGCCGCGTGCGCCGCGACCTTACCGGAGCGCCGCCGCGAGCCGTCGCCAAAAGAAGGTCATGCCGTGGCTAAAGTTCGCCACCAGAGTGTTGTATGCCTCTCTGGCCTCACCAATTTGATAAGACCGCATTCGATTGAACCAATACTTGGTCGTAGCCGCGATGCCGCCTTCCGCCGTCGTCGGCGACACGCCGCCGCCACAACCGAGCACCTTGGAAAGCTCGGTAGCCAAAATTGGTAGTTGGTATACCATCGCCATAGACCCTGGAAGCGTAAACATCTCCTAGAGGACCTCCTTAGCCCGCCGGAACCTCACCGTCGCGACGACATCGCCGCCGACAGGTTCCGCCTCGCCTAAATCCGTTCCGAGTACCCCCGGTCGCCTCGCGCTGCGGAGAAAGGCCGCCGAGGTTCGCCAAGTCTGCCTCGGCACCGCCGCTAGATAGCCGAGCCCTGTCTTGCCGAAATATGGTCATCGCCGCCCTGTCACCGTCCGCCGCACCGGAGAGACACCGCCGCCTTGAACAGACGCCCTGGAACCCTGCTAGCACCGAATCTCCGATTCGCCCGAGCCTCCCCAGGAGAGCTCGGGAGAGCAGCCCCTTCGGCGCCCAAATCTCCGATTCGCCCGAGCCTCCCCAGGAGAGCTCGGGAGAGCAGCACCCTCGGGCGCCCAAATCTCCGATTCGCCCGAGCCTCCCCAGGAGAGCTCGGGAGAGCAGCCCCTTCGGCGCCCAAATCTCCGATTCGCCCGAGCCTCCCCAGGAGAGCTCGGGAGAGCAGCACCCTCGGGCGCCCAAATTTCCGATTCGCCCGAGCCTCACCGGGAGAGCTCGGGAAAGCAGCCCCCTCGGCGCCCAAATGTCCGATTCGCCCGAGCCTCCGCAGGAGACCTCGGGAGAACGGCACCCTCGGGCGCACCGAATCTCCGATTCGCCCGAGCCCTCCGCGGGAGACCTCGGGAGAGCGGCACCCTCGGCGCCCCGAATCTCCGATTCGCCCGAGCCCCGCCGAGCTAAACCGAACTACGCCGAGCACCGCCAAGCTACCACTGACCACCGCCGAGCCCCGCCGAGCTAAACCGAACTACGCCGAGCACCGCCAAGCTACCACTGACCACCGCCGAGCCACGCCGAGCTACGCCAACTCCGGCAACTCTCTGGGAACCAGCATCGAACACCTGGAAGACGACCATCGGGTCTGTGTTCTGTTGAGGCGCCACTTGCCGCACTACTGGACCCGCGCGCCACGTGGACCAATCCCGAGCTGCCCCTGATTTACCGACCAGTTTTCCCATTTTCAGAAAATAGGATAATCTTCGGAAATTCATAACTTATTCATACGATGTCCAAAAATTGCGCACCATATATCAAAATTCTCAGGAAAATGAGATCTACAATCTAAGACTATGTTTGTGTGCATTTGGCTCTTTATTTTATTAGATTTTTCTGAAATACTCTATAGGAGTCGCTGACGCGACTATTTCGTGTTCGATTTCAGAGCCGGAGGAGGATCTGACTAAGGAAGACGACCACGAGTACTTCCAAGAGCTAGGAGACGACTACGAAGGTGCCACGTCCCACCAAATCCTTAGATCCTATTTACGCATTGCAAATGACATTATTGCTATTGCTTTATGTTTATGTATGGATTGGTTGCATGGTAGTATATTTGAATTCCCTGCCTTGATAAGACTTTACCCTGCTATCCGCTGTTAGGTTAGCTGCTGCTTAATTTGCTGTTACTCTTCCACTACTTTCTACTTGCTATATGCTATGTGGTGGAATTGGGACGGTGTATAACTGATTATAACCACTGGGAGAGAGTGCTGCGTGCGTCTTGGGTGCGTGGTAAGGGTTGATGTCGACCAAGTGGGATGTGAGACAAGCCCATGGGGCAAGTCGTGCCGGGGGTGCAACCTGGGCATCCCCAAAGTGAGATACCTGTGGCGGGTAAAGTTGTTGAGGAGGTTCCGGGTGGGATAGCCTTGGTGGTTTGAAGCCCGTGGACGGAGGTGCTGTGATAGCACGGGGAGAGTATCCCCTAAGTGGAGATGCCTGCTTGGTCACAACCTAGGATCTGACTAGTGACCGGAAACATCTGGATTCCCTTGCTACTCGCTCGCTTCTGATGGGCGGGAGACGGCTGGACTACTTGGTAGGGCGGTGCCACTACTGCTAGGTTGAGAGGTGATAAGGGTGGACGGTGACGGATGGCGGATTCCCGTACCGTTCTAGATGCGCAGTACCACTGATGGAGCCCGGTACTGCGTCTCCCAGTCTCAGCATGACGGTGTTGGATCCGGAATATCCCAGGGCTGAGTGGTAGGGTGGTACCGACCTAGGCAAGCAAGCACCCGGAATTCTGCCTAGATGATTGTACAGCATCGATGATGGCTAATCTTGTGAGTAGTAAAACCTCTGCAGAGTGTATGGTTGATCGATCGATACATAAGTCAACTTGTTGGCTATGGACCTTTCCTAATGTTTCTGCAACCACTATTAGATGAGAGCATATTCTTTTCTCCCCCTGGATAACATTGTTCCGGCAGTGTACCCGTTGTGGTAGTGTGCCGCTGAGATAGGCCCGAGAGGGAGTTCGGCCTGTCGAATGAGAGTGAGGTGTGGATATGTGAGGTGTGGTGATGGGAAAAGGGATAATGGTGTTAACTGGTGATAAAACTTGACTAAATAAACATTGATTACAGCTGCATAGAAAAACCTCAGCCTATAGGTCTGCTTGTATAGCCTTGCATCCACTTTCCACAAAGCAAATGCTGCATAGGTGGGCTCCGTGGCCAGTACAAATCGTACTGATAAATTTGCTGTCAGGTGACGAGAATGAGTACGACTTCGAGGGAGATGATGACGAGGAATAGGGTCACGTGCTACACTCAAGTTGGCCGTGAAGGATGAATCGCTTCCGCATCTTCTAAAGCTTCTCTGATTGTTGATTCCGCCAGTGTGGCGATGTAATAAATATTTATGTAAGACTTATTTACCGTTGTATGGATCCTGGTGGCAACTGAGATATGGGTAATTTCATGGATTGTCCCAAGCAATCTGTTGAATTACAATTCGAGCCTGTGGATTTCCCTTCGTGGAAATCGAGGTCGTTTCACTCATTCTCTTCTTCGGCAACGGTAAAGGAGAAGGGTGGAATCGTCTTCTCCATGACGGCTTCGTTGAAGATGAGGGCGGCAATCTCGACGTAAACATCTTCATCAATATGACGACATGGAGATCTTTGTTTCCGGACGGCGGCATCGAGAGGGAGATGATGTCGTCGTCGTAGAATAACTTTCTCCAGTCTCTTCTTCGTTTTATTATGGTTAGATCTGGCCATAATAAAAGACTAGGGAGAACAAGTTTCAGATCAGTTTTCCTCATTCTTCGGTGGCAGAAAGAAGAAGAAGAAAGACGCCGGAAAGAAAAATTTTCTCAATTCCGCCTACAGGAATGTTGGTCGTCGTTCGTTGAGCATTTGTTTTCAGGCCATTTGTCGAGTGTTTGCCTGTGCGGTCATCATACTACAAAGCACCAAACATGATAGATTTTGAGTTGTGCTATTTATAGCGTGGGTATTTTTCTGTGATTCAGAGTCCTTATAACAGATTGATGTACCTAGCTATCATATAATATAATTCTTCTTCCGTTGTAAAAAAAAAAGAGTTCTGGCATCTGGGTCCCACTAGCAGGACCAGCAGACAGGGAGCTAACGAACTGCTGCTGAGTCTGTTGGGACTAGGCGGACGAAGACGTCAAGTCGTGCTGATGTAGCTCGCCACGTCAGTAAAAATAGCAAAGACGTACTCTATTTACTGTTTTCGGTGGCATATATATGTAGGAATCACCATAAAGTTGGCATACGGAGAGTGTGCCATCATATCGGTGGCAAAAAGAAAATTGGAAAGCCCCTGGGCATAAGATTCGATATCGCAACAACGATGTAAAAGGGTGTGCATTTTTTTTCTTCAAATCAGAGCTTCCTTCATTCATTAGAGAACATATAGGGATTACAATTCTGAACCAGCAGGTCGACAATACAAGCTGGGGGACAATGCCACTCGCCCCGCCTGTTGTCACCTGTGACTTGTTTAGTTAATACATGGGCAATACAACTACATAGGGCCTGTTTGGAAGCACTTTAATTAAAATTTAATTAGCTAATTGATAGAGTTAAAGTTTAGCTAGTTAAAGATGACTTTAGCTGGGGTGTTTGGATGCTCTAGCTAATTCAAAATCTTGACCATGCTACCCCTCATTAATACTATTGTTTAGATAGTTAAACTTTAGCTGAATCTGTTTGGATGTTCTAGCTAAACTTTAGTTGGGGATAGTTTGGTCATTTAGACCGTTTAGCTGGTTTTAGCTGGGTTGAAACAGCTAATTGGATTGTGTACATTTTGCCCTTCAGCTAAACTTTAGTTAGGTTTAACTATGGGGTGTTTGGATACATCATATTTAAAATTAGCCAGCTAAACTTTAGTTGGTGCTTCCAAACAGGGCCATAAACGACTAGCATACATCAATGTAAAATCATGAAAGCCTGAGCTAAGATCACATATTTCCCTCAGAAAGGGTGTGGATATTAGGGGAAAGAAAGCTGCGATGATTTTTTTGTGGGTGGAATAATTTTGTTTTGTTTTGTTTGTTTTTTTGACGCGTAAATTATTCCTGCGAATCGGGCGGGTGACGGGCCAGGTCAGCATTTTGGGCCGCGGCCCGCGGGTACCCAAAAATTGATACGTACGTCAAAGTCAAGCCCACGAGCAATGAGGCCCAGCCCACGATCAACCCTAAGCATAGAACCAGCAGCGTCCAGCGGCCAACACCACACCCCGGCCATCTCCATCCATCTTGGCCTCTGGCCGCTCGCCTGCCTCCTCTCTCGTCTCGTCCAGCCGTCCGCCGGGGGTGCCGGACGACCCGACCGTGGCCGTGCCACGGTGCTGATCCGCGCTACTCTGATTCCTCAGGTGGCAGTCCCTACGCGGAGGTGAGGATCCGACCCGACGACCCCATCCCGATCGGTCGCTGGCGGGGCGCCGAGACCCTACTCCGGCTCATCCTCTCAATCCTTCAGGCGGTCCGGCTGCTGTGCATTCCCCGTCTTTGCGGCTACCTCACCTCTGGAAAGGCCGTTCCCCCCTCATCCCTGGCAAGGTAATTTCCCCTCCGACCCTCAATTCTGTTTGGATTTTCCGGCACAGGTCCCCGGTCCTCCATAGGTGATTCGTGAGATTACACTACATACACTCCTCCACAGCCGCCGCCGTTTCTTCATCTTCCTCGCAGTGCCGGTGCCATCTTCCTCGCAGCGCCGGCGCTCCATCTTCTGCCCCCTCCGACCCTCCCCCACTCGCGCTCGGTATGCAGGCGACGGAGGCGGCGCTTTCAGCAACGGCGGGGTAGTCCCAGGATCGGCAGCGGCGTCAGCTGCTCCCGCTCCTGCCTCTCGCCGGTCGTATCGCGCTATCGCCTCCGTCCTCCGCAGACCGGCTGGCGACCCTGCGTATGCACCTCCCTCTCCCCTCCCGTCTCTGCTGGACCGTCGACGGCGCCTGGCTCCTGAGGTTGTGCCGTTCACTGCGCGTGGCCGGCGGCAGCTGGAGCCAGCAGCTGCTGCTCCACCAAGGCAGTAGCGGCGCTTTGGGAGCGCTTATGCCTCATAGGGAAGTGCTACCCGTTCGCTTAGGGCTTCAGCGCGCTGAAGCGTGCGCTTAGTGCCGCTGTTTGGAATCCTAATTTGTAAAAAAAAAAAATTATATGCACTGACAGTTGCTGTTTGTAACTTTAAATTTCTTTGGTACAGGAGAACATGGAGAGTACTTCAGATGTACAAATGCAACATTGTGCTGAAGATACCGAGACTACAATCGAGATCAAAATCAAGACCTTGGATTCTCAGACATACAATTTGCGTGTGAATAAATGTGTAAGTTGATAATGAACATGTATCTCAGAATCTGGCTGTCTGTATATTTACTCTACTTAATTACATGCGTGTTATTTGCTCTATTATCTGTGGTTGTGTACTTTGGGTTAGAAGCTCAGGGATTTTCCATGCAAGATTTATTCAGAAATGTAGCGTTTTATGAATTACTACCTCCATTCGTAAGTAATTGTTCCTCTAGGTTTTGAGGGGGGAACTTAGTACAGATGGCAAATGCTGCTGCTGCCCCTATAAATTATGTGAAAAAGGCTGACATTTTCCACTTCACAATACAAGGGACAAGCCTCCATTAATTTTCTTCACCTTTTTTAAGTTGATCTTTTATTTCTTTGGCTCATTCCACAAGGTTCTGGCCACTTCTAGCTAGTGCCGTAAATTGGAACTCAGTCACTTTGTGCATTCATTATGGGACAATTCAAATCACAAACATTCAAATAATACGGGCCGGAGGGAATATACACAAATGGCTAGTTTGCTCAATTTTTCTCAAGTCACTTTTTTTATAATATATCTGTCATATCCAATGTTACAATCATTTTTTGTGATGTAACATGTCGATCTGAGGCATTTGGAGCAGCACTTAATTCTAATATGTAAATTTCAGAAATATTTAAATGTGCATGTAAATTCTTGATTAAATATTCTTTACTCTTGGTATATGGTTGGTTGTTCCTAAAACTGTGCTAAATTAGCCCAAAACCATATTCCCTTCGTCTCAGGATAGTAGGCGCAACTATATTGTGAGTTGTCTCAGGATACTAGCGCTAGCCTCGGTTCCGCATGCACCACTTGCTCCGTGTGTAGATTTTACTGCTGGTTGCATGCATGGAAGTCAGGAGGAGTAAATAGCGTGTGGAGTGGAAGGAAAATGCGCGCGGATGCAGGCTGCATGCATGCATGCATGGAAGAAGGAAAGGAAACATGCGTCAGGCGTTCTGTTTAATGGAGAAAGCGAGGCCTGCAGTTCTTAGGAGGTGGAACCGAAGGGGCTCGTCTTTGTACGAGCGGTAATTAATTTGCTTCTTGTTCTATTTGCATTTTTTGAGTTGCACCTAGCCGCCTAGTATCCTGAGATAGAGGGAGTATTGATTAACTTCTAATCAATGCATCTTCTTATAAATCAGAAACTGTTCGAAAATTCAACTGTTACCTTGTAGCTAATTGTTTTCCAGTTAAGTAGCTCGCTTGTGGTTGTTGGAACTTGGAAGCAAATAGCTCTGACAGTTTCACCTGGGGACCTGGATATATTTGTGCACATGGCCTCTGCACGCTAAGATAACTATGCGGTAGAGCTAACCCTTAACGTCGGCCAAGATAACAAGAAGAAATGAAATGAAAAACCAAAATAGTTTTTTTTGTGATTATGGGTTATAATATGATAACCTATCCACTGTTCCTCCATGCATTTGCTATTCTGCTAGTGAGCAATAACATATATTTGTATCTGAAGCTTTGAAACTTGGCGGTGCATTGAATATTTGTCATGTCATTTTTCGTTTGTCAAGGCAAGCCACATGTTACTCCATTGTCCCATTTACAGGTGCCAGTTCCTCTGTTGAAAGAGAAAATTGCTACTGTAACTGGAATATTGTCTGAACAGCAACGCTTGATTTGTCGTGGGAGAGTCTTGAAGGATGATGAACTGTTATCTGCTTATCGTATCCTTATATACTTGGTGTTTCATTCCTCTTTTTTATTTTTCCTGTTTGTCTTGTGAGCATTGTTTACACCACATACAGACTGCCTTGTGTATTTTATCGGTAGATGACATCAACCACAGGAAATACTATATAATGTCGTATCTCTGGAATTGCCTAATTATTCAGTGTTGGGGTTTAATCTGTTACTACTTTGCAAGACAACCTGCTTTACTTTTTCCATGGCCAAGTTTTTGTCATTCTGTCTTTTTTAATTTCAAATATTACCTCCACTCGAAAATGTGGAGATTTAGGATTTTAGCTGGTTAAACATTTTAGTTCTAACATCAATTAAGAAGTATATGTAGATTGACAGCATAAGAATCAGTGGGAACTTATGGTTTATGCTGATGAGATTTGGGAATGAAAGATGTTATTGGTGATGTTGTTAACGTTTTAAGTGAATGCATTTTTTTAAAAGAAATTTCTTTCCCTAATACTCCCTCTATTTTTTTATTAAAATGTTGTATTAGCCGATTTTTTTATTTAAAATATGGATTTATAACATAACATTTATGTTTTTAGATTCACTATGAGAAATCCTTTCATAATATATAATTCATATGTGGTGAAACTATAAGGATTTTTTAAAAACATATGGTCAAAGATGGTAATGGTAGGACAAAGCTAAGATGACATGTAAAAAGAACGGAGGAAGTATGTGAGATGAGATTTACCAAATTGATGGGGTCATGGTGTTACGGTTGTAAATGGATTTGATACAGATGAAAAGTGCCTCGACCACCTTCGTATTTGAATTTTGCAAAGATATAAATCAGAATATCAATACCCTGAAATATGACTTAAGCAAATATCAATATTATAAATAAAAGGCGAAATAGTCAAATTCGTCCTTGAACTATCACCGAAAGCTCAGTTTAGTCCCTGAACTATGAAAACGGCCGTTTTAGTCCTCAAACTTTCACAGCCGGCTCAATTTCGTCCCTAAACTATGAAAACGACCGTTCTCGTCCTCAAACTTTTGTAGCCGGCTCAATTTCGTCCTTAAACTATGAAAACGATTGTTCTCGTCCTCAAACTTTCGCAGCCGGCTCAATTTCGTCTCTGGTCCGATGTGGAGCGCCACGCTGGCTTGTCTCGTCATCGCCTAGTCAGCTAGAATCAGTTTTTGAAAGTCTGCAACTGATTTATTCTTATTCCAACTGGTTGCAACTAGTTGTAACTCTTCAATACAACATTGATGAAGATGATTTTTAATTGTAGATCTCAATAAAATCTACAAATTTTTAGTTTTAATTTTTTTTATTTAAGGATGTTAAGATGCTCAAAAAGTTAATATAAAATTTTAGCACCATAATAATTACCTGCTGTTGCTTGTAATTAATATAAAAGTTAATATAAAATTTTAGCACCATAATATGAACTTTTTGAGTATCTTATGTCCTCAAATAAAAAACATTAAAACTAGAAAGTTGTAGATCTTATTGAGATCTACAATTTTTATGAAAAATCATCTTCATCCCATTTTGTATTGAAGAGTTACAACTAGTTGCGACAAGTTGGAATAAGAATAAATTAGTTACAAGCTTTCGAAAACTGATTCCAGCTGACTGGGTGATGACAAGACAAGCCAACGTGGCGCTCCACATCGGATCAGAGACGAAATTGAGCCGGCTGCGAAAGTTTGAGGACGAGAACGGTCGTTTTCATAGTTTAAGGACGAAATTGACCCGGCTGCGAAAGTTTGAGGATGAGAACGGTCGTTTTCATAGTTTAGGGACGAAATTGAGCCGGCTGTGAAAATTTGAGGACTAAAACGGCCGTTTTTATAGTTCAGGGACTAAACTGAGCTTTCGGCGATAGTTTAAGGACGAATTTGACTATTCCGCCTAAATAAAAAATCTCATAATTCAGCTGAAAGCAGAATCTCGGTAACTTGTGTAATGGAAAGATACAGATTGAGTAGATGACAGTCTATTCTATGAATAGCACTCTTAATCTCATTTATTTTGTTTCACTTGAACAGTGACATCCATTATTTTTGGATGAGGAAATTACTCATGTCATTTATCGAACACATTGCTTTTACTTAACAACATTTTTAGATGTCGAAGATGGACATACATTACATCTTGTTGTTAGACATCCAGGCCAGTCAGCTACATCTGGAAATGCAGCAACTGAAGGTTTGTAAACTTAAGAATTGTAAATGTATGGTGTTGTTAACCAGTTAAAATTTATCTAGATCTTGAATGAAGAAGGCATCTTTTTTATGTTGAGGTAATTGAATATTGCTTTCGAAGGAAATACTATTGTTCCTGCTGTCTGTCAAACCTGTTGAATTAAGTTGTTAACATGTTTTGCTAGCATCATCAGGCTTTTCCCGTCTCCATATCACTCTATGTTGTTTTGTTCACATGGTTTAGAATTAGAAGTGTTTTGGTGGCTTACATCCTTTGAGAAATGCATTGGTCTTCATTGCATGCCATCAAGTTCAGTGTTCTGGAGAATCCCCTTGCGTCGGAACAATTTAGCATGTGGAGGCAGTTTCTACGGTTCTACCACAACACATTTTAGTTTTTGTATTCAACTAATAGTCTCATACTCTCAGTGCTCCCAGATATGTAAAGTATTATTAGTGTCTCATTCTCATAGGAACACACAATTTAACAAATGTCAATTTAATAAATGTGTCATACTAACAGGTATTGCCTTAAGGTTTAGTGTTAATAATAGGTTTGCTGTTCAGGTCATCATTATTTTATGAGATTTTGGTGTTTCTTCCCCTACTTCAAAGTCCAACTGTGATTTTACCCTTGTTTTTTTAACTTTGTAATTTTGCCCTTCACTACTTGCAAGTCAACGCGATTTTGCCCCTGGTCTTTGCGATTTTGCCCCTGTTTTGACCGTTGACTGGGGGCAAAATCGCATTGACTTGCTTATATCGAAGGGTAAAATCACAAAGTTAAAAAAAGGAGGGCAAAATCACAAACACACTTCAAAACAGGGGTAGAAATGCTTAAGTTTATGCAGTACAGGCCCGTGTTTCAAACTTTCAAAGGTGTTGCCTAGGCGTCCAGGCATACCCACCTTGGGAAACAGTGGTGTCTTGTCGCCTTAGGCATCGAGGCAGACCCATCACTTGCCAGGACGCCTAGTCGCCTTTTAAACACTTGTACAGGCCATTATAAGTCAATAAAGTAGTATTAACATCGAAAGTTATCTGTGACATATACTATTTTCACCTTTTGTGATTTAGATCTTTCCATTATGTTTTAGTTTGTGCTATTGACTTAATATATCTGTATGTATAGTCAAGCATCCTATGGCAACTAATGCACTTTGCCACAACGTCACTTGGGAGCTAAGCTTCTAATCTTTGTCAGACTCCAACCAAATAACGCTATAGCCTGTAACATGTCTGGACTGAGCATCTGTAACATAATACCATATTAACCGTTACATTTTCATGGTGCATCTTCCAAATATTCCATGTTCACTTTTGGATACTAAGGCTGTGTTTAGATCCTGGATAGTTTAAATTTTGAGTACTGTAGCACATGTGCTAACTTTAGCACTAAGTGTCCAATCATGGCCTAATTAGACTCAAAAGATTCAGTCTCGCGATTTACATGCAAACTGTGTAATTAGTTTCTTTTTTATCAACATTTAATGCTCCATGCATGCGTTCAAACATTGGATGTGACGGGGGTGTAAAGTTTTTGTGGTGGAACTAAACAGTGCCCTAACTTATATGTGCTGTATTTTGGTACAATTTTACAGCTAACACATCAAATTCTGGCCGTCGTCGTGGACCCACAGTGGCAAGGAGTGTAGTACTTGAGGCTGTTAATGTGGATGCTGGGAGCAGTGAACTCCCAGCTTTTGTTGCGCAGGTGAGAGTAATTTTCTAAATGGATTGAGGTGTTCTGTCCCACCGTTCTTTTGCTGAAGTTTGACATATAGCTTGATTAATGTTCAAATTTGTCTTATTCTGTTGATAGATTCTCCAAAGCGTGCTTGGAACACTCAATGCACAATCTTCGGTAATCCAGTGACCTTAAAGTGATTTTAGATTATTTGTTTAGATAGAAACTTGTTTGAAAATAAGTTCTTTGATGCCAGGGTACACCAGCATCTTCGGACACCAGACCTTCAGATCCTGCACAATCTTCCGTACCAAATACTGTGAGAGTTGAACTCGACCAGCAACAAGCTCCTCTGCTTTTCCAGTCTGAACCAGGACATGAGTCATCACAACCAAATGTAAATATTCATCTGATTGTTGTCACATGCTCATCCTGATTCCCCAAAAGGATTTGTTTAACTATATTCCTTTGTTGTAGGTCATCCCTGATGCTTTGACAACTATGTTCTCAGTACATTGACTTTATGAGGGACTCATTTAGGAGGGAGGGCTTTAATCTTAATGGTCTGATTCTATTCTTCTGTGAGCTACATCCCTCATGGAGTCCGCTTAAAATTTACCTCCATTTCTCTTTTTCTACAGGACAAACAGAGGGTAATGTGGAAAACAGAACTGCAGGAAGTACTACTAGTGTTGGTGGTACTCAAAATCTGGAAAGCCAGGCGGAATCAGCTTCTGCGCTTGGGCTTCGTAATGCATCATTACTAGCTGAAAATATGCACTCTACTAGGCAAATTGTTGTTGAACAGGCTGGTGTATTGCTGTCTGTAAGTCGCATCTTTCAAAATCTTGCTGGTATCAGTTAGCTGATCTTAATTTTTCTTCTTACTGCTTTGTTTAATTTATTCTGTTCATTTCTATTGACTTGATGATGTTGTGCATCACTTGATCTTTGCTGATAGTAAACCTCATTTGTTTCTGATAATAAACATTTTCTTTTTGCTATTTGAATGATGGTAAATGTCCTCTTTTTATTTGTATGTATTTTTACTATGGTACTGCAAGATTTGTGTCAGCAATAGTAAGATCAAATCGAATGCTCTACAGTGGCATCCAATCTACCCAAAATCCACTGATTTATACGCAAGTTCGTGTACCATGATGTATTTTACATTGAAACACTCTTGTCAATTGAAAACGGAACATGTACACATGATGTCCTTGGTTATTTTTTAAAATGTTTTTCATTACCTATTTGGTCAACATTTCATACCAAGGAAACAATGCTGTGTTTATCATGACTTAACTATGTAAATGTTTAGTTTTGGTAGTAAAGGGTAATTGTTAGTGTTCAATCAGGAAATTGAACATCCATGTGCTCCTTTGACATGTTTATCGTAGCACTTCAATTCGAATAAAAAATACATAAGTGATTCCCATTCACGGCTCATGTATTTTTTTTTCTATTTAATTCTCTGCATATAAGTTCTTGTTATTTTCAATTGAACATCTCTTAGGTGTACCTTGAAATTAATACCTTTGTAAAACAATCCAGCAGCTTTCAGGTCAGCTGGGAGATCTAGAGAATGTAACTGATCCTGCAACACGAAGGGACATTCAAAGTAGTGCAGTTCGTATGGGTTCTCTACTTCAGAACCTTGGTTCTTTGCTTCTGGAACTTGGCCGCACCACAATGCTCCTACGTATAAATCCGTCATCTGTAGGTTTTCCTGACAACTGTTTTGACCTCGTTTCTGCTTAGATATTATTATGCACTATTGTATTGATTTGTTGTACCTTCTTTTCAGTCAGAAGCGGTTGTAAATTCGGGACCAGCTCTTTATATATCTCCATCAGGGCCAAATCCTCTTATGGTTCAAGTGAGATTTTAGAATTTTATATTTTAGCATTCACTGATAACAAGCTCTCTCCAGCAACACCCACACACACACACAGTGTGCTAATTTATTTTGTTCAGCCTGTTCCATTTCCAGGAAGGTCTGTCCAAATGGGTACGTTGTTTTCTAGTCTTGGTTCGCAAGGATCTGTTCTACATCCGAGAGATGTTGATATCCATGTCCGCACAAGTGAGTAATACTGTTATTGTCTATTCCATAAACTTTTGCTCTTGGGATCATTAATCATCTTCAAGCAAACATCATATTTCTTTGACTTAATTTATGAAAAAGTTGCTCACATCATGTCTAAGTATGCCGAACTATTTCATATGGCTGAACTGACTCTTTTTTTGAAGATTAGTTTCAATCGTAGTTGTGAATTTTGGATTCAGTGTCTAAACTACAATATAACTCTTCTATAATTCTAAATAAATAGAAATGTTTTCATCTTTAGCATTTCAAGTGACCTTCAAGTTGTGTTATTGGTGCAAATCCTCACAAGTACCATGAGAGTGGGCCTGTCAATAGGAAGTTTGAATGTTATAATGTGAAGCAGGAGGTTGAAATCTGTGGAGATGCCAGGTTTTGATGTTTGATTCTGGATGATCTCAACCTAACAACCTAAGATCTCTGTGATACTTTATAAACCAGAACAATATGGTGTGTTTGTCCTAGACCTGATCAAACACTGGGATGGGTCAGGCCAAAAAAAATGCCAGGTCTGTCGGACTATTTCTTATGGTTTCTTTGGGCTTTCCTACTTTGGGTCGTGCCATGGGTTGAAATCCATGTTTAGAACCTGACCCGATGCAGTGATGGGTCGGTTGGCCCATGGTCAGGTCCACTTTCTCCCTAAAAACTGATAAGTTAGGTTTGTCAATTGAGGATTAGTTATTAGATTTTACAATTAATAGCTAACATGTTTGGACCTTTTATGGGGATAGTTGTCCCAAATGTGATTTATCTTTGTAGGTACTTTTCTTGAGTTCTCATTTACCCAGTTGTTATTTTCGTTCTGCCAGTTATTAAATGCATCTTTTTTGTTGTTAGGTGGGTCCGTGCCTGGAGCCAGTACTAACCCAAGTGAGTCGGCTGGTGCACAAGTACATCAAAATGTGAATAGGCCAGCAGACGCTTCACATGCAAATATTGGTGAAGCATTTTCAGGGGTTGCAGGTGGCACTCCTTTTTCTGTTGAGTCTGGAGTTAGACTATTGCCTCTTAGAACAGTGGTTGCCATGCCTGCTGGCATCAGTCGTGCGCCATCAGGATCGTCTAGTGGTGGTGTTGGTATTATCTATCCATTTGTCACTAGAGTTCGACAAAGGGCAAGCACTAATGGTAGTAATGAACGAAATGGTCAATCTCCAAATGAACCTGCTCGTAATAGCACCCACCCTAATCAGCAATCAATTCCTCAGTCATCTCAAACTCATGAAGCAGGTCAATTTTCCTAATTACCATCTTTTTCTACCTTGTTTCAATGTGTCGCATATATTCAATAAACCAAAGAGTTTCTATTAGGGGCTCAATAGGGTTGTTCTGCTCCTGGTTGGGCTGTAAGCTGTCTAGTAGTGACTTATTTAGTTATCAGACTGATCAGAATAAGATATATTCTAGATTTTCTTTTATAAGAAACTTCTGTTAAATGATTACTTGATTTGAATTGCTGGCACCCATTATATAGCCAATCTGATCCTGCCATAGTCTGGAATCATGTGACTTAAACGAGCTTCCTCCTAAGTTACCTAAGGAGTCTGCTACAGAACTACAAATGTGAGCTGCAGCTGAGCAGTAAAGAAATCAGATACAATCAGCCCCCATTTTGAATTCTGGAAAGCTACCCATCTGATTTACTATTAACCAAGTGCACAAGCTATGTACTGAAGCAGTGCCATAGTCTTTATGATATTCCATTTTTTTTAATAAAATTCGAAGTCGAATATTGAATGTGGTCATTTGTACTTACAAACTCCACATATATTATGAAAAAAAATCCTGCACACTGGTTGTAGTTATTTTCCAGCTCTTAATCTCATAAATTAATGGCTGGTTTATTGGAAACTAACATTACTCGGATTGTAGCTCTACACATACTTCTACCTAATTTGTGCTACCTTTTCTTGGCCTTTGTTTTCTAGACGATTTTCTCAAAGAAAGCTGTGCCATTGTTGAACTATTCTTCATTCTGTTATTTACAGGTAATCTAGGATCTCCAGTTGATGTCAATGTTGGAGATGGCTCTGAGACCTCACCTGGGCAGCAGAATGGTCTGGTTACTCTCTCTCAGATAATGGACTTTCTTGGATCAGTTCTCCCTGGCGAAAATGTTCGAGGAAATACGTCAAACCAGCAATCACCAATGGGTTCCACTGAGCAGGGAGAGGGTAGGAATCTTGCAACACCAGAAGTGTCAGGAGCCAGTGAGGAGGCCCTACGCTTTGCTAGCATGGTCAGACAAATCATGCCATTTATCTCCCATATTGAAACGCAGAACCAAAGTGCCCCACCAGACAGCAGCACACCTGCACAGGCAATTGCCGCTTCTGCTCCTTATTATGTTTATTTAGTAAAAATTATAATCATTTAACTTGGCCTTTAACATTGATACTGGATTCAGGCTGCTTCTGGGAGTGCAGACAGAGCTAGGGATCTCCCAAATGATTCTACAAGCTCTCGTCAGCATAGCCGTGACCAAATTGACGAGCCTAATTCTAAAAGGCAAAGGTGTGACATTGACTTGTTATTTTAAATACACTGCAGATGTTTTTCTTGGATATACTTGTTTGATCTTTGAACGTAATGATTTATATGGGTTGAAATGGTACCCCGAGCCTGAGCATTTATGGTTTTTAGTAGTCTAATGGAAAAGGAACACATAATCCTATGCAACATAGAAGTACTTATGCTGTTTTGAAAAATGTGTACTTATCAATATTGATTGAAAGTTGACCTTAAGACCTATTAATTGGATATAAATGTTTCACTGCATCATTGCGGGGCCATTGTTTGGCTGCATTCAGATCTTTAGAACCCCGTCTGCTTTAGTTCTTCAGAACACCAAGATATGCCAAACTTATATTTATGGACAAAGAATTTACCTCTGTTTTTTTTTTCTTGCAGAACTAGTGACTGATTCAAATCTACTTGTGAGCTGAGAATCTTGCCAGTTCTTGATTACCAACAGCGGATTATCAAATCAAGACTTATGGCAAATGGTGACAGTATTGAGAGAAATGGATTAGCTATAGTATATAGTCGGCACTGAGGTCACTAGACGAGGCACCCATGCCTTTTTTTGGCGCATCTTATAAAATGTTATTTTCTGAGTGCAACCATTCACTCTGCTGGTATCCAATCCCCAATCTGTACAAGTTTAATTTATTTGGGATGTGATCATTGATGCAACGAATCAAAGCCTCTGCTCTAGTCATTGCCGTAGCATGTGGAGGACTTCTGCGATCAATAATATTATTATAAAAATGTATAGCTAAAGTTTTTTTTTTTTTTTGGAACATTGTGTGATTAGCTATTGCTTACACACACAGAAATTACTGTTGTCTTTGTTCATAATGCAGTGCAGCGCTGTTGAAATACACCTGGCATCTTTATTTATTTTGAGCTATGTTGCGTTTGCTTGTGTGGGTACTCGAAGCTGTGAGCTTTCTGGCTTGCGGGTGAAGTTTCAGTGCTCCACTCCATTAACTTCAGAACGTAGTCTGTTGGGACTTGGAATGCGAATGTTGGTTCACATCGAAATTCTGGATTCGCCGTCTATTCGTGGAGTGGTATACTGGTGTGTCGTTGCTGAGTTTTGGCTGTAGATTGATCGGAAGGGCGCTAGCAACAGGTGATAGAGCATGGAGGTACTCCAACAAAATAAGACATGACTGGGAACGATGCACACATGTTCTTTCATTGTACATTTGCTAGAGCGGGTTTGGTTCTCTTCTCATCCGCCCCTCAGTTTTGAGATTTAAAGCTCTAATGTGAGGTAGGTTAAAGTTTAAAGTTAACTTTAGACCATCTTTTTAGAGGTTTTAACTCTAAAGTTTAAAAGAAGAGCTCTAAACAGGCCCTCAGCTATAGTAAAACTTAGTACGGTAAAATAGTGGAGTTTGATAGCAAATGCTACGGATTAGCTTTGTCTGCACTGTCTCTAGCGTCTGGGTAGGAGCGGAGCAGGTTGCAGAAAGTGTAGGCGGGCCGTGTAAGCCACGGTGGTCGATGACGGCGTGACAGCGTTCAAGAAATAGAGCGTTGGATCGAGCGAGAGACACCCTTCAACCTTCACGGAACGGAGGCACGGGGACGACGTGCGGCCCAAACAATACGCATGAGACGGCTGTGGAGAAGCATAAAAGGGATCCTCTTGATCTGAGCAGAAGAGATTGTGTTGGGCACTACATTTAGGATCGCAGCTCCGCACCTATAGCCCAAGCTTAGTACTCCCTTCATATAAAAAAGATATCATTTATGACAACGATACGATCTTTAAAATATTATTTTGACTTTATATTTCTATAAAAAAATTATTGAAAAGTGATATATGTATATTTTTATGAAAATATATTTGAAGACAGATTTATTTATATAGTTTTTTTTTATATTTTCAAACTCAATAATTTAAAAGTTATTCATGATTTATATTTCCAACGTTTGACTAAAATCTTGTCCAAAACAACATCATTTTCTTATACGGAGGGAATAGATGATGATGATGATTGGTTGTATATATGTCAGGTGGATATAGAGGTTGAATTTTATATTCTTTAACTTTTTTAGAAGTAAGATGATGGTCTAAATAGAGCATCAAGTAAGTTTTCAGCTAATTGTATTCGAATACGCTTTTGATAGAATGTTGACATTAACAGATACGTTCTTCATCTCGAAAATACTTTGTTCTAAATTATAGGATGTTTTGATTTTTCCAGCTACATACTTTTTTATATACATTTAAGTATACACTGCGTAAATACATAGTAAAATAAATGTAAACATCCTATGATTTGAAACAGAGGAATTAACAGATACTAAGGCTTTAGCTATGAATCTGGAGCAAATGTCATGGACGCATGGAGAACAACCTGATAACACTAGATGCCCGATCGAGGCCCGTGTGTTGCGGCCGCGAGCTGATACGATGGCGATGCATTGGCTTGCCGGAGCTGATGGCGAGAGGCGGCGGCGCGATGAGGTGCATAACCGAGGCATGTGTCGTGTCGCTGATGGCAAGGCGCCTGACGTGCACATGGAACTGTCACCTATACGCTCGTTGTTCTCCGAAGGGAACTGTATTCGTACGTGCGAGAACTTGAAGGAAAACGTGGGGGTTCTAGAACGAGAAAATTGCTATTATATGACTTTTAACAAGTGGCTTCTATAAAATAGGATTCTTAACGTCAACTTTGTTAAAATATGACTCTAAACGTTGTCACTTCGGAATACATATGATTTTGTTTCTTTTAATCTCTTTTGTCATCTAAATACATATATTTATTACTAAAGTAACCCTTTTACCCTTCATTAAAAAATGTGTTGTCCGTGGGCGTGCCTCCTTGGCTGTCCGTGGCCCTGGCTTGGCCATGCCTGGGCTGGTCCGTGGCCTTGGCTGGCACCTCGACGTCCTTGGCCGCAGCTACGGCACCACCAGGAGGCGCCTCGACGTACATGGCCACAGCTACGGCACCACCAGGCTGAGGATCTCCATCCATGGAGGGATGAGCGGCGAGGGGAGGAAAGGAGGGGCAGCGGCCAGCGGGCGTGCGGCCGGCGACGCAGTAGGGCGCGGAGGCCGCGGTCGTGAGTTCGTCGTACAGGAGAGAAGGCCGGGTAGAAGAATCGATGATGCGGTAGATGAATCGACGAGATGACAGAAGGGTAATACGGTCATAATCTTAATGCAAAATACATGTATTTCAGTTTTCGAATATGATTAAAAGTGTCTAAATGTCATTGAAAACAAAGTACTGTTTAGAGTTATATTTTAGTAAAGTTGACGTTAGAAATCTTAATTTAGAGGAGCTACTTGTTTGGAGTGAGGATAGGTCCGATGGATACCTGTATCCGCCGCGCCGCACCACGGCGGGGGGTACGAAGCCTGCATGCCTGGACCTGCACATCTGCCACATGCGTTTCCAGGTTTCATCAGATATCGATCGATCAATCCAGGCGACTGGCGTGTTTATGAACCGCATGCCTGGATTTGGGAGTACCTTTTGCTGCACGAACCGAGATGCGCGATCGCCAGTTGTCGGGACAGGGCAGAGATCCAAGGCGTACAGTACAGTACGTCTTGGCTGGAAAGCTTGCTGACGGCGCCCGGGTGACGTACGCGCGCGTGCGATCCGAGCGCTAGCGCTTGCAGGATCTGGCCGGTGTCTTCGGGCGGGGCAAGGACAAAGGAAGCGCGGCGGAGGAAATATCTGAGGCCAGCGCACACAAGTGTCTGCTCTAAATCAGGCAGGCAGGTAGGTCAATGCAACGCACACAAAAAAGAGGAGATATGGTCATATATGGCTCTGTTCGCTTCAGCTGAAAATGTGAGCTGATTTAGGCTGAAGCTGATTTGTTATGAGGAAAAATTACTGTTTCAGAGCTAAAAAATATGCTGTTTAGTTGAAGCGAACAGAGCCTGTATACTCATATGGATCATGTGCTCGGTGCCCTCTGTACAGCGAAACTATTGTGCATTGAAAACTCAAGCTTTTCGGAGCTGCCATCTTTCTGAAGCCTACTAGTTCCTACTACGATCTATTAGGCTGAGCTGAGAATCGATTTGAGTTCGGTTTAGGAACACATGTGCTCGGTGCCCCGCTACTAATGGCAAAAAAGGAAGAAGATTTGCCCTGGGGACTGTCGTGTCACTGAACAAGCGAGATCTAGTACAACTAAGACGCATATTTGTCAAATCTCAACCCCGAGATCTATGAAAAGTAGATAAAATGTTTTACACTGTACTCACTACCTCCATCTTACAAAGAATGCAACTCTTACTTCCTGACAAACCAAACAATATAAGTTTGATGAAATTTATATAAAAAATGTTGCTCCCTCCTTTTAAGATAAATAGAATTGCTATGCATCTAGACATTCACTTATGCCTAGATACATAGTACAATCAATACATCTAGAAAGGAAAAAAAAACATCTTATAATTTGATTTGGAATCGAAGAAGTGACATTTACGAAGTATTATTGCTAAACCTTAGACATAAATATTGATATTTTTTATAAACTTATTTGACTTTTAAAAAGTTTGACTTATCCAACTTAAATAAAATTATATTCCTTTTTGATTCACTTCCCGATCTAAAATAGTTTTATCACTCGATCCCAACACCCTTAGGTTCTCAAGAATCTCGGAGCTGTAACTATTCCAAACTAACCTTAAGCTTTATCACATTAGTGGTGCTTGGTTCCTCACCCACATCACTCGGCTTAGCTAAGCGAGGGCCGCGTCAGGTATGTATGAAGTCATCAACCATGTTCCACTGTCATCGCCCTAGTGTTGAGTAGACAGATTTTCACTCTGTTCGGCTGGCTGGTACGGTACGGCTAGCTGGCTGATTATTCTGAGAGAAAAACACTGTTGAATGGCTGGCTGGTGCTGACTAGACCAGCCAGCCGAATAGAGCCATTTTTTTTTTTAGAAAAAGAACGAACGTGTCCCCCGTGAAAGAGGGCTGTAAGATCACTTTCACCCGCCAGTAACTCAGCCAAGCAGCAACACCCATGAATCCAACACAGAAATCGCTATTACCAGTTGCGGCCTCACCTGCGGAACACAAGAAGTGACGTCCCTGTCTCGGCGTGAGGACGTCCGGTGCACGCACGGCAAGCCAAAAAAAAAAAACCACGTGCCGTTACATCTGCTACTTCACCTATATATATGGCCACCCCGGCCGCCCCTCCCAATTCCACAGACCACAGCCTCGACTGCAACTGAAAGCAAGGCAAGCCTCCACCTCCACGCAGCAAAGAGAAGCAAAGCCACCACACGCTCGTGCAGCAGCTCCAAGCATGTGCAAGGCGGTGATCACGAGCCCGTCGCTCGTCTGGCTGCGCCGCCGGCTGCGGCGGTGGCGATCCCGCGCCGCGGAGGCGGCGTCCTCTTCCTCCTCCTCTTCCGGCGCTGCGGTGGTGCCGGCGGGCCACGTCGCCGTGTCCGTGCAAGGCGCGTCGTCGTCGTCGGGGCCGAGGCGGTTCGCGGTGCGGGTGGCGCACCTCAGCCACCCAGCGTTCCTGGAGCTGCTGCGGCAGGCGGAGGAGGAGTACGGCTTCCCGGCCGCCTCCGGCCCCATCGCGCTCCCCTGCGACGAGAACCGCTTCCTCGACGTTCTCCACCGCGTGTCCTCCGCCGCCTCCGGCTGCCGCCGCGGCGACGAGCGGCCGCTGCTGCGGGGCATGGCCGTGGAGAAGCTCGTCTGGTGAGTGGTGACCGTGACGCAGGCAGTGTTCGTGGCGGGGCATCGGAGTAAAGGGCGTCCTCCTCCCGTGCACTACGTGAAGGCGATGACCGGCCGCGAGGGCAACTGGGGAAGGCACGGCCATTGCTAGCAGCAGGCTGCTGATGTTGCTGCGATTCTTTGATTTTGGTGGTGTTTCTTCGCTGTAATTACTCGATGATCCATCGTGCAAAAAGTAGTAGACAAAGAAACTGCTCCTTGTGTATAACCATTTTTATCGTCACTTGCTTTTTTTTTTCCGAATGTTTTTTTCTCGGGCGTTGTACCCGTTTGTCATTTATTTATGGGACGTTGTACCCGTTTGTCATTTTTATCGGCCATTGTACCCATTTTTTTCGAATGTCACAGGGTGATTTACTCTCCACCTGAATGTATATTGATATAGCCCAAAATCGACTCGTTTTATGTTTTACAACGTTTAGAAGGAAAAACAACAACATCGCCCTATTAGCACTAGGGTGACGGAGGGCATAAGCAAACTTGTGAAAAACAAAGACTCCAACATCAAGATATAGGAGCTCTTTGACGATGCCTCCAGGGAGGTAAATAACACCAACACGTAATTATCGTCAATTCTGCTCTTCTTATTCAGTTGTCGTTTGGATCCGTAGAGCCAATAGTTACTCCATCTCTGTCTCTTTCGAATAGTAAGGTGTTTTGGCTTTTCTTGCATTTGTAGGATTTGGAATGGATAGCTACTAGTGATGAACTCCTCTAAATCCAAACAGGTCCAGCTAATAAGTCTAGTTGATTTTGTAAGATATAATACCCAACTTAGCAACCACATCCCACGGGTTAGGCAAAAACCAGCTAATAGTAAGATATGGAATATTAGCTACGAGTTATTAAGCAACAAGCTAACTATTAGAAGCTTCCCAATACCTGGTCACTAAATTAATAAAAGTGGATTACTGAGAGTTTGCTAGCAAGTTCGACACCGATTACTTTCTCCATCCTAGGAAGACTTGAATTCTAGATATGAATCTTGAGACAAGCACTAGAGCCTAGAGGTATGCAAACATTGGCGGATAAACCTTGGGCCCGCCAAGTGCTGCTCCGCCGGGAACAGTGAGCTGAACGAGCTGCTGGCTCAGAGTGGTTTTGTGCGATCGGTGGGCTAGTCCGAGCTGATGGCGAGAGGTGGCGGCGGGATCAGGACATCAGCAGGTCTGCAGGTAGATGATGATGTAGTTGGGGCTCTTAACCGAGAGGCAAATAGTGTCGTGTCGCTGATGGCAAGGCCTCAACGGCATGGGGACGTGACAGCGCCGGCGCCGTAGCATAGCTGCTACTCAGGCACTCAGCATCACATGCACGTGATCGAGCTCCATCGGGCTAGTCGCCATCACATACTAGCCCTAGGTGCTGTCCAGTCCGAAGGGAACTGCAGCTGTAGTGGAAGTAGGGCCCGTGTACATGCAGTCAGTTAGAATTTGAAAATACAATAACAATATTTTATTTTTTATAATAAGCGTTCAATCATATTTTAAGTGGACTTAAAATTTCGTAAGATAATATTTTGCTAAACTATTAAATTAATTTTAGTTTTTATTTAATATTCCATGCATATGTCTAAAAAATTAATGTGACTAATTAGATTGTAGGTTGATTCAAACAGGGCATATGTACGTGCTAGAACCTGAAGGAAAATGTGGACCGTACCGATGGGTACGTGTACCCGCCGCACGGCTTGTGTACGAAACGCATGCACAAATCTGCCATGCGTTGCAGGATTAGTGCATGTCACGGAGATATCGATCCAGCGATCCAGGCAGCTGGCTGGATTTGGGAGAGCTTCTGGCGGCGGCGTTCGGTGCACCCAAGTTGCGAATCGGGAGCAGCTGGGGCCTTGGGGGGCAACCGAACTCCAGATCCCGATCCAAGGAAAGAAGCAGGGGAGCTCTGCTGGAGATGCACCGCCACCGCAATTGCCAGGCCGCCCGATTGTGTGACCTACAACACTCATTTTCAGTTAAAAAATAGTATTTTTCTCTCACAACAAATTAGCATCAACACGGTTCCCAGTGATGTACCTGGCACGAGCGCGAGCATGGTCTCAGTCTCGGTGTGTTTTCGAATGAGGGCCCACCGAACAGCGAATGAATTGAGAACTCAATTACTCGTTTTCTAAAAAAAAGAAACTCATGTCAAAGTTTAATTTCTCGTAGCTGCAGGTTTTTCCTGAAGCGTGGTTAATACTGTTCATTCACTAGACTGAGATCCTTCATTTAAGAAGCGTAGTTCGGTTTTTTTTTTCAAGGAAAAAAAGGTTACATTAAATTTGGAACAAAGTACAACCCTTTTTACACAAAACCCCTGAAAACAAAAGAAAAATCACACAAGGCCACGAAGGACCAAAATGCATAATCCTCAGGCTTCCAGGAACTTCGCCGGCCTTCCCGATGCCACGCCGTCCGCCGCCGCACCATAGGCGCCCGTTCCACCGACTGCCGATGCTCGGCGGAGAGGAAGCACTCGTTGTAGATGCCGCAAAAACCAGCAACCCGGCCACTCCACCGAGCCGCATCATCTTCGTTGAAGGAGTATCGGCCGCTTCTCCTACATCTCCGGCCAGAACCAGCAAACCCAGCGGCCAGGGAAACCCACAGGCCGGGGAAGACAAAGCAGCACCAAGAACCACCGGCAACAAGAACAGACAAGCCCGCAAACTCACCGAACGACGACGAGCTACCGGCACCGGACTCCTAAACAGAGGATCCCCAGCGGGAACCCCTCCTCCACGAACTCGCCGACGGCGCCAGAGCGGAGCACCACCGGGACAGGGAAGAGCTCGAGAGGACTTTATTCCGTCGCGTCGCCGCCGCCGCCGGACACCCAAACCTAGCTCTACTAGGACCTAATCTACACCGCTGGACCGAGAGCTACAGTTCCCCCACCCATCCAAGGGCCCAAGGGCCGCCGGAGTCGGAGGAGAACGGTGACCTCGCCGGCGGGAGCACGGATCGCCCCTCGGTCGCCCTTTTCTACTGTAGCCCTAACACGGGCGGCCGAGGGGAAGTTGAAGGAGTATCGGCCAAGCGTAGTTCGGTTTAGGAAGACATGTGCTCGGTGCTCCGGTCCACTGCCAAAAGAAAAAGATTTTTCCTGGAGGGGACTGTGTCAAGCCACCAAACAAATGAGATCGATCGATCTCTCACAACTAAGGCGCTTAATTATCTGTAAAATTTCAACCAGTAGATCTGTTTATTTTTATAATAATAATAAAGAACCTGGATATCTATGCAAAATAAGATGGTTACATATTCGAATATACTCCTAAGTATGTAAATACATAATAAAAGTTATGAATCTAAAAAATATCTAAACGTTCTATAATTCAGAACAGTGGAGCTTTTCTAATGTGTTCATATAGTTTCAGCACTGATTAGGAATTCCTAGAGCATGAGATATTAAAAATTTCTGGACCCTAGATATAAAGAAAGCTCTCAAAAAAATCTCAGAGCTATAACTATCTCAAAGTAGTCTTGAACTTTTCTCACTCGCCTTAGCTAGGCGCGGGGAGGTAATTTTTTTTTGGAATATTCAAAAGATTTGCGCATCTTACATGGTATACTAGGGAGCGATGAGGTATAAAGCCATCAAACATGTTCCACTGTTACCGCTCTGTTGTTCATGTTCACCGGGCAATGGCTCAAAAACGAAACAAACGTGTACCCTGTGAATTAAAGGAGGGTTGTAAAATCATTTTCACACACTAGTAAAAGACATACTCCTAACTAACTGTATATCTCAAAGCAGAAGTAACTGCAGTGACAGTGACACCCATGAAAACGACAGAAACCGCTCTTCCCAGTTGCCGTCGGACCTGCGGGACGACACAACAATGTGCCAGTGTCCGTGTCGTCCGGGGTGCACGCACGCCACGCTTGCCACGCGCCAAAAAGCCACGCGCCGGCGCCGCGATGGCGATGCCATTGCCAGCCAGCCCTGAATCTCCCGGCAAACTCCAGCTCTAGTCGCCGATGCCCACCGCGACCCCTCTCTATCACTTTACATACTCATAGTTAAGATGCTTTTAAATCTTCCTATACGAAAAAATTTGAAGGGAATCCATACTTTTTAATATATTACGAAAATACCACTTACTGTAGTATATAAAATAAGTATGACCATATACTCGGTGTATGTATGCATACTTCATAAATATACTAACATAGATGGTCTAGTATGATCATATACTTCATGTACATATACTTCATTTGGTCATATATGCCCTAAATCTGAAGATACAAGCATAGGAGTAACTACTCCCCTCCCTGGGAGTAGAAAATAATTTCCATATATATATATATATATATATATATATATATATATATATATATATATATATATATATATATATATATATATATATATATATATATATATATATATATATATATATGGCCACCCCACCCCTCCCAACTCGCAAACCACAAGGTCCACAGCCTCGACTGCAACTCTGCAAGCCTCCACACAGCAAAGAGAAAAACAACAAGCCACAAAACCCCGCTCGAGCTCCTCCAGGCTCCAAGCATGTGCAAGGTGGTGATCACGATCCCGTCACTCGTCTGGCTGCGCCGCACGCTGCGGCGGTGGCGGTCCCGCGCCGCGGAGGCAGCAGCAGCAGCAGCCTCCTCCTCCGACGCCGCGGTGCCGGCGGGGCACGTCGCCGTATCCGTGCGAGGCACGGCGTCGTCGTCGTCGGGGCCGAGGAGGTTCGTGGTGCGGGTGGCGCACCTCAGCCACCCGGCGTTCCTGGAGCTGCTGCGGCAGGCGGAGGAGGAGTACGGCTTCCCGGCCGCCCCGGGCCCCATCGCGCTCCCCTGCGACGAGGACCAATTCCTCGACGTCCTCCACCGCGTGTCCTCCGCCGCCTCCTGCTGCTGTGGCCCGGTGGCCGCCCGGCGCCGGCGCGGCGACGCGCGGCCGCTGCTCCAGGCCATGGCCGTAGAGAAGCTCGTCTGGTGACCCGACCGTGACACATGCAAGTGAGCTAGTGGATCGGCAGCGGGGAAAGGCGAAAGCGACTCGCCCGGCTACTGGCGCGACCGGGAAGACCGTGCGCGCGCGCTGGCAGGCATGCAGTTCGTGCCTGGGCTATGGAGGAAAAGGCGTCTTCCTCCCGTGCCCTACGTGAAGGCGGACTGGGGAAGCCACGGCCCACGGGCATTGTTAGCTAGGAGCAAGTAGTAGATTGTGCTTGGGAAAAAAAAAAAACCTTGGTCCAAGATCAAGAGAGCGTATGTGAGGATTCTTTTGATTGTTGGTGGTGTTTTTTATTTTTTTCTCTGTAATAAATCGATGATCCATCGTGCAAAGGGAATAAACAAAGAAATTTGTTCCTTATATATATATATAATCATTTTTGTCGTCATCTGTCGACTGTCGTGCACGTGTTGGTGATACTGATGCGTCAAACACGCCACTAGGTAGATTATCACCGTGGATTGTACACGCTGGCAATTAAATGACATTTCTCTCGTGGTTTACATGCAGTTTGCCTACTGTAAAAACCTGATACTTGTGTATAGTCCACCAGTAGTGCTTATACAAGTATAGGTTACAAATCCTGGACTGGCAGTGGCTAACGTGATAGGGAATAAGGGATTAGTAGAAAGTAGACTCTCAAGGCCAAGACGGACAGGTATTTCAGGTTTTCTGAAGGAAGCAGGGACCGACGAGCTCGACCTGCTTCAGGTCCCGGCGTCCCGGGTCACCGTATTTGAAGAAAATTTGGTCTAAAATGTGTCGAAATAATGCGATCGAGTTTATAACACCTATACATAATATTATTGCCCAAAAAGAAGGATATAAGGGTCATACAACAATACAGACTTATCTGTTTGTTGAATATCTCTTTCAAAATCTTCACCAAAGTCGCCGCTAATAGATTGTCTACCATAGCCCAGAAACTAATAAGACCGACACAATCTGCTTTTTTACCAGGCCGAAATATTATGGAGGGTGCAGTTATTTTACACGAAACTATTCATGAGCTTCACACACAAAAAAAAAACAAAATGGGGTAATTTTTAAAATAGACTTTGAAAAAGCCTATGATAAAGTAAAGTGGAGTTTTCTTCAACAAACTCTAAGAATGAAATGGTTCTCACAAAAATGGTGTGAATGGATCCAACATTTTACACAAGGGGGTAATGTTAATATCAAAGTCAATGATCAATTAGGTTCCTATTTTCAGACTAAGAAAGGTTTAAGGCAAGGTGACCCATGTCTCCCATATTATTTAATATAGTGGTAGACATGTTAGCCATACTAATTGCACGTGCTAAGGAAGCGGGACAAATAGAAGGGGTTGTTCCTCACTTATTACAAGATGGCTTATCAATCCTTCAGTACGCGGATGACACGGTGATCTTTATGAGCCATGATGTTGAGAAAGCAGTTAATATGAAATTCCTGCTAAGCATATTCGAGCAACTATCTGGCTTAAAAATAAATTTCCACAAAAGTGAAGTCTTCTGTTTTGGACAAGCTAAAGATCACGAAGAGTTTTATTCGCAACTGTTTGAATGTGCCATTGGCAAATTCCCGTTTCGCTATCTGGGCCTACCTATGCATTTTTAGAAAATTGTATAATAAAGATTGGAAGAATATCGAAGAGAGAATAGAAAAAAGACTTAGTGGGTGGAAACGTAAACTCCTGACGCTTGGGGGACGGTTGGTCCTTATAAACTCGATGTTGTCTAATTTACCGATGTTTATGATGTCCTTCTTCGAATTGCCGAAAGGAGTCTTGGAAAAAATAGATTGTTTTAGATCACGATTTTATTGCCAGAATGATCAACAAACAAGAAAATACAGGCTTATTAAATGGGAAGTTATGTGTCAACCTAAGGAACAAGGGGGCCTAGGGATACAAAATTTAGAAATCCAAAATAAATGTTTACTGAGCAAGTGGCTATTTAAATTGTTCAATGAGGATGGTATGTGGCAAGAACTCATAAGAAATAAATATATTAAAGATAAGAGTATAGGAAGTGTAACACCTCTGTTGTTACGGTTAATTAAAACCTGCCATGTCATCATCATTGCATGTAAATCATCCTGCATAAACTCATTTTTTTACTATGCATTAACAAAACTGATTTTATTTCAACATGTTATTATACATAAGTTCTTAAGAATGATTTGTTATGTAAATGTTTGGGTTTGTATGTTATTATCTAAATTGAATTGGGTAACAAAAAGACAATCAATTATAAACCCTAAATCAGACCTAAAACCTTAACTCAAAAACTAAGCATAATTAAGTGTTGGGCCTTAAACAAAAGTTGCAAATATTTAAAAGTTAAGCAACTTCTATTTTGCGAAATTTTGAAGTTATTAAAAATAATTTCAAATAAAATCTTAATTTAGGTTTTAAAGTTTAAACTTGAAATACGAGTTCAAAAACTAGTAGGAATCTGGCAATGGTCCTTTAATGAAAGTTTTAGCCCTTACAAAATGGAACAACTTTCATGTTTATAGATTTTAAAGTTTACTTGTAGAAATTTAAATTTAAAACCCAATTAGTGTTTGTTTAATAAAATTTAAAATGCCATTTCAAAAATATCAATAATTAGGGAAAACTACTTTAGTGAAAGTTGTAAGGCTTTTAAAATCGAACAACTTTTATATTTGAGGATTTTGATGTTATACAGAAAGATTTCCAATTAAACCCTAAATAGTGTTTTGAAATTTAAATTTGAAATGTTATTTCAAAAACTATAAATAATCTGGTGAAACTCATTTAATGAAAGTTATAGGACTTGACAATTTGAATAACTTTTATTTTTGCATATTTTCAAGTTATTGAGAAAAAGTTTGAGAATTTAGTTGAATTTGAAATAAATTTCAAATCAAGCTTTTACCCCTCTTTGAATTGTCAAAAATACATTCAAAATTTGAATTTGGTTCAATAACCAAAGTTGTTCTAAATTTAATTTGCTACAACTTTTATTAAGGACATTTTTCAAGTTTGTATACAAAATAAGGAGTAATTTTGCAAAAAGGGGAGAGGGGTGTTTACTGCTACAGTGTTCCGGGGGGGGTCCGGCATGCGCTGTCGCGCTCTGCTCGCGGGCAGAGCCGCGCGTGCGCGCACCGGCCGCTGGCGGTGCCCGGGGCCGGCCGGCCGCGTGTCGCCGTCGGGGTCGGGCCCGTAGGGGCCATTCCCACGCCGCGCTCCTATTCCCGCCCTATATAAGCCATATCCGTCGTCGTTTTTCTTCCTCCGTTCCTCCACCACGCCGCCGGCGAGCTCGCGGTCGCCGGTCAAATTCGCGTGGCTCACGTCCTTTCCTTCCAATTACCTTGAACCATAGCTCCAGCACATATTAAGTATTCCAGTCGACTCGCTATCAACGCACGTTGTTCGCCGGAGCACTCCTCGTTGCCGGTTTTCCTCCTCGGCTCCGGCAGAGTGCCACCGCAAGCACTCTCGACGTGGCGAGTTTCCCTTGGTGAGCTACGTCTTTCTCCTATGCATGTTCTAGCCACTAGCTAGTCTCAATGTGCTCACGCGCTCGTTGGTGTATCGTTTGAGGCTTTAAACTCGTCGGAACGGAAGCTCGTCGTTGTTGTTCAAGCCGCCGAGCCGCCACCGTCATCAAGCCCATGTTCCCAGCCGGTTTTGACCCAAGCAGGTGTGATTTCGAAGTCAAGGTGAGCTATTGGGTCTCGGTAGTATAGCTGGTTAGGTTTCTTGGTCCTCGGAGAAGCCGGGACGCGGCTCTGCCGCCGTGCCTCCGCCGCCGAGCCGCCATGGCCGGTGGAGAGCTCGCTCTAGTGCCTTGATCGCCGGGGTGAGCGGGTAGATTGGTGTGTCGGGTGGTTGGGGATCTGTGGGTGTCCTGGTCGTCGCCGGATAGCCATCGGCGGCGAGCCGTCGCGCCCGTGCCATCGGGCGAACGCACGGGGGCGCGCCTGCGCGAGCGGGAGGAGGAAGATGGAGAGAGGTGGGCCGAGTGTTGCTGGGCTTTACGGCCCACTAGCCGGAAACCGAGGGAGAGAATAGGCCGGTTGGGACGGTCGCCCTTCGTGGGCCGCCTCGGGCCGAAAGGCATTTTTCATTTTCTGATGAATAGAATTCGTTTTTCCATTTTCTGAGAATATGAATGGTAATGCATTTTATCATTTTTGTAAGAATAAATCTATTGTCCTAAAAATCATGAGAAATCTTGAGGGTGCTCTCTGTGAAATGTAGTATTTAATAAAAATATTAAATAATGAATTTGCATAATTCCTATGGGAACTAAAAATCAGCACAAAAACTAATAAATGCAACATTGGGTAATTTTAATTAGTTCCCTGTAACTCCAAAAATCATGAAAATTGTTGTGGCACTGTTTTAGGGCAAGACCTATCTGTAGGAAAATTTTGAGCTCAAATAGGAATAATTTAATTATTTCTTATTTATTACTTGATTAATGGATTAATTAAGAAAAGAGTATTGGAATTAACTTTTATGAATTGTTAGATCTTTTAAGGTTTGGTTAAACCCCTTGTAGCACCTGAACCCTACTGTTCCAGGTTTTGATGATCATTTACTTTGTAAATATAAAATGAATTACTCTATGTAGTGATTATATGCCAAAACAAAAATCCTAATTGATGAATGGATTAATAAAATTGAGTAGAAACCCTAATTCACTTTTGTGTGGTGTAACATTTAGATCGAGTGATATCCCTGGGTCATTAACTTAAGATGATCCTTGGCACCATAATTAGTGTTTGGGTTCTTAATTGAATTGTTAATTTGGAATGCTAGTAATTTATGTTAGTCACATATATTGATAGGGTTTAATAGTTTGTTTAGGCAATGGGTTAATAATGTTCTAGGGGAAGAACCAATCCGACTTTCAACGACTATTAAAACGATCAATAAACCAAAGTAGTTAATACTCGATAGTAATTAGTTTTGTTGACTTACAACTTTATCGTGAAGGAAAGTTGTACTCAACTTTCAAATTAAGTTTACTTACTATTGATCGGTGATTTTGTGCATCTCCTGCATCATGGCATACATGTCATCATATAAGTGTTGTATTATTATTTCGTGTAGTGAACGCGCGGTGATTATTATCTGAAGCGTGTCCCGAGTAAGGTCTTCACTCGGTGGACGTGGATCCTTCTCGGTGATTGACGTCAGGGTTTCGTCTACTTCAAGCAACAGGCAAGCCCCGGTGCATTCAACCCCTCCTTGTTATTTAAAAATATTTATCACTTGAGTTAATCTATTGCATTAGGTTACTAGAAGTTGATTGACAACCACTTGATGCATAACCATCCTTGACCAATTACCAATAAATGATAACCTGATTTGATTAAAAGTATTGAAAAATGCTTAGTCATGCTTGACGGTTAGATTTGTCAAAAATGCTATTTCAAACTATGACGATACAAACGAAATGAATCACTTTATGGGACTGGTTATGTCCTTGTTGTTGGCAGTGTGCCTAGCTAGTTCATTGTCATCAACAGGGATGGTTTTTTTCCCGCTTGGTTGGCCAACTGCTTGGGTTAGAGTCTCAACTTTCGTCGCCATCGGGAAAGGGATGTGAAAACCGGGTAGTTACCAGTGTACTTGGGTTAGAGTCCCAATGCATGGTTTCTAACGGAAAAATACTAGGGACCGTTCGTTGTCAGGCCTGCTGTGATCAAGACTTTGCAACTAGCCACATACTACGGAAAGCCTCTGACTCCGGTGGCTCTACTGCTGGAACCGACAACCACGCACTGGGAGTGGAGAGATGGCGAGAGTAGCGTGTACCCTCGTGGCCGTCGTGCCTGGAGACGAGAGGAGTACTGTGCTCTCGGGTGGCGCAGGACCAGTTCCGGGGTATGAAAAGCCGTGGTAGGCGGGGTTGGCGTATGCAAGCTTAAGTGCTACATACGCAGTGTGGATAGGGATCCCCAGCTGGGTATTAATCGATTCGAATCGTCGTTGCTCCTCGGATATGGAGACTTGATCCTCACACCTACAGTGAAAAGTGGTTCAGAACTAGGATTGTTTTGAAATAGATTAAGTAAAGGAAAGAATGTTGATATATGAGAAAGTACTTAGAGAAATGGATAATGATGGATAGTATTATTGAAATAAAATATTGAGATAGGATTAGTAGTGCTTTTCCGCAAAATTCTTGAACTCTTGCTAAGCCTTACCTTGACTCCCCTCAGCCTGCATTCCTGAGTCTAATTTTACACCTTTAGTCGGGTAAGTCTTGCGGAGTACCCCATGTACTCAGGGTTTGTTAACCCCCTGTTGCAGGTAAGTTGAGTAAACAGTTCTACGAAGGATCGTGCCGGTCATCGGATCGTACATGGATGAAGATGTGTATATAATGAAACCCTTGGGCAGGGTGTTTAGTTGTATACGGCTACTCCACTGCGAAACTCTGGTTTGGGATAATGTAATTGTAATCTATGTTTAAGTAATACTTCCGCACTCTTTACTCTGATTCAAATTATTTGTGTAAACTGTTGTAATACTTGCAAGGTCTTTACAATGAGATCCTTGGGGAAATTAGGGTTTCCTATGAGACCCGACGGGCCACCTAAGTCAAAGGGAACTCGTGCAGACTAGTCAACGGTCCTTAGGGACGATGACGGGGCACGTGGGCCCTATGATTAAGGCGGTTCCGTCACAGGAAGTTGTGTTAAAAAATCGACAGATTTTCATTTTTGGAAAAGTCTAATGAATATCAAAGATTCATTTATAGAGTTGGGTCATTTTAAAGTTAATGATGGAACGCAAACAAGATTTTGGGAGGATCTTGGCTGGGAGACAAACATCTCAAGAATAAATTTCCTGCTTTATTTAACATTGTAAGAAGAAAACAGGATATGGTTGCTAAAGTTTTAAGTTCACCTCTCCTAAATATTTCTTTTCGAAGGAACTCGGTGGGTCAAAACTTAATAAATTGGAACCGCATTGTTGCTTCTTTACAACAGGTTAATCTAGCTGAGGAAAGAGATGTGTTTGTTTGGGGTTTGAAAGCCTCAGGGGTATTTACAGTCAAGTCTATGTATATTGCGTTAATTAATAATGGGGTGAGAGTGTCACAAGATATTTGGCAAAAAAAGCTTCCTATGAAAATTAAAGTTTTCTTGTGGTGCTTAAAGAGAGGTGTGATTCTACCCAAAGATAATTTGGCTAGGCCTAATTGGCAGGGGAATAAATGTTGTTGCTTCTGTCATTTTACTGAGACCATTCAACACCTGTTTTTTGATTGCTTTTATGCCAAATTTTTGTGGCCTTCTATACATATGCTTTTTGGGATCGTTCCTCCGTTCAATATGGCTGACTTGTTCCAAAATTGATCTAAATTGGGAACAAAAAGCATAATTCATTGTTATTAACAGTAGCTGCGGCACTTCTTTGGGGAATATGGATAACAAGGAATGATGTGGTTTTTGACAAATGTAGGCCAAAATCTCTTTTGCAAGTACTATTCCGAGGAACGCACTGGCTACGTCAGTGGGCAAGCTTGCAACGGCACGACGATCGTAAGGATCAACTGATCCCTGTGGCTCAGCATCTGGAGACGTCCGCCCTAGATTTCTTCGGTTCCATTAGATGGTTTTCGCAAAGACACGTTGGTTATGTTTAGTCAAAGACTGTTTGTCTTTCCAGTTTCTGTATGCGTGGTTGTAATTTTCTTATATCCGAACTTGGTGCTTAGCTTGGAGTCTGTAATAATTGGCCTGATTCTATCCTTGGATAGATGAAGCCGGATATTTGATCCTTTATTAAAAAATAACACCTATACATCATCGTTGTCGTTCTGGATTCAGTAGATACAAGTAGCTTTGAACATTTTGAGTTGTAGTCACGTCAGGCTAGCAGTTCGATGCAGCTTAGTATTACTGTCAAGCAACGTCTGATCTAACAAATCTCTCACACCTAATAAGACTAAAGAAGAAAGAGACATGTTTTGATGCGACAATCGATTTGGTTTTCTGTGTGCCTGTCTCCTGTGATTTACCATCACCATAGCCTCAAAAGGAAAAGGAAGGTACTCAGATCTGCCTCCTACGAGCCTCAATCACCGCAGCCTCAAAACGCGAGAATCGCACGACGAAGGTGTGTCTCAAAGAAAAATAAACTCATCGAGAGAGGCCAGAGGGTGTAACAACCCTAAAAATCCACACAACCTAAAAATCCTAACCAATTAAAATTTTTTTCATTTATTTATTATGAAAATCCATTTTTCTTGTGCAAGCATATAGGTTTCATTATGAATTTGGTAAATAAACGAGTATAGCTTGCATTTTAATTCCATTCACATAGAATAATAGCTTATGTATCACAATTGGAATTTATTACAATTTATGTTTGTATTTACTCAATATTTAAAAGGGGTAATATATGTATTTATACCCTTAAGTGTAAATAGAAAAAGAAAAAGAAAAGAGAAGAGAGGAAGAAAGGAAGCCAGCCTGTCGGCCCAGCTATGGCCCAACCGAGCAAGCGCGCGCGCGACCGTTTCACCCTACTCCCCCGCAGCCGCTGACCGCCCGGCCCCGCCTGTCAGCCGCTCTCGCTACTGTTCTTCTTCTCACCTCACGAAAGACGGTGGCCGACAGAGTCACGCAAATGACGTGACCGACAGCGCCACGCATGGCAGAGCCCTGACCCCGCTGTCCCTCGCCTGTCCCCTCCTTCCTTGGCCGCCAAGCGAACCCGCGCCCATCCGGAGCCCTAGATCCACTCGAGCCACGACCCTTCGATCGGTCGAGCGCGATCAGGACCGTTCGCCATTGGAACTGGCCAAGCTCGCCTATAAAAAGGAGCTCACCCCGAATCCCTAACCTCATTTCCCCTCGCCGCCACCGCGGCACAGACCGGCACACTGCACCACACCGAGAGAGAGAGCGTAGGAGAAGGGCGGAGCAGAGGAGGAGAAGCTGCCGGAGCGCCGCCGCCGCGGAGCACGCCGGAGCCGGACACGGAGGAGAAGCCCGAGCTGCGGACGAGGAGCGGCACGGCACTGCGATCACTCTGCACAGCGTCACCTCGTCACTGCACCGCCATCCTTACCTCACCAGCCCCACGGTGAGCCACCGCACGCCATATCCGAAACTCGTCCTGCTTTTGCCATGGCGTTCCACCCACGGGACGCGCAGGCACGAGCCTTTACCAGCTCAGGAAGATCACCTGCTCCATGCACCTCATACGATCTCGCCGTGCTACCGGTCATGGCGCTCGGCATCACGAGCGTGTAGGCCGCGGGCTGTTTCCGGCCCCTGAACACTTCGCACAACACGCGCACAAGACCGGCCATCAAACCACTGGACATCGGCTATGGACGCCAGGCCACTTCCGACGGGCATCGCCGTCACATGTGCTCGGAGCACCGCCACCTCGACGGCGTTCCCGCGCACAAGCCGTGAAACCGCCGACGCGACCCGTTAGCGTGACCACCAACTCACCGACCACCTCGGACAAGCTTAGTTGCGGAAGATCGAACCTCCATAGCCCGGAACACCGAGAGGTGCGTTCTCGGGGAAACGTGATCGCCGCCGACACGTTCCGCCTCGCCTAAAATCCGTTCCGAGTACCCTCGATCGCCTCGCGCTGCGGAGAAAGGCCGACGAGGTTCGCCAAGTCTGCCTCGGCACCGCCGCGTAGATAGCCGAGCCCCGAATCATGTCTGTCGCCTTGGCTACGTGCGCCTCCACCTCGTCGGAGAACCGCCGTATGCCGTGGGAGAGAAGGAGGCCCACGACATCATTTCACTCACGACAGCCAACCCTCGGGAGGGCGCACCCTCGGCGCACCAAATCTCCGATTCGCCCGAGCCTCCCCGGGAGAGCTCGGGAGAGCGGCACCCTCGGCGCCCAAATGTCCGATTCGCCCGAGCCTCCCCGGGAGAGCTCGGGAGAGCGGCACCCTCGGCGCCCCGAATCGCCGATTCGCCCGATCTACGCCGAACTACGCCGAGCTACGCCGAGCTCCACCGAGCTACGCCGAGCTACGTCGACGCCTCCCAACCTCTAAGAACCACCCCCGACCTCTGAGAACCACCCCCGACCACCGTCGAGCTCGCCCGACCACCGCCGAGCTACGCCGACGCCCCCCGACCAACGTCGAGCTCGCCCGACCAACCGCCGAGCTACGCCGACGCCGGCGACTCTCTGGGAACCAGCATCGAACACCTGGTGGGCGACCATCGGGTCTGAGTTCTGATGAGGCGCCACATGCTTGCACTACTGGACCCGCGCGCCACGTGGACCAATTCCGAGCTGCCCCTGATTAATCGACCATTTTCGATTTTCAGAAAATAGGATAATCTTCGGAAATTCATAACTTATTCATACGATGTCCAAAAATTGCGCACCATATATCAAAATTCTCAGAAAAATGAGATCTACAATTTAAGACTATGTTTGTATGCATTTGGCTCTTTATTTTATTAGATTTTTCTGAAATACTCTATAGGAGTCGCTGACGCGACTATTTCGTGTTCGATTTCAGAGCCGGAGGAGGATCTGACTAAGGAAGACGACCACGAGTACTTTCAGGAGCTAGGAGACGACTACAAAGGTGCCACGTCCCACCAAATCCTTAGATCCTATTTACGCATTGCAAATGACATTGCTGCTATTGCTTTATGATTATGTATGGATTGGTTGCATGATAGTGTATTTGAATTCCCTGCCTTGATAAGACTTTACCCTGCTATCCGCTGCTAGGTTAGCTGCTGCTTAATTTACTGTTACTCTTCCACTACTTTCTACTTGCTATATGCTATGTGGTGGAATTGGGACGGTGTATAATTGATTATAACCACTGGGAGAGAGTGCTGCGTGCGTCTTGGGTGCGTGGTAAGGGTTGATGTCGACCAAGTGGGATGTGAGACAAGCCCATGGGGCAAGTCGTGCCGGGGGTGCAACCTGGGCATCCCCAAGCGAGATACCTGTGGCGGGTAAAGTTGTTGAGAAGGATCCGGGTGGGATAGCCTTAGTGGTTTGAAGCCCGTGGACGGAGGTGCTGTGATGGCACGGGGAGAGTATCCCCTAAGTGAAGATGCCTGCTTGGTCAAACTTCGGATGGACTAGTTTCAGGTTCATGGGAATCCTTTTTCTATTCACTCGCTTCTGATGGGCGGGAGACGGCTGGTGTAACAACCCTAAAAATCCACACAATCTAAAAATCCCAACCAATTAAAATTTTTCATTTATTTATTGTGAAAACCCATTTTTCTTGTGCAAGCATATAGGTTTCATTATGAAATTGGTAAATAAAGGAGTGTAGTTTGCATTTTAATTCCATTCACATAGAATAATAACTTATGCATCACATTTGGGATTTATTGCAATTTATGTTTGTATTTACTCAATATTTAAAATGGGCAATATATGTATATATATACACTAAATTAAAAATAGAAAAGGAGAAAGAGAGCTAGGCCAGCCATTCGGCCAGCCGGGTCGCTAAGCCAGTCCAAGCCAGCCCGACCTTCCTCTCCTCACCTCACCCGCGCGCGGCCCACGTTGCGGCTCGGCAGCGCGCGCGCGACCGGCACACACACGCTCGCGCTCGCTGCCAACCCGGCCCCGCCTGTCAGCCGCTCTCGCCCCCCCCCACTGTTCTTCTTCCTCACGAAGGCGACGCGCCTGCCGGGGGTGTCACGCGAATGGCGTGACCCCGGTCCCACAGCCGACAGCATGGCAGAGCCCTGACCCCGCTGTCCCACCTCCTGTCCCCTCCTTTCTTGGCCGCCAAGCGAACCCGCGCCCATCCGGAGCCCTAGATCCACTCGAGCCACGGCCCTTCGATCGGTCGAGCGCGATCAGGACCGTTCGCCATTGGAGCTGGCCAAGCTCGCCTATAAAAAGAAGCTCACCCCGAAGCCCTACCCTCATTTCCCCTCGCCGCCACCGCAGCACAGACCGGCACACTGCACCAAACCGAGAGAGAGAGCGTAGGAGAAGGGCGGAGCAGAGGAGGAGAAGCTGCCGGAGCGCCGCCGCCGCGGAGCACGCCGGAGCCGGACACGGAGGAGAAGCCCGAGCTGCGGACGAGGAGCGGCACGGCACTGCGATCGCTCTGCACGGCTCCGACTCGCCATTGCACCGCCATCCTAGCTTCACCGACACCACGGTGAGCCATCGCACGTCATGTCCGAGCCTTGCCCTGCTTTTGCCATGGCGTTCCACCTTCGGGACGCGCAGGCACGAGCCTTTACCGGCTCGGGAAGATCACTTGCACCATGCACTCATTCGACCGGCCGAAACCCCCGGACTACAAGCTTGCTAGACCAAGAACGCAGCACGACGCGTTCTCGGCGGAGCGCGTTCACCACTGACGCGTTCCGACGCCGAATCACCCGTTCCGAGCAATCCGACTAGCACCCGTATAGGTTAGAGCGTCGTGGAGCACCGCCACGACCCCCTCGACCTAGCTACGCGGATCTAAGCGCTAGAGGAAGCCTGAATCGCCTTGGCCGCGTGCGCCGCGACCTTACCGAGCGCCGCCGCGAGCCGTCGCCAAAAGAAGGTCATGCCATGGCTAAAGTTCGCCACCAGAGTGTTGTATGCTTCTCTGGCCTCACCAATTTGACAAGACCGCATTCGATTGAACCAATACATGGTCGTAGCCGCGTTGCCGCCTTCCACCGTCGTCGGCGACACGCCGCCGCCACAACCGAGCACCTTGGAAAGCTCGGTAGCCAAAATTGGTAGTTGGTATACCATCGCCATAGACCCTGGACGCGTATACATCTCCTAGAAGACCTCCTTAGCCCCGCCAGAACCTCACAGTCGCGGCGACATCGCCGCCGACACGTTCCGCTTCGCCTAAATCCGTTCCGAGTACCCCCGGTCGCCTCGCGCGGCGGAGAAAGGCCGCCGAGGTTCGCCAAGTCTGCCTCGGCACCGCCGCTAGATAGCCGAGCCCCGAATCACGACTGTCGCCTTGGCTACGTGCGCCTCCACCTCGTCGGAGAACCGCCGTATGCCGAGGGAGAGAAGGAGGCCATACCACGACTCTAACCCGCCACCATCTGGTCGGACGACTGCCTGAGCACGCCAATTGGGGAAAGCCGAGCCCTGTCTTGCCGAAATATGGTCATCGCCGCCCTGTCATCGTCCGCCGTACCGGAGAGACACCGCCGCCTTGAACAGACGCCCTGGAACCCTGCTAGCACCAAATGTCCGATTCGCCCGAGCCTCCGCGGGAGACCTCGGGAGAACGGCACCCTCGGACGTCCAAATTTCCGATTCGCCCGAGCCTCACCGGGAGAGCTCGGGAGAGCAGCCCCCTCGGCGCCCAAATGTCCGATTAGCCCGAGCCTCCGCGGGAGACCTCGGGAGAACGGCACCCTCGGGCGCCCAAATTTCCGATTCGCCCGAGCCTCACCGGGAGAGCTCGGGAGAGCAGCCCCCTCGGCGCCCAAATGTCCGATTCGCCCGAGCCTCCGCGGGAGACCTCGGGAGAACGGCACCCTCGGCGCCCCGAATCTCCGATTCGCCCGAGCCCCGCCGAGCTAAACCGAACTACGCCGAGCTCCGCCGAGCTAAGCCAAGCCTCGCCGAGCTACGCCAACGCCGGCAACTCTCTGGGAACCAGCATCGAACACCTGGTGAGCGACCATCGGGTCTGTGTTCTGTTGAGGCGCCACTTGCCGCACTACTGGACCCGCGCGCCACGTGGACCAATCCCGAGCTGCCCCTGATTAACCGACCAGTTTTCCCATTTTCAGAAAATAGGATAATCTTCGGAAATTCATAACTTATTCATACGAAGTCCAAAAATTGCGCACCATATATCAAAATTCTCAGAAAAATGAGATCTACAATCTAAGACTATGTTTGTGTGCATTTGGCTCTTTATTTTATTGGATTTTTCTGAAATACTCTATAGGAGTCGCTGACGCGACTATTTCGTGTTCGATTTCAGAGCCGGAGGAGGATCTGACTAAGGAAGACGACCACGAGTACTTTCAGGAGCTAGGAGACAACTACGAAGGTGCCACGTCCCACCAAATCCTTAGATCCTATTTACGCATTGCAAATGACATTGTTGCTATTGCTTATGATTATGTATGGATTGGTTGCATGGTTGTATATTTGAATTCCCTGCCTTGATAAGACTTTACCCTGCTGTCCGCTGCTAGGTTAGCTGCTGCTTAATTTACTATTACTCTTCCACTACTTTCTACTTGCTATATGCTATGTGGTGGAATTGGGACGGTGTATAACTGATTATAACCACTGGGAGAGAGTGCTGCGTGCGTCTTGGGTGCGTGGTAAGGGTTGATGTCGACCAAGTGGGATGTGAGACAAGCCCATGGGGCAAGTCGTGCCGGGGGTGCAACCTGGGCATCCCCAAGCGAGATACCTGTGGCGGGTAAAAGTTGTTGAGGAGGTTTCGGGTGGGATAGCCTTGGTGGTTTGAAGCCCGTGGACGGAGGTGCTGTGATGGCACGGGGAGAGTATCCCCTAAGTGGAGATGCCTGCTTGGTCAAACCTAGGATGGACTAGTTTCAGGTTCATGGGAATCATTTTCTACTCACTCGCTTCTGATGGGCGGGAGACGGCTGGACTACTTGGTAGGACGGTGCCACTACTGCTAGGTTGAAAGGTGATAAGGGTGGGCGGAGACGGTCGATGGGTTCCCGTTCCGTTCTAGATGCACAGTACCACTGGATGGGCCCGGTACTGTGTCTCCCAGTCTCAGCATAACGGTGTAGGATCTGGAATATCCCAGGGCTGAGTGGTAGGGTGGCATCGACCTAGGCAAGCAAGCACCCGGAATTCTGCCTAGGTGTTTGCGCAACACCTATGATGGCTAATCTTGTGAGTAGTGAAACCTCTGCAGAGTGTACGGTTGATCGATCGAAACATATGCCAATCTGTTGGCTATGGACCTTTCCTGTGAAGCTTCTACTAGTGTAGTGAGTGTTCTCTTCTCCCCCTGGATGATATTTTTCCGGTAGTGTACCCGTTGTGGTAGTGTGCCGCTGAGATAGGCCCGAGAGGGAGTTGGGCCTGTCGAATGAGAGTGAGGTGTGGGTATGTGAGGTGTGGTGATGGGAAAAGGGATGATGGTGTTAACTGGTGATAAAACTTGACTAATTAAACATTGATTACAGCTGCATAGGAAAACCTCAGCCTATAGGTCTGCTTGTATAGCCTTGCATCCACTTTCCACAAAGCAAATGCTGCATAGGTGGGCTCCGTGGGCAGTACAAATCGTACTGATAAATTTGCTGTCAGGTGACGAGAATGAGTACGACTTCGAGGGAGATGATGACGAGGAATAGGGTCACGTGCTACACTCAAGTTGGCCGTGAAGGATGAATCGCTTCCGCATCTTCTAAAGCTTCTCTGATTGTTGATTCCGCCAGTGTGGCGATGTAATAAATATTTATGTAAGACTTATTTACCGTTGTATGGATCCTGGTGGCAACTGAGATATGGGTAATTTCATGGATTGTCCCAAGCAATCTGTTGAATTACAATTCGAGCCTGTGGATTTCCCTTCGTGGAAATCGAGGTCGTTTCAGCTGGACTACTTGGTAGGACGGTGCCACTACTGCTAAGTTGAGAGGTGATAAGGGTGGGCGGAGACGGTCGATGGGTTCCCGTTCCGTTCTAGATACGCAGTACCACTGGATGGGCCCGGTACTGTGTCTCCCAGTCTCAGCATAACAGGTGTAGGATCCGGAATATCCCAGGGATGAGTTGTAGGGTGGCATCGACCTAGGCAAGCAAGCACCCGGAATTCTGCCTAGGTGTTTGCGCAACACCTATGATGGCTAATCTTGTGGGTAGTGAAACCTCTGCAGAGTGTACGGTTGATCGATCGATACATATGCCAACCTGTTGGCTATGGACCTTTCCTGTGAAGCTTCTACTAGTGTAGTGATTATTCTCTTCTCCCCCTGGATGACATTTTCCGGCAGTGTACCCGTTGTGGTAGTGTGCCGCTAAGATAGGCCCGAGAGGGAGTTGGGCCTGTCGAATGAGAGCGAGGTGTGGGTAAGTGAGATGTGATGATGGGAAAAGGGATGATGGTGTTAACTGGAGATAAAACTTGACTAATTAAACATTGATTACAGCTGCATAGGAAACCTCAGCCTATAGGTCTGCTTGTATAGCCTTGCATCCACTTTCACAAAGCAAATGCTGCATAAGTGGGCTCCGTGGCCAGTACATATCGTACTGATAAATTTGCTGTCAGGTGACGAGAATGAGTACGACTTCGAGGAAGATGATGGCGAGGAATAGGGTCACGTGCTACACTCAAGTTGGCCGTGAAGGATGAAACGTTTCCGCATCTTCTAAAGCTTCTCTGAATGTTGATTCCGCCAGTGTGGCGATGTAATAAGTGTTTATGTAAGACTTAATTACCGTTGTATGGATCCTGATGTCAACTGAGATATGGGTAATTTCATGGATTGTCCCAAGCAATCTATTAAATTACAATTCGAGCCTGTGGATTTTCTTTCGCGGAAATCGAAGGTCGTTTCAGAGGGCGACAAGGAAGTCACAACAATTAAACAGAGGGCACCGTCGCCGCACGCGCTGGCGCCAATCCTCCCGTCGCCACGTAGCCCATACAGAGCCAGAGGCGCTGCACCTGCACCCACGGGTTCGATCGGTCCGTGCGTTTCGGCAGCCGTCCGCGGCGGTTACACCTGACCTGACCCGATCGTCGTCTCGCTAAAATTTCCCGCGGCGCGGCCTCTCCGCTCGTGCGAAGCGCTCCGGTTCGCGGCCGCCGCGCGCGTACGTGTCCGCGCGGCGGGGCGCCGAACGTGCGTGCCCAGAATCTTTGTGGAGGACAGGAGGAGGAGCAACCTAGCAATGATGGCCCAACCGAATTCGCGTGGCCGCCGTTGCCGGATCACATCAGCATCAGCATCTAGCAGTCTTAGTTTTAGTCTACAGAGTTTTGTTTTTCTGATCAATCTTAATTATTACTAGACTTCTAATTGTATATTAGCGTGCATCTGTGGGAGGACCAAAGGATGCATGCACCTGTACTGTCCTGTCCTTCTGGTGCCTCGTTGTACTAATTGTGATTGTGACTGCCTAGTAGTCCTCCACTACCTCAGTCTCACGTCCATTAGTTTTTTTTTTTTTTCATTTTTAGACTAATTAAGTTGCTGCTGGTTCACCACTGATTCTTTTCAGTGTGAACTGAGAGTATCTATATTTCTACCTAACAAAACCGAAGGGAGAAAGGGAGGGAAATGTTTGATGCTAGGAAGCATGTTTTAGATGGTGCATGTAGATGGTTTGAAATTGGCTATAGGTTCATGAGGATCTCGTCTAGTATATGGCTCTGCAGAGTCAGCAACCACATGCTCCCCTCCCACACCACCACATGTGTTTACCATCTGAGTCATCATTGCGAGCTTGCAGGGCATCTACGCCACTATATACAAATGGCAACGCGACCTCTCTCAAGCGTGGCCTGGGCATGGGCAGATGACACGTAGAGGCAGAGCATCAAGGAGACGCACCAGGACAACTCGTGGTTTGGTGCTGTATGATTGGCGAATTAGGCCCTATTTGTCCGATAAATCCACATTGAAATCTCCCTCCCCTGATGTTCCCTCCCCACCTGTCTCCTAGTGGAAGATCGAGGAGAGAATATCTGTTCGGTGCAGGGTGCAGCATTTCAGGATGGGCGAAGATTAAAGGGAACATATTTTATCATTTCGTTTTACGTTAGGTTTGGTTAATCATTTTGATGAGCAATCATTTATCGTCAACACAAGCTGCTAGTTAAAGACATAAATCATTTTAAATATGAACCTCTCGGTAAGTGTATCCGTGGAATAAGATAAAGAACGAGCATGTTTACACCAAAAAGAGTTGAATTTGGTGCCGCTTCTTCAACTAATTTTCTTTTCCAAGGGTACCCACTCCATTCTAAATCCTTTATTCTGTTTACTTGCCAACCTGTAGTGCATACATATATTGGACCATTCTTTTTTTTAGCTATACTATATCCAATACAATCACTTAAAAATCATTTCTCATGGAAATGTCTTGATATCTTTTTCATCTGACAAATACTATTTTGATAAATTAATGGGGGTACAATATTTGATAAATAGTGTACTTAATTGAGCAATGACCACACTTTTACCATCAATAGTTGAACATAAGTGTGAATATGTGTATTAACAATGAGCAACACTAGTGCTTACCCATTTACCAATATATAACAAAAGTAGTACACAATTATCACAAACAAAAAATAGGTCGACATTGGTAAATATGCATGACACAACAACCCATCCGATTCAATTTAAGCAACCAAAAAAAAATGGGGGCATACATGTGTTGATATGGCTCTGGCCTCGGCTCCAACGAGCTTCGCCTACGGAAGCCATAGGAGTCATACCAAGCACATGAGTCGTACCAAACACTCTAGAAGGAAAAGCCATTTTTTTGATAAATAGTGAAGTCGGAACTGTTTTTAGACCATGAGCAACCTACACAAGATATAAGCCTTTTCTAACATATAATAAAAATCTATGTATTATTTAGACGACATAATGTATTATAGATTCATAGTAAAAAAAAACTATGTATGTAGTAGCGATTTAGTTTGGAATAGAGGAAATACTAATCACGTTCGACTCAACACTTCTTCTAAAGGTATAAATAACCTATCTAGTGGTGGTTACCTTCGGAACAGGACAAATAAGTTCATTAGCATCGAAGACATATCTGGGTGTTGCACGTACGTGTTAGTCGTTTGGATATTGTGGAGCAAGCATTAAACCCTAATGCGATACAGCACGAACAAATGCATCTTGACAACATGACACTCTGTCCTGATCACCAAAAGCAATATCCTAGCTCCTTTAGTCCTTTCCGATTAGACGTAAATTCAGGCTAGTACAACGAAATCAGTGTACGGGTGCACTTAAACTGACGTGACGAGTGCAATGATATTTCATATTTGTTTCTGTTCTGTAACTCCTTTGCCAGCTTCGCTGGCAGAAAAATAAAACAGGCAGGAAAGATGCAAAAGGCCTCTCGTCGCGTCGCGTCGCCTACTTTTTGTTGCACGCCCTGCAGATTCTTTCTTCTTTGGCGCTGTCTAACAAGTCCTTAGATAATGCTGACATAAATTGTTGGAAGCATGCACCAATAATACCGTAAACCACGTACGTGAAGTCATCAATTTTTTTGATTCACTGATTTTATATATATTCATTTGTTCGATCTGCAGCAGCAGCAATCTTCGGCGACGGCACGGTTGAAATTGAGGATAATGAAATGTAGCAGAGATCCTGCAGAGTTAAGTAGTAGGCAAGGACGCCGATCCGTATGCAGGGGGTCCTGTCTGCCTTGTTGTACATACGTTCGAAATTTTGATCCTTCCTGTTTTGGCATTCTACGCTATAGGTGTCATTTTCAGAGGAAACGCAGAGGTTAGAACGTACATAGTAGCAACTAAAACACTTCAGCGTGGTATCCGGGCCTAATGTTACAAGGATTCTCTTTTACTATATATATGTAAACATCAAACTGGAGATAAAAATGCAGCGGACAAGGCTCCTGCTGTCCTGCAGAGCTCAAAGCACCAAGTATACATACATGGCGATCCTGTGCAGATGGTACTGTCTGCTTCGCTGTACATACGTTAAGAAGTTTGAATTATTTTTTTTTCAATAATCAGTTAAGTTTGATGCTTTCTGTTTTTGGCCTTCTGCGATAGCTTCCATTTCAGAAGGAAAACAAGCCCAGTGGGTAGTGGTCAGGGGACTAAAGATTTTCATTTTCAGGATGGTTATGGTTATTGGCGAAAGGCGTCTCTCACTTCTTGTGTCCATGGAAAATTGAAATCCAAGGGAGACCAGACCAGACCTAAAACACAGACGACGTTATGGTGAAAGCACAAGCTTTTTTTTTTTTCTCGATAACACAAAAGGTTTGTGCATCTTTATATTAAAATACAATTTTTTTGATATAACGCGCTTTAAAGGAGCCTTAGGAGGTAGAAGAGTTATACAATCACGCTTAGACCCACCCTATTATTGTACTTTGAACACAAGCTGATGGTCGCTTCGACTCCTTGTTCTTCCTTACTGGCTGGTCGCTTTGAAAGCAGCGCAACGCGAGGACCTTCGATGGCAGCGCGGTCTCGGCTTCACAGCTGGCTACGCTCATCCTGGACGAGGCCTCGCTCTGGTGCTCCGCAGGTATCAGGCGTCTGGCCGAGCTTTTGGCTGTTGCGTGATGTTCCTGGCTTATCTGCCGGAGTCGCTAAAGCTTGTAGTCATGTAGTCCATAATCCTTCTCGCTGTGTGTGGTGCGCGTGTGCACCGGTTCGGCAACGCCCGGTTGCCGGTTGGGCTCTTTTTTTTCCGTTTGAACACACCGTGTTTGTTTTACAACTTTATTCTGCTTAATGAAATACACACAACGACGTGATCTAAAAAAACACAAGCTGATGGTAATTTTTTTTCTCGATCACACATATGCTTTACGTGTCTTTGTATTAAACTAGAAAAAAAAATTGTTCGATAGCCTTAGAAACGTCCTAGGGACAGAAGAGTTATACAATGACGCTCAGACTCACTTTAGTGTACTTTGAGCATAAGCTGATACATGTATAGATTCTTATAACCCATCTCTTAGTCCACTTATATAGTGATTAGTTCTTCAATATAAATATATATATAGCTTATTTGTCTTTTTATAGATTTTCTTAGTTTTTTTTTTGTCTAAACCGTTTGTAAGCTTATAATATGCTTCTACTCTCTCTCATCTTCACCTCCACATTCAGCCTTGCTCTAGCTAATCCCTAAAGCCATGGTCCTTCCTCCGTCTGCAGTAGTGCAGTGCGTGCACACACACTGTGACACTGATACACACGATGGTGCATGATTACTTGGTCGACGACATTAGGCAGTTAGGGGTGTCATTAGGCAGTTGCTCAGGAGATATTATAAAGGCTAGAAAGCTAGGATAGGAAAGTAAGCCGTCGTCATCATTATCGTTCTCTACGGCTACAACCGGTGCGGACAGGGACAGCAGCCGACGGCTAAACAAGCAGCATTTGGTTGGTTCATTCAGTTCGTTTCACCTTTTTCGTTGATGGCGCCGAAGAAAAAACCATGGACTTCCAGCCTGAAAAGGCAAATTTCTGCTAGCTGAGGCTTTTCTTTGCAGCCCCTTTCCTCTCAGGCCCCCCGTTTGGATCCTCGAAATTGGAGGAATTGAAATCTAGTTAACAACTTAGATTATTTCACTTAGAATGTGACATTGCACCACTTTCTAAAGTTCACATATTAGCCTACATCAAATTCATAGAGTGAGAGGTGGAATTTGATTTTATTGATCACCATATTATATTTCAACTTTGCAATTTATAGCACGCTCTTCAATTTGTTCCCATACGGTAAAAATATAACATATAAGTATCTCTCTCGTATAACCAACAATAATATATAAATATAATCTATACACAATCATATTAACTTCATTAATATATGTATAAATTATAATTTTTAAAATAAATTCAATTTTAATCATCCAAACGGGTCTCAATGCTTTCACCGGCCAGGAATCCGGGATGGGCGGCCATCACGTAGTTATTACTAATTCCACCCTAGTTTTGTGACCTGTAATTGATTATTTGCAGGTTCGTAGGACCAATCTGTGGGTGGCTAAACTACACTCATCATGTCCTTCCAAGTACTGAAAGTCCTGAAACGAAGGCATATGCATGCCTCGGTAGTTACGCCGAACTCAAGGCATGGACTCTCTTGCAAAGTTGCATTGCCTAATCAGGCGTTCACATTTCACAAGCCTGCACTCTCTGACCTTCGAAATTATAACAGACCCTTTTAGTTGAAAACGCAGTGCTAATGGAGTATGAAAACGCAGTGCTAATGGAGTCCTGCGGCATAAGTGCCCCGCCTAAACGGATAAGCCGGAGAGATTCTTCAGAACGGACGGTGAAACAAAAAATCAAATCCAAACTAGAACTTCCATTTTTTTTTTCATTAATGCATGATGATGCTATCATGCACCAACTTGTCCGTGTAAGCAACATCATGTGTAAATCACTTTTATCGGCATCATCTCTTTAAACAAGTACGCAAGCCTAAACAACGTTTATACTACTGATTAAAGCAACGGGGTTTCTTATGCAAAACCCAGAGCGCTGGAAAAATATAGTGACCGCACGTTTGTACATAGCCACGTGGCTGAAAAGTGTGACATGGATGAGTTAGTAATGCTGAAGTACTCTTAGTATTATAATAAAAATATTATTAGACATTCATTTGGGGATTCCATGCTTATATTAATCTAATGAGGTACACTATGAAAAATAAGATTCTAGAAATTATCATACTCCCTCCGTATTGGTAAAAGATGACGTTTTGAAAAAGTCTAGGTCAAACATTGGAAATATAAATCATGAATAACTTTTAAATTATTAAATTTGAAAATATGAAAACTATATAAATAGAATTGTCTTCAAATATATTTTCATAAAAGTATACATATATCACTTTTTCAATAAATATTTTGTTAGAAATATAAAGTCAAAGTCATGCATTGAAGACCGTGTCGTTGTCCTAAACATTATCTATTACCAATACGGAGGGAGTATAAAGCAAAATATATATCAAGTCATTACTGCCAATAATAATAACAGTTAATGGAGCTAACCATCTTAGCTCATAGGGCCAAAAAGAAGTATACTAACCTTTTCGATTTATGGATTCAATCTATCTTGTCAAGCATTTTTTTTATTTTCTTCCTCCCTTTCTTAGTTTCCTAGACTCTTTATGATCTGAATGTCGCCCATATTTTCCTATAAAATTTAACACTCCCAAGTTCGAAAAGCCTAGCAATAATATTAGTCGTTGGGTCAATTCTGTTTTGTTGTCCTTAAATTTATTTAGGACATTATACCAATCGTGTCTCTTACAGTTACTAACCTGGCTAGAAGCAAGGCCAGATCGACACACTAAGCGCCAGTTTGGTTAATGGTCATAATCTGCCACGCCTAAGGTTAGATACAAAATTACAAATCACGGTTTTTCGGCCTCAAAGTCAATAAAGGTACATTATTTGCACGAGCCAATCAAGGTACCCTTAAAATTATATGCACAATGAGTCAGAGGCTCAAACACGTCTAGAAGCTGAAGTCGATCGTTTATTCGTTTCGTGTTCCAGAAACGAGCAAGGAAAACGTTTCCGATCTAGGATGCTCATCAGAAACGTTTATTCGTAGCAGGAAATACAACACGCACCGATTAAACAAACAACGCCAGTGTGGAGATGAATGCAGTAGTCAAACACTGCTGCGATTGCACGTTGGGAGCTTGACTTGCCACCGCCGCCGCCGCAACGCCGCATAGGCATGTGGCTGCTGCATCCTGCATCTGCATGGCCCGACGCTCCCCGACGGCTAGGACTAGGAGCTCCTCGCTGGCTGGCTTCAGACCCGTGCCCGTACTCGTGCAGCAACACACAAGTCCTGCGCACCCGTACTGTACGTGTGTACTGGTCACTGGATCAGACAGCGGATCGAGATCGTAGGCCGTCGCAGACTCGCAGTACCCGCCGCAACTCGCGATGCAGTTCGTGTTCGTCACGGCCGGCGTACACTGCTGGCTGAGGACGCCACCGGCAAGAGGCACCGCGTTATTGGAACCAGACCTGCCGGTGCGGCGGTGCCTGCCTAAGCCGGCCAGCCGGTTTTGGCCACGCTTTCCACGCCGCGCGGCAGTGTCCACGGTGTCCAATCGATCAGAACGTACGGGAGTTCGTCGATGCTGTCTCTGTCTGGAATCCGGATCACGTACAAGCGTGCGTGCGTGCACACGGCATATATAGGCCAAGATGCAGAGTTAACGGACGATACGTTGCTGCACTGCCTGCCGGCATTCCCTCTATTTTCTGGTGGGGCTCGACACAGCGCGCCCGTGGCGGAGAGAAAGACGAAGCTAATAAGCATCTTTTCTGATCTCCGTCGATGTCGAGGGGCGTACGATCGCGTGTACGGTGCGAAAGCAACCGTGCGATGGCTCGTAGTAGTGTTCCCCGGAATCCCGGGATAACGTAACCACCGGGTGTGTTGTTTTCCTCTTTTGGTGAGAAAAAGGGGACGTAGTACGTACCGCCCGATACCAGGCGAGTTTGTATTGTAGCAGTGTGCGGTCGTAACAGGAAAGACATACCAGAGATGACGCCGACCTCGCAACCTAAACAAAACCACCACACCACCAGCAGCCAGCCAGCCAGGCCAGCTCGTCGAACAAGAACAACCGCGTTTCGTTTCTTGGCCGATTCCTTCTTGACGGACTCGATATGCATGCATGATGAGCTTCCGTGTCATATAGTAATGCATGCATGCATGTGAGACGTGGCGGGTCCTCCCTCCTTTCACTCCCTGCCTGCCTAGAAGACGTACGTGCCAGTGTGCCACCGTTGCGGGGCCCCCCCGCACAAGAGACTCCGCACTGGGAAAGCAACCCACCGTACGTACGCATGCGCCAGCACTGGCGGATGGATAGGTACACCGGTTACGTACAGGCTGTTACGTACAGGCGCGCTCGGCGACGCCATGCACCGCGTGGTGAATGCACAGCACAGGCTGCAAATTACCGACCCGTCGTCGGCCCGGGCCGATCGATCCGGCGCGGATTCGCCCGTATCGCGCTCGCGCTCGCGCCCCGGCGCCGCACCCGCACGCCGGCGCATTAAGTTAGCCTCGCGGATAAAATAGCCGCGGCACATGGGTGGACCGGTGGAGACCGTTCGCCTGTCTGCCGCGCGGGGGCCGTGTCGTGTCACGCCGAGAACGCCCGCGGCGCGGGGGTCGCATCTCCATCGCAATATCGCATCGTATCTTCCGAGCCGCCGCGCGGCGTTTGGCTCGGAGCGACGACGGCCCACCACCAACATCGATGCAGCGGCAGGGCGACGGCTCAACCGTGCCAGCTCTCCCGTTGCCGTCGTCGCTGCGGCGGCACGTGCCCGCCGCGCCGCGCGTTATTCGTATCGACGCTTCGTACGCACGCACACCCCACCCCCCGCCGCGCGAATCGTGGAGTCTGCGCGCGGTCGGTCGGTGCATGCAGGCGCAGGCGCAGGCCGTTTTGACCGGCGCCGGCGGTGCTCGCCTGCTCGGGCATTGGCTGCCCGTAGCCAGCGATCCGTCCACAGCGCGAGCTGTTCTCCGATTCCGCGCCACTGCTTGCACATTCATCCGGAGATTTGTTTGGCCTGCACTGTTGTGTTCTTTCCCGCACGCCAAAGCGGCGAACAGCCTCGCGGTTTGGGCGGGTCGCGGGGCGGCACGTGCTTGCGATAGTGCCCGATGGGTGCCTTTTGCGAATCTGTTTCCTTCGCTAGCTAGGGGAAGAGTCGAAGAGATTAGACTAGACTAGAGTGATGGATTGCTTAGTTAGGAAGCAGCAAGCATGTGTGCTCAAGGACAGTTAGCCGATATCACGGCATTGACAGGGGATCTCATTTGACTCTCTGGCCTGGTGCATGAACCCGTAACAGTCCTTCGTGAATCTGCAAAACGGTGTGCATGATGTCCGTGAATCTGCAGTTTTCAGTTCGGACGTTACTCCTAGTCGATACGAGATTTTGACAAAAGTGTTCAGGGGAAAACCAGCAACCAGCTACGCGGTTTGCTCCATGCAAAAACTGGTTTACGCAAGGGTATAGTTGTACATGCAGTTCGAGGCACAGCGGCCCGGCCCACGGCACAGCACTTTGGCCCGGTCCGAGCACGGCACGGCCCGATGCTGCAGGCCGTGCTTGGGCTGGCCCCTAAGCCCGCGGGCTGGCATGGCCCGACACGAATTTTAGGGGTCGGCCTGACAACGGCCCGGTGCCCTGCCACCTTCCTCCCTCCCCTCCCCTGCCGGCCTGGCCTGCTAACAGCCCAGCCTAAGGCCGCACCTGCTAACTACGCGCTAGAGCGAACGCGACCCTAAGGCCGCACTGCATGCGTGGATGCGCTCTAGCCCCTTGGGCGCCGCCACCGCCGCTGCTCTACTTCCTCCAGTCGCCTCCTCACGGCCGCCATCGCTCCTCTGCTCCTCTCCATCCTCCCGTCCCGGCGTCCCGTCCTCGCTGCCCTCCCGCCGCCACCTGGAGCCCTCCTTGCCAAGCCATGAGCCACTGCCGCCGCCTGGAGCTTGCGCTGCCTGCTGGCCGCGCTCCGACCGGTCAAGGCCGCACTCGCTCCTCCTCGTCCTCTGCTCGTGTCGGTGCCGCCTCCCCGTCCCTTGCGTCGAGCGAGTCGAGCGCGTCGGGTCGCCTCCTCCGTGGCTCAGGCTGGCCCGACCTGCTCTGTGGGCCGTGCCTCACGGGCCGACACGGCCCGAAAAATAGCCCGACGTGCCGTGCCTGGGCCGAAGGCAAAGCCCGTGGGCCTAGAGAGGTACGGCCCGGGAGGCCCGCGTGCCGTGCCAGCCCCTGACCCCCACCGGGCCGTGCTTGGCACGGGCCGTGTTCGGGCCGGTCCGGTTGGCCATCTATATGCAAGGGGCTGGGCCTGGGCGTGACGCCGCACAGCAACAGCCTCCAGCACCCAACACCAGCAGGCGTGCCGCGAAATCTTCCCGGCGATCCTTGAAAGCTACGAGCCCGGCAAGGACTGCGCGGGGCGGGCGCGCAAAATCCGAGGAGAAATCGGCCGTACCAGACAGGCCAAAAATCGGTCCCATCAGCACATGCGCACCCCGGGTGGACTCTGCCCGGCCCGCCCTGCTGTGGACTGCGCCCGGTCACATGGCATGGCACCGGCAGCCCACTTCCCACTCGGGTGGTGGGTGTGGGTCGCCACTCGGCACTCGCCAGTAGCCACACCTGATCGCTCTCGCTCGCCGATCAGAATTCTGATTTCTGAGACAGAGATCCGAGGCACCTCGCCTGGCCTCTCGACACCGCCGATGACGTGACGCGGCCACGCCACGACCGCGACGCGATGCTACGAACGACTGTAGCCAACAGCGATGCATGGTGCGGTATTCTGCAATGGTGTGGTGGGTCTCCGACTCCGGCCTGCTCTGTTCACTGTCTTCTCCCCGAGCTCTCCCCGACAGGACACGAAGAACACAACGCAAGCTGCAACAGTGAGCTCCGTTTGGTTCCTGCGGTGGCTGTGCACGTTTGGGAGGTCCCCAGAACTTGCCCGCACCGCGCAGCTACCCGCGCTCGTTTCCCTGTCAGAGAAACAACACGAGCAGTGACGTGGTGGGCCTTGTTTAGTTTTTTTTAAAATAACTTTACACCCAATCACATCAAATATTTAAATCATAGAATATTAAATATATACTAAAAATAATTAATTTTAAATATAATTAGTCCATAATTTGATAACATGGTGGTACAATAAGTCAATAACCCTTTCTGTTATATCTTACCCATGCACAACTTCTTGTCTGTATCGCAGCAGCGTTTCATCAATACGTGCAGCGCTTTGCATTTATTCATAGGCCCTGTTTAAATTTCTTCCAACTTCCATCAAACCAGTCACATCAATTTTTGAACACATGCATAGACCATTAAATACAAATGAATCTTTTACATGTTTGTATAGTTTTATCAAATTCTACGAGATGAATCTTTTAACCCTAGTTAGGTCATGATTGGATAGGAGAAAACTCCTCGCTCTTACAATGCTCCAAATTTCAAATTCCAATTATCTAAACGGGGCCATAGACGATATCATATACGGAGTACCTATATACATAAATTTACTAGCAATAGATCGATCACTGCTCTCAAATGGGTCATGACATACACGCGAAGGGGGAAAAAAGGGAACGAAGCGAAGGAAACATCTGCTGATCTGCAGATGCATGATCAGCGCAAGAGCGAAGTTTGTGCGCTCCATTTCTTGGGAGCAGGGCAGCAGGGTGAGGCTGCATAGTTTAGGCAGCCAGCAAGCATTTGGCGGTGCGGTTTTAAAACGTTAATCATGTGCACTTATTATACCAATAATAGCTCAGGAAGAAATACTTGGACTAGAATGTGCATCTCTTTTTTCTTTTTCTCTTTCGGTTTATACATGTGCAGTTCCAATCTGAATAAAGTTTCAAAAAAAAAAGTTCCAATCTGAATAAGCTTCTGTACAAGTACTTGTAGCGACACTGAAACAAGACCCAGGTGCATTTGACTGTACCTGTACCTGTACATGTGTGGTGATAATAAGGCATTAGCAACACCTTTGGGTGTATAGGTGAATTACAGTGGCTCTTTTAATTTTCTCCCATTTTTTTTCATTTTATAGACAATATAGGTTTCCCAGTTTTATTTCAAGTGAAGCAAAAGTCAACAATCACAACCAGAATTTTAGACTTCTCCTAATGAGATGAGCTTCTCCTACTATTTTGCTATTCAAAATTTATTATAAAGTTTCCCTACTAAACGTCTCCTAACGATATTACCATGTACTATAACTAGTGCTAATGCTTTGCTCCTAAATAAAAACTCTAGGAGAAGCCTATCACTTTGGTAGTGATTAGTACCGTACAACATAAAAGTCAACTTCATATTGCCTCTTTCTCTCCATCGTTGAGTCTATTCTCACATATAATCAGCTTGTGAATTACGCCGATGGCCCATCACTTGTTGAGACTAGCCATCTTGTGAATTACGCCTCCACTGCTCTTCACATCCATGATCCATCCACCAGCAACCCCACTGAAAAACCATAGACAATCTCAAATCTTGCTCCACAGAATTACAGAAACTACATATGTTTTTGGCATCATGTTTTTTTTTATCTATAAACAGTCCACCATCTAGCAACTGACTCAAGCCAGAGCCAAACTTAGCTCCCAAAATCTGAGATACGAAATTTCAGATTTCGAGAACACAACGGGTGAAGAACAAGTGTTGCACAGCCCGGATGCATATTTTCCACAAAAAAGGCAGGTTTTATCTTGTCAAAAATGCACTTTGAAAATCCAACAGAATAGTGGTGGGAAACAACTGGCATAGGAAAAAAATATTTGGCAGTATACTCTATACATTCCATAATATATTATTTATGACTATTAAAGTTTGATCATTAACATTTCCAACTACAAATCTAAAGTTTTCTCATGATTAAACAATTTTCTAGTCAAAGATAAGAAAACTTAAAATCTAAAATATATACTATTTATCTTAAGAATAACAACCCATCGTTTTCAGCATAATTTATACCTGGCCAACTGGACGATCCGAAAGGCAAAGGGCCCTCGATTTCGCCAAGGGGCCCCTCCTCCCTATAAAGCCTAGCTGCCCCTCCCCATCGGTCCATCCGCCTCCAAAAGCCAGCCAGCTCCATTTCACTTCACCTCACCACCACCAGCTCTGCTCTCGCCGCGCTCCCCCACGCCGTCCGTCGCCATTGATTGAGATTGACGCAACCCAACCGCGTGGCTAGAGAGCTAGCTCGACCGGCGGCCGTGAGCGACGTGAGCTCGCTCGCTAGCGTCGTGCGTGCGTGGATATGGCGAAATGCAGCAGCAAGATCCGGTACATCGTGTGGCTCCGGCAGACGCTGCGGCGGTGGCGGTCCCGCGCGGCGGCGCGCGCTGCGGTGGAGGCGGCGTCGGCGGTCCCGGCGGGCCACGTGGCGGTGTGCGTGGGCGGCGCGTCGCGGCGGTTCGTGGTGCGGGCGGCGCACCTGAACCACCCCGTGTTCCGGGAGCTGCTCCGGCAGGCGGAGGAGGAGTACGGGTTCCCGTCGGGGGCCTGCGCGGGCCCCATCGCGCTCCCCTGCGACGAGGGCCTCTTCGAGCACGTCCTCCGCCACCTCTCCTCCCCGTCCAAGTCCTCCCGCTTCGTCACCCTCGAGGACCTCCAGAGCGGCGCCCTGTCCTGCTGCTGCATCGCCGCCGCCGGAGACTCGCTCCCGCTCCTCCGCGGCATCTCCGCCGACAAGGCCGTCTGGTGAGCGCGCCGCCCTGCTCGCCGGAGCCAGCCAGAGGCAACCCCGTGCCCATTGCGCGCGCGACGGCCATTTCGTCGTCCTCCTTTTTTTTTTCCGGTCTTCTTTCCCCACTTTTTTTCTCGCTCGCTCCCTCCGTTTCCACCCGAGTGGAGCTGAACGCGGCGGAGACAGACAACCTCGACGAGCAAGATGAGAGCGGCCGGCCGGAGGCGGATGAAGTGAGATGGCTCAGAAAGTCCTAGGATTTTTAGACGACTGTCAATTCTAGTCATCCATTCATTCCCCTATCAAATCAACCCGGGAAATTAGTGTCTAAGATTTATTCTTCTTTTCTTCTTTTTCCCCTCTCTCTCACCAACTCAATAATCCTCCAGTGTAAATACATGTACTACTGCGGCTCGGCCAGCATTGTTGCAATTGAAAAATATTCGTTTTCTGCTGCTAGCACGGGTAACTTTGAGGACTATTTGGCCAACGGCTATTTTTGGCATATATTTTCAGATGAATCTTCTCTACATTCTTTCCAAATGTAGCCAGATTTTTTTTTTGTGAGCAAATCCAAATGTTCCCAGGTGCTTTAGAAGGGAAAGCAGTGGAATCAATCCCTCCTCGATCGAACAAAATTATTTTGAATTTGTCACTGCAGGTGGACATGATGCATATTAGGCCCATTTGCCAGTGGCAAAGTTAGGATGTCTCACTGAACTGGCTGCACATCTACCAGTGACAAAGTTAGGATGACTCCAATGCATCACTAATAACTGAATCATCCTATAGTTTATCATTATCCTCCCATTTTCTTTTTCTTGGAGAGGAATGGGACGGCGTAGGAGGTTTAGGAGTAGAATATATGTTGAAGCTGTCGCTAGGCTGGTCGCAATGATTACGGTATTACCCGCCACCACCAACCGACCGAATAATCGGTTGATGCTCCTACTAATTGATATCGCACCATGAATATTGGCTCAACTAATCCTTTGTTTTGTCAAGATTGATCGACTAGGGCGAGACTTGTGGTCAGCCTATATGCATTTTCAACCTCACGAAGGGTGGGTGACACTTCTGGCTTCTGACTTGAGCAATTGAAGGACTCCTACTCCAAGCCACGCGTAGTTGTTTTTATTTTACCGTGATCGTGATTAAAGTACCTTTGCAGACTCACACTTTACTCAGCGCAGGGTGAAACAAGTACTGGTACAAAGATTCTACTTTTCTTAACACTGGCCTTTTTGTCGAATCTTGTTCCGATCCTAGCACAGTAGCACATAAACATAACGGTATGGGACTCCATTTGCATGATGCAAGAGATGAGGATGATCAGAGTCCATACCGGGAAAAAAAGAATTCTCCTAGATAGACCCTATCGTAAACTCATGATATGTTTTTACGAAGAATTTACCATGTACTCCACACATCCAACGTTTTTTTTCTTTTTGATCAGATACACATCCAACGTTACAGTACAGAAGATGTGTTCATATGACATATCCCTACTCTAATAGCCCCTGCCAGGTTCACACTTTCATCATCAGAGACGACCAAGCCGTACGCGGCCATTCACCCTCTCCGGCACGCTAAAGACGTAAAAGGTAAAAACCTCCGGCTCCGGCGAGGGGACGGGCGGCCCGTGAACCTCCCCGTCCTCTCCAGTTGGTGCGTACTTATCTCACTGCGCGGCGGGCCCGGCTGCGGCGGCGCTGCCCAATCTGCAGCGGCGGAGGCGTGTGCATGTGGGCTGTGGGGGGCGAAGCGAGGACCGCTGGTCCCCGTGCCGGCTGCACATGTGGGCTGATGCTGATACCGGCAGCGCGGGACCAGGCGCATGGCGTGGCGCCCAATCGCCTGCGCCGTAGTCCTTCCCGCTTTATCCGTAGTCCTTTTTCCTTTCCCGGTTTCGCCTTTCCACTGGGCCGGTCGGCCAGGCAGGGCCCGCACCTCAGTCTCACGGTCACGCTCCGCCCCACCCAAAGACAGGCTCGAGACGGGATCGAAATTTTTTTTTCTTCTGGCCGTGGCAGCGCGACGGTTTCGTTGCGTTGCGTTCCGGGACCGCGCTTTGGCCCGTTGGCCGTGGCCGTACGTACTACGCCTTTTCGATGCCGGCAGCGACGTATTCCCGGCGCCGCCGGCTCCCCGCGGCCGTCGAGTCGCGTCCCGTCCCGTACTCCCGTGCCGCCTGCAGGCTGCTGCACCGGTGGGTGTTCCCTGCGCGCTCAAGCTGGGCCCACGCGACGCGATGCTCTTCTGCTCACAAGTCACACAGTCGCCAAGCGGAGCGGAAGGTGGGAAGCGGCCCAAGAGGCAACAAGGGGGGGGCGTTGGGACCGCGCGCCGTGGGCCCAGTGCGTCTCCTCGCAGTCGCTGGCCCACAAAGTTCGAGCCCACCGGGGCCTGGGCCACCGCTGTCGTTCGGCGGTGGTAGTTACAAGTTGCAACCGCGCCCCGCAGCATCAAGCAGCCAGGTTTAATACTTATTAATTAGTCTTATAATTATTAAGACTAATTAATTTGTCATCAGTATATATTTGTTGTAGCACTATATTAAAAAATTATTGACTATATAGTCTTTAATAATTTGTCTCGTATAATAGTTATAATCTATATAATTAATTATTTTTAGTTTATATTTAATACTTCTATTTCTTGTTTTTCAAGAAATTCAATCGTTTAAGTTTTGACTAAATTTATATAAATAAGTATTAACATTCAATATAAAAAAACAAGTATCCATTTGATTAGTTATGAAATATATATTTTTTATAATAAATTTATTTAAAAATATAAGTACTAATATTATTTAGTGTAAACTTGATCAAACTTTAAGTTATTTTGACTGGTATGGTTGCATAATCAAATGATAGAGGGAGTACTCGTGTATAGTCGTGTATATATTTTTTAGACCAGAACCAAACACCCCAGCCTAGCCGCCCCATCAGATCATCTTAACTCCTCCCGCCGGTTGATCGGAGCGTCCTCCCGGCCCAGAACTTCTCCGTCGATTCCATTCCAGGAGGCGAAGGATGAGGAAGCTCGCGTTCCACGAGCGGAAGCTGCTCAAGAAGGTCAACTTCCTGGACTACCCCAAGGGCAAGCGCCGCCGCGAGGGCCGCGTCACGCAGCGCTACCACGTCGTCGGGAGGGACGACTGCAACAAGTACTAGCCACTTATTACCATCACCCCTTCACCGTGCCTTCAGATCGCACGTTGAATGGATCGATCGACTCGTTATGCTGCGTGCGTCAGATCGATCTTGCTTGTCGAGGGCACTTCCGACGATCATGGGCGACTCGATGTAAATAGTTCGGATTTTGTGGTGGCAGGTACAATGGGATCTGCCTAATGGTGCAGAAGCAAGTGGGCATTATCAGGCAGATGGACCCGCGTGACCCTTCCAGAATCCAGATGACGGACGTGCTGCTCGATAAGCTGTAAGTTAATTCAATTGCTTATGTGAATTTCTAGTTGTAGGATTAAGATGAATGCCTCTCAGGCCTACAATTTTGGACCCTGTTTGGATTGTTGATCTGCATACATTCACCTTTGGTGATGGTAGAGATTTTGCTATTTTACCTACAATTCGTAAGCCTTTCGAGATTGGACATGTGGGTCAGGGTTTCAAAAATCAGATCTTCAATGGCTTGCAAATTGGATGTTAATTTTCAAAAGTTCTCCTGTGGTGGATAACAGTGATAAATTTATTTTTTACTCCATCACGAGACAGACTAGACTACTGTTTCAGATGCTATTTCAGGTGTACGGGAACTTTCCCGAACTGAATCAATCTATCCTTTCAGTTCTTGATTATTGCCTCCGAATTTTGTGCATTGTAAACGTTGACAAAAGTTGAGTGCGTTTTCAGTCTCTCTAAGCTAACTGTCCCTAGTTAAATTCCAATGCATGTTCTTATGTCTGGCCATAAGCTCTTACACTTAGATCAGGATGTGGTTGGGTTGGACTCTGACTCTCATTTGCACCGGACTAAATGGCCATAAGCCATCATGACATGTCCTTGTGATCTGTGGAGCTTTTTCCTGTTTCATAAGCTGTCTTGTTAAGACTATTGTCACTTCTAATGCCATAGTGTCAGTATAGTTTGTCATCTTAGGAAAAATATCTAGTCATATTTTTTTTTGACAAAATTATATGATTTCTCGTTCAGTTCATGTTGGTGGCTTCAGGATTTGTTAATTGTATACTGATTCGTGTTGTCTGACAAAGTACCTTAACTTCAGGTATAATATGGGTGTAATTTCGACCAAAAAGAGCTTGGTAAAATGTGAGAAACTTTCAGCGAGCTCCTTCTGCAGGTCCCTCTTCCATTCCAGCCGGCCACTCTCTCTTCACTGGCACACATCACATATCACATTCCACTCACCCTTTTGCTAAATCACTGCAGACGAAGGCTAGCAACAGTTATGACGAGGATCAAGATGGCAGAGCACCTCAAAGAGGCCGTGACATACATTGAACAGGGCCATGTGCGTGTTGGCCCTGAGGTCGTCACCGATCCAGCCTTTCTTGTGACCGGAACATGGAGGACTTCATCACCTGGGTGGATTCCTCAAAGATCAAGAAAAGACTCATGGAGTATAATAATGCATTGGATGATTATGATGCCATGGCTTGAGGGCACTGTCAAGAAAATTTCTGTGTGGCCAGCACTGTGGGATGGTGTGTGATTGTTACGGAGGCACTACGTACTAGTTGCATTTGGCTATTTGGGGCTGCAGATGCTGACACGATTTTGTCCTCCTAGCTAATAATGATATGGCAACACAGCCCGATATTGTGATATTGAGCGTGCTAAACATATTATGATGGTGCCTTCCTCTGCATGACCAAGTTTAGTCTGCCTTGATTCCCCTTGTTTTCTGAAGTGCTTGCTCACTGCTCATCCTGTAATTCTCTGCTGTTGTGCTCGAATGCATTTCCGAGGAATGATCTCTACCTAAGCATTTATGAGTGTGTTTGGTTCACTTCCCCGGCTAGCCTGGCTAGCAAAACTAAGCCAGGCTACCCCAAACCTGTCTCTAGCAAGCCAAACTGGATTTATTTGGTTGCACGCATAATCTCAGCCTGGCTACCAACCGGTGTATTTGGTTGGGGTGTATTGGCTTGGGTACAGTGAGGAAGGTGGGGCGGAGGCCACCACGCGTGCGTGCCGGGCAGGGTGCGGCCACCCGCGGTAGCGCGAGGCCGGAGGCGGCGACCATGGCGCGGGCAGTCGGAGATCTCGCCATGGCCGCCCCTTCACGCTCGCGGCTCCTCCTCCACGGGTGGCGCTGGTCGGAGGAAGGTGGGGCGGATGCCACCACGCGTGCGCGCCGGGCAGGGTGCAGCCACCCGCGGTAGTGCGAGGCCGGAGGCGGCGACCATGGCGCGGGCAGCCGGAGATCTCGTCATGGCCGCCCCTTCGCGCTCGCGGCTCCTCCTCCACGGGCGGCGCTGGTCGGAGGAAGGTAGGGCGGAGGCCACCCCGCGTGCGCGCCGGGCAGGGTGCGGCCACCCGCGGCAGTATGAGGCCGTAGGCGGCGACCGGCGGGCGACGACAGCGATGCGGGAGCAGTGGAGGTGATGGGAGCGGCATGGTGGTTGGGCCGAGCCTGACCCCGGTCGTTTCCAGGGAGCCTGGCTAGCAGGCCTTAGTTGGCTTCTTGGAGCCTGGCTAAGGGGGCCGGCCAGGCAACCAAACAGGCCCAAGTTGGCTTATGGAAGCCTGGCTAGCCCCAAAGCCAGGCAACCAAACACACTCTATAATATGATCCTATGCCATCTGAGAACGAAATAGAGCATTTAATGGCGTAGCATGGTTCAGATAACTTCATCAGCGACACAAATGATTTCATAACAAAAAAGGAAAGCAAGATGTTGGTGGTGGGATGGGGGGTAACACAATTGTGCCCAACACAAGTAGAAAGACATCGCAATTACAAAAGAAATAGGTATACGAAACGTACAATATTTGTGTTCTTCGCATAAAGATTACACGCAAGATACCATAAATTTACATGTCAGTGGCCCAGAGCATAGCCAACAAGCATATGCAACTTGAGGCCAGAAAGAACTACTTGGAGCATAAGCCAACAAGCAGATGCAGCTTGAGGCCAGAAAGAACTACTTGGTTTCAGTATACAAGAGCAGAGCCAACAAGCATAAGCAGACTTGTTAAATGGATCCAAGCATATGCAGCAAGAGCATAGCCAACAACCTAGAGGGAGTTGCAAAATGGATCCAAGCCATGCATGATGCATCATCTGACGAACTTATGGAGCTATTTTGTACCAGACATTGCAACTGGACATGAGCTAATTGATCTGCGAAGGAACATAAAGGAATACTCCTTGCATTGCCTAACCTAAATCCTGTTAGAAGCTATAACTGCAAACCTAAACTTGGGATTCTAAATCTACTTCTGATGTTTGAGAGAGACTACTGCCTTTTGATTCTTGCATCTCCACCTCAACAGTAATCACTTCTTTTGACTTACCATTTTCTGTCTCCATCCGTCTTAGCTTTTCTTTCTGTATGGCACGTAGCTCATATCTACAAAAAGTAGAATGCGATGTTATCAATTACAAATGGTAGCTGGTATAGAAAAAGATAATATCATACATCAGCAGGAGGTAAAATCTATATGGTAATGTAATTGCTCATTAGATAGGAACAATTCAATTCTCAATTAATATATTTGCACATTCCGCGCGAAGGCTGCAGAGAAACTAGCAGTAATACTTTTGGTCAATGGATTGCAAATTATGTCAGTTTCAATCCTCAAACATCTCAACTTTTTGCTAGGAAAAAAAATTACGTGATCTTCCTATACATATAGCTTCACTCCTTATTCTCCAGGGAACATAGAGTTTACATTTCAGCTAAAAAGGCAAGTCCACTATTTCTTGAGGTTATCTATGCAGTGTGGATTTATTCCATGTGACCTTCCCAGCAATAAGAGTTTCTACCCTTCGCCGGATATAATGTTTCTGTTTATAGACTTTCAGTCCGCTAACTTTTGAATTGTTAGCTTGCCTACAAAGCTTCATGTCAAAGACACCCCTACATGCTTCAATAGAATATTCGTAAGGTCAAGGGAACTTATAACTTGCATTTTATTAGCCTAAACAGGAGAGCCACTAGCCTTTAAGGTTATCTATGTAATCGAAAATGAGTTTCATCTTCCGAGCAGAAGTTTGTATAGTAAAGAACAATCGCCTTCCAGAATTTGGTGATGGTAAGTAGAGTAATAAAAACGTAGCAAGTAGTCATAGCATGAAGAAGCATAATGGCGATAAATTGTGTTGCTGTTAATTTCTAGGTTCAATTTTCAATATGATCATCAGTCCCAAGTTTGATTTTTCTGCAATATACAGATTTGCTCACATCTGAAAAGAGACAAGATTCATTTTGTTTATGTAAAAGGACAGCAGAATACTATATCCACACTGCAAATACCATAATCCACACATAATTTTGAATTACTTGATAAGGTTACAGTGAACTCCACAGAAGATCGAACTCAACTGATTCTACAAAAGGCAATCAAAGTGAGATGCTAATTTCGAAGTTCAACTCTGGTTGCTAATTTCACTCATTGATCAATGACTGACAACCTGCGAGAACAATTGAAGTCCCAACTGGAGCATCACACACACATGGGGATACTGTTAAAACAAGGGCTTACGGTGAGATGTAACTCTTGGCGAGCAGGAAGTATATCCTCCAGAACTGCTTATCCTTCATGTGCCGAGGGCACAGATCGTACCGAATCTTGGCGAGTTCCTGCACACGAAGCACACAAACGCAGCTCACGCTTCACAATCCTTCACAGTCACAGATACGCAGAGATAAGCAGGGAGACGAGATCCGCGGGGAATCACCAACCTTAGCTTTGGACAGCACGAGCACGGCGTGCCGCTCCTGCCAGCTAGTGAGGTCGCCGGCGGCGGCCGCCTCCGTGGAGGCTCCTGCGATCAGCGCAGCAGAGTATCAGGATCTAGCCGGATCATCGAGTAGGGCAGCAGAATCGGTGGGAGGGTATGGGGGTGGGGGAACGGAATCATCGATTGCCTTGGAGCTGGAGGGCGGCGGCCTTGAAGGCGTCGGGCGAGAGCGTCCGGAGGAAGTCGAGGAGCTGCGGGGTCACGCCCAGCTCCTCGTCCTCCGCGGCCGTGGCGGCGGGCTTGCTCCCGCCACCGCTGCCGCTCCCCCGGCGGCGAAACGGCCATGAGAAAGCGGAGAAGGCCATGGCGCTGTCAGTTGTTAACACGCAGATCCGGCTCTCCTTCTCCCTCTCCGCGGCAAAGCTAACCTAAACGGCAGACCCACGGATTCCCGTTGGATATCTCGGCGGAGAGGAGCTGATGCCGTAAATCCGTATGCTTTTCTCTACTTCCGTATTTACGTCGCTTTATGATTTCTATTCCATACTTAGGTCGCTTTATGATTTCTACTCCGTATTTACGTCCATCCGATTGAGGTCGAATTAGGATAATCCGTGTTCGGCATCTCCTGATATCGTCGTGATAACTCTAGTCCTATACGGTATACCAGCTATTATACAGTTCAGCTTGAAGTTCACCCTTCTAATTCTAGTCGATGAGTTTAGAGAAGAAAAAAAAAAACTATAACCTGAGTCGATAATTTTAGACAAAAAAACTGTAATAACCAATCTAGAGTTCAGGTCCCATGTTCATAAGAGACATAAGAGACGAAAAATATTTGTATGAAAGATGAGAATATTTTTGACTCGTACAAACTAGCATTGTCTAATATAAACAAATTTGACGTACTAGCACAGGAGAAAACTGCACTGCGTAAGCAAACAGCACTGTAGCCGAAGGCATGTGACCGAACGCGAGCAAGCTAGTATTTGCGACCATACACAAGTCACAACTACACAAGCAAAGTACACTGCACAAGCCTATGGCGATAACAAACACGAACAAACTACAGTGCACAGACCTACAAACTAGTTAAGGCAGTTTCGGAACCTTCGTGGTACAAGCAACGGACCAATCGGCAACTTGGGTAATTGACCAGTCTCTTGATCCCAAGCAAACAAACTAATATTAATACACGTATCAACAGGTTGGGTAGACGTTATGATTTAAGACTTGCTACAAATCAATCATGAAGGTGAATTGCATGACGTACAGGTTTGCTATAAATCAATCATAAGAAACAAATGTCTACATCACGAAACATGATGCATCTGATGAAATAGCATCGAGATCTTCAGAAAACTTGAGGTATGATCTAAAGCTCATACAATGTAACTGGTTTCTCTTGCCGTTGACCTTATCATACATAAACATCAAAACGTCCATTCAAGGTCAAGACAATTGGTTTGAGCACAACCATGCTAACATGTGATCACACGTTTCCACCCTTTTCTTGGCCACCAATCAGTGATCAAAAGCATGTTTAGCTCCCGGCAGCAGTAGGAATGGCTGTTGGTTTCGAATCCTCGGCCTTCTCGTGCTCCTTGTTTAGCATCTGGAATCACAGCAGTTAGCAGACAAGATTTCATGCTCACAACAAAACTGAGTAATTCCATAACAAGAGATCAACGTCACAAAGATATCAACTTATCTACAAGGAAATACAAGCAATGCATAAAGGACTGAAACAGCATCAGAAGCAGATATAAACCACCAACCTTATTGTTGATCAAATTGTGAAGCGCAATAACGCTCCGGATCAGAGAAGACAGGTATATCACCAACATCATGTCGTTTGTTTTCACTGTACAAAAGAAAGGGAACATAATGCCAGTAAGGATTCCAAGAATATGAGAAGATCAGGTCCATTATGTTAAATCAGAAGAAAGATGCAAGATTACCTGCAAAGGCTTTAATTAGCTCATTTACGTTCAGATTTGGAAGGAGATTAAAGATATCCTGCAAAAAGAAATCATAATGAATATAATCTACAATTTATTCTGAAGCAGAACTTTAAGACAGAATTAAAAATCAATGCTGCAGTTTCTTCAACAAAAAAAAAAAAAAATCAATGCTGCAATGAAAAAACTTAAAACTTAAATTAATTGTTCTCAAGGGATCATTTTTTTGGTACTAAAATACAAAGAAGTTGATCATCAACCAAAAATATACTGAACCATTAGTTTATGTGTTCAATTCTGATTGCAATACTACTGCAACTAAGAAAGCTGGTATATTTCAGCATTAACCGTTTAGTTCATTCAATTCCAATGAAAGTAATACATGACAAATTGAAAGACAGACTAACCTGCAAATGGTACAAAATTTCATGATTCAGTGGGAGCTTCCCGTCAATTACAAGATCCAAATAGCTTCGGATCTCCCTAAGCCTTGCATCAAGTCCCTTCAAGGCTGCAAGCTTGCTAGTGACCTTAATTGACAAACGAAAGGCATATTTAGGGTGTGTCTTATAAATAAAACAATATGCAATCAGAAAATCCACTCATGAAATACTACCTCTGTAGCAAGTGTGCTTATTGTTGTGTCCTTTACATCCCTTAGAAGGTGCTCAACTCCTGAAGATAGCACAAAGCATATCAGTTAACAAACCGTCACAGCGCAAATTCTATCAATATTTCTTGGTAACTATTTTTGTTCCTATTGGAGGACTCTTAAGTGATAACATTGAGAATAGGGTCTGAATAATAAATCGAACATAAATTCAGAAGGTGCTCTAATATTCATACATAATTATTTTGTTGCTCAAAATGAAGGCGGCAATTGGTGGAGCCTAATGATAACATTTGACAGTATCATCTGGATAATAAAATGCACATAACTTTTTTTTGTTGTTGTTCAGGCATTATCAGATCAACAAGTCTTACCAATTTCCTCAACTTCATGAGCAGCAATTTCTGAAGGAACATGGACAAATACCTTCTGACTTTTCTGCGTAGCATTCTGTAAAAGACAAAAGGCAAATTAAATACTGAGCAAGCAAGTGAAACACTCCAGCATCTCAAACCCCAGATATACCTCCTTAACCTCCTCCACAGCATAGTACGCTTTGGTGGGTATCCCTAGCTCCTTGGGTTGAACATCAATAATCACCAGGACAGGATTAGGAACATAACTGCAAAGTGGAGAGCGAGAAATAGAATAAACAGCTGTGAGAAGCGCCACATGCAGTACAGGATGAGCACCCAGTGACCAAACTAGCAGAATTGACATTATATAGAAGATACAATTATTTGATCAACATATCCAACATCCCTAGAGAAGGATAAAGAAAATGAAATGTAGAGGGAAAAAAACATTTAAAAATCCCAAACCATTGGAAAGTATTGATGGCTCTCAAAGCTCATGATTTAGTCTGACCCAACAAGATTATTCTTTTACAGAAGTACATGGAGAAGAAATAAAGATGAAGAAATTCACTCTGGTGGAATACTAACACTTGACTGTTCTATCCACATCTTTTCTTTTGCCAGTAATCTACATTATCAGTGTTAGGACAGTAAACATATAATTTCAAAGCAAAAATGGATTGGCTATGCAGTTTTGGATCAAGAATCTAAGGCCTGTTTGGTTCTTAGGCACAGCATGCCACAGCTCGCCGCACCTACGATCCACTCCCGTTTGATTGATGTCCAAACTTGCGGCAACCTGTGGCATGCCTCATTTGTAAATGTAGTGCTTTTTCCCCTCTCCTCGCCAAGAAGTCTGATGCACAATTTGCTCTCCACATACTCAGTGTCGCCAGTTCTGGCTAAGAACCAAACAGGCCCCATGTGTGAGCAAATGTTTTGAGCACAGAGGAAAAACAGAAATACGTCTGCAACCATGTATCACTAACAGTAAGTGAAACATAGTCAAATAGCTTGTGGGAGCTAATACATTATACATATGGCAACATTTCAAACAATCATCCTAAGTTGACTGGAAAGTTACACACTCGTCTATAACTCAGGACAGTACCTACAGAATTGTAACCGGAAGAACAATCATAAGAGGACATAACTTCAAATGCAGTTCACCATACCTGTTGAATAACGCATGGACATCCAAGTCGTTCTCCCTTAGTTTTGGGCCAGTGCTGTACCAGCCAACAACATGCTCCTTGGCTGCACCACAAACAGCTCGTGCTCATTAGGGCAACAGAATCAATAGCACCAAGTGGGCCCAACAAGTTTTCAGAATTTCGATACAGCATACCATTAATCCTCTTGAACATGGAGAACATCGACTCATGGTAATTGTGGTCAAGGAACCAGATCCTAGGATCCTTGTCATCCTCCTCGAACGGTACTACAAAAAAAAATCAAGTAGCGGACTCAGCAAGTCACCCCCGGTACAACATCACAGATCTAATCAATCAGGCATGAGCAGCATGGGCAATCCACGTCAATAGATCTAATTGCATCTACACCCGCAGCCAGCGAAACCCTAAGCGGCACAGCAGCCCCATGCGTGACCGGAAGCGTGCACCCTGATCGGCGCAAACCCTAGCGACGGAGAGAGAAACAGGAGGGCGGGGTTTGTTGGGGGGGTTTACCGGCGTAGGAGTTGGTGACGTCGACGGAGCCGCGGGAGGAGGTGCCCAGGAGGACGCCGACGACGCGCTTGCGGGTTTCGCGGGCGACGCGGTTGTAGTGGTCGACGATGCTGAGCAGCACCAGGGGGTGCACCACCACCCGCTCCAGCGTCCGCCCCGACAGCTGCGCCGCCTTCACCACGTCCATCTCACCGGAACCCTAGAGGCGACCACGGATCTGCGGAGCGCGGTCTCGCTCCTCCTTGGAGCCGGGTCGCGTGATTGGGGAAGTGGGTGCGTGTCGTTGCTGCTGCTGCTGCGGGCTGCGGCGGCCGCCTCTGTCTGCGCTTGTGCTTTGCTTCCCCTGTTCCTTTTTCTTTTTCTTTCTTGCGGGAGCGGAAGGTCGGGATCGCTTTTGAATTACAACTTGGGGCGAGGGGCGTAGGCGTAAAACAACGCGGCCTTCTGTTGTGGCAGCGGCCCGATTAGAAACGGACGGCCGAGACCGTCTGGGCAGATCCGAATTGGGCCGGCCCATCAGAGCAACGGAGGATCACCCTCCTCAACTGTTTCTCTTTCCTGTCCCCGTTCTTTTCGGCATCGGCGTGCCTCCGTCCCACCCGGCGGCGAGCGCTCTCCTCCCGACCTCCCGGCGGTGCCAGTACGGCAGGTAAGGAATCCGTGTAGTTGATACCCTACTTGTCCGTGTACTTGTGGGTATTTCTTACTTTTTCACTCTCGCCCGCTGGCCCCCTCCTTATATCAGCCCTAGCCTCAGTTGAATTAATCCCCAGGTTTCTAGTTTTCAAAATGTTGTGATTCTGATCTCATTTCCTTTGGAAATACATCGTCGGTTGGTCAAAGTGTTATATGGTGGTAGATAAGGGACTGTGAAGTGGTAGTGTGGGATGTTTGTGTTTCGAGATTGTGACTAGTTGAGATTTGCAAGTTTAGAAAGAAACTTTGGTCTCATTTGTGTTCTATATTTCTAGGGTAACTAGTCATCGGTCATGTTTTAGATTGTGGAAGTCGCCTCTGCATTTTTTTTGTTTACTTGGATAAATTAATTGTAATTGAAGTAATTACTCAACTATGCTGTGCTGGTCTGATTGAACAAATTAGAAGACTTGTCTGTACTCTGTAGTGTAGCGTTTTGTGATATGTGGTATTAGGCTTCAGCTGCAATTAGAAAGTTGAGTTTGAGTGGCATTAGCATGTGGATTTCTCCATACCTTCAGTCATCATGTAAAAGTTTAAAGTAGCGCCAATATTGCCAATACGTTTGTTTCACCGTCGTTTCACTTTGAATGATATATCGTAAATTTCATTTGATTTACTGAGCTGAAGTAAAATAAAACCAAACATAAGGAATTATACGACCTTATTTTTTCCTGAAAAGGAATTATATGACTATCTTAAAATTATATGATTTCGCCTCTAAGAAGTTATATCATTTGACTTGGCAGCTCAATCTCTATACTAATATCTGGCTTTGTGTCGCATATGGCAGGATGGCAATGGCCACATCATCATCGTACCCTCCACCTCCTCCATTTTACCGACTGTACAAAAATTTTGAGCAGGATCCCTCATCCGCACCAGAACCTCCACCACCAATTGATGGACCATTCAAAGCTTTGGGTGTTGATTACACAGTATGTTTTATCATACCTCCTTTGCTAATCTGCTATTGATTGCATTAAACTGATTCTGGTTTGCCTTTTTGGTATCCAGGGAGATGTTGTGATTCCAAGCTTGGAGAGTCATAATGTCCGTCAGCTTTATCCAAAGGGCCCCAATATTGGTGCGTTGGTTCTTGAGAAATAGATATGTCTATCTGTGTATGCATACATGCTCAATTCTTTGTGATTTTAAATGTTAAAACTGTTTGTACGCTGGTTGAAAAGTTTATATACCAAGTAAGTTGTTGTACTGTTACTTTTGATGACTCAATTGATTTAATGAGCTGACTCTTTTGAAAATTTGTTAAAATTTTAGACTTTAAGAAGGAGCTAAGGACCCTCAACAGAGAGCTTCAATTGCATATTTTAGAGCTGGCAGATATTTTAGTTGAGAGACCATCTCAATATGCTCGTAGGGTAGAAGATATTACGCTCATATTCAAGAACTTACATCATCTTCTCAATTCCCTACGACCTCATCAGGTGTGAACCTCAGATTTTGTTCCATGTGGTGTATTTTTGTGCTATTCTTCAAAAATGTACTTACATTCTTTAGTATCTTTTAGGCAAGAGCCACATTGATTCACATGCTTGAGAGCCAAATTCAGCGCCGCAAGGAAGCAATTGAAGATATAAAGCAGTGAGTGACTAGTCTTTATTCAGCTTGGCTGCATAAGTTTGGGATTTCCATGTAATATAGTTTATAAAAAAAATAAGGGTATACCTCTGAGCTAAAAAGATATTCATCAGTACTAAGCCAATCCCGCGCCACAATCCAGTATATGCTGAGGCTGTTATATATGTTTCATCAATATTTATATATTCTTACCTAGAGTTGGGGACATGGGTAGTGTCTGGACATGCTTCCTTATTGTTCACAAGTGTGCAAAATTCTTCTTTTTTTGCCACTGCATTACGGCTTTGCCATAGCATAGATGACATGAACTGTAGTCATCCGTCACAGTTTACGATATCAAAATGGTCATTTAACTACTGCTTGCTCCCCTGATTCAAAACATATAGTGTAGTTCAAGAGATGGTTGTAGTATTACTGCTTGCTCCCCTGATTCAAAACATATAGTGTAGTTCAAGAGATGGTTGTAGTATACATCTTATTCTGTTGATAGAAAAAAAAAGTTGTAGAATACATCTTATTCTGTGAAGTTGTAGAATAGTCCTTTCTTGATTGGTGGGAGAGAGCTAGTAATACTACATATGAGCTGGTGAGGCAAGGGGTTAATTCCCTAATCATTCTGGGGTCTTGGATTCTTTGGAACCATCATAATCATTGTGTTTTCGATGGAGCGGTTTAGTCATGGCTGGTGAGGAACGCCGGCTGTGGACCACAGCAGGGGAGGGCTATCCCTCTTGTCAGCCCACCTCCCAGGTGATTAGTTTTTAGTTCTGTGTGGGTCATCTTTCAGACGGCTTAGGTGAGTCTGTGGCTGCTGTAGCGTGTGTTGTGTGCCTTGTGTTTGGGTGTGTGGTGTAAGTGCTTGTTGGGTTCTTACACCCATTTTCGTCTTCATAATATAATTATGCGCAGATCTGCGTTTTTCGAGAAAAAGAAGTTGATGTCTGCTACCATGCATACAATTTTTGTAATGTATTATGTACAATGGCTTTATTTTTGTGAATAACCTCCGTCTTTAGAAACATGGCAACTTGTGGCAAGCTCTTGTGGCTTCATTGTAAATTGTGACTGCATAAATGCTTGTCTTCTAACACCTTTGAGTATTTTCTTACTTCAGGAGGAGAGAGGAAGCACAAAAGCTGCTTGGGGAATCATTGCTTATCTTGGATGGAAGTCAAACTAACTAGGCTCAAAACCGATTCTTCTATGAGTTAAGACTTAAGAGTGTGTTAGTAGAAACAACATAGAGATGGTGTTGAGATATGTCTGGATTGTTGTGGTATTGTTTGTTGTGGCTTGTGGTATTTCCATCTTTGATAACTGAATGTCTTACTTGCATGGTCGGTGTTAGCAAACTCTGGCTACTTAATGCTCTACTGTGATATTTCACGTAAATTGCTTCGTACCCTTCCTCATCTGCATGTTGGAAACTTTGTTGTCGAAGTGATTGTGAGATTGATAGCTAGTGGCCTGCTTAACTGAAAGGTTGTTATACAATAATATGCTATTCGAAAGCAATATTTCTCGTCTTACTTTTGTTAGATAGAATTTGTCAATCAATCAATATATAGAATATGATATGGAGTATCTACTCGTTGAAAACCTTTGTTTAGTTTTGGATAATTGATGAAACCTAGTTTGCTAATGATTTGCTTTAAGTGTTTCATGAGAATTAATTAGCAAATGGCAAGATGGAGCAAAGGACCGGGTCGGTGAAGGCCACAAGTGGAGGGACAATGACGGCGTCCATGCAAATAGGTGTAAGTCCATCAACAATGGAGAAAGCCTTAATGACAGCATCCATGAAAATGGTATAAGTCCATCATCAAAAGGAGTTCACAAGCTTCATCAAAAGATGAGAAAAAGATGGTGAGAAAGCTCAGAGCTCAAGGCAAAGGTATAACCTATAGGAGCTCTTTTTGCTTTTGGTGATAAGACTCCTATAAAGGGAGTGATCATATTTAGGTTAGATAGCTGTACTATTAAGAGGGGCGAAATCGTCAATGAAATACGGTTATTGTAGGATCACGGACTGGCCTAGAAAGGGGGGGTTGAATAGGCCTGTGAAAAATCTTCGCGAACGGAGGTTAGTAACAAGCGCGGTAGTGCCAGGCCTGTAGAGCGGCAGTGCTGGACCTCGCAGAGCAAATTCTACATAATTCAAAAACTGCTTGGGGAAATTTAGATCGAACAAATTACTGATATTCCCTGGTATGTGTAGACCCTATCACACCCTTTCCTTGCAGCTAGAACACCACCAATTCGTAGATCGGGACCAAACCCTAGAAGTCAAGAAACTCAACAAATAGAGAATGAAACAAGCAACACAAGTGACACAAGATTTAATCCGTGGTTCAGCTCGCCACAAAGGCTTGCCTACTCCACGTTGTTGAGGTTCCACAAAGGAAACTTGAGTTCACAAAGCACAATCCTCGTTCTCAAGTCAAGAGAGTTAACTCTTGAAAAGAGGGGGTGATTCCACTAGCTTGTGAGGGTGATTACAAACCTCCCGGGGCTGCCACAAGATTGGCAAGCTCACCAGGCGACGCTCTAGCCGGCTAGGAGCAAGCTCCAAGAGTAACAAATGCAAACCACCGGCTTGAACGCGAACCAAGTGATTGAGAAAGTTAAAGATCAGTGGGGAGAAGCTTGTTCTTACTAAGATTCAGCTCACACTCTTCTAGATTCAAACTAGGATTCAAACTTTTGAGTGGAGAGCTTGTTGGGAGTGAGAGAGAGAGCAAGAAAATGACTTCTCTGGTCTGGAAACTGAGCAAATGGTAGAGATGACCGTTGGGGGCAACAGGAGGGAGGCTAAGAAGCCCCCTCGAGTCTAACGGTCAAAACAAGTCGCGGCAGTGCCGCGCTGCCAAACCAGGACAGAATGAACTAGAATTTTGTGGCTGGCTTTGGCAGTGGGAGTGAGGATGTTTGGTGTAAAGATTTGCACTTGGTCACACTCTCAAACCTGTCTTTTGCATCCCCCTTAATAGTACGGCTTTCCTATACTCAATTTCGAAATAAAACGAATTTAAACCTCTTTTGAGCCGGATGCCGCATCCTTTAAATGTTAGGGGTCCACCTGCATAAGATTATATCCTCCTAATGCTGCTTTTGCCTGTCCATCATCTCGATAAATCTCATTAGTCTTCTAATCGCATGGTCATTATCACCAAAACCCACTTTACGGCTTGATTGCACTTACAATCTCCCCTTTTTGTTGATTGATGACAACACGATTAGAGAGGTAAAAGATAAAGTACAGCGAGATTTAAATGAGATTTAGAATGTAGAGTCTCCCCCTGAATATGTGAGTGGAATTTGAATTTCCAAACTTAGCATAAAAGGCTAAGTTTCACACACTAGAGTGAAATGGGGTCTCCTCCTACATCCATGATCTCTGTGGGGTGCAGCACACGGTGTCATAAAAATAAACGTGATGCGAATGACAGTGAGACAATCAGAGTTAGCTTCTGCCGTCAGATAGGGCGGCACTGCCGCTCTGCCTGAAGACAGAAACTTCATGGAAGCAAAGCACCTACACAGAGTATATGAAAAATAGAACTAGATTACGCACAAACACAGGCTGGTTCATAAATAAAGTACTAAGATTCACAACCAAATGAAATAGAGACATCAAAGTACTTATTACAAACCAAATGAGTTTGAGAAACATTCTCAACTCTACAACTACTAGCTCTCACAAGATCTAAACATTAAGCTCACAAGCTGAACACTAGTAAAAATGGTGAAAAGTTATTGTACCCCTCTCTAATCCCCTTTCTCCCCCTTTGGCAACAAGCACAAAAAAGGAAGAAAAAGAGAGAAGAGTGAAGTACAACTACTCGTCATCATCCTCACTAGAGGCCTCCTCCTCGTCATCATCGTCGTCGTCGTCTTGGTCTTCTTCCTCCTCATCATCGTCGTCGGACTCGACAACGGCGCGTCCCTGGCGGTGAGTGGTGGCGGTGAAGCGCACGCCGCGAGACGACGTGCCGGGACGGTCCTCCTCCTCCTCTCGTGCAAGCTGGTCCCAATCGACGTCCTCAACGTCGGAGCCAGACATCTCACTGAACACAGGAGGTGGTGTAGGAGGGTCAATCGGTCGCATCCCCAAATGCTCACGTATCTCCCTGTTCTCCATGAGAGCCTTGTATGCAGAGTCAGACACATGCATACAGGCCCCGAAGATCCTCTTGAGCATGCGGGAGAGACGGCTCTTCTTCCTGGAACGCCGCTGAGAGCCAGAATAGGAAGAACTGGGAATATCTGAAGATGGGGCAGCCCGCCTACTGGAAGACCGGGTGGCTGCCCGGCTCTCACCAACGCCTGAGTGGTGAGTCTTGTCAACCCGAAACGGCTCATGGGACACATCCTTCTTGAAAATGATGCCAGACACGCGCTCAATCACAAACATCAAGTATGGAGCATAAGGTAGGGCCTTCCTAGCATCCTCAGAAGTGATAATCAACTCGTGCCAAATGAAGTGATACACTGAGAAAGACCCACTACCTGGCTGTGTCCTGGCAAGCATGTTCCTCGCTGTCCCATATAGGTTGGAAGCTGAACCAACCTTGGGATGAAGAGTCTAGCGGAATAGATTGTTCAGGATGTAGTACCGACTCTTCAACCCCTTCACCAAACCATCTGCCTGACTGGGATGATCATATAGATGGGCCAACTCGCCATCAGTGAGTGCCCGCTCATCATGCTGATCATAAGCATCCCTGCCCATTCACCAAAACCAAGGATCCGAGCAAAAGTAGTGAAATCCACTCGGTAGTGGTGAACATCAGTCATCCAGTGCAACTCATCATCCTCTCTATCAAAGTAACAGGTGGCTAGGAACTGATATAGAATCTCTGTGTTCCAGTCATACCTGAAACCCATCAAATCATAGATGCCTCTGTTCTTGCAAAAGGCAATGATCTGGTTGCACACTCTGTCATTCTTGCTTGCCAAGTGCTCCCAATCAATATATCTCATCGGAACAATCTTGGGCTTCTTGGAAGCAAAAATGACGAACTCATAGAAGCCCGACTGAAAGGCAGACCAAAACCTGTAATCAAGCTCAACATCCTTACGCCTAGCATAAGGGTTGACCTGTCTCTGTTCCTGCACAGCCCTGAACTGGTTGTAGTAGCTGATCTTGTGCCTTTGTCTCCTCTCAACTGGAGCATGCACATGGTGATCATGCTCATCCCACTGCAGGTAAGCCCCATCAAACATGGAAAGATCATCTGGGGTATCCGGGCAGGCACCATCTGGAATAGTCCTGCCTGCCTGCTCAACAACTCAGCATCACGGAGTGCCTGCCTATCCGTCCTGCCCTCCGGGTTCCGTCCACCTCGACGGGTTAGCTGCTTCGTACGCGGGGGACGTGGGTTGCTGGACCTAGCCCCAGCGTCGAAACCACCCTTCGTCCTCGCTTCACGCCTTCCGTCATCCGCCATCTACGCAAATGTGTGCGAAAAATATGTTAAATATAGGAAGAGATGAGTGCTAACCAAGTCACTGGAATGAACAAGGCCAATTTGTGGAGTCAAAGATGGGGATAAAATTTGGAGGACAGAGGCTCTCTGCACAGGGCCCGGCACTGCTGCGCCTGCGCAGTGAGGCCATACTGCCTCCAATCTCTCCCGACCTTTGAATCAATAAATTGGCATTTTTCAACTCATAGAATTGAATCGTTACACATCAAACAGTCCTAAGCAACACTTTTCTTCACTTGAATCCATCACATTTCATAGATCGGGAAGAAAACCAACTTAGGGCTTCTCATACCTTGAGAGAGGAAAGGAGGGAGCAGGGGCCGCGCCAACAGGGGGACCTGGACGCCGGCAAGGAAGAGAAGAGATCTCCCCATGTTCCAGCAACAGGTCCGGAGAGGGAGGGAGCTCGCAGCAGGGGCAGCGGCGGTGCCGGGCAGGGGCGCCGTCGCCTGCTCGCTCGATTTGAAGGGAAGAGGGAGAGAGATCGAGAGAATGAGGGGAGAGAGGGAGGAACGGTCACGGGCACGGGATAGAGAGAGGAGAGCCCGACCGTTCTGACTAAGGTGGCCCACGGGCCGCCAAGCTGGCAAGGCGCGGCAGTGCCGGGCTCTGCCGGGGCGCGGCAGTGCCGCCCTGCCTTCCAGCAGAGAACCTAGACCTATTCTGGTCTTCACCAAGAATAAGGTCACATGCTATTATTTGTGCAATCACTTGTTCAGAAATATTAAGAATTAAAAGCAGTGACCAAGATTGTACAAGCACACGATCAATATAGTTTTGAAAGACATAATTGAACTTTTAAATCCTTTTCAAACAACCTAGCTTAAACAAACAGTTGTGTGCTATGTTTCAAACCACATTTCGAGAATCAAGGATATTTAGTTCACTACGCAAGGCGCAAAACCTTGACTCGTCGAGAGGCTTAGCGAATATATCGGCTAGTTGCTTTTCGGTGCTCACATGGCGTATTTCGATATCTCCTTTGGTTTCGTGCTCTCTCAAGAAGTGATGTCAGATGTCAATGTGCTTGGTTCTTGAGTGGCTTACGGGATTGTTTGCAAGTTTTATGGCACTTTCATTGTCACACAATAATGTGATTTTGGTAAAGTGACATCCGAAATCACGAAGGGTTTGCCTCATCCAAAGTAGTTGCGCACAACATGCACCGGCTGCAACATACTCGGCCTCGGCGGTGGAAAGGGCTACACAATTTTGTTTCTTAGAATTCCAAGACACTAGGGACCGTCCAAGGAATTGACACGTCCCCGAAGTGATTTTTTCAATCTACTTTGCAACCGGCGTAATCGGAATCTGAATACCCAAGCAAATCGAACTTAGAGCCCTTAGGATACCACAAGTCAAGGTTTCGAGTGTGCACTAGATATCTCAAGATTGTTTTAACGGCCATCAAATGACACTCTTTCAGGTTAGCTTGAAATCTAGCACACATGCACACACTAAGCATAATATCGGGCCTAAATGCACACAAATAGAGTAGAGAGCCGATCATGGAGCGATATACCTTGATGTCCACGGCTTTCTCTTCCTCATTAAGATCAAGATGTCCGTTGATTGGCATGGGAGTTTTGATAGCCTTTACATTCGCCATGTCAAACTTCTTGAGCATGTCATGGGTGTATTTGGTTTGACTTATGAAAGTTCCTCCTTTCAATTGCTTGACTTGAAACCCGAGAAAGAACTTGAGCTCACCCATCATGGACATCTGAAATCTCTTAGTTATGATCCTACTAAATTCCTCACAAAAGACATTGTTAGTACTACCAAATATTATGTCATCGACATATATTTGGTACACAAATAAATCTTTACCAACTTTGTGAGTGAAAAGAGTAGGATCAGTTTTGCCTATTTCAAAGCCTTGTTTGAACAAGAATTTCTTAAGGCATTCATACCATGCTCTTGGTGCTTGCTTAACCCATAAAGCGCCTTATAGAGTTTATAGACATGGTTTGGGAACTTGGGATCTTCGAAACCCGGTGGCTGCTCCACATATACCAACTCTTGTATTGGGCCATGAAGAAATGCACTCTTCATATCCATTTGATATAGCTTGAAGTTGTGATGGGCAGCATAGGCTAGAAGCATTCGGATTGCCTCTAGTCTTGCTACCGGTGCATATGTTTCTTCAAAGTCCAAGCCCTCTACTTGAGTGAATCCTTGAGCCATCAATCTTGCCTTGTTCCTTGTCATCATTTCATCTTCATCTTGCTTGTTTCTGAATACCCACTTGGTGCCGATGATGTTGGTGTTGGGTCTTTCAACTAGAGTCCATACTTGGTTTCTCTCGAAGTTATTCAACTCTTCTTGCATGGCTAACACCCAATCCGGATCACCAAGTGCTTATTCTACCTTGAGAGGTTCCAAAGAGGAGACAAAAGAGTAAAATTGACAAAAATTTGCCAAATGTGAACGAGTGGTTACCCCCCTTTGTTCTTCTTCTTCTGACCAATCATTTTCATCTACTTCAAGAACAGGTGCAAGATCATCCCTCGGAAGCGGTGTTCTCTCAACAGTTGCAGGGGTTGATGGCTCTGCTGTCTGGGGGAGCGGCACTGCCGGGCCTGAGGCCGGCACTGCCGGGCCCCCTGCAGCAGCAGCTTCTGCAGTGGCCTTCTCTTGAGGTCCTTCTACCTCTGTAACCTTGTCTTCTTGTGGTCTTATATCACCAATTGCTACTTGCTTGATTGCTTCACATGGTGGATCCTCCTTTCCTACAACACTTAGATCAATTTGCTCTACTTGAGAGCCGTTAGATTCATCAAATGTCACGTCCACCGCGACTTTAACTCGACCGGTGGTCTTATTGAAGACACGATAGCCATGCTCATTTGATCCATAACCAAGTAAGAAATCCTCATCAACTTTAGGTGCAAACTTAGAGGTTTTGGTCCTTTTGTTAAGTATGAAACACTTGCACCCAAACACTTTAAAGTAAGACACCTTTAGTTTGTTACCGGTAAGCAGCTCATATGAGGTTTTCTTCAGCTTCTTGTGTAGGTAGAGACGGTTGATTGCATGGCAAGCGGTGTTGACGGCGTCACTCCAAAAAAGATCCGACGTCTTGTACTCATCAAGCATTGTTCTTGCCATGTCAATTAGAGTCCGGTTCTTCCGTTCAACTACACCATTTTGTTGAGGGGTGTATGGAACTGAAAACTCATGCTCTATCAACTTGGGTGTTCCGGAATTCGGTCCCGTTATCACTTCTTACTTTCTTGCTGGGAAGCTCGAATTCCTTTTGTGCCCTTCTAATGAATGTCTTTACTTTGTCTAGTACTTGGGACTTATCATACAAAAAGAATAGGCAAGTGAAACGGGAATAATCATCAACAATAACAAATCTATATTTGTTACCCCCAATGCTTAAGTAGGCCACGGGTCCAAAGAGATCCATATGAATTAGCTCCAATGGCTTGGTGGTTGTCATGATGCTTTTTGGTGGGTGTGGTGCTCCTACTTGCTTTCCGGCTTGGCACGCGCTGCATATCCTATCTTTCTCAAAATGAACATTCGTTAGTCCAAGAATGTGGTTGTCCTTTAAAAGTTTGGCCAAGTTCCTCATCCCAACATGAGCTAGCTGGCGATGCCACAATCAGCCAATGCTAGATTTTGCCACTAAACAAGTCTCAAAGTTAGCTTTACTTTTATTGAAGTCAACTAGGTAAAACTTCCCTTTCAAGCGACCCGTAAAAGCAATAGAGGAATCCTCCCTTCTAGTGACTTCCACACCCTTATCCGTAAAGAAACAATTGTAGCCCATCTCACACAATTGTGATACGGATAACAAATTGTAACTCAACGAATCTACATGTAAAACATTAGTAATTGAATGTTCATGAGTTATAGCAATTTTACCAAGACCGATTACTCCCCTTTCGAGTTGTCTCCAAAGACTATGTTTTCACTTAGATTCTCGATAGGGGAGTATGAGCTGAACATACTCTTCTCTCCAGTCATGTGATTTGTGCATCCGCTATCAAGACCCAACTTGATCCACCGGAGGAGTATGCCTGCAAAACAATTTAGTTCCTTGATTTAGGTCCCCAAGTAGCATTGGGGCCTTGCATGTTAGTCACAAGTATCTTAGAAACCCAAATTGCTTTTCCTACATGCTTGCTGGCCTCTTGACCAACAATTTTAGCAATAACTTTACCACGGTTGTTACTCTTCAACACATAGCAAGATTCCAAACTTTCATGGGTGATATTTGGCTTTGGTTGGTGCACAAACTTGTTTTTGTCACCCATATTGATTATTGTGGCTTCTGTAAAACCTGCTTCTGCTGGGGCACCCTTTGGACATGTGCTTTGAAATGATCAGGCTTCAAATTGGTGGCCTTCCCTTTCTTGGGGCGCGGCACTGCTGCTCTACGCCCAGCACTGCCGCGGTCTATGCAGGCCTCTCTGTACCAATCTGTGCCTTCCTCTCAAACCTGACACATTCCACTCCATTTTTCATGTATCTTCCATTGGTTTTACCTCCAGCAACATGGTTTAAGCCACTTTTGATGTGTGGATGCCTTCCATCCTTGTATTGCACCTTTGGTTGCTCTCTAACCTTGCTCTTGCTGCTTTGCCCCTGCAAGTTCTTGCCCTTACCAGCAGCTAAGGCATTGAGCCTTGCCACTTCTTTCTTCAATGTCTCTAGGTTGGTAAGATTAGTAGCATAAGCATTTAAATCAAGTTTGGTGCATTGTTCACATGCTTGACTAGTGGAAGACCTAGATACACCTTTGCTTTCGAGGAGGAGTGAGTTACTATCAGTAAGAAGCTTATGTTGATCCTCAAGTTCATTATGCTTTTTCAACAAGCTATTGTATCTTCGGTTGAGGTCAACATTAGCCTTCTTAGTGATAGTGTGGGCTTTTTGCTCATTGACTAAAACCAATTGCAAAGAATCCACCTCACTATTCTTCAAAGCAAGAGCCTCCTTACTAGCAATATAGAGATCTTCTTGTTTAATAAGAGTCTTCTCTCTAGATGCTAGCTCAGCTTGTGTGCTCTCTAGTTCTTCCATTAGTCTAGCAATGAACATTTTAGTTTTGTTATCCAAGTTCTTAGTTAGCTTATCAATTTCTTCATCACTAGATTCATCATCACTAGAGCAATCACTAGAATCACTACTCGAGATGTCACTAGGAGAGGGAGTTTTGGACTTGAATTTGGTTTTTATATTCTCACCATTTGCCATAAGACAAGTGTGAGGGAAGCAATCATCATCATCATAATCGGACAAGTTGTTGAATAGCTTTGGTGTTGAGGATGAAGCTTGAATGGCAACGGTTGCAATCTTTCTATTCTCTTCAGTTGAGTTGTCCACGGTTGAGTCCCATTCATGTCCAATGTGAGCCTCTCCCACATCTTTCTTGTACCTTCTCTTGCTGCCCTCTTTGTGGTACTTCTTGTCTTGCCTCTTGTCCTTCTTCTCATGGGGACAATCGGCTATGAAATGCTCCGTGCTACCACAATTATAGCATGTTCTCTTTTTCTTGTTAGGAAAGGTTCTTTTCACTAACTTGTAACCATTTGTAACAACCCTAAAAATCCACACAATCTAAAAATCCCAACCAATTAAAATTTTTCATTTATTTATTGAGAAAACCCATTTTTCTTGTGCAAGCATATAGGTTTCATTATGAAATTGGTAAATAAAGGAGTGTAGTTTGCATTTTAATTCCAATCACATAGAATAATAACTTATGCATCACATTTGGGATTTATTGCAATTTATGTTTGTATTTACTCAATAAATTAAAATGGGCAATATATGTATATATACACCAAACTGAAAATAGAAAAGGGAAAAGAGAGTTAGGCCAGCCATTCGGCCAGCCGGGTCGTTAAGCCAGCCCGAGCCCGCCCGACCTTCCTCTCCTCATCTCACCGCGCGCGGCCCACGTCGCGGCTCGGCAGCGCACGCGCACGACCAGCACACACGCGCTCGCGCTCGCGCTCGCTGCCAACCCGGTCCCGCCTGTCAGCCGCTCTCGCCCCCCACTGTTCTTCTTCCTCACGAAGGCGACGCGCCTGCCGGGGGTGTCACGCGAATGGCGTGACCCCGGTCCCACAGCCGACCGCATGGCAGAGCCCTGACCCCGCTGTCCCCCTCCTGTCCCCTCCTTTCTTGGCTGCCAAGCGAACCCGCGCCCATCCGGAGCCCTAGATCCACTCGAGCCACGGCCCTTCGATCGGTCGAGCGCAATCAGGACCGTACGCCATTGGAGCTGGCCAAGCTCGCCTATAAATTGGAGCACCCCGAAGCCCTACCCTCATTTCCCCTCGCCGCCACCGCAGCACAGACCGGCACACCGCACCAAACCGAGAGAGAGAGAGCGTAGGAGAAGGGCGGAGCAGAGGAGGAGAAGCTGCCGGAGCGCCGCCGCCGCGGAGCACGCCGAAGCCGGACACGGAGGAGAAGCCCGAGCTGCGGACGAGGAGCGGCACGGCACTGCGATCGCTCTGCACGGCTCCGACTCGCCACTGCACCGCCATCCTAGCTTCACTGACACCACGGTGAGCCACCACACGCCACGTCCGAACCTTGCCCTGCTTTTGCCATGGCGTTCCACCCTCGGGACGCGCAGGCACGAGCCTTTACCGGCTCGGGAAGATCACCTGCACCATGCACTCATTCGACCGGCCGAAACCCCCGGACTACAAGCTTGCTAGACCGAGAACGCAGCACGACGCGTTCTCGGCGGAGCGCGCTCACCACCGACGCGTTCCGACGCCGAATCACCCGTTCCGAGCAATCCGACTAGCACCCGTACAGGTTAGAACGTCGTGGAGCACCGCCACGACCCCCTTGAGCTAGCTACGCGGATCTAAGCGCTAGAGGAAGCCTGAATCGCCTTGGCCGCGTGCGCCGCGACCTTACCGGAGCGCCGCCGCGAGCCGTAGCCAAAAGAAGGTCATGCCATGGCTAAGTTCGCCACCAGAGTGTTGAATGCCTCTCTGGCCTCACCAATTTGACAAGACCGCATTCGATTGAACCAATACTTGGTCGTAGCCGCGATGCCGCTTTCCGCCGTCGTCGGCGACACGCCGCCGCCACAACCGAGCACCTTGGAAAGCTCGGTAGCCAAAATTGGTAGTTGGTATACCATCGCCTTGGACCCTGGACGCGTATACATCTCCTAGAAGACCTCCTTAGCCCCGCCGGAACCTCACCGTCGCGACGACATCGCCGCCGACAGGTTCCGCCTCGCCTAAATCCGTTCCGAGTACCCCCGGACGCCTCGCGCTGCGAAGAAAGGCCGCCGAGGTTCGCCAAGTCTGCCTCGGCACCGCCGCTAGATAGCCGAGCCCTGTCTTGCCGAAATATGGCCATCGCCGCCCTGTCACCGACCGCCACACCGGAGAGACACCGCCGCCTTGAACAGACGCCCTGGAACCCTGCTAGCACCGAATTTCCGATTCGCCCGAGCCTCCCCAGGAGAGCTCGGGAGAGCAGCCCCTTCGGCGCCCAAATTTCCGATTCGCCCGAGCCTCCGCGGGAGACCTCGGGAGAACGGCACCCTCGGCATCCAAATGTCCGATTCGCCCGAGCCTCCGCAGGAGACCTCGGGAGAACGGCACCCTCGGGCACCCAAATTTCCGATTCGCCCGAGCCTCCGCGGGAGACCTCGGGAGAACGGCACCCTCGGGCGCACCAAATCTCCGATTCGCCCGAGCCTCCCTGGGAGAGCTCGGGAGAGCGGCACCCTCGGCGCCCCGAATCTCCGATTCGCCCGAGCCCCGCCGAGCTAAACCGAGCTACACCGAGCTCCGCCGAGATACCCCCAACCACAGCCGAGCTACCCCCGACCACCGCCGAGCTCCGTCGAGATACCCCAACCACAGCCGAGCTACCACCGACCACCGCCGAGCCACGCCGAGCTACGCCAACTCCGGCAACTCTCTGGGAACCAGCATCGAACACCTGGACGACCATCGGGTCTGTGTTCTGTTGAGGCGCCACATGCCGCACTACTGGACCCGCGCGCCACATCCCGAGCTGCCCCTGATTAACCGACCAGTTTTCCCATTTTCAGAAAATAGGATAATCTTCGGAAATTCATAACTTATTCATACGATGACCAAAAATTGCGCACCATATATCAAAATTCTCAGGAAAATGAGATCTAAAATCTAAGACTATGTTTGAGTGCATTTGGCTCTTTGTTTTATTGGATTTTTTCTGAAATACTCTATAGGAGTCGCTGACGCGACTATTTCGTGTTCGATTTCAGAGCCGGAGGAGGATCTGACTAAGGAAGACGACCACGAGTACTTCCAAGAGCTAGGAGACGACTACGAAGGTGCCACGTCCCACCAAATCCTTAGATCCTATTACGCATTGCAAATGACATTGTTGCTATTGCTTTATGATTATGTATGGATTGGTTGCATGGTAGTATATTTGAATTCCCTGCCTTGATAAGACTTTACCCTGCTATCCGCTGTTAGGTTAGCTGCTGCTTAATTTACTGTTACTCTTCCACTACTTTCTACTTGCTATATGCTATGTGGTGGAATTGGGACGGTGTATAACTGATTATAACCACTGGGAGAGAGTGCTGCGTGCGTCTTGGGTGCGTGGTAAGGGTTGATGTCGACCAAGTGGGATGTGAGACGAGCCCATGGGGCAAGTCGTGCCGGGGGTGCAACCTGGGCATCCCCAAGCGAGATACCTGTGGCGGGTAAAGTTGTTGAGGAGGTTCCGGGTGGGATAGCCTTGGTGGTTTGAAGCCCGTGGACGGAGGTGCTGTGATAGCACGGGGAGAGTATCCCCTAAGTGGAGATGCCTGCTTGGTCAAACCTAGGATGGACTAGTTTCAGGTTCATGGGAATCCTTTTCTACTCACTCGCTTCTGATGGGCGGGAGACGGCTGGACTACTTGGTAGGACGGTGCCACTACTGCTAGGTTGAAAGGTGATAAGGGTGGGCGGAGACGGTCGATGGGTTCCCGTTCCGTTCTAGATGCACAGTACCACTGGATGGGCCCGGTACTGTGTCTCCCAGTCTCAGCATAACGGTGTAGGATCCGGAATATCCCAGGGCTGAGTGGTAGGGTGGCATCGACCTAGGCAAGCAAGCACCCGGAATTCTGCCTAGGTGTTTGCGCAACACCTATGATGGCTAATCTTGTGGGTAGTGAAACCTCTGCAGAGTGTACGGTTGATCGATCGATACATATGCCAACCTGTTGGCTATGGACCTTTCCTGTGAAGCTTCTACTAGTGTAGTGAGTGTTCTCTTCTCCCCCTGGATGACATTTTTCCGGCAGTGTACCCGTTGTGGTAGTGTGCCGCTGAGATAGGCCCGAGAGGGAGTTGGGCCTGTCGAATGAGAGTGAGGTGTGGGTAAGTGAGGTGTGGTGATGGGAAAAGGGAAAATGGTGTTAACTGGTGATAAAACTTGACTAATTAAAACATTGATTACAGCTGCATAGGAAAACCTCAGCCTATAGGTCTGCTTGTATAGCCTTGCATCCACTTTCCACAAAGCAAATGCTGCATAGGTGGGCTCCGTGGCCAGTACAAATCGTACTGATAAATTTGCTGTCAGGTGACGAGAATGAGTACGACTTCGAGGGAGATGATGACGAGGAATAGGGTCGCGTGCTACACTCAAGTTGGCCGTGAAGGATGAATCGTTTCCGCATCTTCTAAAGCTTCTCTGATTGTTGATTCCGCCAGTGTGGCGATGTAATAAGTGTATATGTAAGACTTATTTACCGTTGTATGGATCCTGGTGGCAACTGAGATATGGGTAATTTCATGGATTGTCCCAAGCAATCTGTTGAATTACAATTCGAGCCTGTGGATTTTCCTTCGTGGAAATAGAGGTCGTTTCAGTTGGTATCGGAGCCATACTTGACTGTAGGACGAGACCCATAGAAAATGGACGTTAGAATAGGAAGCCAGACTCTCTTTCGGTTATATTACCGACCTTGCATTCACTTTTTATGCAATGGCTTATCTAATACAAGGACCTGCTAATCCGTTTCTTGAAAAATTCACAGATGACCAGCCTTGGACCACCACTTCGTCCACAGCACGATGGCACTATTGAGATCCCGATCAAATGGCTATTGACCTTATGCACCAGTAGCTTATGGGACCCTACGTAGCCCTTAGACTAGTGATACCATGAGTTATCCTATCATTGGCTATCTGCGCATAGCACGATCTTCTTAGCAGCTAGGAACATCCTTTATATAATAATAACCATGTGATGAGTGACATTTGGATCTTATGCTTCTTATGGTTCTCTATGCTTCTTTGGTTGAGTGTAGGATAGCCTGAAAAATGTTTTAATTCATTTAAATCGTTGAAAACATCTAACTCCTACTTAAACCACTACAAGATTATTACTGCACTAAGCACGTACCTAATAACTTCAGATGTCGATGAGACGTTCCGCGCGCCTGGAGAACCGCCAGCCTTCCCCCGCGCCTGCCCCAGGACGTGGGCGTGGTCGCAACCGTGGACGCCCAGCTGGCAGGCGAGCTGGAGTTAACTTGGAAGAAGAGCTGCGCCGGGCAGAGAATGCACCACCGGTGAACGATCCGCCACCACAAGGCGAGAACGTGCCTCCGCCACCGCCACCGCCGCCGCCACCGACGTTGGCGGAAGTGATGGCTCAGCAGACCCAGCTGCTGAATGCCATAGCTACTGGGATGAACAAGCACCACGGGCCACCCCAGAATGACTTCCAAAGGAAACTGGAGGGTTTCCTGAAGCTGAGGCCACCTACCTTCGACGGGACCGACAGCGATCCTCTCGCTGCCGACGATTGGCTTAAAGAGATGGAGAAGAAGCTGGACCTGACCACTTGCTCCGACGAGGAGTGTGTTGGGATTGCTAGCCACCAGCTGACCGGTGCTGCACGGGCATGGTGGGACAACTACACCAGCGCTCACGAGGACCCAGCCCGCATTGACTGGGATGAGTTCACCGAGGCTTTCCGTGACCACCACATTCCTGAGGGAGTCATGGAGGCCAAGGAGAACGAGTTTCGCAACATCTCCCAGGGAGCTGACCGGATCCACGAGTACACCACCCACTTCAACTGCTTGCTCCGCTACGCACCTGCGTCTTGCGTGAGTTCCGAGAAGGAAAAGATGTACTACTACAGGAAGGGACTTCAGACCAAGATCAGGTTGGCTCTGTCAGGGAACAAGAGCTACACTCTGCGTGAGCTGATTGACCGCTGTATTGAGATCGAGAAGGATCGCATGGAAGCACGACTGGAATTCGAGGCCCAGAACAAGGGAAAGAAGCACCGCTCTGAGGGACCCGCTCGCACTGCTCCACCCCAGAGACAGCGAACGGGTGCACCTCCGCCTTTCCGAACCCGCCAGGGACCTTCTTCAGGAACGAGCCGTGGTGGTACCAACAGCAGCAACTATCACCGCCCCGCTCAGACCTACCCCGCGCCGACTCGAGCTGTGCAGAACACACCCGCCCCCGCTACCAACACGCCAAGGACAAGCAATTGGAAGGCTCCTGCGACAGCTACAGCAGGCAGTGCGCCCTTCACTTGCTTCGGATGCGGAAAGCCTGGACACCGTGTGGCTGTGTGCCCCGACCTCAACCGTGCACCAGCAGCTGCACAGGGCACACCAAACCGGGGATCTGCTACCCGAGGAAGACTGAACCACATGACCGCTGAGGAAGCTGAAGCTGCACCTGATGCTGTGTACGGTACGTTCCTAGTTCAGGGTAACATGGCTACAGTTCTGTTCGATTCGGGAGCTACATGTTCATACATTTCATCTGCATATGCACGTAAGCATAACATACCTGTAACCCCGAGAGCAAACCCCATCCTAACTAGCTCGCCCTTAGGAACCTTCAGAAGCATTCACATATGTAGGGGAGTGATAATCACAATCGAGGGACTTGACTTTCGAGCTGACCTAACCCTATTACCCTCCAATAGCCTAGATGTCATCTTAGGCATGGACTGGCTAACCAAACACCGGGGAGTGATATCTTGTTCACCTAGATATGTTCAGGTAACCCACCCTTGGGGAACAGCTGTCCGATGTGTACCCCAAACCGAGAGAGTCCAAGCCCTCCTATGTGCCCTGGAGACTAAAGCAGATAAGACAGAGCTGACATTCAGAGATGTGCCAGTAGTCTGTGAATTCAATGACGTATTTCCAGAGGAGTTGCCAGGAATGCCACCAGATAGAGATGTGGAGTTTGTTATAGAGCTGATGCCAGGGACTGCACCGATTGCCAAAAGACCCTACAGAATGTCGGCTGATGAGTTGAAGGAACTCAAGAAGCAGCTGGGAGAATTACTGGAGAAGGGTTTCATTAGGCCAAGTGCTTCGCCCTGGGGATCTCCCGTTTTGTTTGTCAAGAAGAAGGATGGCACGATGAGGATGTGCATTGACTACCGGAATCTGAATGCGGTTACAGTCAAGAATAAGTACCCATTGCCCCGCATCGATGATCTGTTAGATCAATTGAGTAAGGCCAAGTACTTCTCAAAGATCGATCTCCGATCAGGGTATCATCAGATGAAGATCAGGGAAGAAGATATCCCGAAGACTGCATTTGTCACTAGATATGGACAATATGAGTGCACAGTAGTCTCATTTGGACTCACTAATGCTCCGGCATACTTCATGAACATGATGAACAAGGTCTTCATGAATGAGCTAGACAAGTTTGTGGTGGTATTCATTGATGATATATTGGTTTATTCAGCCACAAAAGAGGAACATGAACATCATCTGAGGACCGTATTGGAGAGGTTATCTCGCAACCAGCTATACGCCAAATTCTCCAAGTGCGAATTCTGGCTTGAGGAAGTTGCTTTCCTTGGACACGTACTGTCAGGAGAAGGAGTCGCAGTAGACCCAGCCAAAATTGAAGCTGTGAAAGAGTGGGAACAACCCTGTAATGTGTCAGAAATCAGAAGCTTTTTGGGACTTGCAGGATACTATCGCAGATTTATTGAGAATTTCTCCAAGATTGCAAGACCCATGACCAACTTGCTGAAGAAAGAGAACAAGTTTATATGGACTCCTGAATGTGAGAAGAGTTTTCAGACCTTGAAGGAGAAGCTCACTACTACACCTGTACTAGCCCTGCCCGATATTCACAAGGATTTTGTTGTATATTGTGATGCCTCTCGGCAAGGTTTGGGCTGTGTACTAATGCAAGAAGGAAGAGTGATAGCTTATGCCTCAAGACAGTTGAAGGAGCATGAGCAGCGATACCCGACTCATGACCTAGAACTTGCAGCCGTGGTACATGCACTCAAGATTTGGAGACACTATCTGATAAGCAACAAGTGTGACATCTACACTGACCACAAGAGCCTGAAGTACTTCTTCACACAGGAAGATCTGAATATGAGGCAACGCAGATGGCTGGAACTCATCGAGGACTATGATCTTGAGATCCATTATCACCAGGAAAGGCTAATGTTGTCGCTGATGCACTTAGCCGCAAAAGCTACTGCCATACCCTCATCCCCAACTCTATGCCACCTGAGCTTAGGAGAGAGTTCGACGCATTCCAGCTCGAGGTAGTCTCCTATGGCATGCTAAATGAGCTTCGCGTCGAGTACAATCTCACCTCACGAATCCGTGAAGCACAAAAGAACTGTCCTGAGATAGACTATATCCGTGGTTTGATGAAGCTGGGAAGAGGCCCTGAATACCGAGAAGATGAGCAGGGAACTGTATGGTACAAAGATAGAATCTGTGTACCGACGGATTCAGCGATACGAGAAGAGATTCTGTCAGAAGGCCATGACTCCAAATATTGCATTCACCCAGGGTCAGCCAAGATGTACCATGATCTAAGGAAGCACTTCTGGTGGGAGAATATGAAGACAGACATTGCAGGGCATGTAGCCCGATGTGATACATGCAATAGAATCAAGGCCGAACATCAGAGACCAGCAGGGTTGCTACAACCAGTTGAGATACCAGAATGGAAGTGGGAGAGCATATCCATGGACTTCATAATAGGACTGCCCCGATCCGAGCATGGATATGATTCTATATGGGTGAAAGGTCCTTGTTTGGTTTTGGTAATTGAGTGACAACTTATGTGGACTAATATGTGTTTAAGTGTTGATTACACAGGTGATTAGTCCACAGGTACATGTGTGTGAGCATCTATGCCATGGAGGTGAAAATGGCTTGGAGATGATGCTTAGCTCACACATATGGTATGAAGGAGCTAAACGCATGAGACATGACATGGAGTCATGTGGCTAAGTGAAGAAGATCAAGACAAGGCTTCGCGTCGATGGACCGGTTGCAAGTGTGAAGGGCAAGTCGGGTGATGGCTTGGCGCCGATGGACCAACGCAACGGTGAAGAGCAAGCAAGTCAAGGATCGATGAACCAAAAGCCACGTGATGATATGAAGTGGATCATATTATTCATGAGGTGTTGGTGCATGTGTTGCACCGGCATCGATGGTGTCGGAGACGGTGATGAAGACGGTGATCGAAATGGAAAGCGCAAGGCAAAGGTATAACCTAGGGCATTTCCATTTCACCGGTCTAAGGTTGAGTAGAGAAGTGCTTGACCGGATTTAGGATAGATGGCCGTACTATCAAGAGGGGCAAACTTGTTTGTATATCGGTCATCTAGTGCCACTCGGAGTGATCTAACTTTGCATTGCTAGGATCGAGTGGCGTGGCAAGAAAGAGTGAAAAAACCCTTTGGAAAATATTTGTGAAAATGCTAACTCACATGCACAAGGTTGTAGAACACTTTGGAGTTGGCACATTTGCAAAAGGGTGGAAGTTTCGAGCTCGCAGGAAGCTTGGTTAGATCTTGGATGGATAAACTGTTTTTATCCTTTGAGTTTTGGATCAAGCAATCATATGGGTTGTGTAGCCCTCTGAATAAGCTTTCCAAAATGTCCTAGATCATCGAAATCGGAGTTCGGAGCTAAGAGATATCGCCGTTTTACCGAACGGGGGCAGGCGTCGGACCCTGGGAAACTATAGTCCGACGCTAAGCGTCGGACCAGTCCGACGGTTCAGTCCGACGCCCTGAAAATAGCCGTTCGAAGGGCCTAAAGCGTCGGACCTTTGAGGTATAGTCCGACGCCCACCCCGGGACAGTCCGACGCTACAGTCCGACGCTATTTAGCTCTCGGGAAACTTGTCTGTAGACCGTCGGACCCTAAGAATTGGTCCGACGCTCCACGGTCCGACGCTCCCAGAGAGCCGTTAGAGCGCGGTAACGGTTGGATTCAAACGGCTAGTGACACGTGGCGCTTATCTAAGGCGTCGGACCGTGAGAATTAGTCCGACGGTTGCGCGGTTGACGGTCCGACGCTCGGTCCGACGGCCGGTTTGAGTTGATAACGGCTCCTTTGGCTTGAGGGCTATTTATAGGAGTGTGTGGCCGGCTGTGAGAGGGGTCTTGCACCTTGGGAATGTGTCTCCCTTGTTTGTGCATGGCTTAGTGCTCTCCAACTCACTTGTGCTCATAGAATTCACATTCGAGGAGTGAGTAATCGATCGATAGTGCGTTGCATTGAGAGATTGCATCGTGTGGCACTAGGTGATCGTGTTGCAAGCCGGTGGTGCTTGTTACTCTTGGAGGTTGCCACCTCCTAGACGGCTTGGTGGTTGTGGCTCCGTGAAGCAAGCAAGAAGATTGTGCTTAGCTCCAGAGAAGCTTTGTGAGGGGTTGGAGCTCACCCCGCGGGAGATCGCAAAGAGCATCGCTAGTAGAGCGAGACGTGAAGAGCGACAAGTGGTCCGGCCGAGTCAAGTGCTAGAGCTTGTGGTAAGCACTCCACGTGGGAGAGTGTGACTTGCGGGTCACCACTAGCAAGAGGACCGGCGGCAACCTTGGAGCTTGTCTCAACGGAGGACGTAGCTTGTGGCGACAAGTGAACCTCCGGGAAATAAATCACCGCGTCAACATCTTCCTATCCTTCGCGGTGGTTTGCTCCCTTCTACACAAGTTATTTATATTGTGCATTACTTTATTTGTGTAGTTGTAGTTGCTCTTGTGAGACCGGTTAGCTTGTGTAGCTTGCCACTCACCTTCTTAGCTTGTGTAGCTTAGAAGTAGTTCTCACTTAGTTTGTGTAGCTAAAGTGAGTTGCGCTCTTTGATTTGGATTGTGTATCCTTGTCATTGAGCAAGTAGTGAGCTTATGTGCTTAGTGCGTTTTTGCTTGCTAGTTAATAGGAGTTTCCCCGGTGCTTAAGGTACTAGCGCTTAGGTTTGTGTGATCTTGCGCTAGAACGGTTTAGGGAAGCTCAAGCTAGACTTGCACCTTTGCCTCTCGCTAGGATCTTTGGCAAGGTGTTTAGAGTCTTAGTTAGAGGGGTGAATTGTCGTTAGAACCGATTAGGTTTTATTCCGCTGCGATTAGTTGTTATAAAGGACTATTCACCCCCTCTCTAGTCCGCCATCTCGACCCTACAATGGGTAATAGTGGACCGTCTAACCAAAGTTGCACATTTTATACCGGTCAAAAGGAAGTATAGAGTTGAAAAGCTAGCAGATCTATACGTATCAAACATTTTGAAGTTACATGGGGCGCCTCTGAGTATTATATCTGACCGAGGCTCACAGTTCGTATCACAGTTCTGGAAATCCTTGCACAAGTCCATCAGAACCAAACTCGACTATAGCACCGCATACCACCCGCAAACGGATGGGCAAACAGAAAGAGTGAACCAGATTCTCGAGGACATGTTACGTGCTTGCGTATTGAGGTACAAGGAAGGATGGGAGAGCTGTCTACCCCACGCCGAGTTCTCATACAACAACAGTTATTAGACAAGCATTAAGATGTCTCCATTTGAAGCGTTGTATGGAAGACCGTGCAGAACCCCGCTAATGTGGTCAGAACCAGGTGAGAGGACATTCTTCGGTCCTGCTAAGATTGTGGAAGCAGAAGAAGGTGTTGCCCAAGTAAGAGAGAATTTGAGGATTGCACAGAGTAGGCAAAAGAGCTATGCAGATAGAAGACGTAGAAAGCTTGAGTTCGAGGTTGGGGATTATGTCTACCTCAAGGTATCTCCACTTTGTGGCACTGTCAGATTCCACGTAAAAGGGAAATTGGCACCAAGATATGTTGGGCCATACAAGATCTGTAAAAGGGTTGGAAAGCTTGCTTACAAGCTGGAACTACCGGAGGAATTATCTGGAGTACACCCCGTGTTCCATGTCTCGCAATTAAGAAAGTGTTTGAAGCTTCCCGAAGAGCAAGTTCCTACAGATGCATTAGACCTGCAAGACACACTTGAATACAAGGAACATCCGATCAAGATCTTGGCACGGGATACCAAAGAGACGCGAAACAAAACCATTCCGATGTGCAAGGTACAGTGGAGCAATCACACTGAAAGGGAAGCTATGTGGGAGAAAGAATCGGACTTGCGGATTATGTTTCCTTACCTCTTCGATGGGTACGTTATCCCTGAATCTCGAGGTCGAGATCCTAATGAGGGAGGAGGACTGTAACAACCCTAAAAATCCACACAATCTAAAAATCCCAACCAATTAAAATTTTTCATTTATTTATTGAGAAAACCCATTTTTCTTGTGCAAGCATATAGGTTTCATTATGAAATTGGTAAATAAAGGAGTGTAGTTTGCATTTTAATTCCAATCACATAGAATAATAACTTATGCATCACATTTGGGATTTATTGCAATTTATGTTTGTATTTACTCAATAAATTAAAATGGGCAATATATGTATATATACACCAAACTGAAAATAGAAAAGGGAAAAGAGAGTTAGGCCAGCCATTCGGCCAGCCGGGTCGTTAAGCCAGCCCGAGCCCGCCCGACCTTCCTCTCCTCATCTCACCGCGCGCGGCCCACGTCGCGGCTCGGCAGCGCACGCGCACGACCAGCACACACGCGCTCGCGCTCGCGCTCGCTGCCAACCCGGTCCCGCCTGTCAGCCGCTCTCGCCCCCCACTGTTCTTCTTCCTCACGAAGGCGACGCGCCTGCCGGGGGTGTCACGCGAATGGCGTGACCCCGGTCCCACAGCCGACCGCATGGCAGAGCCCCTGACCCCGCTGTCCCCCTCCTGTCCCCTCCTTTCTTGGCCGCCAAGCGAACCCGCGCCCATCCGGAGCCCTAGATCCACTCGAGCCACGGCCCTTCGATCGGTCGAGCGCAATCAGGACCGTACGCCATTGGAGCTGGCCAAGCTCGCCTATAAATTGGAGCACCCCGAAGCCCTACCCTCATTTCCCCTCGCCGCCACCGCAGCACAGACCGGCACACCGCACCAAACCGAGAGAGAGAGCATAGGAGAAGGGCGGAGCAGAGGAGGAGAAGCTGCCGGAGCGCCGCCGCCGCGGAGCACGCCGGAGCCGGACACGGAGGAGAAGCCCGAGCTGCGGACGAGGAGCGGCACGGCACTGCGATCGCTCTGCACGGCTCCGACTCGCCACTGCACCGCCATCCTAGCTTCACCGACACCACGGTGAGCCACCACACGCCACGTCCGAACCTTGCCCTGCTTTTGCCATGGCGTTCCACCCTCGGGACGCGCAGGCACGAGCCTTTACCGGCTCGGGAAGATCACCTGCACCATGCACTCATTCGACCGGCCGAAACCCCCGGACTACAAGCTTGCTAGACCGAGAACGCAGCACGACGCGTTCTCGGCGGAGCGCGCTCACCACCGACGCGTTCCGACGCCGAATCACCCGTTCCGAGCAATCCGACTAGCACCCGTACAGGTTAGAACGTCGTGGAGCACCGCCACGACCCCCTTGAGCTAGCTACGCGGATCTAAGCGCTAGAGGAAGCCTGAATCGCCTTGGCCGCGTGCGCCGCGACCTTACCGGAGCGCCGCCGCGAGCCGTAGCCAAAAGAAGGTCATGCCATGGCTAAGTTCGCCACCAGAGTGTTGAATGCCTCTCTGGCCTCACCAATTTGACAAGACCGCATTCGATTGAACCAATACTTGGTCGTAGCCGCGATGCCGCTTTCCGCCGTCGTCGGCGACACGCCGCCGCCACAACCGAGCACCTTGGAAAGCTCGGTAGCCAAAATTGGTAGTTGGTATACCATCGCCTTGGACCCTGGACGCGTATACATCTCCTAGAAGACCTCCTTAGCCCCGCCGGAACCTCACCGTCGCGACGACATCGCCGCCGACAGGTTCCGCCTCGCCTAAATCCGTTCCGAGTACCCCCGGACGCCTCGCGCTGCGAAGAAAGGCCGCCGAGGTTCGCCAAGTCTGCCTCGGCACCGCCGCTAGATAGCCGAGCCCTGTCTTGCCGAAATATGGCCATCGCCGCCCTGTCACCGACCGCCACACCGGAGAGACACCGCCGCCTTGAACAGACGCCCTGGAACCCTGCTAGCACCGAATTTCCGATTCGCCCGAGCCTCCCCAGGAGAGCTCGGGAGAGCAGCCCCTTCGGCGCCCAAATTTCCGATTCGCCCGAGCCTCCGCGGGAGACCTCGGGAGAACGGCACCCTCGGCATCCAAATGTCCGATTCGCCCGAGCCTCCGCAGGAGACCTCGGGAGAACGGCACCCTCGGGCACCCAAATTTCCGATTCGCCCGAGCCTCCGCGGGAGACCTCGGGAGAACGGCACCCTCGGGCGCACCAAATCTCCGATTCGCCCGAGCCTCCCCGGGAGAGCTCGGGAGAGCGGCACCCTCGGCGCCCCGAATCTCCGATTCGCCCGAGCCCCGCCGAGCTAAACCGAGCTACACCGAGCTCCGCCGAGATACCCCCAACCACAGCCGAGCTACCCCCGACCACCGCCGAGCTCCGCCGAGATACCCCAACCACAGCCGAGCTACCACCGACCACCGCCGAGCCACGCCGAGCTACGCCAACTCCGGCAACTCTCTGGGAACCAGCATCGAACACCTGGACGACCATCGGGTCTGTGTTCTGTTGAGGCGCCACATGCCGCACTACTGGACCCGCGCGCCACATCCCGAGCTGCCCCTGATTAACCGACCAGTTTTCCCATTTTCAGAAAATAGGATAATCTTCGGAAATTCATAACTTATTCATACGATGACCAAAAATTGCGCACCATATATCAAAATTCTCAGGAAAATGAGATCTAAAATCTAAGACTATGTTTGAGTGCATTTGGCTTTTTGTTTTATTGGATTTTTTCTGAAATACTCTATAGGAGTCGCTGACGCGACTATTTCGTGTTCGATTTCAGAGCCGGAGGAGGATCTGACTAAGGAAGACGACCACGAGTACTTCCAAGAGCTAGGAGACGACTACGAAGGTGCCACGTCCCACCAAATCCTTAGATCCTATTACGCATTGCAAATGACATTGTTGCTATTGCTTTATGATTATGTATGGATTGGTTGCATGGTAGTATATTTGAATTCCCTGCCTTGATAAGACTTTACCCTGCTATCCGCTGTTAGGTTAGCTGCTGCTTAATTTACTGTTACTCTTCCACTACTTTCTACTTGCTATATGCTATGTGGTGGAATTGGGACGGTGTATAACTGATTATAACCACTGGGAGAGAGTGCTGCGTGCGTCTTGGGTGCGTGGTAAGGGTTGATGTCGACCAAGTGGGATGTGAGACGAGCCCATGGGGCAAGTCGTGCCGGGGGTGCAACCTGGGCATCCCCAAGCGAGATACCTGTGGCGGGTAAAGTTGTTGAGGAGGTTCCGGGTGGGATAGCCTTGGTGGTTTGAAGCCCGTGGACGGAGGTGCTGTGATAGCACGGGGAGAGTATCCCCTAAGTGGAGATGCCTGCTTGGTCAAACCTAGGATGGACTAGTTTCAGGTTCATGGGAATCCTTTTCTACTCACTCGCTTCTGATGGGCGGGAGACGGCTGGACTACTTGGTAGGACGGTGCCACTACTGCTAGGTTGAAAGGTGATAAGGGTGGGCGGAGACGGTCGATGGGTTCCCGTTCCGTTCTAGATGCACAGTACCACTGGATGGGCCCGGTACTGTGTCTCCCAGTCTCAGCATAACGGTGTAGGATCCGGAATATCCCAGGGCTGAGTGGTAGGGTGGCATCGACCTAGGCAAGCAAGCACCCGGAATTCTGCCTAGGTGTTTGCGCAACACCTATGATGGCTAATCTTGTGGGTAGTGAAACCTCTGCAGAGTGTACGGTTGATCGATCGATACATATGCCAACCTGTTGGCTATGGACCTTTCCTGTGAAGCTTCTACTAGTGTAGTGAGTGTTCTCTTCTCCCCCTGGATGACATTTTTCCGGCAGTGTACCCGTTGTGGTAGTGTGCCGCTGAGATAGGCCCGAGAGGGAGTTGGGCCTGTCGAATGAGAGTGAGGTGTGGGTAAGTGAGGTGTGGTGATGGGAAAAGGGAAAATGGTGTTAACTGGTGATAAAACTTGACTAATTAAAACATTGATTACAGCTGCATAGGAAAACCTCAGCCTATAGGTCTGCTTGTATAGCCTTGCATCCACTTTCCACAAAGCAAATGCTGCATAGGTGGGCTCCGTGGCCAGTACAAATCGTACTGATAAATTTGCTGTCAGGTGACGAGAATGAGTACGACTTCGAGGGAGATGATGACGAGGAATAGGGTCGCGTGCTACACTCAAGTTGGCCGTGAAGGATGAATCGTTTCCGCATCTTCTAAAGCTTCTCTGATTGTTGATTCCGCCAGTGTGGCGATGTAATAAGTGTATATGTAAGACTTATTTACCGTTGTATGGATCCTGGTGGCAACTGAGATATGGGTAATTTCATGGATTGTCCCAAGCAATCTGTTGAATTACAATTCGAGCCTGTGGATTTTCCTTCGTGGAAATAGAGGTCGTTTCACCATTGCTCTTGATTCCCTTGCGAAATCTTCTCATGAACAAAGCAAAGTCATCAATATGTTCTTGTTGCTGCTCACTATCGCTTTCTTCCTCACTAGATGATGAAGTTGTTGGCACTTCTTCCTTGACTTTCTTGGCTGCCCTTGACTTGAATGAAGCACCATGCTTGCTACCCTTTTGCTTGCTTGATGTGGATTGCTTGCTTGTTGCGGGCTGCAAGCTTCTCTTGCATGCCTTGAGTGCTACATCCTTGATTTTCATGTCATCAAGCTTGGTTTGTAGCTCCCCAAGCCTTTGCCTCTCAAGTGCTTCCTCTCTATACATGTCATGTGTCAAAAGCCTCCCAAGAACATCACTAAGAGTGAATTGCTCAAATCTCTTCTTCTCTCTAATCAAAGTCACAAGGGTCTCATTTTTTGGTGTGAAAGCTTCCAACATGACTGTTGGCGCTTCTTAGCGTCAGCAGAAAAGTCCGCAAGCGCACGGAAGTACCGTTGTAACCTTCACCCGGAAGCATTCAGGGTATCGCAATTTCACAGAGGAACGGTCTTTGTACTTAGTCTCTTAAACTAGTTTACTCAGAAGAGACGGAAGGTATAGTAATGCCAGCCGATACTGGTATCGTAATGCCAGCCGATACCAGTATCAGCGCTACTCCGCGGCCGAACGTGGGGGAGTTCAGATACAAGTGGACAGGGCTGTCACCACTTGCCACCTACCCCTCTGCCCCTGGGCGCGCGCAACATACGAGGGTAGACTCCGACCTAGACACCACGTCTACGAAGGCGACTACTACTCTAGCGGCGTACAGGAACATCCGTCTCTATCAGGAGTCCTCTTACTAGAGCATCCGTCCACAGGACGAACGACGATCCCACAAACAAGTAGCATTATAGAAGTAACATGCTTAATGAATCAAACCAAAGTTGAACACGAACTTCTTACTTCAAGTAGCAAGACGATCGTAGAGGTACAAGTTGGATCGAGAGCCGACAAGCCTGGCACTTCGTCCACCCGGACGCAGAACTGTTTCGACTCCACTCTTTCTCCAGATCTTGCCCTCTCTCACTCCCTATACTAAATCAGCTAGAAGCTAATGGAATGGAGTTTGCTCTTCCTCTCTACATTGTGATCACTTGTGTTGGTGAATGAATTGATTTCTTTATTTTTAGGTGTAGAGTGGAGGCCTCCTTTTATAGCTTGAGAGGAGGGGGTTCTATGCAAAAGGTTCATCCCCACATGGAAAGACCCAAACCGACCTCCAAAGGGCGGTTTCCACTTTCCATCTATGTTGATCGTAGGTGAGACCGTCCTTGGAGAACCGCCCTACAACCGCCAGAGAAAACTGGGCCCGAGAGGCCCCACCAGGGGGGCGACCGCCACCGGGACCCGTCAGTCCCCTGGTAGGCCCGTTTGGCCACCGCCTTCGCGTGGTTGGTTCTCCTCTGGGCCTAGACCTCTCCTATGGTTACGAATGGGCCCAAATTTGTAATAAAGGTGGGCTTCTTTGTTATTCTTGGTTGCGCATTCTCTGAATTTACATTTGTCCTTTGCTCTTTCCAATTGGTGTTATGCACTTCCACTTGTTTCACCATAAATCCTGTAAAAACATAAATATTAGGGGTACAAGTGGAACTCTGTTAATAGCATATGTCTATGTGTTAAAGTATGATAGTTTCTCTCCCTTTAGGCATAAGTTGGCGGTTAAAAATGATTTATAAGGACCGCCAACAAGACCCCCAAACTTAACCTTTGCTCGTCCCGAGCAAATAGCTAAGTATGGTTGTTGATCAGGAGTTGCTACAATGTCGATCATATTTCAAATGTACCAAGTTTATAACAAAGTTTTCCACCATAATTTGAATAAATCAGCATGCTATCCACCCTGCTATTATCTTGAAACAAATTGGGCCTTTTAGCCATCTCAAGTCTTGGGTGATTGTAAGACCGAACAGATTCATAGAAATTACTTATCATTCATCCCAAGATGAACCATCTTTCTGGAGGTTTTGAAAATTTTTGCAAAGAAATGTAAGTTCCTCAAATGATTCTCTCGATCGCTCAAAGTGTATGAATACCTCACCAAAGGCATTGTAATGTTGCCTTTCATATCCTACCACTAAGGCTTATGAGTGGAGTTTTAGGCAGGTATAAAGGTGGGCATACTTGCATCACATATATTGCTAAGTCAAAAATCGAACCACAAGGAGATACAAGTCATATACTTTGATTGAGATGTGCAAGTGTGTGGAGTATGAAGATGGTGGAATCCTAATTTCTAAATAGTTTGGCACTCCATGCATCATGAATTTCTCCTTTATTGGATGGAATGAAACTTTTTTAAGGGATATGGACTATAAGATCATATATCCATATTATTATTATTTTTTCTTCTTCTTTTTTCTTGAACGGGTATCTTTTTTTTCTGTTTGTTTATTGCATGCCCCTTGGCATTGTTTTTTTAAGCATAACACATATCTCTTGTTAGTATTTAAAGAACTTTGGCTGGAGAGATATCATGATGGAATGCGAGGAGTAATTATACGGTGAAAAATGAATGCGCGGCTTCTCAGGGTAAGAGTCGGCATTTTTATTTGGTTAAAGAGTGCGCAACTCTCAGGGTAAGAGTTGGCATATTATTTGGTGGATGGATGGGTGCATGTTGTGCGTAACTCTCGGGGTGAGAGTTGGCTTTATTTGGTGGGTGCATGTGAATCTCAATCATGGGTGCATGACCATAATCTCACTTACGTCACAACAATTTGACCTAACTCAATGTTCTACAAGCAGCATACGACTAAAAGGTTTGCATAATTGAAACATGTCATATGGCCTTGGTAGGTATTTCATAATCATTGAGGAACTTTTTGAAAGTTTTCGAAAATAAAACTCTGGATGTCAAGTTTCACTCAGAACAAAGTCATAGCGCAGCCCATATCACCATATCATATCAGGCAATAACTTAGACAAAATTAAGCATGTGCGACCCATCAGCCCAAGTTTTTAGGATGAGACATTTTTAGCTGATAAACCCAAACCTTAGAGAAAGCTCGATTATAAAATGGGTACAGGTGAAACATAAGACAGAGCAACTGTTCATCATTTCAAAAAGGGTAGAAACTAACACATCTTAACACATATGAGAGAGGAGAACATATCTCACTGTTTTTTTAAGTTGGAGAATTTTAAAAAGAAATATGAGATACAAGTTACCTTTGTGGGAGCCCTCCCCCAAGCTTACTTTTGACTTACCAATGTGGTTCACCTGGGGGTGCCGCTAATTGGTGGTGCCTCAGTTTGATGTGCAGTTCATGGCCTCTCTTGAGCGTGCTAGGAAGCTCCCCTCCAAGCTTGTTTTTATGGTGGTATTGAGATAACAAGACAACAAAACTTGGGGTTGAAAGATAAATTACTCTTTTTCAAGATTTTATTTATCATTATATTTTTTTTCTTTTCAAGGTTCACCTAAGAAATTCTTGTCTCTGCTGTCATCTCAAAGACTTACCCTCATGGAGTTGATAAATTTCTGCAAGGGGTTAGTCCATAAGATTAACCAAAATCTATACTAGCAGTTTTGGTTCCAAGATCAAACAAGACACCACGTCTAATTTGTCAAGGTAGGCTTAAAAATCTAAGCACCATGCTTACATTAAAGATCCTATAGAGGTATAATCTCACATCCTAACTTCAAACTAAACACCGTGCTTAGTTAGAAAGATGTAGGATCAACACTTCCAAACCAAAACTTACTAGCATAGAGAAAAGAAATATGACAAGATAACCAAGAATCATTCAACGGAGACAGATTTTTGAACAAAGGAACTAGTCAGAAGTTTGCTCAGCCAATCTATTCAAACTCAAACAAGGCTAGGATAAGAGAGCAAAGAAAGGCATGCCTTGCTTCATCTCCAACATGAATTTCTTCCATTATTCATGATAACAACTCAAAGTTCATTAATCAAAATGCAACACCATGTCACAATTTTGATTAAAGAAGGCTAGTTTAACCTAAGCACCATGCTTAAATTAAAAAGCCTATGGATGTACCACAAGTGTACTCATGTGAATACACTCAAACTCAGAGCATATGGCATGAACAGAGGAAGAGCATGATATTATATTTTCATGGAGACAAATATGAGTGAATGAGTTGGTCAACATTACCTTGACATACCTGAATGTGTGTACCAACAGCATGTATGGATGAAGCATCAGAGTTGTCGCTGGGGTGGCTCAGTTTCCATCTCAGGTGACTACCAAGGCGTGGGTTGGAGTCCATCACTTTTAGTGGCATGTCGTCGTGTAGCAAGTCGTTTATTGGTAACTCCTGCATATTAGTGACTCGCATACACGCAAATGTAGGAGGAACAACTAATCCAAGCTTCTAACTAAAAGGAATATTGCGACCATGACTCCCCTTTGTTGTGTGTTTTTTTAGAATTTTTAAACAAAGTGTGATCCAAGATATGCATGGAGTCATGGTTGGTCAAAGGAGTGAGAGAGGTGTTGCACAAACCATTGGTGTAGAAGGAGTTCATGGAAGTCATGTGGCTTGTCCCTCTATATGATGGCCTGCTTGATGTTTGTGCAACATCCAGGGGAGATCTTGAAGGGCGTGTTCGTTGTACTTAAGAGATCTCCCCCAAAAAAATTTTTTACCTATTTTTAATTTTAACAGTGAACAAGCAAGGGCTCTACTAGGTTGAACCCTAGAGAGCCTAAAGCTTATTATGATTTTTTTAAGCAAGCTAGAGCCAACATCTCTTTTTCTTTTGAACCAAGGTGATCTTGAGGTGAGACTCGCACCGTCCTCCCCCACACTTGGACTTTGTTGAAAGTCAAGTGTGCAAGGTCAAGGTCTCCTTTTGAGTTTGTTCCATCACCAAAGATCATCAATGTGTGTTGTTGATGTTGCTCTCATGTTCTCAAGCTTCGTATGTCCTTTCTTTGTTAACCTGAAATGGTTAGTGACAAGAATACCCGAAGGTGTATACTAACTTGACAACATGTGCTTACATTTATTAAAAAAGGAATTATTATTATTATTATTATTATTATTATTATTATTATTATTATTATTATTATTATTATTATTATTATTCATTTCTTTTTTTTGCAAGGTAACAAAAGGATATGAGAGGGATAGAGATACATGTTACCTTGTTATGGTCCTCCCCCAAGCTAACTCAAAGCTAAAGGATCAGGGTTGCACCCAGCATTTCTGGTTTTCTTGCATGGTTATGGTTTGGTAGATCGCAAGGGCTCTTACCTTTCCCTTATGATCACCGAATTGGAAAATATATGCAGGAAGCAAATTGAGCTAGTTGGTTTTTTTTCAAAAATTTATCGAAACTTTATTATGCAAGGGAGGACGTTATTAACAAATTTCTTTTAATGAAGATTCATTTTTATTCTGTAAGAAAAAAAGAACTTATTTTAAAGATAAGTTTTTAAAATTTAGATTTTTAAAATATCTCTTTATTTTTTTAACCATTTTATAGAATATTTTCATTGATAAATAAAATAACTCAATTTTTTTTATCTAAAGCCTACACCCAGCAGTTTTGGAACAATGATTAGATATGTCATTTAATCAAGGTAGCCAATTTTAACCTAAACTCCATGCTTAAATTAAAATGTTTATGAAGATATGATGATCAATCATACTTCAAACCAAAACATGCTGTATGTAAAACTTTGAAAGCAAACTAGTATTTATTAAAAATATTTTAGCAAAAATTTATTTATATTTAAGAGGACAACAACTTATAAATAATTTTAATATATATATATATATTTTTAAAAAAATATGGGGTATCTCCCGGTAGTGCTTTCTTTATGGTCATAAGCTTGACCGCCAAAGCTAGGGCGAAGATTGAAGCTAGAAGCTATGGTTGGCTTCGATGGTGGCTACAAGAACTCGTCCTTAGGAGAAATATTTTAATTTTAAATTTTGAAAGGGCATTACTGTAGAAAGAGAGAACAAGAATAATAAAAACTATTTATTTTTTAAAATGCTTTTTGAAAATAAGAGAAGATGATACGAGAGTGAATAGAAATCTTTTTGTCCATGTGCAAAAATTTGAACATGCAATTTTAAAAATAATAATGCCCTTTTTCTTTTTGAAAGATAGGCTTCATGAAGGAGGGTTATAAACATAGAAGAAATAATTTTTTTTGATAAGACACAAGGACACACGAGTGAACTAGGTTCGGAGATAAATACGACAACCGTTCCTCGGCAACGGCGCCAGAAAATTTGTTGGCGCTTCTTAGCGTCAGCAGAAAAGTCCGCAAGCGCACGGAAGTACCGTTGTAGCCTTCGCCCGGAAGTATTCAGGGTATCGTAATTTCTCAAAGGAACGGTCTTTGTACTTAGTCTCTTAAACTAGTTTACTCAGAAGAGACGGAAGGGATAGCTTGGGTAGAGAGGTTCTTCTAAGGTCAAACGCATATAAGCGATGGTAACTTCCCCACTACTTGTCTGCTTCAGGCCCACTGACGCAGCTGGTCTGCCAGCCGATACCAGTATCAGCGCTACTCCGCGGCCGAACGTGGGGGAGTTCAGATACGAGTGGACAGGGCTGTCACCACCTGCCACCTACCCCTCTGTCCGTGGACGCGCGCAACATACGAAGGTAGACTCCGACCTAGACAGCACGTCTACGAAGGCGACTACTACTCTAGCGGCGTACAGGAACATCCGTCTCCATCAGGAGTCCTCTTACTAGAGCATCCGTCCACAGGACGAATGACGATCCCACAAACAAGTAGCTTTATAGAAGTAACATGCTTAATGAATCAAACCAAAGTTGAACGCGAACTTCTTACTTCAAGTAGCAAGACGATCGTAAAGGTACAAGTTAGATCGAGAGCCGACAAGTCCGGCACTTCGTCCACCCGGAGGCAGAACTACTTCAACTCCGCTTTCTTCAGATCTTGCCCTCTCTCACTCCCTATACTAAATCAGCTAGAAGCTAATGGAATGGAGCTTGCTCTTCCTCTCTATATTGTGATCACTTGTGTTGGTGAATGAATTGATTTCTTCATTTTTAGGTGTAGAGAGGAGGCCTCCTTTTATAGCTTGAGAGGAGAGGGTTGCAAAAGGTTCATCCCCACATGGAAAGACCCAAACCGACCCCCAAAGGGCGGTTTTCACTTTCTATCTATGTTGATCGTAGGTGGGACCGTCCTTGGGGAACCGCCCTACAACCGCCAGAGAAAACTGGGCCCGAGAGGCCCCACCAAGGGGGCGGCCGCCCCCGGGACCCGTCGGTCCCCTGGTGGGCCCGTTTGGCCACCGCCTTCGCGTGGTTGGTTCTCCTCTGGGTCTAGACCTCTCCTATGGTTACGAATGGGCCCAGATTTGTAATAAAGGTTGTCTTCTTTATTATTCTTGGTTGCGCATTCTCTGAATTCACATTTGTCCTTTGCGCTTTCCAATTGGTGTTATGCACTTCCACTTGTTTCACCATAAATCCTGTAAAAACATAAACACTAGGGGTACAAGTGGAACTCTGTTAATAGCATATGTCTATGTGTTAAAGTATGATAGTTTCTCTCCCTTTAGGCATAAGTTGGCGGTTAAAAATGATTTATAAGGACCGCCAACAATGACCCTCACAACCTTATGATCATTCACCTCGGTGCCAGCAAGACCTCTAATCTTGCCAACAATGACCATCAACCTATCAAACATCTCTTGTGGCCCTTCACCTTCATGGATTGCAAACCGGTTGAGCTTGGCCATCAATATTTCAATCTTGGACCTTCGCACGTTGTCAACACCCTCATGTGCCATGTGCAAGGTATCCCAAATTTCCTTGGCCACATCCAAACCCATCACCTTGTTGTACTCATCTCCATCCAAAGCACTAAGCAAAACACTAGTAGCTTGGGCATTGAGATGGATGTTGCGAAACTCAGCTTGTGTGGGGTTCTTTGGATCAACTGGTGCCTCCAAGCCATGATGCACAATCTTCCAAATCCCGAGATGAAGACCTATAAGATAAGTTTTTATCAAGTGCTTCCACTTGACAAAGTTTGTCCCATCGAAATGAGGCAACTTTCCCGCGGGCACATTGATGACACGTTTAGTGTCAAGGTTAGATAAAGATGAATAATCAAAGGATACGGCTCCATGGTTGGTGTAGCCGCTGCCTTTCTTGTTCTTGTTGCTCTTGGTAGGTTGATAAGTGCTATCATCATCTTCATCTTCGGTGCTACTTGAGTCATCATCACTTGAGGCCTTCTTCTTACCCTTTTCTTCTCTTTTCTTCTCCTCTTCTCTTCTTTTCTACTCTTCTCAGCCTTCTTTCTTCTCTTCTTTTCAGCTTTTCTTCTTTTCTTTTCAGCTCTTCCTTCTCTTTTCTTCTTTCTTCTCTTCTAGCTTCTTTTGCTTCTATTTTCAATCTTCTTTCTTCTCTTCTTCTTGCTCTTTCTCCTTCGGAGATCTCAGCTAGTGGCAGTGTGGATTGACTTGCCGTCGACACGCTGTCACTGCTGCTGTCGGTGTTGTGGAGATCATCACCACCACTCCCACCACGAACCTCACGAGCTGTATCGCCTCCGCTTCACCGTTCTTGGCCATACCGCACGCGGTTAAGCGTAAACCTGAGGTAACCGGCTCTGATACCACTTGTAGGATCACGGACTCGCCTAGAAGGGGGGGTTGAATAGGTCTATGAAAAATCTTCGCGAACGGAGGTTAGTAACAATCGCGGCAGTGCCGGCCTATAGAGCGGCACTGCCGGGCTGCCCGGCATTGCTGCTCCTAGAGCGGCAGTGCTGGACCTCGCAGAACAAATTCTACACAATTCAAAAATTGCTTGGGAAAATTTAGATCAAACAAATTACTGATATTTCCTGGTATGTGTAGACCCTAACACACCCTTTCCTTGCAGCTAGAACACCACCAATTCGTAGATCGGGACCAAACCCTAGAAGTCAAGAAACTCAACAAATAGAGAATGAAACAAGCAACACAAGTGACACAAGATTTAACCCGTGGTTCAGCTGAAAGCCCATGTTTGGTTTTGGATAATTGATGAAACCTAATTTGCTAACGATTGCTCTAAGTGTTTTATGAGAATTAATTAGCAAACAACAAGATGGAGCAAAGGACCGGATCGGTGGAGGCCACAAGTGAAGGGCAATGACGGCATCCATACAAATGGTATAAGTCCATCATCAAAAGGAGTCCACAAGCTTCATCAAGAGATGGTGAAAAAGCTAGGAGCTCAAGGCAAAGGTATAATTCATAGGAGCTCTTTTGCTTTTGGTGATCAAGACTCCATAGAGGGAGTGATCACATTTAGGATAGATAGCCGTACTATCAAGAGGGGTGAAATCGTTGATGAAATACGGTTATCAAGTGCCACTAGGTGTTCATGATCATTGCATATGCATATAGATGCTAGTGACACTAACTTGACCCGTGGAAAACTCTTTGAAAAGGCTAACACACATGCACCTAAGTGAGAGATACTTTGGAAGTGTTAGTACCTTAAGAAACGGGGTGAAGTTCGAGGGTTAGAGAGGGTTTGGTCCTCTCTTCCTCCTGCCGAGCTTGCGAGGCAGGATTCGGCGAATTTCGGAGACATTACAATAGAAAAACTAGCGTCGGACCGTATTATCACAGAGCGTCGGACCATTAGCCTCAGTCCGATGGCTAACACTGCTGAGAGCGTCGGACGCTCAGTTCCTGAGCGTCGGACCATTAGCCGAAGCGTCCGACGGCGCAGTTCGTGCGAGAGATAACACGTGGCGAGCTCTGAGAGCGTCGGACTCTCGGCGTTAGTCCGACGGTGAGCGTCGGACTATCATCCGACGATTTTCAGGGCTCGGGGAGCTCTCTGGAAGCGTCGGACGGCCGCGTTCGTTAGTCCGACGGCTCCGTCTGACTGAGTCCGACGGTGGTCAGCTGAGGGCGTCGGACCGGTTGATTTAGTCCGACGTTCGTCCGTCCGACGGTCGTTTTGGCGCGAGGAAATAGCCGTTGTGATCCAACGTTCGACTTCAAACGGCTAGTGACACGTGGCGTTTATCCAGGGCGTCGGACCGTGCGGTATAGTCCGACGGTCTGGCCGTCGGACAGTCCAACGGTACACAGAAAAGTCTAAACGGCTATTTCTTTGTGTGTGGCTTATAAATAGTCACTTGGCCGGTTTGGGGAGCATCTCTTGTCACTCCTAAACATCATAACATACTTGTGAGCCTTCCCACTCCACTCTCACTCATCCTACTTGATTGTGATCATCATTTGGTGAGTTTGGAGAGCATCAAGTGCATTGCATTGATAGAGATCATCTAGAGGCACTTGGTAGTGGTGATTCGCAGCGGTTTCTCTCATTACTCTTGGAGTTTGCTGACTCCTAGACGGCTTGGAGCTGCGAGGATCGTTGAGGGGAGTTGGTGATTGTCTCCGCCTCCGATCAAGGTATTGTGAGGGGTTCTTGAGCCTATCCCCGCGAGAGATCGCGAAACACATCTTTAGTGGATTGCTCGTAGCTTGGTGGATCCCCATCTTGTGTTGGTTGTGCGGCACCCTTGAGAAGGGTTTGGCGTGTGATGCCAATTAGCGCGTGAACCTCCAAGTGGGTGTATCGCTACAACGAGGACTACCTTGCCGGCAAGCAAGTGAACCTCGGTAAAAAATCTTGTGTCATCTCTCTACCGAGGATTTCCCTTATATGTGATTGATTGGTTATATTGGACTTCATATCTTCTCTACACCGGGGGTATTGAAATCACCTTCTCTCTTTACTTTTGTGCAGTTACTCTCGTGTGTAGCTTGTTAGTTAGTTGCTCACTTAGGAGTAGTGTATAGTAGTGACATAGCCTTTGAGTGTGAACTAGTGATCATAGTGTAGTATATTTGTCTAGGTGGCTTGCATAGCATAGTTTAGAGCTAGTGTTTTGCAAAGCTTGCTATTGTTACTAATCGTCTTGTAAAGTGTTGTTTGTAGATTTTTATAGGCTATTCACCTCCTTCTAGCCATTTAGGACCTTTCATCAGCTCGCCACAAAGGCTTACCTACTCCACGTTGTTGAGGTTCCACAAAGGAAACTTAAGTTCACAAAGCCCAATCCTCGTTCTCAAGTCAAGAGAGTTAACTCTTGAAAAGAGGGGGTGATTTCACTACCTTGTGAGAGTGATTACAAATACCCCGGGGCTGCCACAAGATTGGCAAGCTCACCGGACGACGCTCTTGCCGGCTAGGAGCAAGCTCCAAGAGTAACAAATGCAAACCACCGGCTTGAATGCGAACCAAGTGCTTGAGAAAGTTGAAGATCAGTGGGGAGAAGCTTGTTCTTACTAAGATTCAGCTCACACTCTTCTAGATTCAAACTAGGATTCAAACTTTTGAGTGGAGAGCTTGTTGGGAGTGAGAGAGAGCAAGAAAGTGACTTCTCTGGTCTGGAAACTGAGCAAATGGCAGAGATGACCGTTGGGGGCGACAGGAGGGAGGCTAAGAAGCCCCCTCGAGTCTAACGGTCAAAACAAGTCGCGGCAGTGCCGCGCTGCCAAACCAGGACAGAATGAACTAGAATTTTGTGGCTGGCTTTGGCAGTGGGAGTAAGGATATTTGGTGTAAAGATTTGCACTTGGTCACACTCTCAAACCTGTCTTTTGCATCCCCCTTAATAGTATGGCTTTCCTATACTCAATTTCGAAATAAAACGAATTTAAACCTCCTTTGAGCTGGATGCCGCGTCCTTTAAATGTTAGGGGTCCACCTACATAAGATTACATCCTCCTAATGCTTTTGCCTGTCCATCATCTCGATAAATCTCATTAGTCTTCTAATCGCATGGTCATTATCACCAAAACCCATTTTAGGGGCTTGATTGCACTTACATTTATCAAGTGCCACTAGGTGTTCATATTCATTGCATATGCATGTAGATGCTAGTGACATTAAATTAACCCGTGGAAAACACTTTGAAAAAATGCTAACACACGTGCACTAAAGTGAGAGACACTTTGGAGTGTTAGTGACTTAAGAAACGAGGTGAAGTTTGAGGGTTAGAGAGGGTTTGGGTCCTCTCGGTAGGATTCGGCCAATTTCGGAAACGTTACAATAGAAAAACTAGTGTCGGACGCTGTTTTTGAGGACGTCGGACCATTCCTGCTCGGTCCGACGGTGCAGAGCGTTCAGGATGTGACGCGTGGCGAGCTGTAGGGCGTCGGACGCGCGTGGTTCGTCCGACGGTTTTCTGCGCTCGGAGAGCTCTCTGGAAGTGTCGGACGATCGTTTCTTTTAGTCCGACGGCTCCGTCTGGCTGAGTCCGACGGTGGTCTGCTGAGGGCGTCGGACCGTGGACTTTTAGTCCGATGGCGTTCCGTCCAACAATCTGTTTTGGCGCGAGAAAAGAGCCGTTGTGATCCAAAGATCGACTTCAAACGGCTACTGACACGTGGTGAGCATCGGGAGCATCGGACCATGCGGATTGGTCCGACGGTGGCGCGTGCGGGTGTCCGACGCCGCACAGAGTGGCCTAACGGCTATCTCTTTGAGGGGAGCTTATAAATAGACCTTTGACTGGTTTGAGCTCCCTCTCTTGGCACTTCTGAACATCATAACATACTTGTGAGCCTTCCCACTCCTTTCTCACTCATCCTACTTGATTGTGTTCATGTTTTGGTGAGATTGGAGAGCATCAAGTGTGTTGCATGAGTGTGTTCATCTAGAGGCACTTGGTGAGTGAATTTCGCAGCGGATTCTCTTGTTACTCTTGGAGTTTGCCGACTCCTAGACGGCTTGGAGCTGCGAGGATCGTTGAGGGGAGTTGGTGATTGTTTCCGCCTCCGATCGGTGAAGTTGTGAGGGGTTCTTGGGCCTTCTCCGTGAGAGATCGTAAAAGACTACTCTAGTGGATTGCTCGTAACTTGTGGATCCCCATCTTGTGTTGGTTGTGCGGCACCCTTGAGAAGGGTTTGGCGTGTGATGCCAATTAAAGCGTAAACCTCCAAGTGGGTGCATCGCTACAACGAGGACGTAGCTTGCCGGCAAGTAAGTGAACCTCGGTAAAATCTTGTATCCATTTCTTGCCGAGGATTTTTTGTGTATTGTGATTGCTCTTATTGGTACTCATCACATCTTTACACCGGCGGTATAAAAATCACTCTATACCCTTTTACATTGGAGCACTTACTTTTGTTCTAGTGTACTAGTTGTAGTTGCTCACCTAGGAGTAGAGTAAAGTAGTGACTTAGGTTCTTGTGTGAGAAATTAGAGTCTATAGCTTAGAACGGTTAGGTGGCTTGCATCTTTTAGTAGGATAGCGCAAAATTCGCTTCGCCTCATTATTGTCTAACCACTTTGCTTAAGTGTTGCTTGAAGAAATTTTTATAGGCTATTCATCCTCCCTCTATCTACTTAGGACCTTTCACTCTTCCAAGCCCCCTCCCCCCGAACTTGAGGACCTCATTGGTCTTCACAAGCTGACAAATCGTCAGGAATTAAGTCCCTTATTGGCACTGGGACCTGGTTCATCAACTCATTAGAGCCAGCGGATGACACATTAGCTACACATTTAGCTAAACAATAAGCTACATCAATCTCTATTGTGGACTGAGACAACACAAAAATAAAAGAGAACTTCAAACATAATAAGTCTCTAATCTGGTGCAATAGAATACCAAGTGCCAATAGAGTTGGCGAATGGGCCTGTGGTCCAATGGTAGAACTAGTCCAGTAGGGCGCTACCTCATTAGGGTGCAAATCTTGGTTGTCGCATATTTGCTGGATTTATTCCAGGATTTAACGGCGTTGAGGGGTGAGTGTGCGTACGTTGTGGGTGTCTATGCACATACTATGTAATTCGAAAAAAAAAACTGAGTTGAGGGCACTTGCGAGCATTGCTGCATCAGTTTCAAATATAACACGTTACATACCCAGGTGAGCAGCATCTTGTAGGTGCCACATGACAAATATTGCCATCACTTCGCCATTCATATTCCTCACAACAAAGACCCAACCTCTAGTTCCTGAACTCGTAATCAATCCATCCCTGTTTGACAACATTGCAGACTTCCTTATTGTTGCTTTGAAGCTTCTAGGATACTGAACTTTGAATTTCTGTTCCTGACCACCATCTCCAAAGGAATACAGTAACCTTCATATATTTAGCCTCTCTAGCTTCCATATCTTAGAGATTGTTTCCTTTTCCTGATCGACAAGAAGCCAATACAGATATCCGAGAGGCACCTCCGGGTGTCTAGAATACCTCATATTTCCCTAAATCATGATATTTGCTAATTCCTAAAAAAAAATTGAGTTTGGACCTACTTCTTCCGTCCCAAAATAGATATCATTCTTATTTCTCGAGAAGTCAATGACTTTTTATCTTTGACCAAATATAAATAAAAAATATTAATATTTATAATATATAATTAGTACTATTAGATATATCTTTAAATATACTTTTATAATATATTTATTTGGAGATTTAAATGTTACATGTAATTTCTATAAACTCAATTAAAATTGAGAAATTTTGATCAGCACGTATCCCATAGCGACATCTATTTTAGTACGGAGGGAGCACGCACTCCTACACTGTTTTTCTTTCGTAGCCAGGTCGCGACCCTATCCAGCTATCCTCGCAGCCGCTGTCTGGCGATCAGCTGCCGGCCGCAAGAGCTAGGCAGTAGGACGAGAGAGCTGCATTGTCGAAAAAAAAGAGAAAAAAAAAGAAGCAGCAGCATCAGGAGGAGGTGGCGCAAGAAACCGCCACCAGCAGCAGCTAGCAGTTGCAGGCGGAGTAGGCAAACAGCAACAGCAGCTAGCACTGGCCGCTAGCAGGCCTAGGAGACAAGTAGCAGAAGTGAACAGTTAGGCCACCGCAAATTGCAATTACAACCAGTCACATCAATATTACGAGATATACATGGAACATTAAATATAGATGAAATGTTTACATATTTATACTTTTTACATGTACATCACAAGACGAATCTTTTAAGTCTACTTAAACCATGATTGGACAAAAATTATTAAATACAAACGAACATGCTACAGTACAGAATTACAACTGCAATTGGTATCTACACACACCCTTAGCACCGGCCGCGCGGTGTGGAACCCGGATGCGCGCTCCTAGAACGTGCGCATATTTACGCGTAACAGAGGATAGTTTGCCAATTTGTAAAAGATGGGGAAGCACTATAGATGGCCCTGTTTAGATCCAGTTGCAGTTATAATTCTGCACTGTAGCATGCTCGTTTGTATTTGACAACTTTTATCCAATCATAGCCTAAGTAGGCTTAAAAGATTCGTCTCATGATGTACATGCAAAAAGTACAAACATGTAAACATTTTGTCTACATTTAATGCTCCATGCATGTATCGCAACATTGATGTGACTAGTTGCAATTGCAATTTGCAGTGGATCTAAACAGGGCCATCGTTGGAGATAAATTTTTCTTTCCCTTTCCTAAAAACAAAGATAGAGAATAAATATGAGGTATGCTCTAAGCGCCAACGACTCGCTCTAGTTACCAGAAGAGGCACCTCTGTCCTCTGGGTTTTCTGTGACGTCCAACGACCGAACCCTCTTGGTATGCAACTGGGCCGGCATCCAAGGTCGCTACCAGCAGGCAAGCCCAAACCGTGTACAATACCGGCCCACCTGAGCAAAACCAAACCGACCCATCTCAAGAGTGGAGTCATCGTGCCAGGACAGAGGAAAGGAGAAAAATCCGCCTCGCCCGTCTCCCCGAGGCCCCAAGCCCAAGCCTCCGCCACTACTACGCCTCCATGGACGCGTACCAGCACCAGCGACGTTTCGCCGGCGCCGGCGACGCACCGCCGCCGCCACCTCACCCCTCCCACCCGAGCGCCCAGTGGTACCCGGCGCCCCCACCGCCGTACCATCCTCCCCATCCTGGACACCCCTACCCTCCGCAGCACCACCACCAGTGGGGCCCGGCCCCCGACCTGCAGCATCAGCACCATCCGCCGCCGCCGCCTGCAACAGCAGCAGCACTACGCGTACCAACCGCCGCCCCCGCCGATGGCGATGCAGCAGCAGCCGCCCCCGCCGCCTGGGAACCCCTGGCCCCCTCACTACGGCGCCGGGCAGCACCCGCCGCCTAGCTACCCTCCTCCGCCGCCGGGGCAGGTACGTTGGGTTTACCCTGCATGCGTTTCGAATGGCTCGCGATGCATTGGCGTCCTCGTTGGGGGAGGGTCAATATGTAACCCTGTAGCTGGTTTTGCACTAGGGTTTGCGACTAGGTGTGGCTTTGGGTGTTAGGTTAATGGGAAGGGGGTTTCACTTCTAGTGCCCAGCACATGATTAGGGTTTATGTGGTTTTCGGATGTAAGTTTATGCTTCCATTCAATCAAATCATGGTATGGCTTAATGGCTGGGTGCAGTTTGACTTTGGTATGATTGTACACAACGGTAGATGGAATGATTTTACGGCCCTGTTTGGCACAGCTCAGTTTCACAAGTGAATCTGTTTTTTTTTAAGAAAATGGCTTCATGAGCAACTTGTTTGATGAAGCTGAGCTGTCTTGAGAATGTTGTTTGGCAAAACAGCTTCACCAACAACTTCATGCATGGTGGGGAGAGAGAAATGAGGGAAGAAGCTAGGATGAGCTACTTTTTTCAGCTTCATGGCAACTCTTCCTTTTGCGAGAGGGGGAGAAAAATAGCTTCACACATGAAGCTGTTTTAGAAAAGGGTTTTTGGCACAAAAAAAAAAAACAGCTCACAACAGCGCGTGAAGTTGTTGTGAGCTGTACCAAACAGCTCCTACCTGTCTTTCAATTTTCCGTGGCTTTACTGGATTCCATTGTTGTGGATCTCAAGTTTTCTTTGAGTGAGGTGACTTTCATTTGCTTGTTTGCCCTAAACTTTCATGGAATATGAAGTTCATTGCTGGGTGTTGCTTATTTTGCAGGCTTGGACCAATCACTCATGGGCTCAGAATCATGGATACCAAGGTTTGTCAATACTATATGAACCTCTGCTTCTTTCATATAGCATATGTATATACCAACGTTTTTGCGGTTTTGGACCAATCACTCATGAGTTTAGTCTATAACTATGATGTCATTGCTTGTATTTATACTGAATTACTGATACACTATAGTTGTGGCGTTTCTGCTATAACGCTTATGTATGTGGGATTTTTTTTTTTTGTTCTGCTAAAGGTTACATTGTACATGCATTTTAACCTTGTTCATGAAAATACAAGTTCTCAATAAGTATTGGCTACTGTGTAACACATTAGACATTACTCAAGCTGCAAATATATATCCATCATGGCCATGTTAATACTGGTGTTGTTATTAAGTTCAGTCAACAGTCATAGCTGGAAATTTTTTTGCACCACTTGATTGGGGTGCTACCTGCTATCTGAAATGTATTAATGACTGCACATAATATGTTTTCTTCAAAATTGTTAAGACTAACACATTTACTGTCATGTAATCCCCTTTCTGTATAAGATTCTCTTGGGAATTATTTGTTGATAAATCAATATTAAATGATCGGTTTTGCATATTCTTGACGTCAGTGTTATTTTCTTAGCACCTGTGACTGTGAGTGCTTTCTTACATAATCAGTTCTTGGTAATTTTGGTGTGATACTTTGTTTTAACTTCAGTATAAAACGATTTCTTGTTTGTCAATCCAGTTGTTCATTTGGGGGCCTTGTCATTAAATCCCATTTAGGCTACTCTCAATGAAATAAACTTTAAACATAGCATATGATTTACTATAGTACAATCAACTTTAGAGAGACTTTGGAAGCAGAATAAATCTCTTTCACCAATAAATCGATTGTTAGTTATGATGATAGTTTCTCTATTTCCTTAAAAAAATAAAAATAAAAATGGAAGGTCATGGCAATGAGGAAGATTGGGCTACAAAGGCTAAGGCATGGGTTGCTGCTAAATCTGTTACGGGAAACAACCAGATTCAACAGCTTGCCATATCCACAAGTAGAACTGAAGGTCATCATAATGGTTACCATGATCAGTATCAGCAACCAGCTGGTCTGCCAACAGAAGTTACAGAACCTTTGCACCCACCAGTACCTCAATCAAGTAATGATCATGCTGCCATTTCCAATGACAGGTCAACAGAGAGAAACAAACCATTTATTAGGTAAAGTATCTTATTGCTCTTGATCTTTATATTTTACTTGTGGATGTGTAAGTTTCAGAACGGAGCTGAAGATTATATTGCAGATAGAGGTCCAATGGTGTCTCCAGCAAAGAATTTTGGTTCATTTCCGTCCACCTATGAGCAGGAGGTATCTTATAATTATTCTTCTGCTCCAGGTATGCCTTGCTTGGCAATTTAATTAGCTTGTGCAGCCTGAATCATAATAGGCTGGTCGCTCTTGGGTATGTTGCCAGATTCAGTTGCGGAAAGACTTTAAATTCTAGAGCATCATTTATTTTAGGATAGAAAGTCTGGTACACTTAACCTATCTGTGTGATACTTAGTAAGCAGTACCTGTTGTGAGTACTCATCGCGTCCCATTTGTAGCACCATAGGATATATCTATCGTGTTTCCCTCTATGAAATGGAGGAGGGAAGACATATTAGTGGTTAAATGTATTGAGATGTTGATAAATCTCTTCATTACTGACTATAACATCAAGGATTCGATAGTTACTGGTGGTGGTATGTCATGCCAATTTTCTGTACTGTCCTTAATGCTGAAAACAAGAAAAAAAAAATCACTGGTGCAATATATTACCATTTCTTTAAATGATCACTTCTACAATGTATTTGAGCATACATCCTTTTCTGTCTATATATAGATCTGAACTCATTTGTTTGTCTTACATGAAGTACAATGCTCATAATGAATAATATTTTTGTAAAGAAAGTTCTGACTTTGACTTTGACTTTGTTACGTAATAACAGGTAGTGGGAATAATATGCTTCAATATCCAAACTCTCAAGCACAGTCATTTCCAACCACATCGTCTGTTCAAGGTGGATTCCCAGTGGCTCCCCCCAGTATGCATGTTGTTCCCTTGGCAGAACAGCCTCCTTTTGGGCACGAAAGACAGCCAGTTGATCCAAGTGACCAACCATTGGAATTTAACAGTAGGAAAGTTCCTGATTTGGCAGTACATATAAATGTCAATTCCCAATATCCCAGCTGCTCCAACACTAGCATCTAATCATGATGTAGCTGCAACCTCTACACATTCATGGACGCCGTCTGCTACAGTAGGGTTCATGCCTCGAGCTCCAGTGCCGCCACAAACAACACAGGTTTGTACACATGGTTGCATTACTGACCTATTCTGTTATGTCCCCTTACATGAGTGATTCTACTCTTTGAACCTACAGATGGATCCTTTGCATGCTGCAGCCACTTTTTGGAGCAGCATCTAGTTCCAGTTATGTCCCACCTGCAGCATTTGGTGCTGGTAATGTAACAGAAGTGTTCCCTACAGATCCAAACACTCCTTTTAGTGTTGCAGAAAAATCAAAGAAAGTATGCCTCCACTTTTTCCTGTCATGCTCTTCCTTTTCCGATTTTTCCAATTGTTTAACTTTGAACTGTTCCTGTTGCATTCTGTACCAGCGTCCAGTACCTAACTGGCTTCGGGAAGAACTTTTAAAGAAAAAATCGGCACCACTAAGTGCTTCAGCACAGTACTCATTAAATTCCATGGAAGCTAATGATGCAGAACAAACAATAGGAAGACCTGACCAAAGTGACAGCAAAAGTAATGATTCGGCTAAATCCACTGAAGACGATGAAGATGATGAGGTATCATTTGCTATTTTAATTACAGCTCTTAATTGTCACACTATTGGTACTGTCTTTGTATGTTGCATACAAGATCAACCAAATAGCATCCTTCCAGTTTATATTCGAGGACATGAGGTTAGAATGCCCAAATTAGTAATCTAAATAGTGTGCGCATGTGTTGGTAGTCTAGGGGGACCTCTAAACTCTAAATGAAGATGTGGAAAATTTTTAATATCATATGTTGATAATAGTGAGCTAGCTTGCTAGCTAATATCAGCAGGTCTATTGGACTAGAGCTGGAGGCTAGTGGCTTTAAAAAAATCTGCCTATTAAGGGCATGTAACCCCTTGTTATACAATGACTTATTTATGTCTTACAGAGATGCTGTGTCCATATGTAGTTATTGGAAAACCTATCATGAGCAACCGCACTGATTGAAACAAGAATCAACTTTTCTTTTTTCTTGCATTGCAGAATAAGTCGAACATATCGTTGAACAGCATGTTGACTTTTGTTCCTGGATGTTTTCAATCTGGAGTATCGACATGGCCCTTATTTAAATTATTGTGCTCATACTCAAATCGTTTGCAGGATGAAATTGAAGCAGCTCGAATGGCAGCGATTAACAAGGAAATTAAGCGTGTGTTAACTGAAGTCCTTTTGAAGGTGTTATTCTTTAGTTGATTACCATGTTTACTGTTTACATTATTGTATCCGTCCAATAGGTGCAAGCTTATTTATGTGTGTTCAGTTTCTTACCCTTTTTTCATCACTTGCAGGTTACTGATAATCTTTTTGATGAGATCGCAACAAAAGTTCTGAACGAAGATGACTCAGTTGAATGTGAGTGAATTTGAATGAATTATGAAATTAAATAGACATTTTACTTTGCTGATTATTGCCTCTGGTGCAGCAAATGAGCCCACCGGTGTTTTCAGCTCAAAAGAGCCTGGTCTGGGAGGATCAAGAACCAAGACCTCGGCTAAAGTTGTTCTCCCTGCCAAGTCAACCAATACTAGCACTGATCATAAAGATAGTGCTGGGTTAAGCTCCCCTAAAGGTGCTCTTCTCGGCCTGGCTAGTTATGATAGACGACGACGACGACGACGACGACGACGACTGACGCTGACGCTGACGGCAAGGATAAGATACCAATATCAAATTTATCATCTAAAGTTAATGCTGGCGCTGCAAATACTGAAGGTAAGCTGCAACCAAATACTCACGTCATATTGCTTTTCCTGAATTATTAACTTAGATGTATGATACAATTTTAGGTGATAAAAGCACTCCTAGTAAAAGAAATGTGAATCATAATGAACAGAATTATTCATTTGGAAGTGCTCTATCAGGGGAAGGTCTTAAATCTAATAGTCAAAACCTCCAAAGGAGTGCGAATGCAGAACCTGGGAAAAAGCATATTCATGATACAGAGAATGGAGAGTATCCTTTCAAGGCCAAAACTCATATTGAGCCAAAGGGTGCAGTTGACAGAATGGATGAGAAAGCACATAGGTATGCAGATATAGATATCCAAAACAGAAAAACCTCTTCTGGCAATCATGCCGAAAAGCACTATGATTTGGAAAGTAGTCACAGACATTTAGAAAAGAGCAGCAAAGAAGATTTTGTTAATGAAGTGAAGATTGATAATGCAAAAGAAGTTGAATATTCTAGAGCAGAAAAATATAATAACAATTACAAATACAGCATGTATGGAAGTATTGACAAAAGGAGTAGCAAGGAGGAAAAAGGTTCTGGTATGGCTGCAAAGCATGAATCCTGATGCAAGGGAGCCGCATTCCAGAGGTCACTCTAAACATGAGGGATGTGAAGGGAGATCAGAAGGCATTTTCCAGAGGATAGAGAGAGAGATAGAGATACTACCAACAGAAGAGGGGGGAAAGGAAAGGATGAAAAGGATGACAAATCAAGGCAGATGACAAGTCGTAACAGTAGAAGTTCACGGTCACGATCACCAAGGGGGAGAAGTCATACTAGAAAGGAGAACTCACATGTTCGAGGGAGTGTTTCAAGTGATGAGCCTTCTGATAGTGTGAAAAAGAGGTAACATCACTCGTAACGATATTTCACATGTATTAGTTTCACTCCTGTTCTGGTGAGTAATTCATTACCATTTTCTGCTGCAGAAAGCATCATTCCCATAAAACCAGCATGTCACCTTCACCCCCAAAATCTAGAAACAGGTACCCTATTCATGCCCTTTCTCTATAATACTACTATGCTAGGAATTATTCTTGGACTGAGAGAATTTAGAATTTGGATAGCCCCAGGATAGCCCCAGTATTCATACAGATGAATATGTTTATGGTTTACATCACTAGCTTTTTTATGCTTTTATTATGAATAAAGCGATCCATGCTAGATGTTCTTGCGTTAAGTTCTATTCATTAAAGAATGGGTTCTTGTTCATGTTAAGGTGGTAACACTAAATGCGGGTTTCTGCTATGCTAATTTGAACCATATTGCTCTTCTTTATTGGATATGCGCTGGCAAGTTGTTGAATCATATAGAAATTGTTTATTGTACACTTCGTGAATTTGATATGAGTGTGCAGGTATCTTCTGCGTGAAGAAACATCAGGTTCATATAACTCTTATCCTTGCACTTACCCATTTAGTATTATGTTTCATCTCTAGACGAATTTCGCGGTCTCCACATAGCAAGCATTCTCACCGCAGGCATTCGCCTTATTCATATGCCGGCAGGTAAGAGATTAATCAGTTCTTCCTTTGTCATTATACAGTTACTCATGCTGATGGTTCATCATGAAATTTATTTGCTTTCAAATTTAGGATGGAAATTAGATTAGCTATAAATCTTGCTATAGCTGATTATGGAAAATTAGATTAGCTGCAAACAAAAACTAGAAGTATGGAATTTAAGAATAAAATCGAATCATAGGTATCTTGACAGCCCATTTCTATAAAAAAAAAATATTGTTTCGATCTTACAAGGAACCTTGTTTATGAAATGTGATATTTTATAGTTCTCCCAGAAACCTTTTGTGTCATCTTGAGAAATCATAGACATTTTCTGCACAATCTCTTGGGTAAGCTCAAAACTGCACATCGTAAATTTGTAGCCTGCAGAAAAGTTTTCAATTCAGTTGTTTTAGATTCAACTGTACTTATCTTGGACTCTTGGTATTCTGGACGGGAACTGCTGATTCCTTCAAATCTGGGATCTTCAATTGTCTGCCCCAGCTGATTCCTTTAAATATAGAATCCTCTATTTGTTGGCCCACTTGTACAGTAACTGTGTGATTTGCACTTCCTTAACTGTGTCTAATCATTGCAGGAAGAGGCGGTCGAGATCGAGAACTCCTGTCAAAAGGAGATAGAAGACATGGAAGGCATTCCTCTGAAACAACCGAAGACATATTTGCGGTACTACTGTGGTGCCATCTAGTGCATCTATTCCTCTGAAACAACCGAGGACATATTTGCGGTACTACTGTGGTGCCATCTAGTGCATCTTTGCTCCAACAACATAATGGTAGAACAGCATTCCTACAGTGACAAACATGAAGGCAAGGACTGGATGTACTTTGATATAAGATTCAAATTGTACTGTATCTTGTTTGATAGATATATAACCAGCTCGAGCAGCAGATTGTATGATCTGTAGTGCCCCCATGCTTTCGCATGTACTGCTCCACAGAGCTATGTATTTAGTTGCACCTTTCTAGCTTAAGCATAAGCGTTTCTCTTAATTCTCATGCATGCATTATCAACCTGTTACCAGTTTGTCTTAGTTTAGAAGTGGAAAGGATCTGACGTAGTTTTATCCTGGTAAGTAGTATCTGGTTTCCAATAAACCAGCGATTGCTGAAAGCTAAGATGCTATGATATGCGACTGCGAGCAACCCGTTGGCTCCACACCACATGATTCATGCGACTGTCCCTGATGTGGATTGCTTATGTTTCCTACGTTCAGGACAGTAAATCGCGATTTGCTACATGCCTACATGTCTTTTATTTATCCATGGGTTTAGCCATTTAGCAAGCCATCCAAACTTTTACTGATTGTCTGTTTCGTTGGCCTACCCAGCTACCCTTGGCTTCATCGATGCGAGCGATTCGATCTCCGTGAAGCTATAGCATTCCAATCCTGCAACTTCTCCCGCCTGCACATCCATCTCAACAGTCAACAGCGACATCACAGCTTTGGGACATGTCTCTTCACCTTCACCTCGTGCTAAAACATAGTACTTGCACAACCTGGTTGGCGGACTGAAGCTCAACTACAAGGTGGACTTGTTCTGAATTCAGGGCCAGCCAGCGTTTCTGACAAACTTACACTAGCTGAAACAGCGGCCGCCATTCTCATCAAAGCACATGCTGACATGCACACTGCACATTTTTAGGATGTTCGGTTTAAGTATCATTATTATAGTTTAGATGAGGTCCTGAGTTAATTCCTTATATTAGTACTAATTATTGGTTCGTGAAGAATGGTATGATGGTAAATCAACTCATTCCTCAATCAAACATCCTATTTATGTCTAGACCAATTCCCGTTCTCTGGATTTTTTTTTTCTCGCAAGGTCAGGCTCTTCATTGGACCATGATTAGGAAAAGATAGAAACAACGTGCAGCAACAGGTAAAAAGCAAAACATCAATGGCCAGTCAATGAGACTAGAACCATATTGTACATTATTTGTAGCACTGAAGAAGCTTCGCGATCAAGTGCTGGACTCAGCATCTTCATATAACATCACAACGAACAAGATCAAAACTTCAACATCGAACTGGATCCAGTCATGCACTGGAGCACGTAGGACACAGAGCTCTCCTACAGTATCGTCTTGGCTTGCCCACTCTGATGGGTACTCCATCTCAGTCGGTCAGGGCCCCTCAGGGATCGCATGAGCACCCACCACCACTACCAGCTGATGCAGCTCTGAAGCTCCGCTCCCACTGGTCCACAGGCGCTGCAGCAGCGTGTGGAGTGTGGCGAGGGTGCTTCTCCCGCTTGTCACCCTTGATCTGCTTCAGGGCGTGCTTGAGCGACGGGAGGAGTGCTTCCAGGCACTCTGCCACAGCATTTGGGTTGCCAGGCATGTTGATGATCTGAAAAGCATTACAATTTACAAACATTCATGATCAGAGATTAGGAGGTCCAGATGGAAGAAATTGTCCAATACTTTTTTTGCTGTGAGCGTATTAATACGTACAAGAGTTGATCCTCTGATTCCAGCTGTGGCCCGGGATAGCATTGCAAATGGTGTAATCTGCGCTAGAAAGAACACTTCAGTGGAAGTACAGGTGATAAGATCTCATTACCAGCAAAGTTCACCAGAGAACTGATTAACTATAATGTCTACTCCCTCCGTCCCTTAAAAAGTGTCGTTTTCGCTTCCCGAGAAATTCCTTTGACTAAATATATATTAAAATTTATTAATTTTATGATACATAATTAGTATCGCTAGAAAGATCTTTTAATGTAGTTTTTAATAAATTTATTTGGGGATATAAATGTTGTATATATTATCTACAAATCGAGTCAAATTTGCGGACACGCACACCAACGGCGACAGTATTTTAGGGACGGAGGGAGTAGTAAGAATTTGAAACATTCAACCGTAATAGGGTAACTGTTTCAATTTGTATGGCTAACTTTTATTAGCCATTCACTTCGTGAAAACATTTAGCTCGTGGTCTAGCTGAAACGGTTATGTGGCCTCAGTAGCACTCCTCAGGTCCCGAGTTCAACTCTCCGTGGGAGCGAATTTCAGGCTAAGGCATAGGTCAAAAGCATACTCCCTCCGTCCCTTAAAAAGTGTCGTTTTCGCTTCCCGAGAAATTCCTTTGACTAAATATATATTAAAATTTATTAATTTTTATGATACATAATTAGTATCGTTAGAAAGATCTTTTAATGTAGTTTTTTAATAAATTTATTTAGAGATATAAATGGTGTACATATTTTCTACAAATCGAGTCAAACTTGTGACACGCACACCAACGACGACAGTATTTTAGGGACGGAGGGAAGTAGGTCAAAAGGTCCTGGCCCGGTTCTCACAGGGCAACGGTGCCCCCTGTGTCAGGGCACAGGCGTTCAAGGGTTTTCTCGTGCAATGCCCAGGGGTAGCTTACCCGCTGCAGGTCAAGTTATTTTCTTAAAAAAAATGCAAAACATTCAGGTATGTAAGATCCAGAGTAATAAGATGTAACAAATGCCACTATCACCTTCAAACTTTCTTGAAGCATAACAAATGTGAGACCAGGAGCTTCTTTCTGTATCACCAATTTTGTTGCTTCTGGTGTGACATCTCTGGGTGTGAAGCCAGTCCCACCTGCATGATGCGCATCATCACCAATAAGTACCTCATGTGAGTAGGGAACAAGTAATGCCTAACAATATTAACCTGAAGAATAAGATCATGTTACCTAATGTCAGAATGAGGTTAACATGGTCAATATCACTCCATTGTACTAGAATGCCCTTGATCTTGTCCACTTCATCAGGAACAACTGCAGTGGCAACCACAGTTGCACCACCCAGTTTCTCTGATGAGGAATTCACTACAGATACAGCTCTTGGGCCACTACAGATACCATGAAAGGGAGAAGAAAGATAACTGGTATAAGTTGCTTCTAACTTCTAAAAATGTGTGGTGTGCACCATAAATAATTAGAACAAAAGATATATATATATTATTAATAAACTGCTTTGATCTACCTTTGATCTATCGATTAAATAAAGATAAAGTGAAATGTTGAGTTGTTACTGGACTCCATCACTATCTTATGTGAAGAAAACCAGTAATCAGACCCTTTCATCTAGCACCATGAAGTGACCCCTTTGCAGCTCAAGGCAAAAAGGTGTATCAGGGTGCATGCACTTTAAAAGTCGAGAGTTCAATACATGATTATGCTCTTCTTAACATACTATACAAATTCAGATGCCTAGTATGGCTATGGGCCTATGGCCTATACATTTCTATTGGGCATTATGAAGAAAAAGGTGTCAAGTTCAGCTCAAATAAGTACCTCCTATCGGGGCCAGCACCTGATGAAACAGTGTCACTTACAGTCAGAATTGCGACTTTAACTTCAGCATCCTGTGGAGATGCAATCTGAGATACATCATGTGGAAGTACTTTTTGTAACAGGACCAAAATGAGATGGATGTGGCTTTGAAGGAGCAGGCAGTTTATCTGAAGAAGTTATTATGTCTGAAATAAGTATGGCTTGGATAGATGTCCCAGCTTGCCAATATCTGTCCCGGTGGGTGGTATTTCCAGCAGAGCATTAGCAGATTTCATACTAAGGAGGCGGCTACTAGCCTGATGGCCAGTGCTCTCAGCAACAAAACTGCCACAAGCCCATAAAAAATAAATGTTAACATTGCATCGTGTCAAAATACCAAACATGTTGTTGTGAAATATCATTCGTTATGATATAATACCCAGGTCGACCAGATCCATCATCGAGCACCCATCTTATTACTGCACGGTGAAACTCTGTACGATGTGGGTCTGCTCTTAAAGGATGTGATAGGCGTACATGCACCCTGTGGATATATACTTATAAGAAATATGCTGAATAGTGTAAGGTGAGAACAGACCTGACAACAATAATAACAATGATGATTACTACCTTTGCAGATGAGGATTTGACCAGCCTGAGAGGAGACGAATTGCAGGAACAACAAAAAGATTGAAGCAAACCATACAGCTCACAGGATTTCCAGGCAAACCAAATGCAAGAACTGTTTTACATGGGTTCGACGTGTCTTGTGTGGTGAGCTCAAGCAAATGTTAATGGCTTTCCTGGTTTCATCTGGATCTGTACGTGATACAAGCAATGAACTATTAAAATCATAACTGAGAAAAGGACAAGGATCATGATGTTGAGTTCAGCAGGATTTTTTTTTCTTCAAAAACAACAGGTCTAATAGGCTATCCAACAGAAGACATGAAAATTACCAGATCATAAAATGAATACTTAATCTGTATCCCTGGCTGTTGATTATATGTATTGCCTAATAACTACCTGATACAGAATAAACCTTTGGAAGCACCAAACATTTCAAAGGTACCTTCTCAAAGTGAATTTTACCCATCTTTGCCAAGCAAGGTTTGACAAGATCTCTGTCGCCCATGGAAACACCACCAGAAGTAATGATTATATCAGCATCAGAACGCAAAGCTGCATCCATATGCTCCTTGAGACTTTCTTCGGTGTCTTGTGCAATACCCAGGTCAACCACTTTGCAGTTCTGCTGAACAGCAGCAGCTAGAAGCATGGCTCGGTTGGAATCACGAATCTGCAATTTTCATTTGAAGAAGGGAGGATCATTCATTTCTGAGAATACCAAACGCAAAGAAGGGTCAAGGATACAAACATCATGGAAGAGCAGAAATAACCTGACCACGACTGAGGGTGGCAGTGGCTGGCTGCACTAGCTCATCCCCTGTGGAGAATACAGCGATGGTAGGTCGAGGGTACACCTGCGCATGCAAAATCAGAATGCCACATTGCATTTGTTGTTCTTTATGTACTCAGCCACACTAATTGGAAGTGTTATTCACCTTGACAGTGGTTACACCCACTGTTGCAAGAAGCCCAATTTCCGCAGGACCTATATGCTCGCCAGAGTTAAGCACTGTCGAGTCCTTCTGTATGTCACATCCCTGCCAGTCATTTGAATTACTAAACCAGCAAATGCAACTTACTTCTAGGCAATGTGCAAGAGCAAGTGAATTCCACAGTAAATTAAACAGTATTGAGTTCTCTGGAGAAAGAATTGTATACATTGCTGATGAATGCAGGAAGATGGTTGCTTCCAACAACAACGACATCTTAGCACACACTAGTCCAATGAAACTCTAGTAACCGTGCAGAGTGAGCAGACATTGCATACCACATTGCGGATGTCCTGCCCCTCGGCGGCCCGCGCCAGAATCCTAACCCTCTTGGGCCCATCCGCTCCGCCGGGGACCTGCTCAGTGTCCTCCACCTGCACGACGGCGTCGGCGCCATCGGGAAGCGGCCCTGGGCCAGCAACCACAGTCTATCGCTCAGCAGCCGGCCAGGAAACACAAAGGGACAAGGCGGCGCGACGGAGAGAAAGAGAGAGGGAGAGGGAGAGGGCGCCAGGCGGCCTCACCTCCGGTGGTGACGTAGGCGACCGTGCCGGGGGCGACGACCACGCCTAGGGCGTCGTCGCCCGCCCTCGACTCCGTGACCACCGGGTACTCCCCCGGCCCGTCGGCGGCCACGACGGCGTATCCATCCTGAAAGGGGAAGGGGGGCCGAGGGCTTTCGTCAGTAGTCCGATGGCGGCGGAACGGAGGAGGATGGGAACGAAAGGAAGGAAAGGGAAGGCCGTGCGTGCGAGCTGACCTTGATGGAGGCGCGGAAGGGAGGGAGCGGGTCGGGCGCGCGGACGTCCTCCGCGAGGACGAGCCCGAGCGCGTCGTGCAGCGGCACGGCGCGCGGCGCCGCGTGGCCCGCCGCCGCGGACAGCACCGCCGCCAGCGCCTCCTCCACCTGCAGCATCTCTCTCTCTCTCCTCTTTTTCTCTCTCTCTCTTCCTCCGCTTGAATTTCCCACGGCTCGTCCTCTCGGCTGACTGAGACTCGGTGCGATTTGCGCTGCTCTTTTTTTATTTTTAAAAATCAATCGAGCCGCGTGTGCCGTGACGTCTGACTACGGAGCCGCGCCCGCGAGCCCCTCGCCGTGACGTTCTCTTTGGCCACGGCTCACCCCTTCGCCGGGTAAACGAGACTTTTCGCCTCGTGCGATGGCCGAGGGATGACGAAGGTTCCTGGTGCTCCCAGCCTCCCACGGTCCCACCACCAAAGCTGCCGCCTCCGCACCAGCCACCAATCGCCGATTGCCGGCGCGGCGCAACAGCAACGAATGGGCTGGGATGGGATGGGTGGGTTAAGGTTAAGAATGGTTGGCCATTGGCCTGCGCCGTCTCCCGTGTCTCTTTCCGCGCGAATTGCTTCGGGTTGGTTGGCTCCGGCGCGCCGTCTCCATCAGAGAGAGATTCAGAGGCCACGCACGGACACGGGACGGGACGCACGGCGCGTTGCCTTTGAGAAGCGACAATGGACGCGCCACGTTCGCTGACAAAGACGTGAATCGCCGAGACGCCAACGCCATCGGATCAGACGGAGTCTGACCACGTGCACTTATTACTTCGTTAGTCGCCAACTCGCCACATGTGCCGTGCTTTTGGCTACCTACTGATGTGACCGCCAGTGCCAGTCTGGTCAAGCGAAATCGAACAGTGGAACTCATTTTAGGGTTTTGACACTGAAGCAGCGCGGAATCTTTTGTAACAAGTGTCCAATTATAGCCCAAGTAGACTCAAAAGATTCGTCTCGCTATTTACATGCAAACTGTACAAAAATGCAAAAATTTCGTCTACATTTAATGTTCCATGCATGTGTCGTAAAATTGATGTGACGGAAATTTTGAAATTTTGGAGAGGAACTAAACACCCCCTCGGAGCATTACAGGCGAGCTGCGAAAGGGCATTGACAGCCGCAAGCCATTGGATGCAGATAACCTCACAGGCCCCGAGTATCACAACCAAAATTGTCTATTTTTATGTGACCAATAATCTTTGCATCAACACCAGTCTGCTTGACTCGCTAAAGATATCGCTCACCATCTCTCTTTCTCTGTCAGCAAAAGTTCACATCATGTATAAAAAAGTTGCAATGCAGACGGGGAAGGGTTTTTGAATCACTACAGGAAGCAAAATCCTCCGCAGCTCCAAGTCTTTTTGAAATGGGTGTACTACAGGATGGACAGATGCATCCCCAGCTCGAATGGCGCAAAATTTCCCACTTCCTGCAATAAAAGAATTTCAGTCAAGCTCCAGCGTGTACAATCCTCGTTACTATACCTCAGGTGTTAGCAGAAATAATTAGCTGTTATTTGCTCTTGCATTGTGTGCATGCGTTGTTGCCATGTTGCTTTAAAGTGAAGAGCCCAGATGGAGGAAATAAAGTTAACCATGGCACGGCCCAACCTAGTTTCAGTCCATAAACTCATGGGGCCTCTAAAGTCATCATATCGGTGTTGCTTCTTTATGTGCCAGAAAAACTGCAAGCAGTCACACTAAGATTTTCAATGCTATGATCCTACCAAGTCAAAATGACACCATGGGGCCTGTTCGGAACAGCATAAAAGCAGAATCTCAGCAGAGGCACGATAATCGTGCCAAATGTGCTGTGGCTGCCATGATTTTCTTCGTCGCCCCATGCCACGGACCATGCAATGTACCGCGGGCATAACTAAGCCAAACCAAACATGGCCTATGTGTTCCAAATTTTATAGTATCCTGATGCTATGTGAGGAATCCATACAACCGTATGTAAAATTTCATAGTATCATGATACCATGATCGTATGATGCTATACAATTACAGTAGTTGATCTAATGACTTTACTAAATGATTCAATTGTGGGAAACACCATTAAAGTTAAGGGGATTTGAAAATAATGCCAAGAATTGCACTATAATGTACAAAAAGAGTCAAATGAATTAATTAAAATTGATATTATAGGCTTAAATCCTTACAGCATATTACAAATCTCATATAAACTTTATAGTTTGTAAAATCTGATATACTGATACTATGATCCAATCCCTACTATCCAGTTCTATCAAGCAGAAAAAAAGAAGAAGATGATCGTATCCCAATCCTAACCTTGATCACATTTATACCATCCACAGATTTGTCCAACCTGTAACTTCAGGCCTCGACAAATCTGAACAAAGTGATACTAAGCAATTACACTACTTAAAGTACAGCCCTGACAGCTTATTAGCCTAATGTGTGAAGAGAGAGAGAGAGAGAGAGAGAGAGAGAGAGAGTTTACAAGTATAACCAAGAAATAAAGTATGTTTATATAAAAATAGCAGCATAATACCCACAAATTTTCAGTAAGATGACATGTTCATATTGTGTTCAGACAAGAGTGGAACTGTCGAAACACGACTGTACAGTGCTCGACAAAACTAACAAAATATGCAAACCTAAACATAGTCACATAGAGCTTTTCTCAGATATCGCATATCAGTACCAGATGCAGATGCTACATAGAGCTAAGTAAACACTTCTCTAACATGTGAAATTGGTAGATAGGACGAATGTAGATTATCTTCGGTTCCCAATTGGACCTGTTTGTATCACTTAATTGAGCATTTCTCCATTCAACCTCGCATTATGAGACTGCTAAATCTGAACATTACAACGAGGGCGCATGACACAGTTCGGTCTGTCCGAGGGGAACTGGGCAGCCTTACCTGTTCTACTCTTCGTCCTTCAGGACTCGCTCGCTGGAGGACGCCGTGGCCGCTGGCTGCAGCGGCGGCTTCCTCTTCCTCCCGAAGGATCCTCTGCACATCGTTGACGCGCATCCGGACGACACCGCCGACCACAACTGCGCGCAAATCAGCAAATAATCAGCGGGCACTGGCATCAGTATCTTATCAAAAGGGGAAGATAGATGTGATGGATGCGGTTACTTGCAGCAGTTCCCAGGGTCCAGATCCACAGGATCTTGAGGCCCTGGGCTCTTCTGGCTCCACCTCGACACCATTGGAGGAGCGGCGGCGGCCGGCGAGCGCGGTGGAAGAAGAACAGCTCCGTCCGGGCTAGCGGGGCGCCGCAGGCTGAGCGAGGATCACGGCGCGGGGGGCAGACGACAGGCTGCAGCGGCGTTGCGCGTCGGCGGCCCAGCAAGCGGCACGAGCGTTGGACGTGGACTGAGGCGAGGTTGCGGCGGCACTTGACTGAGCGGTGCTGGGTGGGGTGAGCACGAGGGGCCGGGGGCGCGCCGGCGCGGGCTGATTGAGGAGGGAGGTTCGGCCACTGTGGCGGAAGGGGACTGTCACGTGGACCCCAATTGTCAAAAAGCTTAACTCATATCGGATTCGGGAGTCCTCCGCAAACGGAACGCAAGACAGACACGAGTGTATTGCCTAAAAAAAAAAAAAAAAGGGTCAGATTCTGGGTTTTCCCCCTTGTCCACTAGGCAACAACTTACTACTATTACCCAAGTTCCCAAAAAAAAAAAAACAACTTACTACCATACTAGTTAACCATTCTCTCTTAAAAGGAAAAACTTTGACAATGTTCGTATCGTAAATTCATAATTTAAAATCTGATTATTTTGATTGGTTTGATTTCGACAAACTATAGTTTGTTTCTATAGATGCCCCAAATAAGAGGGATTTAATAGTCAACTTCAACAAAAAAGCTCTCGAGAAGGAAATAAATGTTTACTCCCCAGCCATTTAATTTTATGCTTCCTCTGGTTTGTTTCGGGTTTCATAAAAAAAAACTATATAATCGCTCCGCTTACCCCCCCCCCCCCCCCCCCCCCAAAAAAAAAAGATACCGTTATAGTACACTCTTAAGTTAAACAATCTTGAGTTTAACAAATTTATATAAAAACGTATAGAGTTCATTATGTAATATGTTTTTATTGTGTTCATTTTTTTATCATGAACGTTAAAGTCATTTTGTATAAATTCAGTTATACTTTGACTTATGAAAGAATCAGAATTACATCATTTTTAAGCTTCTCAATTTTCGGGACAGAGGTAGTGTCTCTGCTACTGCTACTGAACATTGATCATCCATTCATCCACCCACGTTCTTTCATTTGCTCAAAGATTTACCAAGTTTCAGTAGAGCATTTAAGATTTCTACCAAACTATGATATGTTTGCTCTTCATTATTCACATCAGACTTATCAACACAAAGGCACTCGTATAAATTGCTCGCTAGAAACCAAGGCATTAGTATAAATGCTCCTCGATAAAGTTTTCACAAAGTGTTGGTGACCTGCACCCTGTCATGGCCATTATATGGCTAATGAGTTGCACATTCCCTAGACAACATAGTTCACTTTACTGAACATTCCACAGGAAGGACGTCGAATTTCAAATCAGAAGTGCACTGAGTTAGCAACACAATCGAATTAAAGATCTGCAAGGCACAACACTGTCCGCATCAAATGCATGTACAGCAACAGCGTGGAGTGAACCACTTGCATTTTTGCTACTCGGAAAGGTGTACATACACATTTTGCCCTAGGTACCATCAGATAAACATTACGTCACTGTTACAGTTCTCATACAGATGCGGCACCACAACGTGTCGACCAGAATCAGCAAGGACCAAAGGCACTACCTACTTACCTTGCCACATTCTTTTTTCTCAACAGATCAGCTCGGCGCTTGGCCTCCCTCTCTGCTGTCTGGACATAAAATTCAGCTCCGAGCATGTCATGTATCTCTAAATTTGATGATGCACTTGCTTCCATGGTCTCGATTATCAGTTCGACAGTCAACGTGAATCCTAGGGCTGAGAGCACACGTACAGCATTGGCAAGCCGGCAAATATGCTTCCTCGTTTCTAATGGGGTGAAATTCTCAGCTTCAGTGCCAAACCTCTCCTGACCTGTCATTTTTGTTTTTTCACCCACCACAACATGCTCGCCAACCCAGACGAATCCGTTGCAACCAAGAATAAAGTCGACATTGTACTGCTCAAGATGATGAAAATGCTGCTTCTTTCGTTTAACCAAGTATGGAGGTACCATCAGCAATTGGCCCCTCTCGAGCTGCATCAATAAATCCTAAATTAAAACCCCTCAAAAACAAATCAGCAACAGCCTAATGTGCCTAAGAAGCAATGGTAACTTTTTGTAAGACAAGATTTTAGCTAGACTGGACACATAGAAATACTTAAGATATTATCAACATAATGAAGACTAAGGCATGGGGGCTTAAGGCACATCTATGAAACATCTATTAGTCTCCCTTGCATTGCTGCACCAAATGATCTACACAGACCAACCATTGCACTTCACATTACGGCCTCTATATTTTACAGATGGCAAAAAGCTAAATTGGAGGCATTAAAAGGGATAGATAGATAACAGTACGAGGAAGTCATCTAAACTGCCATGTACCTTTCCATACTTTTCACTCCTTGCCTGTAGGTGCAGTGATCCATCATGCTGGAAACCACGAACTTCAGCCTGGTAATGGATTACACGCAAAGTAGCAGCATATTATTTTAAAAGTATGTATAACAAGGAAAAAATGAGATTGCCCAGCAAACTATAAAAAGAAGCCACAGAAGTTATTTGGGGGTGAATGCAAGAACTAAGAAATGAGCAGAAAAAAACATTGCAACTTGTCAACATGAGGGAAAGGGAAGAAAGGTGAGCAAAGCACAAAAGAAGTCCTTCCTCATGCAAAACACTCACCATCCATTTCTCAACAGATCAGACAGCTTTCTTTCAGTGGATTGACCTAGTGTATGCAAACATGGTTCACAGAGATGAACGATCAATGGTGTATTATAAAGACTACAGAGTAGGTATAATAGTGGTAACTGTGTCTAATATCATTCTTTATGAATACACAAAATGCCAGATTCAGCTGCTGGCATCCCAAATTGCTTATGATGAGCAATATTAAGTACTGGTAACTGAGAATTCAAGTAACAACGAACAGCCTCTGCCAAGTAAAGAAAGCAACCAGAATATAAAAGAAAATATAGTCCTACTCAAATCTCGTATAATGGCCCATCGTCAGTTCATCACCTAAGATTAAAACATAAGTAACACGGAAATGAAATATCACCAAGTGAATTGCAACTGTATGATAGAGATGCAACAACATAAACTTGTTTAAGTAGTGCCTTGAAGCTTGCAAAAGCCTTAACAATGAATTATCAACAAATGAGCAGTAAAAAAATGATGCCTCAAACTGCCATCAACCTCAAGGCGACAAACAAACACTGAAACACAGAAGCAGTTGCTCCAGGACTAAGTAGACATTTGAAAAAGGGAAGTGCAATCCAATATGTTAAAATGATTTCTTGACTATAATAATGACGAAAAGTGGGCATTGCCACATTGATCGTGCATTCTTTGTTCGTGGTGCTGCTGACATTATACATATAGAAGAAAAAAAACATGTCAGTGCAACACGCCAACTAAAAACAGATTTGAAGTCACTATACACAAGATGAACTGACTGTTGACTCCAGAACCAAAACAAAGTAACTGCTTCAAATAAACAGAGCAAATATTGCACTTACACAGATAACATCATTTTCTTCGAAGATACTCCGCATATTAAGCTCGTCAACAGCAGTTCTCCTTCTCTAGAGGGAGCGGGGGAAAAGGTAGTTAATTGGATATTGAACAAGAATCACTAATGTAATTAGTAATGAATTCATTAATCATTTTGAACAGACACAATACTAAGAATATTTGCAGTACATAATTTGCAGCAAACATGGAAATGGAACAACTTCTTCGTGTCTAATGTGTTACACTTGCACATATTTGATGGTAGAGAATTAGAGATTATGCTGTGCTCGAAACTTTCTTATGCATTGACACTGGTGCTTACTGCTGAGCAGTTAGCATTATTTATCCTCCAGAATAGTATATCAAACAAAACCCATGTTTATTGCCTGCCCAATTTTAGGGTGTTAGAGGGCATATATGCAGAAAAACGCACCTGAATACCATCGGGCAAATTCATAGACGAAAGCATCAGAACAGCATCTTGGCTAAAATTTATCTCCAGCCTCCAGCGCTTAGGAGCAATCTTGAGAAACACAAACCAGTAAATTATGGTATGAAACGTAGTGTGTTGTTTGCACCGTAAAGAAAATAATGATCGATTCCAACTGAGTGACAAGCATGACTACAATAAGATTTAGACTTAACTAATAACTCTAATCACCTAATGGACGTGTATCAAAAAGCCATTGGTCATTGAACACCTAAAATTAGTCAGAGGTCAGAGCTACAAACTTAAATCGAAATGAAGGTTAAATAAGTTCAATCTATGCATTGTCTGGGGAACATATTCTCGTATCTGCATGTTATAAAGCATGCAAAAATGCTCTGGGTTTCATATTCGAAATCTCAAAGCAAGTGAAATGTAAAGCATCCTAGTATTGCAACAAAATTAACACGAATTTACACACCTCAATGACACGGCCAACTATGATATCACCAACCTCTGGCTTGTATCTGAAAAAGGGTCAAAGAGAACAAATTGGACCAAGTTTTATGCTTGTGAGTTCATTTTTCAAAATAAAAAAAAAAGAGTGTGGGGAATAAGATCAATGCAAATCACACTACTTCAGCGCCGGCAAATATAGGCTCTCTAATCTGATTGACCAACATATGAGTTCAAGAAAATATATAACGAAACCCAAATTAAGCAGACTGGATATAAACCTACCACTGAATTCAGTGCATAACAAGTTCACAACTCAATTCATCCGATTGGTAGAAGTCAGTCGTAAAGTGGAAAAACAATCCGTGGACCGAATTCAGACAGAATATATACCTACTACTAAATTCAGTGTATAACAAGTTCACAACTCAATTCATCCGACTGGTAGAAGGTCAGACGTGAAGTGGAAAAATAATCCGCAGACCCAGTTCCTCCACTGTTTGAGGAATAGAAACGCCAATGGAGAGGAACAAAGCAGATGCGCGCGCGTACCTCGCCCGGAGAGTACGGACATAGACCAGCTTGTTGACCCGCTCCACCACCCCGCAGAGCGTCGCCACCACCTCCCCGTCCTGGTCAGACGTCCCGTGCCCCCTGCGCCAGAAGCACCTCGCCCATCAGCCGCTCACGGACGGACAGCAAGGGGAAGAGAGAAACCCAGAGAGAGAGAGAGAGAGAGGCTCTGTACTTAAGGATGTTGTCCTCCTGATTGACGGGAATGGTGTCCGCGACGGTGACGGCGGCGGCGGACGTGGTGGCGGGCGCAAGGGACTGGAGCTCGTGGAGCGCGGCCTCGAGGCGAACCCGCTGCGTCTGGTTCAGCGAGAGGTGGCGGTCCTTCATTGCCAATCTCTTCTTCTCGAGAGCACAAGAGAAGCAGGACGAAGCGGCGTAGGCGATCAGGCGACGCCGCGACGGTGCCGACTGCCGACGAAGGAAGACAAGCAGTAAACCCTAGCAAAACCCCCTCCCGGCTAAAACTTGGCCAATGGGCCGAAACAACCCACGCAACGGCCGAATTCTTTCCGGCCCGTACCTGCGCTCACGGGCACGCTCTCGCCGGCCGCTGCCGAAGAGCCGCGTACGGGCCGCCGTGAGTCCACAAATAATTAGGTTTCTTTGACTTTGACTTATCTTGTTTGACCATTCGTCTTATTTAAATTTTTTATATAAATAATAAAATGAAATAAATTATTATAAAAATATTTTTAATGATAAAATAGGTCATAACAAAACTAAATACTATTTATTAAAAAAAATTAAATACGACAGATGGTCAAGCAAGAATCTTAAAAGTCAAAGAAATATAATTATTTGTGGACGGAGGGAGTAGAGCAAAGAGGAATAAAAAACACAGGGATGTGAAAAGAAAATAGCATAAAGTTTAATGAATCTAACATAGATATGCCTATAGTTTGTTCTTTAGATTTGCAAAAAAAAAATGTTCAAGTTTACTCATGGAACGAAAACATTTGTTGTTGGTTTCAAATGCTCTCATGTAATTTCTTCATGGAGGAAAGAAAAAACTTCAAAATTATCATGAAGAAAAATTCATATATTTCAAATAGAATAAAATACACGGTCGGTCTTCAAACTTGTAAGGGCTTGTCAGTTCCTCTGGAATAGGGGCCTGGAATAAATCCTAGTTGGATTGCTTCACTAATTTATACTCCTACTAAGGCTGTGTTCGGTGAAGCTGAAGTGCTGTAGATAAGCGCTGAAGTGCTGTAGAAGTGCTGAAATCTTGTGAGAGAAAAATACTGCTGAAGTGCTGAAAAATAAGCGCTTATAAGCGCTTTTCACATCAACCGAACGCAGCCTAATGTTGAGGAGCTGGAAATGCTCTTGGCATTCGAGGAAACCAAACGGACCCTAAGGGTATGTCATTCTGGTCTTTTGTGTTAGAAACTGTGTCATTTCAGTTCATAAACTCAGTTTAGGTCTTATATACTCACTTTGTATTGAAAAAGAAAGTCGTTTTAGACAATGTTTTAGTCAAACATTGAGAATATAAATCATGAATAACTTTTAAATTGTTGAGTTTAGAAATATAAAAACTATATAAATAAATTTGTTTTCAAATATACTTTCATAAAAGTATACATATATCACTTTTCAATAAATATTTTATAAAAATATAAAATCAAAATCATGCTTTGAAGATTATGTCGCTGTTTTAAATGATTTTTAAATTCGATACGGAGGAAATACAAGTCTAGTCCCATCTGTCTCATATATGTTCACTATGGGGTAATTTTTTCCTCTCCTAAAATCAATAGTGGCACGTGTCAAACAGTATCACATGGAGATTTGCACCCGTCTCGATGCTGGCGGCGGCGCCAATAGCCCAATGCGCGGCGCGGAGGTGGAGCCGTGTGTCCGCCCGCGTGGCGTCCACTCTCCCTCCACGTTTCGGCGTCCTCCTCGCCTTCCCGGGAATCTCCTCGCTCCTCCAGCTACTGCCCCAGCCCTTCTCTTCCCCCGAGCAGTACTGCTAGTACTACCATTCCTCCAGTCCGCCTCCACCAGGCGCAGACAGCACGAACCGGCGATCTCCGCCGCGCCCAGCCTCCTCCTCATCCGGTGATCGCCGGACGGGTGGGGCAGGAATCAGCGGAGCGCAGCCCACCTGCTTGCTCTGGTAAGCGCCACGCCCGCCCGCTCCTCCCTCCTTCCGCAGCTCCTCTCCGTGGGCCCCGGCTCCCTCACCGCTGCTGCCCCGATGTGCGCCATCTGCTCGACGAAACGCCGCTCCGCGTAGGAGCATGCTCGCTTTCTGCTTGTCTCTCGATTTTTCGCTCGTTTCCGCTCGCTTGCTGTCTCTCGATTCTGGCGTACCAGTCTCGCCGCAGATTGGGGCTTGCTGCGGAGCTAGTAACCAGCAGAGCTAGATGGCAGATGCGGATCACTTGCTCCTCTGTAATTTGACGTTTCAAGTCACCATTTCTGTTTGGTTTGGGTGACTGCTGCAGATTCTGGATGGAGATGGATGGGGTTCTGCAAGCCGCGGATGCCAAGGACTGGGTTTACAAGGGCGAGGGCGCCGCGAATCTCATCCTGAGCTACACCGGCTCGTCGCCTTCCATGGTATGCGCTGAGTAGGTTCTTACTTCTTAGTGTGCCCGCATCGATCACTTGGCTTTACGGGCTCAATGTGTGTGTGATTCACGGGTGCGGTCATTCCAGCCTCAGATCCAGTACCCGCTCGAGCAAGTGATGAAACAAGGATCAGGCACGATCACGTGGCTGCTTGAAAATTAAGCATTCGTTACCTTTCCATGATTGTGCATTTTGTGACCATGCATGTGTTTTTACTGAACATGGTGTATATGTTGGAGGAAGCATTGTTTCACTTTGATGATAAGGATGTTATTTTCACTTGTTTTCAGCTTGGCAAGGTACTGCGGGTCAAGAAGGTTCTAAAAGACAAGTCGCAGCCGGCACCAAGTTGTATGGCCTTCTCAAGTCATGAGCAACTCCTGTGGGGCCATATCCCAGAATTGGTTGAGTCTGTCAAACAAGATTGTTTGGCTCAAGCCTATGCAGTGCATGTTATGAGCCAACATCTGGGTGCTAATCATGTCGATGGTGGGGTATGGTTTCATTCAGATTCATTCCATTTATGTCCTGTTATTGTGATTTTGATTGGTAACATGTAGACAACTCTTGACACTTGGGTATCGTTCACTTTTAGAGAAATTGGAGAATTGCAATAATTTCCTTATAATCATCATGACCCTACTGAAATAGGAATAACATGGCATCAATGTGCCTACTATTGAATTTTGTTAGGAATATGATTTATTTCATCATTTGTTGCTGATTCCAGTATGGCACTACTCTTCGGATCTGCATGACTAGGCAAATAGATCATGCTATCTTTCCATGATGCAGGTTCGTGTACGTGTTTCTAGGGATTTTCTGGAGCTTGTTGAAAAGAATGTTCTTAGCAGCCGTCCTGCTTGGAGAGTAAATGCAAGTTCAATTGATAGCACTGCTGATGCCGCTCTTCTAATAGCAGACCACTCTTTATTTTCTGGTACACACTTGCATATATCGATACTATCTCCACCCTTTTTCTTACCATAATCTGAATCTTGTTAATGCTAAAAATATGATTGATTAAGTAAGATCCAGAGCTCTATTCATTTCTCATGCACAGATGTTCTGATGAAACGCTTGCAGCAAAACTGTTGCTTAACTTGTTATTTCTATTTGCATTAGACGAACAGTCACCTTCTTTGTCTATAAAGATCTTCGAATTTGCAGTTGTTATAGGTTTAAATTTGCAACTGTCACTTACAGCCCAATGCGTAACATCAAGATGGGTAGAAACTGGCTTGTTTTCTCATTAATTCATAGCTGCTAGAACATGGCTGGTGTCTTCAAAGCTGTAACCTGAAACAGTTGTAGTGTCCTCTTAGTTCTTTAGACATTTCCAGAACTCTATATTAGATTGAATTTATGTTTGCTTACTAAGTCTTTCTTAATCTCAGGTAATCCTAAGGGTAGCAGCTGCATAGCTGTGGAGATAAAGGTACCTTGGAAGCTTCCTCTTTTATTCCTATTTTTCATTCCTGATGTATATTTCACCTTCACCATTTGACATCTTTTCGGCATGCTTTACCTTGCAGGCCAAATGTGGGTTCCTGCCATCATCAGAATATATATCAGAAGATAATTTTATCAAGAAACAAGTAACGAGATATAAGATGCATCAGCACCTCAAATTACATCAGGGTGAGGTATGTAGATTGGAATGCTTGATCTAAGATAGAATTCCACTCTCTTTAGCACACTTTAAAAAAACATTCATCGATGATATGGATTTTATGACAATACCTTAAGACTTTGCTTGTTATGTATGGCACCGTTGGTAATTCCATACCATCTTTTTTGCTTTTTGACATCAGGTTGATTCCCGATACATTCTTGCACACATTTCAGATATCGAAGACTAGTGAATACAATCCTCTTGATCTATTTTCTGATTCAAAAGAAAGAATACGCTTGGCCATCAAGTCATTTTTTTCAACTCCTCAGAACAACTTCAGGATTTTTGTCAATGGATCTTTAGCTTTTGGTGGCATGGGAGGTGGTGCAGATAGTGTTCATCCTGCTGACACTGAGAAGTGTATTGAAGATCTCAGTAAGGTTAGTGGCCTAGAACTCCCTGACTTCACTGAGCTCCTGTCAGAGACAATTTTCAAATCTGGGGTATTGAGCAAACTGTTGACCACTCAAATGCTGGACGATCATGACATCGAAGGGGCAATTCATCTTTATTACAACATAATTTCTCAGCCTTGTTTGGTCTGCAAAAACCTAACTGATGTAGAGCTATTGCGGAAGTACACTCTTTTGCATTCTCTTCCGTTGGACAAGAGCCTGAAGATTGTTAGGAACTTTCTCATTTCTGCTACCGCAAAGGACTGTAGCCTGATGATCAGCTTTCGGCCAAGAGAGAATGGGAGTACAGATTCTGAGTATGATTCAGTGTTTCTTGAATCAGTGAAGCGAACCTATGAGTACAAGGTATACTGCTGTGGAATCTAGTGTCATTTTACCTTTCATCTTCTAATCATCCAACACTCCAGCCACAAAACTAGCAATATAGTTCACAACCGAGTCTGCTTGTGAATTTATTTCTTTGCTTATATTTTTTCTAGCATATATGGTGTTAAATTGCCCATTCATTTTGCAGGCATATTTCGTTGATCTGGATGTGAAACCTCTGGATAAGATGGAACATTATTTTAAACTTGATCAGAGGATAGTCAATTTCTACACAAGAAATGGGGAGGTCTTGCCATCTCCAAAGGGCAGTAATACCAAAGACACTTCACCGATTCAGCTCCAACAATGAGGACCCTCTCTTCCTATATACGTCTAGAGAAGGGTGCATCACGGAGTGTTGGTTGTTTTTCCTGCTGCCTGCTGCTGTTGTTGTAACTTCATGAGTACAGTCCCAAGGTTGGGAGGCTTGATCCTTACCCTTGGAAAGGGTGCAGGGAGATGTGTTGTTCGTCGTCTGTTGTAACTCTACTATGCATACAACGTGGCTTGTCACAGAATTTCCGAAGATGTCCAATGTTGAGACAACTGCACTGCTTACCGTGGCAACCACTCATTGTAACATCAAGTTGAAATGAGGGCTGAAGTTTTCCCCGCAGGTTACGATATGTGATATGTCCTGTGTACCACTTAAAGTGTGTATGTGTCATGTGTCCCAAGTTGATATTGCAAAAATGTTTGGTGAAACTTTCATCCTGTCACGCTATGGGCAAAGCAAACCTAGCTTAATTACTCTTTTTTAAAAAAATTAGTGCCAATGGCGGGGAAAGTGGGAATCTGTATGTAGCCTAGCTGTTGGATTCATTGGAGCAAATCCTGCCTGCCTGACCTGTGTCGCTGTCTGTTTTCGTTGTGATGGCTACAGCCTACAGGCCACAGGCCACAAGCGCCTGTCGCCGTCCAGCAACTGTTCTTTCCCATGATTCTGCTACGTCCGATGAGCTACGGAGGCAATCGAAAGGCATGAAGTGTCTCTAGTACTGCCGGCATATATGTGTGTTGTTTCTCTGGTCCAGAATGCATATAGCCTTTGATTCGCCAACGCCGGAACTGGTCAGGGTGGTTCAGCTTCCAGCTTCTAGATAGATAGACAAAATATGGACTTCCTGTTTAAACAGTTAGGAATTGCAGCTAAACTAATAGCATACATACTCGTGTATATATTTCATTAGGGTATCAGGATCACGAACGTCAAAGTTGCAGTTTTCAGTCACCAGCAGGCCGGAATTCTTGAACACATTTTGAGTGGTTGAATAAACCATTGCACACGAGGTGAAATTTGAAATGCATGACATGTGGTCAAGAGTCTGCAGTGTCGTAGTCACTGAGCAACGGCAAGTTAGAAAAGAGACCGAGTTGGCGTTGTCAAAATGCTAGTACTATGTTGGCCGACCGATGCCAATGCAAAGGACAGAGCGAGCGATTGGACTTCTCCAGGCAGGGGTTGAGCTACCCAATTTGTCCCTCCAACCACCCGAAAACCAACCAGAATATCTGCAGCAGGGGGAGCGAGACACCTGCCGGCCGGCACTTGCCAATTGCCACTTTGTCAGGCAACGCCAGAGAACCTAAAGCGTCGGCAAAGGGACCCCGGTCCCCCCGGCCCGCCGGCGTCCATGTCGAAGGTGACGGTGCTCAAGGTGGACACCTCCTGCGCCAAATGCAAGCGCAAGGTCCTGCAGGCCGTCACCGGCCTCCATGGTACGTACACGTATGATCTTCTTCTTCTTCGTTCGGCCATGCACGCACCATGGATATATTTATCCGGCAATATGAAGATCGTTTGGGTGATTGCGGTGCGCGCGCAGGTGTTGACAAGGTGGAGGTGGACTCGGAGAAGAGCACGATGACAGTGACGGGCACGGTGGACCCGGTGGATGTGATCGTGCAGGCGAGGAAGGCCGGGAGGCGCGCGTCCGTGCTCACCATTGGCCCGCCGCCCAAGCCGGCCGAGGCGAAGAAGCCCGGCGAGCAGGAGAAGAAGAAGACGGAGGAGGAGGAGAAGAAGAAGGCGGGCGCGGAGAAGAAGGCGCCCGAGACGCCGGCCACGGTGTTCGTCCACCACGTCCCGTCATGGCCTTCGTGCCCCAGGTACCAGGAGAGAGTAGTGTACGAGCAGGAACCCCCGCCTTGCTCCATCATGTAACTGTCACAGGAACTTTGTAAGATATGCCGTAAAATAAATAAATCTGACATTGACAAGCTTGAAAAGAGCGAAGAAGACGACAGGGTAAGCACTAAGAAGTCTCCCAGACGACATCATCCTCCTCATCCTGAACAAGCTCTCCAATGCGTGTATGACGCCGCTAGAACCACCGTCCTATCGAAACGGTGGAGGCATCTGCTATAGCAACCAGAATTTAGTGTCAGGTGTAACTTCTTGCTCCACTAAATGGCTATAATATGGCTTCTGTTTATGAAGGGACCAGTAGTGATAGTCACTCATGGATGGAATTCAGCCAACAATTATCACCGTGTTCAGGAGCTATCCTTTTTTTTTTTCCTATCTGTCCCGGCCCCTTCCAGGCCAGTAAACCCATCACTAGCAAGAGCGTTGCCGGGACTGGCACTGGCAGTCCAGAATGGGCACGTGCGCACGTGGCGCTTACTCTTTATTCCTGGTGTATGTACAGTAAGTGTGTTTGCATTGCTCACCAGTAAGCATTTACCGCTGTCATTTGGACTCCACGTGACGAACATTAGTACACGTGATCACGTCTGTGGATCGCTGTCGCGGCCGTGGAGCGCCTTGAGCTCATATACCAGCCGTGCCCAGTCACCGGCAGACGAACCGCCCTCCGCCACGGCCGCTCGCGCCGCGGCCCCGAGCTCCCTGGACCTGGCTCTCCTCGCCGCGACCGCCTGCTCATCCTGGCCATCACCGCCCATGAGCCTGCCCATGGCGCGCACCACCGCGTCCGCCGGCACCATGCCCTCCAGCTCCGACCCGCGCGCCGCCTCCCGCACCCGCACGCCCACGCGGAGCACCTCCACGAGGAACACCTCGTTCAGGAACTGCTCCGCGCGGAGCGGCCACGTCGCGAGCGGGATCCCCGCGGACACGGCCTCCAGCACCGAGTTCCAGCCGCAGTGCGTGAGGAAGCCGCCCACCGCGCGGTGCGCCAGGATCTCCGCCTGCGGCGCCCACCGCCCGGCCACCACCATGCCGTGGCTGGACGCGCGCTCCTCCCGCTCCGTGCAGCCATCCCAGCGGGGCGGCGTCGTCGGGATCGCCCAGATGAACGGCCGCCCCGACGCGCGCAGCCCGGCGGCCAGCTCGCGGAGCTGGGTCTCCCCCAGCGCGCACGTGCTCCCGAAGCACACGTACACCACCGACCCGGCGTCCCGGCCGTCGAGCCACTGAAGGATCGGGTCCCGCTCCGTGTCGCCGGCGACGGCGCGTGGCGGTGGTGGAGAGACCGCGGCGCGCGTGGGGCCTACGAGGAACACTTTCTTGTTCTTGGGCGTCCCGGCGAGCTGGCTCTGGTAGTACGCGGCGAAGTCGGCGTCGAGCGCGGCGACGCTGTTAAACACGACGGCGCAGCTCTGGACCTCCGCGGCACGGAAGAGAGGGAGGTGCGCCAGCGCCTCCTCGTTCACCTGCGCCCTGCTGATCCTCACGCGGTGCGGGAAGCCGCCGGGGACCGCGAACCGGTCGCCGTCGGTGGGCACCACCTCGGGGTTGCTGTAGAGATGGAGCGCGACCATGGCCGCCGCGGCGAATGCGCCGATGGTGTGGAACGTGACGTGGGGCACGCCGCAGTCGCGCGCGACGCGCGGGGCCCAGTAGAGCACGGCGTCCGAGACGACGGCTACGGGCCCGACGCCGCCGTGGGCGCGGATGGCGGCGGCGAGCGCCGGCGCCAGGGCGGCCTCGGTGGCGGCGAAAAAGGCCGGCGCCGAGGAGGCCTCGTCCGGGAGGAGGGAGAAGTCCTCGTGCCCGCCCGGGCAGCGGAGCGGCGCCGCGCGGACCGGCACGGACGCCGGCGCGAGGGCCGCGAAGTGTGTCGTGGTGACGATGGCGGCCGTGGTGGCGGCGACCTCGTGCTCCGCGCGCGCGGCTGCGGAGGAGGCCGCCTTCGCCGCGAGCGGGGTGAAGTGGCTGCGCGCCAGGAATGGCACGAAGATGAGGTGGAGAGGCGCGTCCGGGCGGCGCGCGGCGACCGCGTGCGATCGCTTGGCCTGCGACATGTCCGACCGAGGTTTGGTGTCGTGGGCTGTTGCTGAGGCTGGCCGGGCCGGTTTGCAGCGGATGGGCTGGGCTTCTTTTCAGGGCTGGGTTGGGGGAGAGAGGCAGATGCGTGTGGGACTAGGCCCGGAACCGCCGGTCACGAGAAATGTGCCTTGGATGGGATGTTGGGAACTTGGGACCTGTTCCGTTTGTGAGTTGATTTGATTGGGGCTCTAAAAGTCCAATAATAAAGCTATAAATATTTACTAGCTACGAGTGAATTGTCAGAGCCAAGGTATATAATATCTATGTATAATGTTTTTACTATTGCTTTTAGGAGGTGTTTACTTATCTATCGATATATTTCATTTGGTCAAATCTAGCAGATTTTCTATATACATGTGACCCATTAGGTATTTGTAGCACAAATCCTAAACTACAATCAAACACATTGAAATATGTCAACGTATAAATAACAAAAATACTTTTATGCATGTCAAACTTCCACGCTCCCACAAACTACGAGGAGCTGGTGTAATGTGTTCCAAATGTAATCTCCCGCTCTTCTCCTTGTTATGTATCCTATGCCAAACTTAGGGCCATGGGCCCTCCACTTTCGAGGTCCTGTTCGCTTGTCCAATCAGCCAAGATTTTGGCTTTTCATTGATAGAATAATGTTTTTCTCTCCCAACAAATCAACATCAGACAAAATAAGTGCTTCTTTTCATACAGCGAACTTGTTTTGCCATACGTGATTAATGTATCAGGTGAGAACTATTCGTCCCTGGACCCGTCGTTATACTGGAAAAACACTTTTATGCATGTCATATAAACTTTTTTCTAATTCTTCCCGCATTCACTTGATGTCTTGGTTCACCATTGCATGGCCTTTCTTCATTTCTTGCACCACTTGTTGCTAGCATGAGAGCCAAGTTCCTTCTATCTATCTCTCTTCTCCTTTCTCATTTCCACATCAGTATTTGCCTAGCTATAAGATTATTATTGTACTTGCTCTAGCCATAGTCTAAAGGTGATGTATTGGCCTATGTGAGCGATGAAATTGTGTTCGCATCACGCAACAGGCCGATGAGCAAGGGCTGAGGAGATCCCATGGGTGAACACTGCGCCGGACCTGGCAGCGCGGGCACCTTCCATGCGTCAGTGTTGTCCAATGTCACTCCGGCGAGCTTCCGCCGACTAACTGAAGGGAAGATGTCCCCTCCATCGATAACTTTGTTTCTATATTTTCCACCGTGGGGAATGATCATAAGTGATTTTCATTTTTTATAGGACAAAGGGAGTACAAAGTAACTCCCCACCTTGCTCAATAATCAAGTCATTATTTTTATTCCATATGGTAAGATAATAAAAGATTTTTAACATACAAAGAATGACCAGGAAATATAAACTTCACACTAATCAGTCTCTAGCTTTTGAAGTGTACTACTACTACGTCTTTAGCAGCGCTAAGTCGTCATCACTTTGACTACCACTGCGGTTCCGTGCAGGTTCAGGACCATCAGCAGGAGAGTGATCAGCAGACTTCTCGCCCTTGTACTCAGGAGAGTGATCAGCCGCCTTCTCGCCCTTGTACTGATAGAAGTGCGAGCACACGAGAAAGTAGACAAAGTTGGCTCCGCTGAGCACGGCCATGGCATAGTAGAAGTAGTCGATCCTCCCGGCGTTGATGTCGTCAGGGACCCAACCCGTGGACCTGCCATGCCCCCTCGTCCTCGCGTTCACGATGTTGACCACGAGCGTGGCCAGGTAGCTGCTGACGCCCTGCTCGCAGTAGAAGACCGCGTTGGCGAGCGTGCGCATCTGTTCCGGGAACTGCGTGTTGTAGAACTCCGACTGCCCCACCAAGCTGAACGCACCGGACACGCCCATCACCACGAGCTGCGGCGCCAGGAGGAACACAGACAGCGGGGACGTGCCGTCGCCGTTCGCCAGCGCGGAGCGCCGCCGTCTGGGCTCCACGGCGGCCGCGACGACGAACGCCAGCGCGCCCACGACCAGCCCGACCCCCTGCCTCTGGAGCACGGTGATGCCGCGTCCTGCCTTGGTGACCCGCTGCGCGGCGCGGGCGATGAGCAGGTCGTAGACGGGCACGAACAGCGCGACGGAGAGGTAGAAGACGGCGACGATCGACGCTGGAGGGATGGTGAAGTGCTTGCCCATGTGGAGGTCCATGGTCATCGCCTGGAGGAATGTGTAGTTTGCCAGCTCCGTCACGACGGTGAACCACACGGTGCCGGAGATCCACACGGGGATGATCTTCACGAGGCACTTGGCCTCCTCCACCTGCTGCACGCTGCACAGGCTCCACGGCCTCGCCGGGGAGCCGTCAGGGCCGTATCTCGTCGGCGGCGTCGGTCACGATGGCCGCCTTGTTTAGGAAGCTGAGCTGCAGAGTAAGGGGGAGCTTGAACACGCGGCGGCCGTTCCCGTCGCCGACGGCGGCGGCGGGAGGGATTGTACAGGAGCTCCTCCTGCCGCCGCGCGTCGTCGGGGTGCGGCAGCCGGAGCCGCCACTTGCGGCACGACGCGACGAACACCAGCGCGACGCTGGAGAAGATGCTGCCCTCGGGCGGCACGAAGACGAACACCGAGGCGCCGACGACAAACGCCGACAGCGCGACAGCCATGAGCACCGTGGGGATGGCGAAGCCGAGGCCCCAGCTCACCTTGGTCTGCACGTAGAGCACGACGGTGAGCGCCAGGAACACGCCCATCATGGCGACGGCGTAGAAGCCGTTGTACAGGCGCCCAATGCCTCGCTTGTGCCGCTCGTTGCTCTCGTCGAACTGGTCCACGGCGAATGCCGGGCTGGTCGGGTTTATGCCGCCGGCGGAGACCACGAGGAGGCCCATGCCGATGTAGAGCACAGGCGCGCTGCAGCGCCGAAGGGGCAGCACACGTGCCGGCTTGCCGGGCCGCCAGGCTGCACGCCGGCGGTTTAAGCTTGTGGACACTCGCCGACAGGGTGATGACGGCCATTCCCTGTATGACAGACACAATATATATACAGCGACATCAGCCATTCGTTACATTTCTTAATGATTTGCAAATGTGTGTTGCTTTGTTGACAAGATTATATTACATGATTTGTTGATGAGATGAGATCGCAAGAACTTACAGCAACTCCGGCCACTGTTCCAAAGAGCAGGGTTCTGAATTTGCCCCAGAAGGCGTCGGCGACGAAGGCCCCAACCACGGGGGAGAAATTGAACGTGCCGGAGAAGATGTTGTTCACGTTCGTAGCGGCGTTCTCCTCCATGTTGTAACGGCTGATGAGGTAGGTCGTGAGGGAGTAGGAGAAGGCATTGCTCGCCATATAAGACGCCCCAAACAACCCTGCATCCATTCGCACACAGAACAAAAATCAAACAAGGACAATTGCATCTTTTTAGGGGACAATCGCTGGTGTAAAAGCTGTGCCTATTTCAACTGTTTTTGTTTTTCGGTGGATACAACTCTTAGCTATAGTACATGCATTTTATTTTACCACGTAACAGTATGCATGATACAGTATGAACTAATACTCTACTATGAAGCAATGAGTGGAAGCTGAAAATCTAGCGACAGCGACCGACCGATGACGAAGGCAGCGGCTCTCCACCCTCTGGGCCTCCTCAGCGTCGTCGTCTCCGGCACTCCGCCGCCGCCGCCACCCGCAGCCTCTTCCTCCGTGAAGCCGCCGCTCGGCCCCTGCGGCGGCCGACGGCGCGAGGCCATGGACGATGATGCTCCCGGCATTGCACCCTCGCACATCTCTCTCTGCCCACACCACGCCGTCTGTTGATCAATCGATCGATCGATGGAGCAGGTACTCGATCAGATTGGTGTGTTCAGCTGTGGATGGATGGGCGGTGGTGCCGATTGGAGCCGCATTTCATCGGTATTTATAGTGCTGGCGATCCTCGAGAAAACCAAGCAGGTAGCAGCAGGCCAGTAGCACCGTAGCAGGCAGCAGCAGGTGATTTGTCTTTTGATTCTTCAGGCTTCAGTGCTTCACAATCACCCGGCTGCTTCCTGTCTCTCTCGCTACAAACGCGGCTCTGTTTGACTGGTTTGGTACTTTGGTTTGGAAGCACAAGGGACTGGAGCAAGCAAGCCAAGGAGTCGCCTCTCGCTCATGATGGAACCACCTCTGCTCTGCCCTGTTTGTTTAGGAATGCTGATTTTGTATACTGATTTATTATGAGAGAAAAATACTATTATATGACTAAAAATAAGTTTTGTACGGTCAAGCGAACATAGCAACCGTTTAAATCTGCTTCGAGATTCGTACTATACACACTACCCAGTACTTTGTACTCCTGTTTTGGACACTATAAATCTCAAAACGTAGTGTCAACAGTAGAGATAGTACTGCGTTCTTCCATCGCATGGCCGCCGTTCCGTTTCCATCACGATCGCCACGTGTCGTGGCAGCTGGAGGCAAACGTGTAGTGTACACTAATTACTGATCGGGCACCTGAAGTGGCTTTTGGATATTAACTTTTTTCTCACAACAGAAGTAAACTACGATAAATTCTTTAAGTAAAAGTAATTTCATTAAATCGCTGAAGTTTGATTTGGTTAGAAAAAAAATAAAACATCTTTACGTAGGAGTAGAACGGAGCAGAGCAGAGAGCATCCCAGTACAGTGTTTACTGTGCCCGGCTCGAAATGGCCTCTCGCACGTGCCGTGGACATCGGACGCCTAGGATGATAGATTCTCCCCAGTCCCCACGTTCAAATTAAGCGCGTGACGCGATTTTTCAACCAAAGAAAGTATAAATTAAGCGCGTGCGACTACTGCCATCACATTAGAACAGTGTTACTAGAACGTCATGTGGTTAATTAACGCGGTACGAAGTGCATGCATTGTATTGTAGCGAAACACATTTAGGGCATCTTTAGTTCGCGAAAAGTGGGATGCAATCATAACCGAAGTAGACTCAAAAGATTCGTTTCGAGAAAAACAAGTAAACTGTGTAAGCATGCAACAACTGTTACTGCATTTAATGCTCTATGCATGCGTGACGGGAAATCTGGAATTTTTTTTGAACTAAACAAGGCTTAGATTTGGCTTCTAGTTCTAGTAGCTAGGCACAGACATGATATATATGTATACTTAGCAGGTAAGGTTCGTTCCTACAATCATTTTCATTGCTTCTCCGTGTTGTTCATCTTTGACACCAAAAAATTCAGAGCTTTGGCTTTGGTTTGACCGCCCTTAATTTCAAGACTCTGAAGACGACACGACAACCGCTACAGGTATAGCCTTCCCTGGTTCCCTTGATTTTTACGACTTTGTGCGAGCATCCCGGTGACCTGAGCCTCCTCTCTGTTCCGATTCATGTTTTCGATCCCCTTCATCCACCCATGCTTTCCGTGTGGTGTGACTTCACGCCGTCAGCCTACCTAGCTCGGCTCTCCCGGCCGTCATGCACGCGCCATCGTTGCATGGTCGCCGCCGCGCGCGTATTAGAGGTCTTCGCTGTGGAGTGTGGATGTCTCCTAATCCTCCATCGTCAATCGTCCTCTGCCCAAAGATACTAAAGAGCGTAATAAACACAACAGAGCTGGAATTTGTAGGTCTTCGCTGTGGATGTCTCCTAATCGTCAATCGTCAATGGTCTGGCGCTAAGCACATGTTAAGATTCACGGGTTATACTAGTCGTCACAACTCACAATTGATTTCCCTAAAAAGAGATTTACTAAAATTTAGGTGTCTGAAATTTAGTTTTATTTCAGACGACAGTTATTGTATGTATTTTATACTAATATTGCAGGTTTCGTTCGTTGCAATTAGGATTGGACGAAAAACTCAAAATTCGTTAGCTCGCTCGGCTCGTGGCTGGCTCCGCTCAGCTCGTTATCCTAACCAGCCGAGCCGAACCAAGATTTTATCTCGTAAGCTATAACGAGCCAGCTCGAGCTGGCTCGCGAGCCAAACGAGGTAGAGCATCTAGTATAATCCCAAGCAAAATTAACCTAATATATTTGCCATTTGTAACTCTAAGTCATCTTCTTAAGATGTGTTCCACTCTAAACTTGTCCATGTAAGACGAACCATCTGATATTTATTTATTTACAGACTTGGATTTGCTTAGTCATCAGGTGTAGTCATTACATGGAATTTAATCGGATAGAACTTTATATTAACCACATGCAGTGGACAAAATTTTCCCCTTAATTTAAGGTTTATGGATGGAATGCTTTTCTATTATTTCAATTCTCAAATAATTAAGTTTTTTTTGTGTTTTTTCTCTGCCTCGCGAGCCAAATGAGTCAGCTCGAGCTCGTAAACGAGCCGAGCCGAGCTGGCTCGTTATCTTAACGAGCCACAATGAGCTGAGCCAAGCCGAGTGTCGGGCCCTCTTTTCGAGAGTCCTTAAATAAACGTATTTGCGCCAGGATCAAGCACAAATATGCACGAACAGTAATGGTACACAGAATTTAAGATAAAACACCGAACTTTATTAATGGTGAAAATATAAGTGTTTACATTACAAGGTGGTCTAGCGTTAGAGCCACAAATATTATTTATATTACAAGGCTCTTCTCAGATGATATTACATAATAATAGGTGGCGGTCTCTAAGCGCAAGTAGCGACGATCCTATCCACAGGCATACTTGAGCGCGGGCGAAACCCTATATCCTAGCGTCCTCCTACGCGGTCCAAGCGTCCTTGCGAAGCACCTACTCCTCGGGATCAGCATCCTCGTTGAAGTCGTAGTCGTCCTCGGGATCCATATCTGTGAGTCAACAACAGGGTGAGTACATACGTACTCAGCAAGTCCTAAAGGTAGGCAGTTAAATACTTAAAGGTTGGGCCCTAGGAGAGAATTTCCCTTCTCGCTAGTTCCCGGGTTAGTTAACAGGGTTATTTTTCAGAATTCAGTTATCACATGGTTAATAAAGTATTTTGAAAACCTACACATAAGTGACCTCATCCTGGCGGTTGCCCATTCCAAGGACGTGGCTATTCGAATAGATTCGGTAAACTCTGCAGAGGTGTACAAATTTCCTCACACGATAGTCCAGTCCCATCCGTAATCAGTGGAAAAGGAAAAGCCTAACAAGCACCTGTACCCGGATGGAGCTACCTAAGGATCCATATAACATCATCACGAATTAATCAGGGGTCGGAAACCACACACAGCGACTTGCATGAACCATATCATGCAATTATCAGAATTATATAATCGGCTCACTCGGCCCAGAATTTAATAAGCGGCTCACACACGGCCAAACAGAAATTTTACGTGGGGCCAGTATCCCCACGCCGACCGGACATGGGGCCAGTATCCCCATTCGGCTCCTGACAACTCGTTGCACTTCCGGACTCCTGATAAATGTTATACTTCAACCTTACGGGGTGTGGATCGCAGGTCTACCCATATAGACATGTGGCTGTACGAGTTTCTGACCAGGCAAGAGTGGCTTATGACTAATAACAATAAGATTACGACAAGCGTCTCCAAGTAGGAAACCACTTCAGGCGAACCTACCCAAGAGATGGTTTTCTCACACAAAACTACCTCCCGCTTGACTAGCCGATTTATTTATTAACCATGTTTCAGAGTTATTCAGTTATTCAGAATTAACAGGATTTATAAACATATTCAGAGATTCGTAAATGAATAATTAGGGTGGGGTTAGGACTTGCCTTCGTTGTTGTCTCCGCCAAGATCCCCGGTGTAGTCTGGGTCGTCGGTCTCCTGGTAGTTGTCCTCCTCTGGCGTCCGGCGCGAAAAGATGGTAAGATTACCGCTCAAAAGTAAAATAAAACCAAACAAGAAAATAAAACAATCATAGAGCTATATGGTGGTATTAGTGGGATTGGATAGGGTTTGATTTAGAAGAATTTTGGTGGTGGTTTGACGGGAAACGGATTAAGAACGGGGAAGATATGATTTTCGAAATTTTAAAGAAAGCTAGAAGGGAATATATATTTTGGGAGATTTTTAGAAAGGTGGAAATGGGGGAGTTAAGGTATGGTTAGGGTCTGGAGGGTGTCTAGTTTATTTAGGAATTTTCTAGGAATTTTCTAGAACAGGAAAATAGGTTTTTAACCTTCTGTGTGCAATCGCCGTGTGCCCCTAGCAATATTGCATGTGCATGCACTCTGTGTACGTGGGCCGGTGCACAGCACAGTGCATGGACCGGCTATGTGCCTGCGGCTCGCGTGGACCAAGTGCACCGAGGGAGGAGAAGAGTGGGAGGGAGAGAGAGAGAGAGTATGACAGGCGGGGCCCTCGGCCTGCTCATCCTGACGGAAAAGCGGGACGGCGTTCCGGCTCTAGCCCACACGCAGAGAGAGGGAGGGGATGGCGAGGTGACGGCGACGGGCGGCCAGCGCCTGTCCACTGTGCCGACGCAGGGAGGGAGCCTGCCTCACCGGAGTTGGCTTCGCCGGTGACGGAGAGACTCGATGGAGGTTCCTGGGTGCCGGACGGTGCTGCGGTGTTGATGACGCTCATGACAAGGACTCCAGCGCTGCCTAGGATGATCTGAGCATGCCCAGGCGGCTCGCCGGAGCAGCCGTGGCAGTCGGCGGGTGGCCTTCTCAGCTCGGGCAGCCTCTATACTCGAAACCGTCCACGCGCGGGTGTATGTGGGGGTGCTGTGAAAGTACTAGGGTAGCTTTGGGCTTCACCGAGCCACGCGGAGGCGGTGAACACCGGCCATGGCGGCTCGGCCGCGGCGGCGCACGGCGCTGGCGCGACACAGAGAGGGAGGAAGGGAAAGGAGGGGTGGAAAAGAAACTGGGATGGCTCGTGAACCTACTTGCTCGTCCAATTGCTCAACGGTGCATCAAGGCGGTGAATTCCTAACTCCGGTCGTCGGCGGCGGCGGCACTCCGATCTGGGGAAAATTGCACTAGAGCTCCGTGGAGAGGGGGAGGGTTGGAATCGAGGGGGAGATGTCGTGTTCCAGGACTCCGCGAACCTCGGAGTGAAGCTTGCCGCCCCAATGGTGCGCTCGCCGTGCCTATTTATAGGCCGGGCATGTCGGTTCGCGGCGGCGAGATAATTTCTCGTGAGCTCCGATCTTTTCCGGCAGCGCGGCGTGCTCGGGGAGGGTTCTGGGGACCTTCCCGCCAAGGCTGCGCTTGCTAGCTGGCTCCGGCGTGGTCGGTGCCGTGAGGTCTCGTCACCGGTGTGTCGTCGTTAGAGCGGAGGTCAGCGTGGTTGCTGTGTCTGTTGAGGAAGGAGAGGGGCGAGCAGTGCGGGTAAGGCGGCGCATCCCTGCGATTTCAACGGGCCGCTGTGCCCTGCCCTGCTCTGGCGTTGACGCGGTGGGGCCGGATGGCAGGTGATGAAGCTGACGGGTGGGGCAGCTTCGTCAGTGGGAGAGAGAGTGAGGGTGGTGGGAGCGCGCGGGCTGGGCCGGTGCGGCACCACGGCCCAGTCGGGCGAGTGAGGGAGAGAGGGAGGAGTTGGAGTGGGCCGGCTGTGAGAAGGAGTCAGCCCAGTTCTCACTTTTTATTCCCTTTCTCTTTTCCTTTTCCTATTCTTTTCCCAAGAAATTTCCTAATGGAATTATATACATGTAATTATATGCATGCATATAGGTTTTCCGTGGAAGGTGTTTTTATACCACCATAGAGCTCAAGAGACATTACATCACACAAAAATATTTGCTATATTGCTCATCTAATTTATTTGTGAGCTACTCGTATCAATAGAATAATTCCTACGCAATTATTAGTTGGCAAATTTTAAAAGTTCAAATTTTTAGTGAATTTTAAACATGGTCCAAAAATCGGGGTGTTACAAACCTACCTCCCTTAAATAGAATCTCGTCCTCGAGATTCATAGTCTCCCTCAAATAGGTATGGAAATTCTTTCTTTAAATCGTCCTCTCTTTCCCAGGTGGCTTCTGCCTCAGTGTGATTACTCCATTGTACTCGGCAAAACCTTACAGCTGTCCTCCTTGTTTGCCTGATAGCTGTGTCTAAAATTTTAACCGGACCTTTCTTGATATTGTAAATCTGGTTGTAAGTCCATGACTTCTTCGGGTACTTGTTCCTCGGGAACTTTGAGGCACTGTTTTAGTTGTGATATATGGAAAACATCATGTACGTCTGACATTTCCAGGGGTAATTCCAATCGGTAGGCTACGGCGCCAATTTTCCTAATGATTTTGTAGGGTCCACTATATCGTGGTGCCAGATTTCCCCGGACTTGAAACCTTCGAGTGCTTCTGATAGGTGACACTTTTAAATAGACAAAATCCCCTGATTGAAATTCTAAAGGTCTCCGTCGGTTATCCGCGTAGCTCTTTTGTCTGCTTTGTGCGGCTTTTAAATTTTCTCGGACCTTTGCTACTTGTTCCTCCGCTTCGGTTATAATGTCTGGTCTAAAGAAAGTTCGCTCTCCGACCTCGGACCACATTAATGGTGTTCGACACTTCCTTCCATAGAGTGCTTCAAATGGGGACATTTGTAGGCTAGCCTAGGTAGCTGTTGTTGTATGAAAACTCCGCAAATGGTAGGCTTTTCTCCCAGTCTTGTCCGTAGGTGAGCACACATGCTCGTAGCATGTCCTCCAATATTTGATTTACTCTTTCTGTTTGCCCGTCGGTCTGTGGGTGGTAGGCGGAGCTGTAGTCTAAACGGGTGCCCAAGGCTTTGTGCAGGCTCCTCCAGAAACGCGCGGTGAATTGTGTCCCTCGGTCTGACACAATCCGACTTGGCACTCCATGTAGTCGGAGAATGTTGTTGATGTATAATACTGCTAGCTTGCTCACTCGGTCGACCGATTTGACGGAAATAAAATGAGCTACTTTAGTTAATCGATCCACTATGACCCATATGGCGTAGTTTCCTTTTTGTGTTTTGGGTAGCCCCACTATGAAGTCCATGCTGATCTCATCCCATTTCCATGTTGGTATGGGTAGGGGTTGAAGAAGTCCCGCAGGTCGTTGATGTTCCGCCTTCACTCGTCGGCACGTATCACAGTGAGCTACATACTTGGCGATGTGTAATTTCATCCCATTCCACCAATACTTTTGCCTCAGGTCCCTGTACATTTTTGTTGCTCCCGGGTGGATAGAATATGGTGATTGGTGCGCCTCGTCCAAAATTAGTTTTCTGAGCTGGTCGTCCCTGGGTACGCATGGGTACGCATATTCTATTTTCGTACCACAAGGTGCCTTGGTCATCCACTCTAAATTTGGGAGTATTGCCGTCCGCGTTCTTCTGCTTGAGTTTATTTATCCCTTTATCATTTACCTGTGCCTTTCTTATTTGTTGTTCTAGTGTGGGTTTTAGGCATAGCATATTTAAGTTTCCCTATGGAACAATCTGTAGATTTGAAGCTTCAATTTCCTTGATTAGTTCTGGCCTGATATTTCTGGTGGTGATGTGGTTGCAGTATGCCTTCCTGCTTAGTGCGTCCGCGACCACGTTTGCTTTTCCTGGGTGATACTGTACACTTATATCATAATCCTTGATTAGCTCTACCCATCTTCTTTGCCGCAAATTTAGGTCCGATTGTGTGAAAATATATTTCAGACTTTTATGATCCGTAAATATTTCACACTTATTTCCCATAAGATAGTGCCTCCATATTTTTAATGCATGCACAACTGCTGCTAGCTCTAAATCGTGGGTTGGGTAATTTTTCCTCATGTTTCTTTAGTTGTCTTGATGCGTATGCGACGACCCTGCCATCTTGTATTAACACGCATCCTAATCCTTGTCGTGATGCGTCGCAGTAAACTACAGAATCTCTGTGAATATCGGGTAATGTGAGTACAGGGGCTGTAGTTAGCCTTTTCTTTAATTCCCGAAAGCTTTCCTCGCATTTTTCCATCCACACGAACGGCTTTCCTTTTTGAGTTAGAGCCGTCATGGGTCTCGCAATTTTTGAAAATCCTTCAATAAATCTTCTATAATATCCAGCTAATCCAAGGAAACTTCGAATTTCTGTTACGTTGCTTGGCTGCTTCCATTCCGACACCGCTTTTACCTTTTCTGGGTCCACTTTCACTCCTTCCGCGTTGATGACGTGTCCTAAAAACGCAACCTCTTGTAGCCAAAATTCACATTTGCTAAATTTGGCGTACAATTCATGTTCCCTTAATTTATTTAATACTACCCTTAAGCGTTGTTCGTGTGCCTCAGCGCTTTTTGAATAAATAAGTATGTCATCGATAAATACCACGACAAATTTATCTAACTCATCCATAAATACCTTATTCATGAGGTTCATAAAATACGCTGGTGCGTTGGTTAATCCAAATGGCATTACAGTAAACTCGTGTTGTCCGTAGCGAGTCACGAATGCTGTTTTGGGTACGTCTTCCAAGCGAATTTTTAGCTGATAATATCCTGACCTTAGGTCGATCTTAGAGAAATAGTTTGCGCCTTTTAGTTGATCAATAGGTCGTCAATCCTGGGTAGTGGGTATTTATTTTTGATGGTGACTTCATTTAATGATCGATAATCTATACACATACGGAGGCTTCCGTCCTTCTTTTTCACAAATAATACTGGTGATCCCCATGGTGATGAGCTTGGTCTAATGCATCCTTTCTCCTGTAGCTCTCGTAGCTACAATTTTAATTCTTCTAGTTCATTTGCGGCCATCCTGTAGGGTCTCTTTGTAATGGGAGCGGTTCCAGGCACTAAATCAATAATAAATTCTAGGTCTCGATCTGGTGGCATTCCTGGGAAGTTGTCAGGAAATACGTCGGGATATTCACATACCACCGGTACTTCTTCAACTGATTTGGCTTCTATGTTGCAAACCATTGGTTCAGCCGTTGGAGCTTGGGGTTGGCACTCTACTTTTATTCCTTGATGATTTACCAGGGTCACTGTCCTATCTCGGCACGAGATATTTCCATGATGTTCTCGTAACCAATCCATGCCAAGGATTACATCCAATCCTTTTGTTTCCAAAACAATTAATTCTGCCATGAATTCTGTTCCATTAACCATTATTTTTACTCGAGGATATTTTAAATAGCATTTGAGGGTAGCACCAGGGGTGCTTATCCAAAGTGGGGTAGAGATTAACACTGTTCTTAAACCATATTTTTGAACAAAACAATTTGAAACAAAAGAATGCGAGGCTCCAGAATCAAACAACACGCTTGCAGAGATAGAGTTAACAAGAAACTCACCGTACACAACGTCGGGTGCTGCCTGTAGCTCCTCTGCGTTCACGTGGTTGACCCTTCCTTGCCCAAAATTTTGCGAATTCCTCTTCTGCGATCCCGAGTTCTGAGGTCCGTTGCGTCCAATTCCTGAGGCTACGGTACGGTTACTGGCCATGGAAGGTGCGGGTGCGGAGGAAGCTGGTGGAGGATATGGGCATTGTGCAACTCTATGTCCTGGCTGGCGGCATCTGAAGCACGTTTCTACTGTAGTCGCCTGGCTGTTGTTCTTGGTTTGGTTGTTGGAGTAGCTGCGGGTGGCGATCGCACCTTGCTGAGAGTTGGTTCCATTGGTGCGATACTGCATGGTAGGCTGATATTTATTCATAGCAGTGGAGTAGTTATTGGTCCTGATCCTTTGCATCCTCTCTTGTTGACGGACATGTTGCTTGTTGAATTTGCGCTTCTTCTCATTCTCCATCTTGTTGTGTTCTTCTTCCAGTAGTATAGCCTGATTCATCAGAGTGTTGAAATCGGGGTAAATATGGGTGACTAGCTTAGTCTTTAGTGCTGAGTGGAGTCCCCTGAGGAAACACCTTTGCTTCTTTCTATCGGTGTTCACGTCGTCAGGTGCATAGCGGGACAACTTCATAAACTTGCGTATGTACTGATTCATTGTCATGGAGCCTTGCTTCAGGTAGCGAAACTCTTCTTCCTTCATTTCCATCATGCCTTCGGGGATATGATAGCTGCGGAATTCTTCCTTGAATTCTTCCCATGTAATGGCATCGGGGTCATTGACAGCATCTTGATAATTTTTCCACCATTCTCCAGCTGCACCCATAAGCTGGTGGGTTGCTAGTGCCACTTTTTCCTCGTCGGTCGCTTTTACCGCACTCAATTTCTTGGTGATGGTACGCAACCAGTCATCGGCGACCAGTGGGTCATCCTCGGAGCTGTCAAAAGTGGGTGGGTGTAGTCGCATGAATGCGGCCATTTTTCCGTGCCCATTTGCGGGGTCACGATTTCTAGTTAGTGCTTCCAGGAGTTGCGTCTGCCGGTCCATGACCTCTGCCAATGTGGATGGGGATGGCGGAAGTTCCACCTCCTGTTCTTCACCCTCATCATTGCTGTCACGGTCTTCCTCATCTTTCAGTTCCTCCTCAATTTCGTCTTCGTCTCCTACTTCCTCGTCGTTCCGTTCAGCTTCTTCTATTGGCTGTCTGCGCCCGCGTTTATTCCCTCGCTCCTCGCGATTTTGCCTTCCACGATTCCGTCTACCTGCAGGTGCATTTGGTTCCTCATTTTCTCGTTCGTGCCTTTCAGCTTGCTCGCGGCGATGCTGAATCCGGGCGGACCTTCTTTCTATCTGGCATTGGCGCAATACAGGTTAGAAGTCTTTCCGTTGGCTTTTAAACAGTGGGAGGAATAAAGAAAATAGCAAACAGGAAGACCAGTAAAAGAAAGTAAAATAAAAGAAACAAGATAAATAAAGCGTACAACACATATTATAGCATACAGCGTTCTACTGTCACGATTAGGTACATATATATGATTCAAGCAGCATCATACACACATACTGCTAGCGCGGCGACCTACGGAACTGGCAACTAACGGCTACCCTCGCACTCTTTTTTATTTTACAAAGTCACTACTTTTGCTAGCTACATGAACTGAAGACGTCGGGGTTCCTTCCAGTGGTCTTGGGCTTGCTGCTTGACTCAGGGCACGTAGCTGTAGCTCGCGTCTCCAGCCTCCTGCACCTGTCCTGCTGCCATAGTATCTCCAAAAATCATGAAGTTGTCGGCGACACACTCCTTCATCTCCTCATGCCTGGCGTACGTCGGGGGGTCGTACCTTGGGTTCTCGGGGTCGTACTCCATAGCAGCCGGTGCCTTGCCCTTGGCGTCGAATCCTGGGGTCTTCGCTCTCTTGAGCGGCTGCCCGAATCCTGCGGTGCACCTGCTGCAGTCTGTGGGTAGGAGTCCGTTCGCTTCTCCGGTCTTCTGCCACAGCTTCATCTCCAGCTTCTTGTTCTTCACGTACATCTGGGCTAAGTCGGCCTTCATGGTCCTGGTCTCAGCCTGTGCAGTCTTCGCCTTCTTGATCCAGTCCTTCAGCTCCTTCATGCGGTCCTCGTAGAGAGAGTCGAGGGCGTGCAGGTACTTGACTGTGGTGACCAAGGTGTACTTGGGGTTGTGTCGTCCAATCTTCTCCATCTCGTGTACCTTGTCGCGCCAGGTGGGAGTGGTCTGGTCTTTCACCAGAAAATACTTCGCAGGAGAGTGCTCGATGTCATCCTCAAACTTCTGGCAGTAGTAGGTGAGAGCCTGTCGGGCGACACTCTGGTAGGTGTCACTCAACTCCCGGCCTCGAGCTACGAAGTGCTTCGCCTTGAAGTTTGGGCACGACAGGTGAGCTAGGACGTGCAGATGCATTTTGCACGTGAGGATGTCGTCCTTCTCGTGCTCCCGTCCATAGTACATGGGCGGGTCAGCATAGTCAAGACGTTGCAGCGTTTCCCACAAGAGCTGTGGAAAACCCTCAACGTCGGGTCCAGCGTCAACAACATCCCAAAACTTACCTGTTTGCCAGTCCCTTGGCAAACACACTAAGCCTAATTTCCCAAAGTATTTGGATCAGGAGTTGCTACAATACTTTCAAATTTTTCAAGTACACATGCTTTCAAACAGAGATTCTTCTCCGGTTTAGACAATAACCGCTCTAACCTTCAGACTTACCCATTTTACCTTTACTATGGAGCTTTACTGCTTTCGCGTAAGTCTTGAGCAATTGAAAGATAGAGCAATCAAGTCAAGCACTAGGTAGCAAATCCTTCACAGTACCAATATTCCAGAGTTTTTATAAGTTTTCGAAATAAAACTTAGAGCTTAATTGTATGACACCCTCAAGTCACTCAATATATGTGGTATTTATGGATCTCACTTAAGGCATTAACAATGTCATGCCTCCCTATAGCTAAGAATATATAGTGGAGCTCATAGGAGTGGCAACAATAAGGATGAGCATACTTGCAATGCATATGTTGTAGAGTCAAACAATGGATCCACAGAGAATCGAGGCATACAATCAAACCAAGATGTGCATGTGTATGGAATATGGTGGACAGGTGTATATGTGGTATTTAGTGGTTAATCCTAATTCTACTTATACTCTTTTTGAAAATAAATCTCTCTTTAAGACTTGCAGGGAACATGTGCTATCTTATTCTTTTCTTTCTTTCTCTTTCTTTTTTTTGATAGGGAGGCGGGCATCTAGTACCCATTGTTTTAATTGCTGGGACACTTGTTGTAACAGAACCGCCTAAATCACATGGCCCACAGGCACCTGTCATTGTCACTAATGACCTCTGACAGCCGGACTCGTGTTCCAGATGATCTAGAAGGTCCTGCCGGGCTATATCAGCACCCGTAATTCTCCGACAGGATCCCATTGCGAAGCCATTACAGAATTACAACATTTCATAATAAAATACATCAGAGTAAAAGCGCGGAAAGATTATAAAGTACTTAGATTACAAACCATTCGTCTAAATAGAATTTAAGTGCAGTTATTACAAACCATAATTAAGAGTCGGTAGCAGTGGAACAACGATACAACATATTTAGATAAGTAATAACAAGAACCCTGCCCACGAGCCCAACCTTACTCTTCCTCACTTCTCTCCTGGACAACTGTCACACAGCAGGGGGCGAGACAAACCTCCGACTGCTGAATTCCTGCAACAGGGGTTAACAAACCTTGAGTACTAGGGTGCTCCGCAAGACTTACCCGACTAAAGAAAAGGGAATGAGACCCAGGAATGCAGGCTAAGGGGATTTAAGGTAAGGCTTTAACAAGAGTCAAAATATTTTGCGGAAAAGCAATACTAATCCTATTTTCAGTATTTTAGTCAACATTATTATAATCAATATCAATAGTTCTCAATTCTTTCACATATATCCTTCATTTCCAATTACTTATTCATTCTAAAAAACATCCTAGTTCTGAACCACTTTTTAATTGTAGGTCAAAGGATCAAGTCTCCATAACCGAGGAGCAACGACGATTCGAATCGATTAGTACCCAGCTGGGGATCCCTATCCACACTGCATCTGTAGCACCTAAGCTTGCATATGCCAACCCTGTCTACCATGGCTTTTCCAAAACCTGAACCGGTCCTGCGCCACCCAAGAACACAGTACTCCTCTCCTCTCCAGGCACGCCGGCCACGAGGGTACACGCTGCTCTCGCCATCTCTCCACCCCAAGTGCGTGGTTATCGGTTCAAGTAGTAGAGCCATCGGAGTTAGGGCTTCCCGTAGTATGTGGCTAGTTGCAAAGTCTCGATCACAGCAGGCCTACAACGAACGGTCCCTAATTCCTTTTCCGTTGGAGACATTGCATTGAGACTCTAACCCAAGTACAAGTAACCGCACGGTTTTCAAATCCCTTTTCCGCCGGTGGTCAAGCATTGAGACTCTAACCCAAATTCACAACCATCGAACGGAAAATCCCTTTTCGTCGGTGGTTATGCATTGGGGCTGCTACCCAAGTGCACAATCACCGAACGGACTCATATCTCTTATCGTTTTCCATGATTCATTATTAGCATAACCCCATAAGTCAAAAATAGCATTTTATGCAAATCTACATTAATTAAGCAGGACTAAGCATTTTTCAACCATTTGCATTTTTGAACAGGTTTCAAGGATAATATATCAAGGCAGGGAATGCAACGAGATTGGTGACAATCAACTCCTACCAACCTAATGCAATAATTAACTCAAGTTAATAATATTTTATAACACAAGGGAGGGGCTGAATGTACCGGGGCTTGCCTTGAATTGCGTAGAGTGTCGGATCGGGGTCGGTCCCGCAAATATCAAATCCCTGGACGACTTCGGGAGTCACCTCCTCAGCAGTGGCCTCAACCTTGATTTCCTCGTTGCCGGGCACTACACGTATGCAATGATGCATGATTAATATGATACGAATAATAATGAACACAGAATCCAATAGTAAACAATACAAATTCTTGAGTACAACTTTCCTTCACGGTAAAGTTGCAAAACATTTCTCATAAAGTAAAATGGTGTTTTTGTATTTCATTTTTATTGACCATTTTAACAGTCAGAGAAAGCCGCTGCACAGCTTTACTATCACTACCTAGTGACAATATTACTTTTGTCAAGGATCACCATAGTGAAAGATACATGAACCCAATCAATCTAAAAATCACGCAAAGCTACAGGGATTAATTGTTTCTATCTATTTTATTATCCAATTAACCCAACATCTCATTAATAGATGATCAAACTATTTCCATTTGAATCCAAACTTAACCAACAGATAGATATTACCCTAAAACAGTACCATATCTATTTTCATGATTTTTGGGTTGACCTAGAAATTATTAAAATTACCCAAAATTGCATTTATTAATTAACGTACTGATTTTTAGTTTCTGCAGAAGGCGTTCAAAACATATATTTGATATTTTTGTAAAATACTACACACCACAGAGAACCTACATAATTATTTTCATAATTTTTAGTGCAGCAAATTAGTTCATACAATAATCACAAAATTGTGCACTAGTCGCTTTATCAGAAAATGGAAAACCTATTTAATCTGCGGGAAAATAAAAAAAAACAATCTGGCCCGAGACGGCCCATGAAGGAGCCGCCGGCCCAGCCGACGCGCGCGCTGCTCTCTCCCTCTCGCTGGCTCTTCCAAGCCACTGGGCCGGCCCAAACGGCCAGGCGCGTCCCAGTCAGCCTCTCTCTCTCGCTCCCGCTCTCCCCCCAGTCGGCGCGTTCCCGCACACACGGCGGCTCGCCGCCGGCAACCCTCGCGATGAAACCGAACGCACCATAGTGAACCCTAAAACCCTACGAGTACCCCAGAGCACCGTACCCAAGAGCTATGCGCCTCCGGCGAGCTCGAGCTCGCCCATGGCAGGTGCGACGGCGCGGTTGAGCCATTCCGGCCACGAGCACCCGCTAGAGTCTAGGGAAAAGTCTTGGAAAGGATCAGGAGCTCACCACGGTCCTAGACCGGTAGATGGTTGGAGCAAAGGCGGCGCGGAGCGACGAGTTTGACACCGAGCAGCCCCACAGGGGCGTTTACCGACGGCACCCTCCCCGCTCCGGCGGACCTAGGGCATCAGACGACGAACCACCACACGCGTGAGCATCACGACAGACCAAGGAGTCTAAAATGCTATACCGCGAGGGGAGAAACTCACCGAGGCAAGCTAGACACGTCGAGGTGGCCTGCGGCGGCGCTACGACAGGACCCGAGGACGACGACGGGCGTTCCCAGACCAGCGGGGCACGAACGTTCGCACAGATTAAGGCACTAGGTGCGCAAGGGAGTAGGAAGGTCAGTTGCTCAGGCAGTTCGAAATGGTGGACGGGTGATGGCCAATTCGGCCGGGGCAGTGAGGATGGTCACCGGCGCGCCGAGAGGGAGAAGGAGAGGCAGGGAGGCGGCCGGGGGCTTAAATGGTGGATTTGGGAGGGGACAGAGGCGATTCGGGGCGGCGCGGGGTCCCCTACTATCTCGGCTACGGCGGGGAGCACTCGGCCGGCCGGCACGGGCGGCGTCGCGCGCACACGGCGCGGTCGGCTGCCGGCTGTGTGGATAAACAGAGGAGAGGGGCACGTTACTGTAGCCATTGAATTACCCTCCTTTCGGTTTTTGACCAAATTCTCCATATTTTGTGCACCAACTCGAAATTCCATCAATACAAAAGTCGTAGTACTCTTAATTCTGCACAACTCTGGTTTTTGAACCCAATTCAAAATCTGCACCGTTTTGAAACTATTCAGAAAGGGGTAAATGTACTTTTTGAATTTTATTTGCAATTTGATTAAATTCTCAAAAATCTTCTCAACAACTTGAAATTCTATAAAAATAAAAGTTGTTATACTAATTGAGCTTCACAACTTTAATTAAGGGAGTTTGGTTAGATTCTTGATAGTTTTGAAATTAGCATTTCAAATTTGAATTTTAAAGTAGTAATTAGAGTTTAATTTAAATTTATATTCAAGAACTTCAAATTTGCCCAAAATAAAAGTTGTTCCATTTTAAAAGACCTACTACCTTTATTCAGACACCATCATCAGATTCAATGTAGTTTTTGAATTAGGGTTTCGGGGTCCATTTTAGGGTTTAAGTTGATTTTTCTTTTAATTCTCATATTGGATTTAAATATACCATCAATCAAACATTATCAAACCAAATCACTCTACCATCCCTTAAGCACAGTCATATGCAAAGAATAATTTTATGTTAATTTATGCAGAATGATTTGCAGGCTAATATGATGATATGACATGTTTTAATTTCAGTAACACCATGGGTGTTACACTTGTCCATCTTTTACTCCCTTTCCTTTTCATACTTTTGCATAGCCACATGCGTCCCTTAAATGATTTGGAGAGATAACAATGATAAAACTTAGAGCATTTATAATAGGGCTGTCCTATGGGGCATATTTTTGGTGTTTTTCTCCCATTGTAGGAGAAAACATTTGTATGATGAACATAGATGAAAGTAGAAATGGTTGCGATTACTCTTAGGATAGGAATAATGCATATGTGGCTGGAGTGTGTACGTGATCTTGATTTTAAAAGCATGACAAGACTCTCATGAGGTATATAACAAAGATTGACCGAACTCAATGCAAAGCAAGCAGCATAAATATGCAAACGTTTTCCTATCTCTATGTATCATATATGGCTTTGGTAGGAATTCATACTTTGTCATACAAAACCTCATCATGTAGATTTTAAGTTTTCAAAATAAATCTTCAGAACTTAGTATTGCTAGGAATAAGATAAATAGCAGCTCAAACCTTCATGTATCATACGAATCAATCACCTAGATTTAGCACAAACATATGCCTCGACAAGTTTCAGGTTCAGAGTAAATTCTCAAGTTAAAATAGCAATATCTAAAACTCGGAAAAATTTGAGGTTGAAAACTGGGCACTTGAAAGGAATGACAACAGAGCAACTATTCATCATCTCCAAGATAAATTTTTAGTGTTCATCAATTTTAATTAATTCTAGCCTAGACTGACTCCGAACATAATTTAATATATAGCTAAGTGTTTATTTGGTTTTAATTATTTTTTATTGGACTTAAAAAGACTCTATGATTTGTGGACCTTCATGTGCCCACATATTTTTGGTATTTTTAAATTTTCCTATGATACTATGGTGAACTTTCATGTGCTCACATATTTTTGGTATTTTATGACCATATAGACTCAATAATCGCATAGGTATAATTACTTGATAATTAGGGGATGCTCCTCCACCAAGTTAGATGTTTGCAATACTTTGGTGTTGAATGAACTTCAGAGTGAGCTAGCCAGTAGTAGTCCTGGTGGGTACCACTGATAGACTCTTTCCTTAGTCTTAATGTTGTTCCTGCATAATTATACTCCAACAAGAAAACCAAAACTCGAGGCTTGAATTTAACAAGGGGTTAGCGGTCAGCCAATGAGCAATTGATTATTCTTTTGAGTTGATTTTAAATTGATAGGTTCTAGCAGGATTCTCTTTTTAGGATTTTCTTTTTGGGGTTTTCTGATTTTCTTATGCAGCAATCAAATATGTATGGATGCTATATTTTTTATGCCACCACGGAGAATATTTATTCTCGTGGGGCTTAGGATTTTCATAATGCAAATACTACTATCATTTATATAAATCATTTTTATGCCGCCACAGTAAATATTCCTACAGAGTATTCCATAAGTTTATTCACATGGGGTTTTAGTTTTTCATGATGCAGTAAATATTTTTGTTGTTTTATATTAATGTGCAAAAATGATTGTACTAATAAATATGTTAAAGTAAAATTATTAATAAACACTAATTTAATTAGATAACTACCATTCTAACCTTATAGGCTAGGGTACGGAATTTAAAGTCTACCGACAGGACTTAGATAGAAGAGAGTACTTACTTAGTAGGTTCATCGTTTGAGGTTACCTCAGTCAATTCCCCATTTTGCGGAATTTAAAGTCTACCGACAGGACTCAGATAGAGGAGAGTAGTTACTTAGTAGGTTCATCGTCTGAGGTTACCTTAGTCAATTCCCTATTTTGCGGTGGTATAGTAGGTGCTTTTTCTTTCTCCTTCCATCTCTTTTCTGTCTCTTCTGCTTCCCTCTTTTCTAACTCCAGCTCTTCCTTCTCACACTCCCTCAGGTGTGCTTCTCTTGACTCTTTATCCTTCTTCATCCATTCTTCTAATTGTGCGTGGATCTCTTCCTTCTCTGCCTTAGCAATCTGATCCATCCTTTCAGCTTCCGCTTCCACTCACTCAGCGTGGTGCTTATACGGCTTCCTTTTGCTCCTTGTAGCAGTCTTCATACTTCACAATCTTACCAGGGAATTCCTCCCATCCACAGTGAGGCTGGGCAGCCTGACGACGAGCTTGACGTCTTCTCCTGTTGCGTTGCTTCCTGACCTGCTCATGGTTAACAAGTGTTCTAAATTGACAGCGTACCTTTCCCGTGGGTAGGTTGAAGTGGATCTGTCCAGACCCGATGTAGATAATAGCATTGGCAGTGTAGAGGAACGGTTTTCCCAAAATAATAGGTGATTCATCGTCTCCCTGCATATCAAGAATTAGAAAATCTGCGGGTATATATTTATCTTGAATTCTTACCATAACGTCCTTAACCACGCCTTCAGGGAATCTTAGTGATTGGTCTGTCATCTGCAACTGAATATATGTTGGGTATAGAGGTAAATCATTAAATAAATCATCATATACCTTTTTGGACATTACGTTGATGCCTGATCCAGTGTCGCAGATGGTGTCGGCAAAAGTGGTGTCTCTGATTGTGCATTCATTGATCGGTACACCTGGGTCACTTTTTTTGTTGGAAATGGTTGGGGAAGCATATGATCATTTTCTATATTGAGAGCAGTGATTAGTTGAGCAGTTTCTTCAGGTACATGCTAGGGCTTGTTCTTCCTTCATCTTCTATTGTTCTTCTTCTTGGGTGCTGGTTGTTGTTGATCTTCTTGTTGATGGAATTGCTTCGGGGCTGTAGGAGTCTTCAAGATGCGGTTCTTGAACGAGAATCTCTCTTTCTTGTCCTTGATGGAGAGGACAATTTTGGCATGTTCCGCATAGATGATGGCTTTGGTTGTGCACAAGAATGTCATCCCAAAATAATAGGTGCCTTCTCATCTCCTCCTGTCTCCATGATCACAAAGTCAACTGGGACATATGATTGCCCCACTCTGGTAACAGCTTCTTCTAGCACTCCCTCAGGGTAGCAAATGGACTGATCTGCAAGCTGCAAACGCATATCTGTGTACAACAAAGGATCACCTAACATTTTCTCGTAAATTATCTTTGGCATTATGTTGACACTTACGCCGAAATCGCAGATAGCCTTGGAAAGCTATGACATCCTATAAAGATAGGATTCACAGGTTTTCCTAGGGTCTCCCATCTTTTCAGGTAGCGAGTGATCAATCCACTGTATATATGCCGGCTCAATATGGTACTGGGTTGCATTGTGAATATCAACAAAGGTTAGCAGTTTCTAAATCTTCTGGCTGGCCCGGAATCTTACCTTTCTCAAATGGAGGGACATCAACAGCTAGCTGAGCTAATTGTGATTCTAACATTCTATTAAAGCTGTGCTGATTCTTTATAGCAGAAGCAAAGGTATTCATTCTAGTGTTAATGTTTTCTAAAAGCTTTATCATTAGAGGTTACCTTTCTAGACATTTGGTCTAACAATTTAGATTGACCAGTAACTAAATCTCTTAAAGGTGGAAGATTGTAATTATTATAATTATTACCTTGGTAGTTACCATATCGAGGTTGCTGATTCCAACCATGGCTTGGCTGGTTCCATCCTTGGCCTTGCTGAGGATGATAGTAGGTGTTATTGTTGATGAAGTTCACATCCTCTTGAAGCGTAGGACAGTTGACAGCTGAATGCCCGTAATCATTGATATGCATGACTTCCTTCTTCTCTATATCGAGCTTCTTCATGATGAGGTCTACCTTGGCAGTGACCATATCAGTTTCCTTGATATGATGGATGCCTCCTCCTCTCTTGCGAGGTTGAGTACGGTCGTTCGTTACAGCTTGGATTTGAGGCCATCTTCTCAACAAGTGCTTTAGGTTCTGGAAGCTTAAGTGGCAGGAAAGCTCCTCATGCTGCAGCATCTATGGACTCACGGGTGCTAGAGATAAGCCCGTGGTAGAAGGTTTCCATTAATAGACAATCTTCTATCTCATGATGAGGACAGTCTTCAATATAATCTTAGAATCTTTCCATGCTTCAGTGAATGATTCATCATGTGGCTGTTGAAAGCTTGAAATTTTCCCACGCAGAGCATTCGTCTTGCCTGTAGGAAAGAACTTTGCCAGGAAAGCAGTTGAGCATCGGTCCCATGTAGTGTCCTTTTCTTTGTTGGCGTAAAACCACTGCTTAGCTTTTCCCAAAAGTGAAAATAGGAAAAGATGGAGTAAGATAGCATCTCTTGGTACTCCTCTGATCGTGAAGGTGCTGTAGATCTCTAGAAAGTGTTATAAGTGTGCACTTGCGTCTTCATGAGTTTTTCCACAAAATTGACTGCCTTGAACCATGGTGATAAGAGCAGGCTTGAACTCGAATCCATTCTCCCCAGTGTTGACTGCTGGTCCAGTCTGGATGTTTTCTGTTGTTGGGGCAGAGAACTCGCGCAATGTCTTCTCAGCTATGTCTTCAAACGCAGAAGTTAAATCTTCTCCTAAGTGTTGTTCTTTTCAATGTTAGAGCTAGCTCCTCTGATGGACGAGCTTGAGTGGCGATGGGTATTATTGATAGTGACTCGAAATTATCCTCGCCTCTACAACCTTCTTCCTTCTAAGAAGTTTCTCTGGATCGTCAGCGAAGTTGTTTGGAAGAGAAAAACCATTCATTCATCACCCTACATAAGATAAGCAAATGATAAAAACAAGGGTGTGCCTGTTTGAGTTAGAGATCAATCGGTAACACGATCTTATCCATTATGTATATGTGTTATCAATATTTTCTAAGTTTAATGTGCCTTCTCTGGCAACGGCACAAAAAATGCTTGTTGACATCTACTAACGTCGTCAAATATAACTATATAACTTTTAATATGAGAGACGAGATTAGAAGATGTATGGTAATTAATTAACTTGCTATTAGCAACTAGCCACTTATCTATTACCAACATTCTTATGCATGAACTACGTTGTCATCCCTAATTATATATGCTAAGAATAAATAAAGGTTTCATATATTATTCAATGTGACTAGGCAGAAATATATATATAAACTAAGAAAAATTCTGCAAGCGAACAGATAATTATACCATTGTAGCATTTTACCTAGAGCCTACTAGTTGTCGATTTATATTTATACCACTGAGAAGGACTAGGATAAACTTTAATCTATTATATTGAATAGTGATTATATACAATGGATAAAGTGGTGATAACGAATGTCATATACTCTACTCATAACAGGTAGAGGCCACAAGATAAATAAGATAAATAAAGGTGATAAGTATGATCAAGCATCATAAATAAAGAATAAACATCATAGCACTCTCTAGTCATAGCAATAGCTAGCCAATGGATAAACTAAGGAATTAATATCTAAGGTAATTCTGTAACTACGTCAATGAATAACTCTAATAAGTGCAATTACATCTAGCAATCATTGTTAGATTAGTCCTATATCATGATCACATGTAAAGGGCATCATCTAGGAAGGATGTGAAACAGAATCATCACCCAACTTCGCGACCGTGACTGCTTGCCTACATACGGGGGGTGGACTACAGAGGACTCAACGTAGCTGTCACCTACGCGATCTACCACACTGACCCGGCACATCAGGGTGCACTCGCAGATAAATAGAATATCTAGACACCACGTCTACATATTGTTCATCATCTACCCAACGATCGTTTGGATAAACGCTATACGAGCAATTACATGAATTCAATAAGATCAAACCAACTATACTAGACATATAATCAAAGTAGACAATGACTATTGTAACCAAGAACATATGAACTATTAAGAACAATATTTCCCTAATCATAATGAAGAATACAATAATAGAGAAAGAACTAGAATTATACTGAACTCCGCGCTCCAGACAGATGCCGGGGCTCAAGATCCCACTGAAGGACTAGAAGTCCTCTACTTCTAATCTAATTAGGGTAGAACTATGAACTAGGAGGCTCTTGATGAACTAGGAGGCTCTTGATAGCTTGACCGAAGACTTGATGCCTTGGATGAATGATTGGATGCTCCAGGGGGGTCTGCCCCTTTATTTATAGCCCGGTGGGTTGCACGTGCGCCGTAGGATCAAACCGACTTAACCAAGGGCCGAGATGCATCGTAGGAGGCGGTGGAAGAAGACTCCAGAAGGCGGCGGCGAAACCCTAGAAGGACGCCGCCCGGCCCCCCTTGGCGCCGGCTGGCACCACCTGTCAGGTGATGGGGCCCTGGCTGCTTCGGGTGTTCTCTAGATCCTTCCCACGTCCTGATGACGATGTTTCCTTCGCGGTTAAGTTTTATGTTAATTAAGCACTTTAGTCCCTCTCTTAAGCTTTTCTGGAATAGCCCATGGAAAATGCAGAACATGCAAAACTCGTGGAAATTATCAGTTAAAACCCTAGACTAGTGTGTATTCTTATATCCTTTGGTGTCTAAAGTTCTAATAAAAGTTGACGTTATCCACCGTCAACACCAGCACCGCACCGTCATCCCCTAATAATGAGTGAACCACCATAGAAAAGTGGGGCCAAGGTGCAAGGGGAGGGCACACCCTCGCCAGGGGTGGCTTGGCCCAGCCTCTCCTTTGCTTTGTGGGCTGGTCTTTGGGCCTCCAACTCGGTGCTTTGTTGGGTCAGCCCTGGTTTGGTCGGTTTCTGGGCTTCTTTCCCTTCTTTGCTCTTTACGCTTTCCCGAATGGCGTCTTTTTAGGTGTATTCCTCTTGTATTCGGTGTAGATTCCTGTAATATGACAAAACTTCTGACACAAGTAGCAAAGATATATGTATGTAGAAGTGTTCAATTCTCTCCTTTTTGGATATATGTTGGCAGTATAAATTCGTCGATAAGGTCCACCAACAGTCTTTGAGCTCCCGGAGGGTTACATGTGTGCGTACAAGTTTGAAGCGCTGTCGTTACGCGCTGGAATGGTGTCCTTGGTGATGAAAAAATACGAGGTGTTCCAGAAGCACGACCAGCACCGCATGGTCAACTTCTTCAATGAGTGTGCACCGGTTGCGCCAGGATGCTCGCGGACGCAGTGCTAGCGTGCTACAGCACGACGAGGCTGCCGAGCTCCAGTTGCATCGCATAATGTTGGATCACATGCAGAAAATACGGGAAATCCTTTCCTTTGGCTGTTTGGCATAGTGTAGAAAGAGGTAGCAGGTGTTTAGGTCGTTCATGATAGTAAGGGCCTGTTTGGGTGAGCTGTAACTTCTGAAAAAGCTACTGTGAGCTGTGGGCTGTAGAAAAGCTGCTGTGAGCTAAGGGCCTGTGGAAAAAGCTGAAAGGCGTTTGGTTAGAGCAGCTGTGAAACTATATGCTGTGTAAGAAATGTCTGTAATGCCCCTGAAGGCCTGAGAGACTGCTTATATGCAAATTGCTCGTAATTAACTATTCTATTCACTTAGCCGCATATAAATGACCATTTGGAAATGAAAAAAAATATTTTTTCTAAGTTTTTCATGATTCAAAGTGAGATGGTCCACACAAGTAGAACAATAGCATTATACAAAAGATAAAGGGGCCATACATTGATAACACTCCTCAACATAACTAGCCTCCTCTCGCATTGACCAAAGCATCAGCTATTCTACTGCGAACAGTATTCATGGTATCCTCATTCTGCACATCTTCACTGTCATCTCTCTCTATTTGTGGCGTGCCACTCGTCTGTTGTACCAAGTATTCCCCATCAGCATCACATCTCTCAAACTCCTTATCACGCAAATTGCTGTCACGAATAAAATTATGTGACAGAACCGCCTTAATCGTAGGGCCCACGTGCACCGTCATCGTCCCTAAGGACCTTCGACTAGTCTGCACGAGTTTCTCTTGACTTAGGTGGCCTGCCGGGTTCCCTAGGAAAGCCCTAACTTCCCGAGAATCTCATTGCAAGCATTGCAGTATTACAACAGTTTACACAAATAATTTGAATCAGAGTAAAGAATGCGGAAGTATTACAGAAATATAATTTACAAATTTAGATTACATTATCCCAAACCAGGGTTTTGTAGTGGAGCAGCATCTTACAACCGGACACCCTGCCCAAGGGTTACATCATATACTCTTTCATCCATGCACGATCCGTTGATCGGCACGGCCCCACACCGAGCTGTACACCTAAGTCACCTGCAACAGGGGGTTAACAAACCCTGAGTACATGGGGTACTCCACAAGACTTACCCGACTAAGAAAAAGGAATGAGACTCAGGAATACAGGCTGAGGGGAGTCAAGGTAAGGCTTTAGCAAGAGTCAAAGAATTTTGCAGAAAAGCATTACTAATCCTACTTTTAGTATTTTACTCAATATTATTATAATCAATATCGATAGTTCTCAGTTCTTTCTCATATATCTTTCAATTCCAATTATTTAATCATTCTCAAAACATCCTAGTTCCGAACCACTCTTCGCTGAATGGTCGAAGGATCAAGTCTCCATAACCGAGGAGCAACGACGATTCGAATCGATTAGTACCCAGCTGGGGATCCCTATCCACACTGCATATGTACCACTTAAGCTTGCATATGCCAACCCCGCCTACCACGGCTTTTCGTACCCCGGAACCGGTCCTGCGCCACCCGAGAGCACAGTACCCCTCTAGTCTCTAGGCACGACGGCCACGAGGGTACACGCTACTCTCGCCATCTCTCCACTCACAGTGCGTGGTTGTCGGTTCCAGCAGTAGAGCCACCGGAGTCAGAGGCTTTACGTAGTATGTGGCTAGTTGCAAAGTCTCGACCCAACAGGCCTACAACGAATGGTCCCTAATTATTTTTCCGTTGGCGACAATGCATTGGGACTCTAACCCAAGTACAAGTGTCCCTTCAGTTTTCAATTCTCATTTCCGTCGGTGACAATTGTTGGGACTCTAACCCAATGCCACGATCACCGAGCAGGAAAACCCTTCGCGTCGATGACAAGTGTACTGATCAGGTGCACAGCCACCGAACGAGAATAATACCAATTTCCATTTTCATGATTGAATAGTTTATCGCAATAGCTCAAAAATAGCATTTATGCAAATCTACATTATTTAAGCAGGGCTAAGCATTTTTCAATGTTTTCATTTTTAAACAGGTTTCAAGGGTTAATATATCAAGGTGGGTAATGCAGCAAGTAGGTGACAATCAACTCCTATCAACCTAACGCGATAATTTAACTCAAGTTACAAATATTTTGTAAATCACAAGAAAGGGGCTGAATGCACCGGGCTTGCCAGTTGCTCATAGTAGATAGAACTTTGAAGTCAATCACCGAGAATTATCCACGTCCTCCTGGCGAAAACCTTTCTCGGGACTCGCTTCTGATAATAATTACTGTGCGTTCACTACACGAAATAATGATGCAGTGCTTAACATGAATGATATGTATGACATGATACTAAATCATGAATCAATGAATGAAAACGTAATTTAGAAAATGGAGTACAACTTTCCTTCGTAATAAAGTTGTAAGATGATTTTCACTAAGTAAGGTGGTGGTGGTACAATTACTTTATTAGCCATTTTACAGTGATTAATGACTCTGACAAGGTTCAACCAACACTCATGAGTCACTAATAACAAGTGTCATATTAAGGTACCTTTGGTCATCAGGGGTTTGACCAAGAGCCAGCAATCCATCCCAAATAACACAAAGCCTAATTCTCTAATGTTTCCACTTCATTTATTAATCAAATAATTCCACATTAATTAACTAACAAAGTTAATTATTCCCAACTGAGCCCAAATTTTACCAACAGACAGATCTTGACCTAAAACAGTGCCAAATAAAATTGCATGATTTTTGGATTAACAGGTGATTTACTAAAATTTAGCACATTTGCTTTTATGAATTAAAATGCTGATTTTTGGTTCGTACAAAAACTACTCAAAGTCATTGTTTAGTATTTTTATTAAATAATACTCATTACATAGAGTAACCATAAATATTTTCACAATTTTTCCTGCAGTGATTTAATTCATATGAAAATAGCAAACTTCAGCACTCTTCCTTGGAATAAAATTCAATAAACAAAATTTTATCCGCAAATACGGAATCGGCCCGAAAAGGCCCAACTGGCCCGGCCAGCCCGCGAGCCGCTCCTCTACTCCCCTGGCTCCACCCGAGCCACTGGGCCGACCCCTACGGCCCAGCTAGGCCCACCCGGCCTCTTCCCCTTCATCTTCCTCCCCGCGCAGGGGAGAGCGCTCCGGCGAGCAATGCGCGAGCCGCCCCGCTGCGGAGCTCGCCGACGATGATCGCCACGCCCAAACCGAGCACACCGTAGCCCACCTCCGACCCTAGTGGACACCCTAAGACACCGGACCTATGAGCCTATGCGCCTTCGACGAGCTGAATCTCGCCCATGGCGGAAGTGATGGCACGGGACAACCGTTCCGGCCGCGAGCGTGCAGTAGCGTTTAAAAGGAAGGACTTGGGGATGATCAGTAGCTCACCAAGATCATGAGACAGCGGGCGCTAAGGACGAAGACAGCTCGGAACGACGAGCTCGACGCGGACCGCGGCTGCAGCGACGCGCACCGCCGGTCGTCCTCATGTTCCGATGATCCTAGAGTGGTAGAGATTAAACCAACACAGGTATGATGATCGCTGGCGTTATTAGTAGCACCATACGAAGGTTGGGATAGGGAGAGACTCACCGAAACGAGCTAGGCACTAGAAGATCGTCCGCGGCGGTGCCCCTGGCCGGACCCGAGGACGATGATGCCCGTTCGGGACGCTCAAGGCACTAAGGCTTGGAAGTGTTGGTGCATCTGAGGCGCAAGCGAGCAGTGAGGTTCGTGACAGGAGGAATTCAACAATGGTGGAGAGGAGAACGCCAATTTGGCCGGCAACCGAGGCGTGCTCACCGGCGACCGCGAGGGGGAAGAAGGAAAAGGAGTGGCGCTTGTGGCCTTTAAGCCGTCGGAGGGGGTGAATAAGAACGAGCGAGGCTCCGGGGCCCCCCGTGCGACCCTGGCGCGGTGGCGACCGGGCCCCGGCCGGCCGGATGGCGGCCGGCGCGCGGACGCGCACGGTGTCGAGCGCACAGTAAGGGTCCCCCACTGTAGCTAGAAACCTAGGAGTCAAACCCTATTTTGTGCCATAATTACCTATTCCAATTAGCAATAGGAAAAACTGCAAAAATAAAATTTGTGGCAAATTTCATGTAGAAGATTTTTGGTTTTTGAAGCAAACGCAAATTCTGCCCAGATTTGAAAATAATCAAAAGGGGGTAAATCTTGAATTTGAATTTGATCTGCAATTCAGTGAAATTCTCCCAAATTTTCTTAATAACATGAAATTCTGTAAAAACAAAAGTTGTTCTACTTGTTGAACTCAAAAACTTTCATTAAAGGTGTTTGATCAGATTCTTGATAATTTTGAAGTGGCATTTCAAATTTGAATTCCAAAGCATTGATTTGAGTTTAATTTGAATTTCCACTGCATAACTTCAAAATATCTAAAAATGAAAGTTGTTCCATTTTAAAAGGTATAAAACTTTTATTAAAGGACCATCATTAGATTCCTACTAGTTTTTGAATTTGTATTTTAAGTTTAAACTTTAAAAACCTAGATTAAAGTTTTATTTGAAATTATTTTTAATAACTTCAAAATTGCCCAAAATAGGAGTTGCTCAACTTTTAAAGATTTACAACTTTTGTTTAAGGCCCGACACTTTATTCTATTTAGTTTTTGTTTTAGGGTTTCGGGTCCGATTAGGGTTTTTAACTGTTTTCCTTTTTATTTTCTATTTGGATTTATAGGCATACACACAAACAATTATTTAAATCATAAAGTCACTTAAAGATACCTAAGTGCAATCGTATGTGGAAATAAAAATTACTTTATTTAGTACACAGTGATCAGGTTTGATGCGGGATGATTTGTAACTAAGGATGATGACATGGCAGGTTTAAATTAACCGTAACATCAGGGGTGTTACAAATTATGCAATGCCAAACAAGCAATAATGATATGCTTTTGAGTACGAGTTGAGAAACTTTGTATGCCCTTTAAAATACGCCACTTCTCCTTCAATACTCCAAAAGCCCGCTCAATGACATTTCGAAGGGATGAATGCAAGAAATTGAACACCTCATACTTCCCTTGTGGCGGTCCAGAGCGATTTCGAAATTCTGGTATATGATATGTGCTTCCTTTAAAAGGTGCCAAATACCCTATTCTGTTTGGATAACCGGAGTCCACAAGATAATATTTTCCTATAACATTAAATCAGTATAAGCAAATAATAATACAAACTCTGCTACCTTAGTAAGGATATGTGTATACCATTAGGAGGCACGGGAAATGAAGGAAAATTTGCCAATGCATGATTGAGGATACGTGTGTCATGTGCAGAACCCGGCCATCCAGCAACCGCAAAGATAAACCTCATGTCAAAGTCACAAATAGCTAACACATTCTGAGATGTATATCCATGACGACATGTGTGATTAACCACTTCCTCTAATGGCACTACCACTCGAACATGTGAACCATCTATTGCTCCAATAGCGCCTCTGAAGTAAGGCCAGAAACGTTCATCTTTGATTCTTTCATGTTCCATAGAAAAAATAGCATCTCTCGGCTTAATATTGTCCATAGCTAACTTGCGCAAACAGTTTAGCACCTTATGAAATTTTGTGTGAACTGTCCACATTGACCGAGTGAATCAATTCTCAGCTTGTGAAAAAGATTGTGGACCTCCGACGATCCACAAGAACATCGCCAATGACTCAATGGAGGAAACATTGTTAGTGGATGTCAAACCATATGTACAGAGTAGCAAATCATGTAGTGCCATAAACACCTCAGTGCTCATTCGAAACATCTTATAGAAGTATCTAGGACGAGCAAATCACCTCATCACCCATTGAATTCCAGTTTCCGTTGTCTCCCTGTACTCGCCTTTGTCAAAATAACACTCAGTGTATTGTGCACCCATTTGACTAATAACAGCAGCATGCCGGGAAAGCTCAGCTAGGAGTAGTAGTCCCTTGTGCCCTTGTTTGGCTACATCCTCCATGTTGTCATCCATCTACAAAGGATATTAAAATATTATTAACTAAATACATCAAGGATACAACAGTATATGAAAACAAATAATCTCAACACAAATACAAGCAAATATTTCCTTCCGACAAAAGGATACAATCTCACAGAAACACATAATCTCACATAAGCAAATAATCTGAGCACAAGCAAATAGTTCCAGAATAAGTAAATTGTTTGGTACAACTACAAGCAAATAGTTCCAGAATAAGCAAATTATTTGGTACAGCACAAGCAACTAATAGTTCTCACAAGTGAAATAAAAGTAGTCTTAGCACAAGGAAACTAAAAAATTGGATCACACCACAACAATAAAAAAAATCATTGGTTCACTGGTGCCTCATCATTTCCTTTTCATGCTCCCGCTCAATCAAATCCAGCCGTCCTTTATTTGTTTCTAGGTAGCTGAAAAGTTCTAAATTTAGGCTTCATAATCAGGTTGCTGGCTGTGTGCGTTAAAGCAGTTCCTTCTTCCACCCCGCACTCTTTCAACATCTTCATGGCCTCTCCAATGGTGGGGACAAGATTGGTTGGAGGAGCTGATGATGCAGAAACACTAGAAGAAATCTTGTCTGCTGCGGTTTCTATCTTCAAACATGTGTTTTTGTACAGCCGAAAAAATGGACTCTTCTCTTCTTTCTCTTCAGTAGCAATAGAGGAGCCCTTGCGTTTATTTTTCCCTAGATTCTTCAAAGGTTTCGGTACCTCATCATCATTATTATCTGAAGGTTTTGGTACCTCAGCCACATCCTCGTCACTTGCCTCGTCAGAGGATATATCTCCAGGATTGGATGCAGTTGCCCCAGTCACATGTGCCTTGCCAAAAATTAGATGGAGATCATCAAGGTACTTCGGCCCTTGTTTCCTGAACCTCAAATGGTTGCATTTAAGTCCTTTTGCACGATTATCACACCTCTGAAATTAGCACACCATATCAAAGTATGAAAAAAGAATATGATCAGTGAGAGTACAGTTCTTACAGCAAGGTGTTCGTCCCACCATTCCTGAGGGCAAACAACAGTTTGCTTTGCCTCATCCCATCCAAGTCCCGTAGCACAATTCTTGAACTCCATGAACCATGAATATTCCTTTTTCATGTTGTCTAATTTATTCTTCAACTGTTTCTTTGTTCGCGGGTCACCACTTTTTTCTGCAAACTTAGATACAAGATTTTTCCATCCAGTACTAGTGAAAAGTCCCAACGGCCTATTTCCAGCTTCTATCTCCCCTTTGCATGCATCAATCAAATGCTTCAAAAAGAAATCACTCCACTCCGCCTTGTCAGCCATTCTTGAATCAAACAAAAGAATTATTTATACTTTCTAATTACCATAACAACATGTCATCAAGTTTTTCGTGAAAGCACATGAACACCCAATATTTTTTTCCACGAAAATTAAAGATAGTAGATGCACTTGCGGTTAGACTAGATCCAATTACTAATAATAAACAAATAGCAGTTTGGGTACTCAGTTTTGCACAGCACCATAGGAAGAGAAACCAATTACCTTTTCGTTGCTCGGTACTACACAGCAGCAAGGGAAAACAACGAGCGCTGCAGTTAGATCAGATCCGAGTACTAACAAACAACTAGCTTTTGGAGGGCTCGATTCTGCACAGCAGGAAGGGAAGAGAACGACCGTAGAGGAGTTGGACAGAGAAGGCGAGTACCTGGGCACGACCGATGACCACACCGCAAGGATCTGAGCCGGCGCAGAGAAAGGCAGGACAGGGCCGGCGGAGAGAAGACAGGACAGGGCTGGTGAGCCCCGGCGTCGACGAGGACTAGGACCACGCAGGAGACGACGGAGAGGGTCGAGCAGCGCCGGAGGAGACCGGGGCAGGGCCGGCGAGAAGCACCGCCGGCAACCCTAGTGCCGCCTTTGCTCTGTCTCGCGCAGAATAGGACCTCGCGACTCGCTCTGACAGGAAGAGAAGGGAAAAGAACGAAACGTTTTCTGTGTTATCGATGGCAGTGCGGGTAATTTCGTTGAAAGTTACACCCCTGTAACAGCCGGTGAAAGCAGGTCTTTCCTCGCTGTAGAAAATAAATTAGGTGAAAGCTAGCTTTGCCAAAAGCTATTGCTCCAGCAGGTGCCCTTTTGGTTGGCTTTTAGGCTTTGGAAGAACAAAAGCTACAGCCTAAAGCCAAACCAAACGGGCCCTAATGAGTAACTGGAGCCTACGACGCGTGGAGCCTGGAAATATCCTTGCTCTGATCTCATCGATAACCAACGGGAAGCACTGCATCAGCTGCAAGTACCCCTCGGTCAATGCCACCATCTTGAAGTTTTCATCCACCATCATGAAGTCGAGGCACCTCTTCTTCAGCTCCGGGCAATTGTGTGTCTCGGCGCTGCCTAACGTCACCTCCACCATCTCCACCGAGACACGGTCCCACAGCTTTTGTGCGCACACCAGCTTCAGCCTGTCCAGGTGATACAAGTCCGCCGCCGCAAGCAAATCATGGAGCAATTCATCGTCCGCCTCGGGCAGCACCAGCGCGTCGTCATCGGTGTACATGAACCGCAACAGGATTCGGAATGCCGCCGGCCGTACGCCGTGCAGCGAGATGCGGTCCATCCTAGCATCCGCCATGGCGCCGAAGAGCTGCGCTTTGAACACCGGTGAGCTTCATCAATAACAACAATGGGTATCAATCCCATCAACAAGGTGGATGGAACTCGCGCCCTCTTCTACCAAGGTAATCAAGATAATAGTTACAATAATAATCACAATAATTCTTATGGTGACCAACCTTTTCTGAAAGATCTTGTCTTAGACTAATCTAAAATCAATGACAGTATACACAAGAAAATAATAGGCTAATGATAAGACTCTTGAAAATCTCAGTGAGAAAATAGATAACTTTGCCACTGCTATGAAAAATAAATTAAGCTTTAATAAAATGATTAGAAACACAATTACCTCAAATAGCAGCAGCTGTCCCATCCTTCAAACAAGATAAGATCCCAGGGAAGCCTGAGGATCCAGTTGAGGGTGTCAGGTTAGTATCCACGAGGTTTGGTAAGCCTCTGCCCAGGTCAAACCAGGGTGGTCTTCTTGACCCACCATTCATGGTCAAGAAGAGTGACCCCGGCCATCCAACCATCACCTGTGAGATCGGGCCACACACCTTTGATAACGCCTTCTGCGACCTTGGATTAGGGGTCAACATCATATTCAAGGTAAGATATAAAATTTGTTATGAGGATCTTTGTACCCCACATATGTCAAGTTGTAGATGATCGATCAATCCATCCGGTTCCCCGAGGGACTGGCACGGGACGTCTTTGTCATGATTCATGATGAATACGTCCTCGCTGACTTCATCATCCTTGACATGGGGGCCGATGAAGAAGTCCCCATCATTCTAGGAAGGCCATTCCTCTACACCGCTAATGACATCATCTACATGAGATCCGGCCAGATTCACTTCCAATTCCCAGGTAAGAGGGTGAAATGTCCTTTCAATGGTTACAAAGCCATGCAGCAGGTAAGGAAGAACCTGTGGAAGAAAAGGCCCCTAATACGCACCCCGCTGGAATAATCAACCGCCAAAGGCCAAAAAGACTGAACCGGTAAGTAAAGCCGAGGTAGTAAAGAAGGATGACTCCGCCGAGTCACAAGCAACAACCAAGAAGGAATGGCAGAAGAAAGAGGTGCAGCCATCACAGTCCCCATCTCCGGGACCAAATGAAGCACCCTTAGAATGAACAAAAGGGAGACGTCCTGCTCTATGGACCTAAAATATGGAGCCTTTACTGATAAGGTAAATCTGTAATTATCGCATATTTAATTCTTACATTTTTGCAAACATTTTTCAAGCATTTTCATATTTTGATTTTTACATAATTTATTTCAACAAAATATTTTACCATAATAAATAAAGCCTTGAGAAGAACTTACCACAAAAATTTGAGCTGGTGGAGTGTCCAAAGTGGGGTCGGCTGACCCCGCCATGGACCCCTCTCACCTCCAACTTTTGCTGGCATGATGCTCTGGTCCATATCTTGTTGTATGAGCATTAGATATTTCTTGGAGATGCTAGGAAGTGATCAATCAACCACTCTGATCATGAACACACTTTACCTTTCACAAACTCCAAAAAGAATCCAATGCCACAACCACCGGCCAAAATCTTAAAAGTGGTCACATAGGCATGCATTAGTGCTCCCAGTGGTCCATGGGAATCTCTTTAAAGCATGTCTCCACTTTTGTCATACACCTTTTACTTTCACCAAACACAAGACCAGAGAATCCCTGAAAATCTTCATCACTTTTGGTCCACTCCTAATCTTTACTTTCGTGAACAAAGTGAGACACATTGATTAAAGTTGATGGAGGGACCAGGGAGGGGTCGGCCGACACAAGTTTAAGGCCACCCTAGAAAAATTTTGTCGACATTAAGTTGGATTCTCTGTCCAAAGTTTAAAAGATGCTTGGGACCACCTAAAGGGGGGTCGACCGACCCATGTTGGGAGCCTTCCAAAAAGGTTTTGTAGGAATTCAATTTGATTCCCTATCCAAAGTTGAAAGCAACACTGGACCATGAATTGTGGGGTCGGCCGAACTGGTCTTGGTGGCTCCATCACCAGCCTTTCCCCCATATAAATACTCATGCATTGTGTGCTCAACTCCATACCCAAACCAGCAGAATCATCTCGAGCACACAATCTCTCTTCCTTTCTCTAGTTGTGCAAGTATCTTCTCAAGTTTAGTAGTAGTTAGCCACTCAAAACAAAACCCTAAAAATATTGTGTTACCTTTTCTTGCATAGTAGTAGTAGAAGCTTGTCTTGCTCTAGTTCTTGCTCTCAACAACAAGTTTGTGGAGTATTTCTACCCACACACTTATTGGAGAAGATTCTCCGCGTGCTACAGTGCACTTTTCACCCTCTTTTCCCCAACTAAACAGGCCCTAAATAGAAGAAACATTAATCAAACTAGTAAGAATCAAATGATTACAATATTTTTTTTAAAAAAAATCATCAATACAACTAAGACCACAAATTGAATGACCAAGGCATTACTTCTAATCCAATCTGGAAAAAGAATACTGGTACAAATAAGATGGCTAGTAGAAATTGAGTAAGGCACTAGCTGCACTACAAATATGACTTGCAGCAGCTTATAAAAATTTAGATTGATCTAGTCTACATCCATATACACCATATACAGTATCTAAATGCTCCTAGCGGTTACTGTCTTGTGTCTCTTATCTAAGGACCAGAGGCTACACAGAAATATAGAGAGTTGCAGATGAGTATTCCACCTATTTGTTCCTAGTAAATCAGCAAAGTAAATTCCAATTAGTTTCACAGAAAGAGTTGCCTAAACTCCCTACAGACCATAACCTAGGCACATGTAAGGTTATCGGTCTGTCATCCATATCAGTATATCTGCAGGACAACCTGCATACTATCCATCATCAAACACCCTAAAGAGATGGGTTGAGGACTTCCCCCACGGCGGCTGCATACCCAAGGCCGTTCGCTTCCCACCCATTGCCACCGCTAGTGCCGAGCTCGGATGTGCAGCGCGGCGGCATAGAGCGCTCGCGAGAGCACAGAGAGCTCACGCGGCCTTTGGAGAGCATGCGATTTTGGCGCGCTTCTTGCCTTCACACCCGTGCCGCAGATCAGGAGGGGATGGAAGACGAGGGCGGGGTAACTCACGCAGTAGGAAAGAGGCTGCTGTCGGCGCGGAGGGACACCTTGTTGTTGACGAGGCCTGGGCGTGCCGGCTACGCAAGCCCCTTCTTGGAGACCGGCGGCAGGTCCACGTCCGATGTGTGCTCCGCAGCCATATTCGTGGCCTTGGCAACGAACAGCTGCTTCCCCAGGGCTGCGGCAAACAACACGGAGGAGGTCCGGGCCGGCCCGGGCTCTCCTTGCCGAGCCGGATCAGGCGACGCCGAGGAAACAGTGACCGACACCGCAGTAGGAGGGGTGGTGGACAGCGGTGGCGGGCACACGAGGGTGTTCTGGCGGGCGAGGTGTGGACGGCGCTGGTCACCCCGGCAGCCTGCCGCGCCGCTGCCACGTTAGGCCGTGGAGGTCCAGTGGCAGTTGAGAAGGATAGGAAAGCGAAGGGAAGAGCTTTGCTGTTGAGGAAGGAGCGGAGCGGAAGGTGGGATTTATATAGGCGGAGGGAGCAACTGCATGGCCTTGGATCAAGTAATGATTAGCAGCAGAACAAAGTTGGCATTGGTTGTTTAGCTTTGTTTAGGGCTGACCGAGGTATTTGTTAATTGGTCCAGCGCTGGAGTGGTATCTGCATCTGCTTCTGCTATACTATATGGGGTCAGTGTACTATCAACCCGGCCGGCGGTGTTGGCATCTGGGTGGATGATAGTTTGTGCCTGCTTTTAACAAGGGTTAAAAGAAGCATTTACAAGGGTAATTATCGGAGCTAGGGCTGTGATGATATCCCAGCAGCTAGCCATTTGGACCAATTATATTATTTATTAATGCTAGTATATTACTTATTGTATATAAATACTAGGGCCTTATTTAGGTGCTAAATTTTTTAACTTTGCTAATGTAGCACTTTTGTTTGTATTTGACAAATAGTGTCTAATCATGGACTACCTTAGGCTCAAAAGATTCGTCTCGTCATTTACAACTAAACTATATAATTAGTTATTTTTTACCTATATTTAATGCTCTATACATGCAGTCCAAAAATTGATGTGACGGAGAGAGAGTGAAAAAACTTGGAATTTGTGCTCCGTTCGCTTGAGCTTATAAGCAACTTATATTAACTTCTTTTTAGTTCTAGAATAATATTTTTCTCTCATAAAAAATCAGCTTTCAGCTTTCAGCTTTAAACGAATAGAGGACTTAGGGGTGCATCTAAACAAGCCCTTGTAGTACTACTATAGTTTGAGAAGCCGTTTCGCCGCTGCTGCAGCCGCGCGTCCTGCCAAGGGAGAAGTTCCCCATTTTTTCCCGAAAAGCTACCAGTACTGTAGCAGCGATCGATGGCACGTCTTTACCCGTTGCCTCCTGCACCGGGACGGCACGGCACCGGCGCACGCGAACGCGATGATGGCAGGAGGGCAGAGGGGATGGAACCTCTCGCTAGGGATGGAACCTCTCGCTCGCTCTCACGCGTACCTCGTAGTCCGCCCAACGCAACTGCAGCAATCTTTCCCATCATAGCAACCTAAATGTATATAGACTCAGGACCGTCCCAATAATTCTTAGGGCCCTTGACAACGAAGAAACTAAGGGTCCGATAATATAAGTCCTGTTTAGATCCACTGTAAATTACAATTATAATTAGTCACATCAACGTTGTGACACATATATGAAGCATTAAATATAGATGAAATATTTGCATGTTTGTACTTTTTGCATGTACATCACGAGACGAATCTTTTAAGCTTACTTGGGTCATGATTAGATAAAAGTTATCAAATACAAACGAACGTGCTATAGTACAGAATTATAACTGCAATTGAGATCTAAACGGAGCCATAATAATATTTTAATATGACAATCAAAAGTTACATTATTATTGATAATTTGTTTGTAATACTACTAAACAACCATATGCATTATTCGATGCAGAAGCTAAGATATTAATTTTTTTTCTAAAAAAATATTACTATTGATAACTGTTAACTTGCAACATATATTTAGTTTAGAAAAAAACGAAAGTACAATGAAGAAGCTAATAGAACGACAGTATAGTGAAGAAGCTAATAGGACGACATGTATTCATATTTGTCAAATATATTGAATTAGAAATTTAGAAATTAGATCAAACAATCTACAAAGAGGTACAGGATGGAATGCCAAGCCCGATGGCTAATCCCTGATAAACTGAAGATCTACATGTCCTTACTGCAATCAAATATTCAAATCACTTGCAGAGTAAGTTGTGGTTGCCGCCTACGATCAGTCGATCAGGAATCACGAAGACATGGCGGAAGCCCAGAACGGCCTCAGATCCACGCGAAGCAGAGTCGCAACTCGCGATCGAATCCTGAAGGTCGCAATTCATGCGTGACGGCCTAGACATCATGAATACGAAGCGAGCGCTAAGCTGACCAGTTCCCGGCTAATATATCTACAATATACATGGGTACTCATGCCCCCCCCCCCAGCCCCATGGGCCCTCGGGCGTCGCACAGCCCCCCTCCCCCCCTCTGGGACGGGCCTGTATGGACCAAATAGTCTATATGTACAGCTTTTACGTCAGTGGTCTATAGTTATTGTTACCTCCACAATATATATGGATTGGATAGTCCATATGTGAGAGATAGGGAAGAGAAAGTGTAGAGGAAAGAATTATTTGTTTATTTCTTATGGGCAGCCCATAGAACTATAAGTACCTTTAGTTATAGATTGCTTTATGGACAACCTCTACAATGTTTTAGCTAGTTGGTGGATAATTTTTTAATTCCTATGGACTACTTGTATGGTCATACACACACATATTATACTGGTGATATATTGTACCTTTTTCCCATAGCAACGCACAATATTTACATAGTCATATAGATAATGCTTCTTGCGTAAAACCAATTGATTTTTCATCAACGGAACCAATCAAGAAGTCATCTTTACTCGTCCATTGCTATGGGCTTCAAAAACCCATACAACTCCATGTATTTCCAACTTAACACACATGAAAAGAAGTACAAAGGAATCATGGTTCACAACAAGTATAGATAATTTAGATGGTGAAGCACTTCAATTTATAGGGATTCATTTCATACATTCATTCTCATGTAGGGGAACGAAGCACAAACGTAAAGGTAAACTTCCCCAAAAGTGGCAAGTGGATGCCCTAGCTTGGTGATAAGAAGTGATGATCATTGGTAATTCAGTGACATTGGGCACATAAAGTCCTTGAATGTAAATGACAACCACTTAGTACTGAATTTCTTAAAGGAAGAGGTTCAAATACTTAACTCCCTAGCCTCCAACCCCAATACTAGAGATGTAGTCAAAGAACATACACCGGTAAGTACGCTTATCATACCAGTTAGAGACACATAACAGTTCACATATAGGTTTTACACAACCATCTGATAATATGTTTCACGATATAATAGGTGGCCAACATACAGGAATGCATTGACTCTGCTATCGCCGCTGGTAGTGTTTCAGTACGGCAAGCTATTAATATTACACGGTGGAATATAGAAATGTATTCTAACATACCACAGCAAACAAACAGGTAATATATTTTCCCTTTGAAATTTATTCCTCTACAATACTTATTTTACTTTACGTACATTGCAGCCATTCTTGTGGGGCATTTGTACTTAAGTACATGTCTACGTGATGGCATGGGATGGGGACAAGATGACGGAGCATTTCACACAGGTAACTCCTACCTTTTTATCGACTACACATATGGTACTTTTTTAAAATCATGTTTGTTACATTGAATTTAGGCACACATCGAAATTTTCAAGAGGAAAATTTGCTCAACACTCTTGCGATCTGATTGCAACAAGCTTTGACAAGGCTCATATAAGGACCTTATAACGGTACGTGCTACAACAATGTATCCCATCCTTAACATGGGTTCAATACTTTGTTCATTCTGTCTAACATGTCTCATTGTGACCTTTAGAAGGAGGCTTACGATGCAAACCGCACTGAAATTTAGCGAGAAGACGCAAGTAAGGCTTCTAATGAGGATGCCAAGGAGATCACCAATCCTATAGATTGCAAAAACTCCAACAACTCAACTAAAAGGAAACGGGGACGCCCAAAGAAGAATGACAAAACTCCAAAGTCTTTGAAAGACCAGTTAAGCACTGCGTCTATCGCTAATCGTGTGCAACGCTCAAATCGCAGGGTCTCCAATCCAGGACCGTTACAGGTGAGCCCTTACAAGCAAATTTAGGCTACATTATCGACCCTATATGCAACAATGTTACTATTTTCATTCATTGTGTTCAGCTTGTAAGTTGTACACTCAGAGGTAGTTGGCTTATGTTCAACTATGTTGAGATGGATGGTTTGACTCTAAAATTCTTAGACGTTGAGAGTTTGGAATGCTTAGTGCTTTAACTGATGTGCTTCCTTCTAGTTTTACTCTGTTCCTGGATGCTCCTGTCTGCACCCTGGATATTTAAATATGGACTTTGGGTATTCCTGGATCAATTCAGCAGGTATGAGCTTCAAATAACCAGCAACAAGAACAAAGTCTACACTGTATCAATGGAAAGATAGATTGTGGATTCACAGAAGTAACAACTTCTGTAGTCATGCAGAAACATAATCACCATTTGGCACAACTTAGCTATAAGTACATATACATTCAGTCAAGCGTGACTTTGTCTGTATTTTACTGGCATAATAATAAACAAACATAACAATGCTCTGACGGTTGCTTTTTCACCCAAGTTAGTAAATCGAAATTAACACAAGGACATATAATAAGCAGGAAAACCTCCGTGTTCACAGTGTGGTCAGCTTCGCGGGGACTAGAGGGGTTGCAGTTTTCCTCACCTGGCTTGGTGACAAGCGCAACGACATCCCCATGCACGGCCCCGCCAAGCGCGGCCTCGTGGATCACCTGGAAGTTGGACCCCCCTCCAAATACGAACACAGCCAGCCGCTTCCTACTCCCGGCCGCCGCGTCAGTGCGCCACCTGGCTGTGCCACGCCCGTCGTGCGCAGGTGCAGGCACGCATCCGGGCGCCGGGACGGCTCGCACCTGACGGCGTTCGACTGCCGCCTCGGTGGGAGCAACCCCTGCCATGGTTTTAGGCCCCGCCGGACGGCGGGCATGGGGTTGAGGCTGAGCGAGCGGCGCAGGGCCAGAGTAGGTGGATCATGAGCGACGGCGGCCTCCATTTCCAGGGGTGTAGAGAGCGGCGGTTAAGATAAGCGCACAAGCAGGAGAGCACCCGGGCTAGTGAAAGGTCCTACATGGCTACAAGGGGTGAATAGCCTATAAAAATCTACAAACAACACTTAAACAAAGTGGTTAGATAAAAATGAGGCGAAGCGAATTTTGCGTTAACCTACACAAAGTGTTGCAAGTCCACCTAACCGTTCTAGGATATTGTCTCTAAGTTCACACACAAGAAGCTAAGTCACTACTCTGCACTACTCCTAGGTGAGCAAGCTACACAAGTATACTACTTCAAAAGTAAGTGCTCAAATGTAAAGGAGAGGGAGATAGTTATACCGCCGGTGAAGAGATGATATGAATACCAATTCAATCAATCATAATAAACAAGAGAGATCCTCGGTAGAGAGATGACACAAGATTTTTACCGAGGTTCACTTGTTTGCCGGCAAGGTACGTCCTCGTTGTAACGATACACCCACTTGAAGGTTCACGCGCTAATTGGAATCACACGCCAAACCCTTCTCAAGGGTGCCACACAACCAACACAAGATGAGGATCCACAAGCTACAAGCAATCCACTAGAGTAGCCAATTGCGATCTCCCGCGGGGAAGGCTCAAGAACCCTGTCGGTGTTTTACGATCGATAACCTGCCCCGGGGGTACCCGGGATGGTTATTTGTTCGAAGGGGTGTCGGTGTATGCAGGAACTCGGTGGTAAACGCAGATAGACAACGATTTATATTGATTCAGTACGCCAGAAAATCATAGCGCCCTACGTCCAATCTGGGGTGGATAGTATGTTGCGCCCTACGCTTCTAGACCGTGAGGTCTGTTGTGGTGTTTGTGTAGATGTGTGTCCAGGTGCCAATCTAGGGAGCCCTGCCCTCCTTTATATAGTCCAGGGGGCAGGATTCCTAGTCGGTTGCAAAGTAGAGATCCTAGTAGGATTATAAACTAGTCCTAATAGGATTACATGAAAGAAATCATAATTAGACTAGGTCTTCTTCTCTCTTCCTTGTGGGGAACCTCTGGTGTCCCGCATCGACAAGCCACCGAGCATTTCATGGTTGAGCTGTAGAGAAACCATGAAATGGTCTTGAATTCTTCTGATGACGTGCGCTGAAAAGCGCACCCAATGGGTGTAGCCCCCGAGCCTCTTGCTTGTTTGAAACAAAGAAGTTGAAGGGTCTTTTTTCTGAAAAATTTTGGAGGGTAAGTGTACCCTGCAGCCCCTGAGCCTCCTGCTTGTTTTGTAAAAAAGAAGTCGGAGGGTCTTGAAAATTGTTATCTCCCTTGAGGAAGTCTCGGGCGTAGCCCCCGAGCTTGTTGAGCATCTTCTGATGAAGTTTCAGGTGCAGCCCCCGAGCTTGTTGAGTTCTTTTTGATGGAGTTTCGGGCACAGCCCCCGAGCCTATTGAGTTCTTTTTGATGGAGTTTCGGGCGCAGCCCCAAGCCTGTTGAGTTCTTTTTGATGGAGTTTTGGGCGCAGCCCCCGAGCCTATTGCCGGGTTCTTTTTGTACCGTGTTGTTTGTATATGTCGGCATACTGATCTGAGTTCTTTGGGTGATGATCTAGGTTGTTTCTGCGATTGTCCTGGTTCTTTCCGAGGTTATCCGAGTCTTTCTGAGGTCATCCGAGTTCTTTTCGGGGTCATCTGAGTTCTTTCTGAGGTCATCCGGGTTCTTTCTGGGGTCATTTAGGTTCTTTCTGAAGTCATTCGAGTTCCTTTGAGATCATCCGGGTTCTTTTTGGTGTCATCCGGGTTCTTTTCGGCGTCATCTGGGTTCTTTATGACGTCATTCGGGTTCTTTCTAAGATCATCCAGGTTCTTTCTGAAGTCATCTGGGTTCTTTCCAGGGTCATCCAAGTTCTTTCTAAGGTCATCCGGGTTCTTTCTGAGATCATCCGGGTTCTTTCTGAAGTCATCCGGGTTCTTTCTAGGGTCATCTGGGTTTTTTTTGAATTTCATTGTTGCTGGAACCAACTGTGCTCCGTCTAGTGAGGTAGTAGCCACGACATGGTCCAGATCTTAGTCCCTTTTAATTGCTTGAATCTCTGGTGTATGGTTCTGAGGTTCTTTTTGAAAAAGATACAATCCAGATGTTCCTAGCTTGAGAGCTCCCGGCGTCAGCTTCGCTTTTGTGGCCGAATAATCAGTTTCGCTTTGTCATGGATATTTTGCTTTCATTGATCTGACATCGAGCTCAAGGTTTTTTGGTCTGTTGTCTTGAAGGCGAATATTCATTTGCTTCCATTATGGTACTCTTAGCTTGTGAATGCAGGAAAGGTCAAGCCGACCATGAAACATCAAAATATGGTACACAACACCACTTAGAAGAGCGAAGAGCCCAGGGTGGGCCCATGTATGGGTCGGTCGAACCCTACATAGGGGCCCACCTGGCTCTGGTGGCGTGGCAGCATCCGTGTGACACTCCACTCAACTTATTTTATCCATCAGATCAACATGTGTTTCCATTCAACGGTGGAGAAGCAAAGTATAAGGATTCAACGTGACAAACATGCAAGCAAGGTGGAACCAACATACGGGGACATTCTATGACAGATGGGGACCGCAATGGTGGGCCCAACTCATCAGAGGTGGTTCGGCCGAACCACCCAGGGTGGGACCAGGCCACTGCCACACCCCATGTCAGGTGGGGACTACACTAGTTGTCTTTTAGTATTTCATTTGTTATCTTTGAATCATCACCTTCCTATCATACTTCGATTACCCCCTCTGCACTAGTTGTGCTAAGTTGAGATAGATTTAAACATCTCCTTCTATTAACATTTCTAGCAATCGCTTTCCCTTGGGATAAAATAAATAATGATACTTTGGAATACTCCCAGGTGAAGTGCTACAGCGGTATATTTTGTGCGCTTGCAGAATTATCCAATAGACATAAGAAATACCCCCAGGCACTTCTGGCGTCATTATCAGAGATAGCCTAACACCCTGTCTCTGGTGGTTGCGCTAAGAAGTGTCAACAGGGGCCGAGTCGCTCCCCTGGAGGAGCGCGTCCAGCAGCTGGTGGCCGCCCTGGCCGAGGCAGCTCGGGAGCGGGATGCCGCGTGGACGCTCGTCACCGAGAAGGAGGCCGCGGTGGAGGTCCTGACCTCGGACTTGGGCCGCTCCCAGACGGCCCTGAACCTGGTGGTGGGCGAGGTCGACGCCGTCCGGGAGGAGGCGAGGAAGGCACGGGAGGAAGTCGAGGGTAAGTCTTACCTCTTTTACCTTTCGTTTGTTCCGATTGTCCGCGGCTTGACGGTTTTGCCACCGCAGTCTTGAAGGCGGAGGCCGTCAATGCGCAGGGGACCATCGACGTCCTCAACGCTGCGCACGACGCCGAGGTCGCCGAGCACCAGGACCTGCAGAGGGTGACACGCGCGCTGTGCGACGCCCTCGGCACCGGTGGTGGTGAGCCTTCGGGGAGCTCGCTCAGGAGCCGCCTGGAAGCTCTCCATGGAAGGGTGGGCCCCCAGCTCAAGGAAGCCCTCCTGACAGGCGTCCAGAAGACGCTGGCGGTGGTGAAGTCTCACTACGAGAACTTCGACACTGACGCCATCAGTGAGGGTTTCGTCCAGGCTTCTGACGACGAGCTCCTGGCGTTGATCGGCTCTATAGAGGTCCCTGGGACAGCGCTGGCGGCCCTCTTCGAAGAAGACGTGAAGCTCTTTCCCCTGAACCTAGATTAGGAAAGCCGGGCCATCGTGCCTAGAATAAATTTTGTAAGAAACAAACATGCGGCCCTCGAGGCATTAATATTCATGTAAATATTCATTGCATGTTCGTTTTGCGTATTCGTTTAGCGTTTTTCCTTAAGTGTTTTCCTCGCCAACCCTGAGCCCGGGCCATCGAGCCTCGGGGGACCTTTTCGGGCGTCGTAGCTTTAGGGGCGTAGACTCGGCCGTGGTCCTAGGGATTTCGGTAGGGCAAGGGCTTTAGAAAAAAAAGTTCGTTCGATATCACCTGAGCCTTCTCTCCTTACAGACGCTAGTCTTATAATGTAACAGAACCGCCTAAATCACATGGCCCACAGGCACCCGTCATCGTCACTAATGACCTCTGACAGCTGGGCCCGTGTTCCAGATGACCTAGGCAGCCCTGTGAAAGCCCATGTTTGGTTTTGGATAATTGATGAAACCTAGTTTGCTAACGATTGCTCTAAGTGTTTTATGAGAATTAATTAGCAAACAACAAGATGGAGCAAAGGATCGGGTCGGTGGAGGCCACAAGTGAAGGGCAATGACGGCATCCATACAAATGGTATAAGTCCATCATCAAAAGGAGTCCACAAGCTTCATCAAGAGATGGTGAAAAAGCTAGGAGCTCAAGGCAAAGGTATAATTCATAGGAGCTCTTTTGCTTTTGGTGATCAAGACTCCATAGAGGGAGTGATCATATTTAGGATAGATAGCCGTACTATCAAGAGGGGCGAAATCGTTGATGAAATACGGTTATCAAGTGCCACTAGGTGTTCATGATCATTGCATATGCATATAGATGCTAGTGACACTAACTTGACCCGTGGAAAACTCTTTGAAAAGGCTAACACACATGCACCTAAGTGAGAGATACTTTAGAAGTGTTAGTACCTTAAGAAACGGGGCGAATTTCGGAAAAGTTACAATAGAAAAACCAGCGTCGGACCGTATTTTCACAGAGCGTCGGACCATTAGCCTCAGTCCGACGGCTAACACTGCTGAGAGCGTCGGACGCTCAGTTTCGGAGCGTCGGACTATTGTCCGAAGCGTCCGACGGTGCAGAGCGACGAAGAGGTGACACGTGGCGAGCTCTGAGAGCGTCGGACTCTCGGCGTTAGTCCGACGGTGAGCGTCGGACCCTCGTCCGACGGTTTTCAGGGCTCGGGGAGCTCTCTGGAAACGTCGGACGGCCGCGTTCGTTAGTCCGACGGCTCCGTCTGACTGAGTCCAACGGTGGTCGGCTGAGGGCGTCGGACCGGTTGATTTAGTCCGACGTTCGTCCGTCCGACGGTCGTTTTGGCGCGAGGAAATAGCCGTTGTGATCCAACGTTCGACTTCAAACGGCTAGTGACACGTGGCGTTCATCCGAGGCGTCGGATCGTGCGGATTAGTCCGACGCTCTGGCCGTCAGACAGTCCGACGGTACGCAGTGAACTCTAAACGGCTAGTTCTTTGTGTGTGGCTTATAAATAGTCACTTGGCCGGTTTGGGGAGCATCTCTTGGCACTCCTAAACATCATAACATACTTGTGAGCCTTCTCACTCCACTCTCACTCATCCTACTTGATTGTGTTCATCATTTGGTGAGTTTGGAGAGCATCAAGTGCATTGCATTGATTGAGATCATCTAGAGGCACTTGGTAGTGGTATTTCGCAGCGGTTTCTCTTGTTACTCTTGGAGTTTGCCGACTCCTAGACGGCTTGGAGCTGCAAGGATCGTTGAGGGGAGTTGGTGATTGTCTCCGTCTCCGATCAAGGTATTGTGAGGGGTTCTTGAGCCTATCCCCGCGGGAGATCGCGAAAGGCATCTTTAGTGGATTGTTCGTAGCTTGGTGGATCCCCATCTTGTGTTGGTTGTGCGGCACCCTTGAGAAGGGTTTGGCGTGTGATGCCAATTAGCGCGTGAACCTCCAAGTGGGTGTATCGCTACAACGAGGACTAGCTTGCCGGCAAGCAAGTGAACCTCGGTAAAAAATCTTGTGTCATCTCTCTACCGAGGATTTCCGTTGAATTTGATTGATTGGTTATATTGGACTTCATATCTTCTCTACACCGGGGGTATTGAAATCACCTTCTCTCTTTACTTTTGTGTACTTACTCTCGTGTGTAGCTTGTTAGTTAGTTGCTCACTTAGGAGTAGTGTTTAGTAGTGACATAGCCTTTGAGAGTGAACTAGTGATCATAGTGTAGTATTCTTGTCTAGGTGGCTTGCATAGTGTAGTTTAGAGCTAGTGCTTTGCAAAGCTTGCTATTGTTACTAATCGGCTTGTGAAGTGTTGTTTGTAGATTTTTATAGGCTATTCACCCCCCCTCTAGCCATTTAGGACCTTTCACCCTGTCAGGCTACATAAGCACCCGTTTCTCCGACAGGATCCCATTGCAAAGCCATTACAGAATTACAACATTTCATAAAAAAAGACATCAGAGTAAAGTGCGGAAGATTAATAGTACTTAGATTACAATCGGTTGTTCAAATAGGATTTAGATACAGTCATTGCTGACCAAACTTAAATGGGGTAGCGGTAGCAGTGGAACCATGATACAACATACATAGATAGATAATAACTCGGACCCTGCCCACGGGTCCACTTCACTCATCCTCGCTTCCTTCTTGAACAATGGTCACACAGCAGGGAGCGAAACAGACCTCTGGCTGCCGACTTTCCTGCAACATGGGTTAACAAACCCTGAGTACTGGGGTACTCCGCAAGACTTACCCGACTAAAATGAAAGATTAGATTCAGGAATGCAGGCTGAGGGGAGTCAAGGTAAGGCTTGAGTAAGAGTCAAGAATTTTGCAGAAAAGCATTACTATCCTAACTCAATATTTTATCTCAATATTATATTAATCATATCCAGTTCTCACATTCATTCTCATATATCACATGCTTTCCATTTCTTAAACATTCTCATATTCAACCTAGTTCCGAACCACTTTTCGGGATAGGGCAGTGGATCAAGTCTCCATTGACCGAGGAGCAACGTCGATTCGAATCCAGAAAATACCCAGCTAGGGGATCTCTATCCACACTGCATATGTAGCACCTAAGCTTGCATATGCCAACCCCGTCTACCACGGCTTTTCTATCCCTGAACCGGTCCTGCGCCACCCGAGAGCACGGTACTCCTCTCGTCTCTAAGGCACGCCGGCCACGAAGGGTACACGCTACTCTTGCCATCTCTCCACACCCAGTGCGTGGTCGTCCGTTCAAGCAATAGAGCCACCGGAGATAGGGCCTCTCGTAGTATGTGGACAGTTGCAAAGTCTCGATCCAACAAGCCTACAACGAACGGTCCCTATTTTCTTCACAGTCAGCAACCATGCATTGGGACTCTAACCCAAGTACAAAGCTACCCAACGATTTTTAAATTTCATGCCTGCCGGACGATAAGACATGGGGAACTGCCGCCCCATGTGCACAGCACCCGAGTGAAACATTTCTTTTTATTAACCGGTTCCAAACTATTCCGAAGGCGACAATACATTGCGACTCTAACCCAAGTGTAAGTCGACCAGCGGATAACAAGTTCTTCACCAATTCTTATATTTAATTCATAACATATTATCATAACACAGAACGTAGCATTTTATGCAAATCTAGTATTTATTTAGCGAGGCTAAGCATTTTTGCAAACATTTTATTTTAAATCAGGTTCCGGAATGATATCAAGGTAGGTCATGCAGCAATTTAGGTGATAATCAACTCCTATCAACCTAATGCAATAATTTAACTCAAGGTGATAATATTTTCAAATCACAAGGAGGGGCTAATGCACCGGGGCTTGCCTTGGATTGCGAAGAGTGTCGGGCAGGGTCAGTCCCGTAAATGTCGAACCCTTGAACAACCTCGGGAAGTACCTCCTCAGTAGTAGCCTCAAGTTTTACTCCTTCATTACCCGGCACTACACACATGCAATGATGTATGTTTAACATAATGCAAACATAAAATGCCACATGAAATGACAATACAAAAATTCAACAATAATAATTACCCAACTTGAGCACAACTACTGCATAACCTAGTCATAACAATTCTAGATTAAGGTGCTCTAGGTCATTAGGGTGTTTGACCTAGAACCACATTCAATCCGAAAATTCACATCAAACCCAAGTCACCAGTGTCTTCTATTTATTTATTAATCATTTAATCAAGCATATAATTAATAATTAATTAAACCATTTCCATTTAATGCTAAACTTCACCAACAGTTAGCCCTGGACCCAAAACAGTAGCAAAATAAATTTCATGATTTTTGGAATTACAGGGAATTAATTAAAATTACCAAAAGTTGCATTTTTGATTTAATATGCTGATTTTTAACTATAGCAGAAAGTGTTCAAAACATTTATTTAATATTTTTATAGCATTCTACCCATCATATAGAGTATCCACAAAAATTTGCATGAATTTTGGTGTAGCAGAAATATTCACACATAAATAACAAAGTAGTCTACTATTTAATGTAATATATAAATCGAAAACCTTTACAAAATCACAGAAAAGGAAAAACGATACGGCGGCCCAAGTCAGCCCAACCGAATAGGCCGGCCCAACTCGCGCCCGCACCCCCATCCCTCAGCTCACGGGCGCTGAAAGGCAGGCCCCGCCTGTCAGCCCCGTCTTCTTCCCCTCGCCCTCAACCGGCGCGACTCGCGCGTACGCGCAGCGCGGCGGCTCGCCGCCGCGGACCCCTCTCCGGCGAGGGATGAGACCTCCGACGCACGGCATAGACCCAAGCGCAAACCCCCTCCTCAACCTACGGACCTAGAACAACCCAAGCACGCCAGTGATAGGCTCGACACCACCCACGGCGGCACGGTCACGACGACGTGATGCGTTCCGATCACGACGTAAAGGCAATGACTGAAGGAAGAGGCCTGGGATGATCACAAGCTCACCGAAACTTGATTTAGCTAGACGGTGGGCGCCGTGACAGAGTGGATGAGGGAGCTCGACGGCGACGGCGGATGCAGCGGCTTGGGTTCCGGCGACGACGTCCGTTCCGGCGATCCTAAGGCATCGGGGTAGGGAGCCGACACGCGCATAAGCATCACAGAAGGCTAAAGGGACCAAACCTTGACACTAAAATGGAACAGACTCACCACCGTGGTCAAGACTCGATGAAGACGACCGCGGCGGCGCTCTGTCCGGACTTGGAGACGACACCCAATCCGAGACTTGGGGTACACTAGAGCTAGCATCAACTACGGCAATCGAAGCACAAAAGAGTTAACCAGCAGATGGCGAGGTGGAGAGGATTGAGAGGACAGGAGCACGGTGAATTTCACCGCTCACCGAGAGCTCGTCGCCGGTGGCCGCAAAACAAAGAAGTGGCAAATGGGGTACTCAGTCGTTTAAAGGAGTCCAGTGAAGGGTGGATAAGCTCGAGCAAGACCCGGGGCCCCCAACGACTGCACGCCGATGCCCTGAGCCTGCCCTGCTCGGCCGGACAGCGCCGGCGGCCGGCGCGGCACGCGCGCTCGCACGGCAGTAGAGGAGAGGGGGGTTCGGTATTGTAGCCATAACCTAGGGTCAAAAGCTAGTTGGTTCAAATTATTGCCTATCCAATTTGAATCTGCAGAAATGTTGTAGGGAATTTCATATAGATCATTTTTGTTTTTGACACCAAATTCAAATTCGGCTCAGATTTGGATTTATCGAAAAAGAGGGAAATTCCCAAAATTTAAATTTCAAACTGATTTTTCAAATTAATTTTAAATCTTCTCAACAACTTGAAAAATGGCCAAAATAAAAGTTGTTCTACTCAGAGAGTTCTACAACTCTTATGAAGGGAGTTTGATCAGAATATTAATATTTTTGAAATTAAAGTTTCAAATTTGAATTTCAACATAGTATTTTGAGTTTAATTTGAATTTCTATAATATAACTTTAAAATCTCGAAAATATAAAAGTTGTTCCATTTTAAAAGATCTACAACTTTTATTTAGACATTTTCACCAGAATCCCTATAGTTTTTGAATTAGGTTTTTGGGTCAAGGTTTAGGGTTTAATTTGGTTTTCTTTTTATTTTTTCCAAATACATTTATTTATACAATCAATCAACCAAATCACTCTATATTTCCCTAAGCACAAGCATAGGCAAGAATAAACTCATCTTATTTAATGCAAGGTAGTTAAGTTGATGCGGGATGCTTTGCAGCTAAATATGATGACATGTCAAGGTTTTAATTAACCGTAACACCAGAGGTGTTACATATAAGTCCTTTTCCGAGCGCAAGTTGCCTTTAGGCGAAGAGTGGTGAGTGAAGATGTCCGTATCCCAGAGGCGTAGGCGGTCTCGCGGCTCGGCCGGCTCTGCCCTCTGGGAGCACCTTTTGCTCGTCTAAGGTTTATAAGTTTTGCGTTTGGTTTGGATGAGAAGCGAGCTCGGGAGAAAAAAATTTCAATAGTTTTTGAAATTTTTGAGTTTTCGAATTCGATTTGTCTCGGAGGAGTCCGGGGGTTCCCCCCGTCCTAGCCCCCGAGGGAGGGTCGGCCCTATCGGGCCTCACTTTTGGTCACGCGGATCACCCGTTCCCGAGGGTGGGCTCGGGTGAAGATCTTAAAATCATACGAGAAAAGAAATCGGACCTTTTATTGATTTCAAGACGTAATGTACAATGCTCGAAAGCTTAGGAATAGAAGCGACGTAGCTGTTCGATATTCCAAACGTTGTTGTAGACATCGCCCTTTTCGTTCGCCTGCTTGTACGTTCCGGGGCGCAGTACCTCGGCGATGATGAATGGCCCTTCCCATGGTGGCGTCAGCTTGTGACGTCCTCGGTTGTCCTGCCTGAGCCGCAGCACCAGGTCGCCTACGCTGAAGGCTCAGCCTCGAATGCGCCGAGCGTGGTACCTTCGCAGGGTCTGTTGGTATTTGGTCGAGTGCAGCAAGGCCATGTCTCGGGCCTCATCGACTTGGTCCAGCACGTCCTCCCGAGAGAGCTGGTTGCCTTGCTCGTCGTAGGATCGGACCCTCGGGGCGCCAGTATTCCAAGTCGGTGGGGAGCACAGCCTCGGCGCTGTAGATCAGGAAGAAGGGCGTGAAGCCCGTGGCTCGGCTCGGCGTGGTTCTAAGGCTCCATATCACTACGGGGAGCTCTGTCAGCCACCACTTGCCGAACTTGTTCAACTTGTTGAAAATTCTCGGCTTGAGGCCTTGGAGGATCATGCCAGTTGGCACGCTCCACTTGGCCATTCGTCCTCGGGTGAGCTACCGCCGCCCAATCCACTCGTATGTGGTGGGCATCACAGAATTCCAGGAATTTCTTCCCGGTGAACTGCGTTCCGTTGTCGGTAATGATGGAGTTCGGGACGCCGAACCGATGAACGATGTCGGTGAAGAACAGCACTGCTTGGGTTGAACTTATCTGGGCGATGGGCCAAGCCTCGATCCACTTCGAGAACTTATCGATGGTGACAAACAGGTGGGTGAAGCCCCCAGGCGCCTTCTGCAGGGGCCCGACAAGGACCAGTCCCCACACGGCGAAAGGCCACGTGACAGGGATCGTCTGGAGAGCTTGGACTGGGAGGTGAGTTTGCCGAGCGTAGTACTGGCACCCTTCGCAGGAGCGTACTATCTCGGTGGCGTCGGCCACGGCGGTTGGCCAATAAAAGCCTTGTCGAAAGGTGTTGCCGACGAGCGTCCTCGGCGTGGCGTGGTGATCGCAGCCCCGGTGTGTATCTCCTCAACCAGGCGCCTGCCTTGGCTGAAAGGGATGCAGCGCTGCAGGACCCCGGAAGGGCTACGCCGGTAGAGTTTGCCGTCGATCATCGTGAAGGACTTGTCTCTTCGTGCCAGCTGCCGAGCCTTGGTCTTGTCCGAGGGCAAAATCCCTCGGACTGAGCCAACTGACCAGTGGCTCGTGCCAATCTGGCTCGTCGTTGTCCAGTTCGGCTTCAATCTCCATTGCCTCGGCTTCGTCGTCGGCTTCAGCCATAGTCTCGGGTGGACTCCCCTTTATCAGAGCAGTCGGCAGCCCCCGAGAGACTTCCGTGGCTTGAAGATGCTCCGAGTTCTCCAGGGGGCTCGGGGGTCTCCGTCCCCTTGCCTCCCGAGGGATCGACGTTGACCAAGGGCTTGTGCAGATCGTTGGCAAATACGTCTGTCGGGACCGAAGCCCTTTCAGACGTGATCTTTGCCAACTCGTCGCCTCCTCGTTGTACCTGCGTGCGACGTGGTTGAGCTCGAGGCCGTCAAATTTCTCCTCGAGCAACCGCACCAGCTTCAGTAGGCTGCCATATTGGGATTCTGGCACGTCGACTCCTTCATGACTTGGTCTATGATGAGCTGGGAGTCCCCTCGAACCTCGAGGCGCCTGATCCTGAGCTCGATGGCGATGTGGAGCCCATTGACGAGAGCCTTGTACTCGGCCACATTGTTGGAAGCCGTGAAGTGCAGCCGCAGCAAGTACTTGAGCCGGACCCCGAGGGGTGAGACGAAGACAATGCCCGCGCCGGCACTGGTCTTCATCATCGATCCATCAAAGTACATAACCCAATACTCCTCTTGGGTCAGGAGTGGTGGCAGTTGTGTCTCGGTCCACTCTGCCATGAAGTCCGCTAGCACTTGGGACTTGATGGACCTTGCGTGATGCGTAGGTGATGCCGTCACCCATGAGCTCGATAGCCCACTTAGCGATCCTCCCAGTCGTTTCCCGGTTCTGGATCACCTCCGTGAGGAGGAAGGATGACACCACGGTCACGGGATGGGACTCGAAGTAGTGCCACAACTTGCGCTGAGCAAGGATGATTGCGTACACCAGCTTCTAGATCTGGGGGTCTTGGTCTCGGACAAGACTTTGCTGATGAAGTAGACCGGCCACTAAACAGGCAGCGCGTGTCCTTCTTCCCGCCGCTCCACGACGATCGCTGCACTTACAACTTGGTTAGTAGCAGCGACGTACAATAGGAGGTCCTCCCCTTCGGTGGGGGGCACAAGTACCGGAGCTTCCGAGAGCAAAGCTTTAAGCCTTTCGAGGGCTTCCTGGGCCTCGGGTGTCCAGGTAAAGTGCTCGGTCTTCTTCAGCAGCCGATACAGAGGCAAGCCTTTTTCGCCGAGCCGCGAGATGAATCGGCTTAAGGCTGCCAGACACCCCATCAGCTTCTGTACGCCTTTGAGGCTGCGGATCGGCCCCATCCGAGTGATGGCCGATATCTTTTCTGGGTTGACCTCGATGCCACGCTCGGAAACGATAAACCCGAGCAACATGCCTCGAGGGACTCCGAAGACACATTTCTCGGGATTGAGCTTTATATCTTAATTTTTGAGGCATTCGAACGCCTCTTCTAGGTCGGCTACCAAGTCGTCTGCCTTCCTAGTTTTGATCACAATATCATCTATGTAAGCCGCAACGGTTCACCCGATGAGGTCCCCAAAAACCTTAAGCATGCAACGCTGATAGGTTGCGCCCGTGTTTTTGAGGCCAAATGGCATGGTTACGTAGTAATATGTGCCGAAAGGGGTGATGAAAGAAGTCGCTAACTCGTCGGACTCTTTCATGCGAATCTGATGGTAACCGGAATACACATCAAGAAAGCTAAGCCTTTCACAACTAGCAGTGGAGTCAACTGTTTGATCAATGCGAGGTAATGGAAATGGATATTTAGTACATGCTTTATTTAAACTAGTATAATTAACACACATCCTCCATTTTCCATTCTTTTTCTTAACTAAGACAGGGTTGGCTAACCACTCTGGATGGAAGACCTCCTTGATGAATCTGGCTACCAAAAACTTCTGCACCTCCTCTCCGATGGCGTGGCCCTTCTCCTTGTCGAATCGGTGCAGGACGCTGCTTCACCGGCTTGGACCCGGCCCGGATGTCCAAGGAGTGCTCGGCGACCTCCCTCGGGATGCCTAGCATGTCCGAGGGACTCCAAACAAACACGTCGACGTGCTTGTGGAGGAAGTCGACGAGCACCACTTCCTATTTCGGGTCGAGGGTGGCGCTGATCTTCAGCACCTTGCCATCAGGTGTGCCGGGGTTGAGGGGCACCTCCTTCACCCCCTCGACGGCCTCAAAAGTGCCCATGGCCTTCTTGGGGTCGGGGATCTCCTTGGCCAGCTCTTTGAGGTCGGCGATGAGGGCCTCGGACTCCATCAGCGCGTTGGCGTACTCGCAGCACTCAACATCCCACTGGTAGGCGTGTTGCTACGAGGCACCGACTGGTGATGACCCCTTTGGGCCCCGGCATCTTGAGCTTGAGGTAGGTGTAGTTCAGGACGGCCATGAACTTGGCATAGCATGGCCTCCCGAGGATTGCGTGGTAGGTACCACGGAAGCCTACCACCTCGAAGGTGAGGGTCTCCTTCCTGAAATTTTTAGGAGCCCCGAAGTAGACGGGCAGGTCGATCTGCCCGAGGGGTTGCACGTTCTTGCCCGGGACTATCCCATGAAACGGGGATGTCACCGCCCGGAGAAGAGAACGACTGATCCCCATCGAGTCGAGGGTCTCAGCGTACAAAATGTTGAGGCCGCTGCCTCCGTCCATAAGGACCTTGGTATGCCGCGTGTTGCCGACGACAGGGTCGACAACAAGCGGGTAACGCCCCGGCGATAGGGACGTGGTCTGGGTGATCGTCCCAGCTGAAGGTGATGGCGCCGAGGAACCAGTCGAGGATGCGTGGTGTTGCTAGTCCGACAGTGTAGACCTCCCGACGCTCGCGCTTTCGCTGGCGTGGCGTGGGAGCGGTCCCGGGTCCGCCGAAGATCATGAGGCACTTTTCGATGGGGGGAGGAATTCATCATCCTTCCCTCCCTGGTCCTCCTTGTCCTCAGCGGGCTTCTTGCCGGCAGGCGTCCCGGAACGCCTGCCGGCCGTAATGCTTCTTGAGCATTACACACGCCCCGAGCGTGTGGTTTATCGGGCCCTGGTGATAAGGGCATGGCTTGGAGAGCAGCTCAGTCGAAGCGGCCGCGGGGCGGCTATTTTGCCCTGGGCTCGGCAGCCGCAATGAGGGGCTCGTTGCGGATGGGGGCCTTCCCTTTCCTCTTCTTCTTCTTGTTGTTGTGGGCTCGGGAGGAGGAGCCCTCGGGGGCTTCCTCATTCCACTTCCCCTTGGGGTCGAAGAAAAGGGCTACCACCACCTCATCGCTCGAGGCGAAGCTGGTACCTATTCTCATGAACTCGGCGATGCTCGTGGGGGTTTCACGCTCCAGCTCATGAACAAGCTCTTTGCACGTCGTCCATGCAGCGAAGGTTCCGACGATGTCGGAGTCGGCGACCTGGGGCAGCTCGTTGTACTACTTGGAGAATCGCCGGATGCAGTCCCTGAAGGACTCGCCCGGCTTCTGCTTGCAGCTGTGGAGATCCCAGGAGTCACCAGGGCGCACATAAGTGCCCTGAAAGTTCTCCACGAAGATCTTGCCTAGATCGCTCCAGCCGAAGATCATCCGCGGGGGTAGATGTTCTAGCCAGGCTCGCGCTGAGTCGGCTAGGAACAGTGGTAAGTTGCGGATGATGATGAGATCATCCTGCGCGCCGTCCAGCTGGCACGTAAGACGATAATCCGCAAGCCAAAGCTCGGGGTTCGTCTCCCCCGAGTACTTGGCGGTGTTCGCCGGTTGTCGAAACCAGGGGCGGGAATTTGGCCCTCCGAATAGCCTCGCTGAAGACGCGAGGACCCGGTGGTTCGGGTGAGGACGCACGGTCCTTGTCGGAGTCATAGCGTCCTCCCCGATGGACGTTGTAGCCGCGTGCAGCCCCGTCGGTCTTTCGTCGTCCGTGGGCCTGAAGAATGGCGCGGACGTCGACGTCCTTGCCAAGCCGCTGGTGGACCGAGGGGCCCCTCGGTGCTTCGAGCTGCACCGAGACTTCTCATTCATGGCGCGTCAGGGCGCCACGATGGTGTTCCTCGGCACCACGGTGCCGGGATGCTGAGCTTTCTGCTTAGAGGACAGCGGCGTCCTCCAGGAGACCTTTGAGCTGGTCCCTGAGCTGCCGGGCCTCTGTACTGGAGGGCTCAGGCATGCTCCAGAGGAGCATTGCAGCCTCCGCGAGCTTTCGGCTCGCTCGGGGCTCCGGTAGCGGTGTCCTAGCCCCATCATCGGCGATGAAGTGGGCCTGGACGTCACGGGCTCGGCGCCGTGCTGCTCTGCCGTCCCCCCGCTCCTCCTCGTGCTCTAGGGCGGCTCGGAGTTGGGCGAGGCGCAAGCGGTCCTCGTCCATCCGGGCTTCGAGCTCCCGGAGTTGCTCAAGCTCCAGAGAACGATGGAGAGGGTGGGACGTTCCAGCCCCCGGGTCCTTCGAAGGTGTGAGACCAGGGGCTGGTGGAGGCGACGTATGCGGCAGTGGCTGCTTCGCCAGGGCGTCCTCCTCCTCCTCCGAGTGGACGTCCTCCAACACGGCTTCCTCCGGGTGCACTAGGTGATAGCACTCCCGGAGGGGTCGATGACGCTGCCGTCAGAGGAGTAGACGCTGAGGGCGTTATCCCTCGCGTCGTCGGAGGAGAGAAAGGCTTGGGGGTCGTAGACGTCAAAGTCCACGTTCGCCCAGAAGTAGTCATCATCGTCGTCGCTACCATGGTCCCACCGTGATGGCGAGACACGACCGTAGCGGTCCCATCCCTCCGAGTACTCCGGAGGGGTGAAGGTGTTGCTGGAGTTGAACTCCCCGCCGCCGCATGCTCTAGGAGAGCTCGTAGGAGAGGACGGTGGAGAGTCGTCGAGGTCGCCCAGGCCCTCCAGGCGATGGACAGATGCCATTGCTTGGTTGTGCCTATAGGCACGAACGGCACGGACGTGGACGTCCACAGTAGTGTGGAGCCCGAAGGGAAATGGAGAGGGCGTCGCTGGCCTTTCCCAGTGAAGTCGAAGGGAAACGGCAGGCGATGCCATGGCCCCTCCCACATTACTCCGTGGAGTAGTGGGGGAGCGTGGTGCCTCCACCGCTCGTGGCGTCGAGCTGATGGTGAGCGTAGGGGTGGTGTCCCGCGCAGGGGGCACCTGGCTGGTCGCGTCACCCGTGGCGTGGCCCGGGTTGACGCGGTTGCGCCTCCCCCGCCTAGCTTGGTGGGAGGGACGCGTGGCGTTCCCTCCGCCCCCCGTAACGGGTGGAGGTGTCGCCGGGCTCCCTTCTCTAGCCGCCTACTGGGCCGGGATCAGGACGGAGATGACATGGGGCTTGGTCGGGCGGAGGTTCATCTCGAGGCCGTGGTCATTGGCCACGAACTTGAGGCTCCCGAATCGGAGCACCGTGCCAGCAGGAAGTGCAGGAACGTTGGCTGCCATCCACAACCTGGATCAACACGCAAAAGCCACCTACCTGGCGCGCCAACTGTCGGTGCTTAGATTAGCGCGTGCTAACACGGGCTAGTAAATTTATGTTTTGCTGTTGAGATCACGGATGGTGTGCAAGTAGGAACACAGGGTTTATACTGGTTCAAGCAATGAATGCCCTACGTCCATTGTGAGGTCGAGTCGTGTTGCCTTGCACCGAGGTGCTTGTAGTAGGGGTTACAAGCCTAGTCGAGAGAGAGAGGGGCTCCCAAGTCTCTTGTGAGTATGAGCGTTCGTGTGTGTTCTTGAGTTTGTAGATTGTATGTCTAGTGGTTCTGGTGGTGAATGAGTGCGAGTGTCCTCGTGCCTGTGATTGGCCTCTGCCCTCCCTTTTATAGTTACAAGGGAGAGACTAGAGTTACATGTGTTGCCCTGTGGTTACAGTGCTTGGCATGGTGGAGTCGGTGGTGACCGGTGGCTATCGTCAGCCACGCCCTCGTCTTGGCGCCTCGGCGGTATGGCATTGGTCATTCGACTTATCCACCACTGTTCCATTGGTGAGTTCCAAATCGTCTCACAGTGCTGGTCATTGTTTGCTGCGTGGCACTACGTCATGCCGTCACGTCTGACCCTGCACAGTGTAACGAGTAGATAGCTTGACCTTTGAGTATAAGCTCCCGAGGCACGGGAGACCCTGGTGCCGTCGGGGGCATAATGGGACGGAGCGGTAGGGGTGTCCTCCCTCGGGTGCTTCTTTTTCCTCGTGAGGTACTTTCCAGGGGGTAGGTGAGCCTGATCGTAAGGCTTGCCCATTCCCCTGGGTTTGCCGGACGACTGTCATTCCCCTTTCCCCGGCGTCACACGTGCGGCCGGGGCATGGCAGTTGCCGTCGTAGTTGGCGAATCTCCTCGTCAGCCTAGGGGGCCGTTGAAACGACCTCGATTTCCGCGAAAGGAAATCCACAGGCTCGAATTGTAATTCAACAGATTGCTTGGGACAATCCATGAAATTACCCATATCTCAGTTGACACCAGGATCCATACAACAGTAATTAAGTCTTACATAAACACTTATTACATCGCCACATTGGCGGAATCAACATTCAGAGAAGCTTTAGAAGATGCGGAAGCGATTCATCCTTCACGGCCAACTTGAGTGTAGCACGTGACCCTATTCCTCGTCATCATCTCCCTCGAAGTCGTACTCATTCTCGTCACCTGACAGCAAATTTATCAGTACGATTTGTACTGGCCACGGAGCCCACCTATGCAGCATTTGCTTTGTGGAAAGTGGATGCAAGGCTATACAAGCAAACCTATAGGCTGAGGTTTTCCTATGCAGCCGTAATTAATGTTTAATTAGTCAAGTTTTATCACCAGTTAACACCATTTTCCCTTTTCCCATCACCACACCTCACATACCCACACCTCACTCTCATTCGACAGGCCCAACTCCCTCTCGGGCCTATCTCAGCGGCACACTACCACAACGGGTACACTGCCGGAACAATGTTATCCAGGGGGAGAAAAGAATATGCTCTCATCTAATAGTGGTTGCAGAAACATTAGGAAAGGTCCATAGCCAACGAGTTGACTTATGTATCGATCGATCAACCATACACTCTGCAGAGGTTTTACTACTCACAATATTAGCCATCATCGATGCTGTACAATCATCTAGGCAGAATTCCGGGTGCTTGCTTGCCTAGGTCGATGCCACCCTACCACTCAGCCCTGGGATATTCCGGATCCAACACCGTCATGCTGAGACTGGGAGACGCAGTACCGGGCCCCATCAGTGGTACTGCGCATCTAGAACGGTACGGGAATCCGCCATCCGTCACCGTCCACCCTTATCACCTCTCAACCTAGCAGTAGTGGCACCGCCCTACCAAGTAGTCCAGCCGTCTCCCGCCCATCAGAAGCGAGCGAGTAGCAAGGGAATCCAGATGTTTCCGGTCACTAGTCAGATCCTAGGTTGTGACCAAGCAGGCATCTCCACTTAGGGGATACTCTCCCCGTGCTATCACAGCACCTCCGTCCACGGGCTTCAAACTACCAAGGCTATCCCACCCGGAACCTCCTCAACAACTTTACCCGCCACAGGTATCTCACTTGGGGATGCCCAGGTTGCACCCCCGGCACGACTTGCCCCATGGGCTTGTCTCACATCCCACTTGGTCGACATCAACCCTTACCACGCACCCAAGACGCACGCAGCACTCTCTCCCAGTGGTTATAATCAGTTATACACCGTCCCAATTCCACCACATAGCATATAGCAAGTAGAAAGTAGTGGAAGAGTAACAGTAAATTAAGCAGCAGCTAACCTAACAGCGGATAGCAGGGTAAAGTCTTATCAAGGCAGGGAATTCAAATATACTACCATGCAACCAATCCATACATAATCATAAAGCAATAGCAACAATGTCATTTGCAATGCGTATTTAGGATCTAAGGATTTGGTGGGACGTGGCACCTTCGTAGTCGTCTCCTAGCTCCTGAAAGTACTCGTGGTCGTCTTCCTTAGTCAGATCCTCCTCCGGCTCTGAAATCGAACACGAAATAGTCGCGTCAGCGACTCCTATAGAGTATTTCAGAAAAAATCCAATAAAATAAAGATCCAAATGCACACAAACATAGTCTTAGATTGTAGATCTCATTTTTCTGAGAATTTTGATATATGGTGCGCAATTTTTGGACATCGTATGAATAAGTTATGAATTTCCGAAGATTATCCTATTTTCTGAAATTGGGAAAATTGGTCGGTTAATCAGGGGCAGCTCGGGATTGGTCCACGTGGCGCGCGGGTCCAGTAGTGCGGCATGTGTCGCCTCATCAGAACACAAACCCGATGGTCGCCTACCAGGTGTTCGATGCTGGATTCCAATCCAGAGAGTTGCCGGCGTTGGCGTAGCTCGGCGTGGCTCGGCGGTGGTCGGGGGTAGCTCGGCTGTGGTTGGGGGTAGCTCGGCGGAGCTCGGCGGTGGTCGGGGGTAGCTCGGCGGAGCTCGGCGTAGCTCGGTTTAGCTCGGCGGGGCTCGGGCGAATCGGAGATTCGGGGCGCCGAGGGTGCCGCTCTCCCGAGCTCTCCCGGGGAGGCTCGGGAGAATCGGAGATTTGGTGCGCCCGAGGGTGCCGTTCTCCCGAGGTCTCCCGCGGAGGCTCGGGCGAATCGGAAATTTGGGCGCCCGAGGGTGCCGTTCTCCCGAGGTCTCCTGCGGAGGCTCGGGCGAATCGGACATTTGGGCGCCGAGGGGGCTGCTTTCCCGAGCTCTCCCGGTGAGGCTCGGGCGAATCGGAAATTTGGGCGCCCAAGGGTGCTGCTCTCCCGAGCTCTCCTGGGGAGGCTCGGGCGAATCGGAGATTTGGGCGCCGAAGGGGCTGCTCTCCCGAGCTCTCCTGGGGAGGCTCGGGCGAATCGGAGATTTGGGCGCCGAAGGTGCTGCTCTCCCGAGCTCTCCTGGGGAGGCTCGGGCGAATCGGAGATTCGGTGCTAGCAGGGTTCCAGGGCGTCTGTTCAAGGCGGCGGTGTCTCTCCGGTGCGGCGGACGATGACAGGGCGGCGATGACCATATTTCGGCAAGACAGGGCTCGGCTTTCCCCAATTGGCGTGCTCAGGCAGTTGTCCGACCAGATGGTGGCGGGTTAGAGTCGTGGTATGGCCTCCTTCTCTCCCTCGGCATACGGCGGTTCTCCGACGAGGTGGAGGCGCACGTAGCCAAGGCGACAGTCGTGATTCGGGGCTCGGCTATCTAGCGGCGGTGCCGAGGCAGACTTGGCGAACCTCGGCGGCCTTTCTCCGCAGCGCGAGGCGACCGGGGGTACTCGGAACGGATTTAGGCGAGGCGGAACCTGTCGGCGGCGATGTCGTCGCGACGGTGAGGTTCCGGCGGGGCTAAGGGGGTCTTCTAGGAGATGTTTACGCGTCCAGGGTCTATGGCGGTGGTATACCAACTACCAATTTAGGCTACCGAGCTTTCCAAGGTGCTCGGTTGTGGCGGCGGCGTGTCGCCGACGACGGCGGAAGGCGGCATCGCGGCTACGACCAAGTATTGGTTCAATCGAATGCGGTCTTGTCAAATTGGTGAGGCCAGAGAGGCATACAACACTCTGGTGGCGAACTTTAGCCATGGCATGACCTTCTTTTGGCGACGGCTCGCGGCGGCGCTCCGGTAAGGTCGCGGCGCACGCGGCCAGGGCGATTCAGGCTTCCTCTAGCGCTTAGATCCGCGTAGCTAGCTCAAGGGGGTCGTGGCGGTGCTCCACGACGCTCTAACCTATACGGGTGCTAGTCGGATTGCTCGGAACGGGTGATTCGGCGTCGGAACGCGTCGGTGGTGAGCGCGCTCCGCCGAGAACGCGTCATGCTGCGTTCTCGGTCTAGCAAGCTTGTAGTCCGGGGGTTTCGGCCGGTCGAATGAGTGCATGGTGCAGGTGATCTTCCCGAGCCGGTAAAGGCTCGTGCCTGCGCGTCCCGAGGGTGGAACGCCATGGCAAAAGCAGGGCAAGGTTCGGACATGGCGTGCGATGGCTCACCGTGGTGTCGGTGAAGCTAGGATGGCGGTGCAGTGGCGAGTCGGAGTCGTGCAGAGCGATCGCAGTGTCGTGCCGCTCCTCGTCCGCAGCTCGGGCTTCTCCTCCGTGTCCGGCTCCGGCGTGCTCCGCGGCGGCGGCGCTCCGGCAGCTTCTCCTCCTCTGCTCCGCCCTTCTCCTACGCTCTCTCTCTCGGTTTGGTGCAGTGTGCCGGTCTGTGCTGCGGTGACGGCGAGGGGAAATGAGGGTAGGGCTTCGGGGTGCTCCAATTTATAGGCGAGCTTGGCCAGCTCCAATGGCGAACGGTCCTGATTGCGCTCGACCGATCGAAGGGCCGTGGCTCGAGTGGATCTAGGGCTCCGGATGGGCGTGGGTTCGCTTGGCGGCCAAGAAAGGAGGGGACAGGAGGGGGACAGCGGGGTCAGGGCTCTGCCATGCTGTCGGCTGTGGGACCGGGGTCACGCCATTCGCGCGACACCCCCGGCAGGCGCGTCGCCTTCGTGAGGAAGAAGAACAGTGGGAGGGCGAGAGCGGCTGACAGGCGGGGTCGGGTTGGCAGCGAGCGCGAGCGTGTGTGTGCCGGTCGCGCGCGCGCTGCCGAGCCGCAACGTGGGCCGCGCGCGGTGAGGTGAGGAGAGAAAGGTCGGGCTGGCTTGGGCTGGCTTAGCGACCCGGCTAGCCGAATGGCTGGCCTAACTCTCTTTTTCCTTTTCTATTTTCATTTTAGTGTATATATACATATATTGCCCATTTTAAATATTGAGTAAATTCAAACATAAATTGCAATAAATCCCAAATGTGATGCATAGGCTATTATTCTATGTGAATGGAAATAAAAATGCAAACTACACTCCTTTATTTACCAAATTCATAATAAAACCTATATGCTTGCACAAGAAAAATGGGTTTTCACAATAAATAAATGAAAAATTTTAATTGGTTGGGATTTTTAGATTGTGTGGATTTTTAGGGTTGTTACAGCCGTACGGTTGACTGTCTCTGTAGCGGGGTGGGAGGAGTAGAACCGTCAGATCGCCTGCCATAGGAAATGGGGCAGTTGGTACGACGAACGTGCGCGTTCGGGGCGTAGTTGTGTCACGGGGCCCACCCGATGGGATCGTGCTTATAAAGTGGTCAGAGAAGGTCCCTTGGTCGTCAAGTTTGCCCTGCTGACGTCGGCAGGGCTCGGGCGAACCCGTGGGCTATGCCCGAGAGAGTTATTCTGTAGCTGGGGGGCTCGAGCGAATCGGAAGTCTATCGCCCGAGACCTGTTTTCCCGAGCCCCGTCGCAGAGGCTCGGGTGAATTGGAGAATTTCTCCCGAGGGGTCCGAGTGCCCGAGGGAGGCGATGTGCTTCCGCACGGCTCTGTCTTAGGCCGTGTGGGAAGTTCTTACATGGGCCGTTCCCGCGTGGGCCTCGGCTGGCGCCTTCTTGGGCCGGGTTTTATTCGGGAAGTGTGATTTTGCATTGAAGTTGGGTACCCCATAGTTGGGTACCCGACAGTATGCGCGCGTGGGGAGCTCGCCGGAGGAGGGCCTGCGCGTCGTCGTCGTCAGAGGGTCTGCGCGCCGCACTTGCCCCTCATCCTTCCGGGCACCCGGCCACAAAAGGAAGATGACGACACAGCTTTTTTTTTTTGATAGCGTTGATTGGGCTAACGGTGAGAGGAACCCTAAGCCCAGCCCAACAACACATCTACCCTTTGTAAAATGACTAATTTACCGTAATTCAAAAATAAAATATAATATGAAAAATAGATATTCCTCCATATATTTTGGTATCTGGTCCCACTTAATTTGGTACTGCCCCTACCTATTTAGTACCTTCAGGTGCTTTCAGTTGGTTACCTCCTATTTTTCCACCATTCGATCTTATTATTCAATGGACGGCTCCTATTTTTCCCAACCATTATAAAATTTCTCTTATTTTTATAGAGTGTACTTATCCGTCGACAGATTTTATATGGCCAAATCTGTCATATTTTCTATATACATGTGAATTTATAACATAAATTTTAAAACCCAATCAAATATATAAAAACGTGACAGATCTAGTACCAAGAAAATATATCGACTATAAAATGGTGTCTAGAGAGAGTGGATCCACGGCGAAACACAGAGAAAGAAACACGCGAACTCGCATCAAGAAGCACATAGAGCTGGAAAGGGCCCGCACAACATGAGCATCCTGATGATAATGCGGTTGTATTGAGATTTCACGGGACGATTATATGGATTGCTAGTTGGGCCAAAACATTCGAAATGGGCACTAGACGATGGGTTAATATATGAGCACTATTTTCAAAAGAAAAAAGCATTTTAACATGGAATGTGTTGACGTTTAGCACGTTATCACATGAAAAAAAAAATTTGGTGCATGCAACGGTCCACAGATGATCCTATTCGACCGTTAGCCTTACACGATACGTCTAGACGCTAAACACATCTTTTAAAGACTACGCCATCATAGATTCCTGGTTCACGACACAATGCGGAGGTCTGCATGTGGACGCAATGGGTCCCGTGATGCGAGTACCACGGGACGAAAGGCCTGAGGGCTGAGGCTGCACGACACGCAGAGGGGTTGTCACGCCGGCAAGCACCAACGCCAATGTGTCACCTGGAGAAAAGTCTACTTAACCCCCTAACGTTTGGTATGGTGCCTACTTTATCCCCTAAACTATAAAACCATATATTCTACACCTTAAACTTATTCAAACCGTCTATATAACCCCTTGAGTGGTTTTTAACCTGGTTTTGCTGACATGGCTATCCATGCTGGCATACAGCGACGCCCTGGACCTCTGCCTCACTGTCAGAACTATCTGACTGTTTGTATTCTTCGTCGGTATTCCGTCTAACAGCTCGTGCGTGCGGTTGACACATCCAGCCTACAATACCCACCGAGCTTGACGGCGTCCTGATGGATCCGGCCCCGAGCAGCCGTGGCCGCACGCAGCAGAGCACCTCCACCTCCACGAGCTACATACAGGTTGGTGCTAGATGCAGGTCGTGCTCCTTGAGATGGTGGGTCATGGGTGACCATAGCGGCGTAGGGTGTCCTGGCCCAACGTCTCGTCGAGCATAGCACGAGTGGCCGCTGGTCTTGGCTTGTTCGAACATGGCAGGAGGCTGGAGCAGCACTGCTGGTGGCTGGTGGCGTCACGCCTCCATGTGCGAGGTTGAGGGCGTGATAAGGCAAGCAGAATTTTAGACCAGGTATCCTCATCGCCTCGATCGGATCGATACAAACAAAATGATTAAATGAATGCAAAGTGATGAAGGAACTTGCACTGTCGAGACGTCACTGGCGTCTATCGGAAGGCTTGCTTTCCAGCCTTCGGAGGATGTCCTGGTAGAGCTTGGCCAGGAGCAACGTTCCGCAGACACACAGGCACACATGAGCATTCGAATCAAACATGTGTCAGGCTTCCTTTAGATGAGCTGACAGATTGGCGGAGCAACTATCGATGGCCGGCAGGTGGGAGGTCGGCTTACACTGGCACGACAGTGCCGTTCTCCACGCTAGTGCATCTTGGCCGCAAGCACGGGCCACTGCGCTGGCGTTGGCAGGCTCCGAGCGTGTTCCCCATCGGCCGGGATCGCCTCCTCCCCTCGTCCTTCCATTCTTCGCCGCATGGTCCCGTTCCCATCGTCTCCAGTCTCAACGCTACTGCCTGTTACGCTGCTCACGGGCTGACGGCCGTGCAGCTACCTCGAGCGTCATTGTGCACATCATGGGCCAGTGGGCCTTGAGTTCTGGCCCGCCGTGCCGCGCCACCGAGACCGCAGAAACAAAGGAAGGTGGAGGCGTCGCGGCCGGACAACACGGATTGGACGGTCGTGATGGTGTTGCCTATGGCCTGGAGTCGTCGTCCTCCCGTGCCTGTACTCGCGCCGAACGGCATGGAGCAGCCACAGGGCTGACCTGCTTACATGGACGCGGAGAAGCTACTGAACCTGGGTGCACGCCAGCTCATGGGCCGAGAGGACGCAACAGCTCTGCAGAGCTCTGCAGAGCGCCAAGGTGACTGTATGTGTGACAGATAGGTAGCCACGTCAGCAAAACCAGGATCAAAAACAGCAAAACCAGGATCGAAAACCACCTCAAGAGGCTAAATAGACTATTTGAATATGTTTAAGGTGTAGAATACATGGTTTCATACTTTAGAGGATGAAATAGACACCATATAAAACGTCAGTATATAGACTTTTTCATGTCACCAGAGTCCTAGACCACTTCTTCGACGCACACGCGCTGCTCGACATGCACGACATCGTGTCATGGAAATACCGCGCAAAAACACTGGCATCGGCTTCGCACTGACCGTACCAGCGACTGGCGTACCCCATGCGAGGCTGCCAGCTGTCGGAGATGGCACGTAGCCTCCCAGTCATCTCAATACCGGCCTTGGGCTCCCATCCCGTAGCGCCACCTCCCCTTCCTCGGATCTCCACGGACATCTCGCCATGTCTCCTCCATCCGAAGCGTCGATCGCCTCCTCTCTCTCTTTGCACTAAAATTAAATATTGCACTAGATAGCTTGTCCGTACAGTTGATACGGGACAAGTAACCTTTTATATAAAAATACACAGATCGTATGATAAAATAAAGTTATAACAAAAATAAAGGTTTCACAAGTCTCAAGAGTCAGGATCATTCACAAGCAAATAATCTCAGACTGAAAGAAGCAATTAGCCTACAGCCCTCAATTTTTGGGCATGGTGCAACGAGGAACTTTCTTGGTGGAGAAGACAAGACCATCTTAAAAAATGTCTTTTCCAACAGGAGGATAACAGCCTTGTTAAAGGAAGCACATTGGTTATAGAAAAAAATAGTTAGGTGTAATAATGTCATTAACTCCTAAAAAGAGCATTGCCAACAAAGAACAACAAACAAAAACAACTTACTTGGCAAGTCCACATATCACTCACGACTATATTTTGTACCCACAGAGTAACATGCACTTCAGTATTATTAGCACTCCCAAATATTCGAACAGCAAAGCTGATCTCATAAAAAACTTTCGGCTGCACGCTACCCGTGATCTCTTGCTGGATGCCATTCCACTTGTGAAACCACCCGGTTGCTAAAGCAAAATAGCTGTCATTTAAAGGCCGGACATTACCATATGCAGTGAACTCATGTATGCAGATATTGCATCCTCTTCCTCACCAATTTTTAACCCATCTGAAGTGAGGATTCTTAATTATATAGTCTGGATTCCACTTGGTACTTTTATTTCCTTCAAAAGGAATCATCAATCAGCTAACCTAAGGCCATAAGAGTTCATGCACATTTGTGGTTAGATGCTTGACAAAATGTTGTTGCTTGCATGTATGTACACCTCATAATTTCATTAATAATTAGCAGTAAGAACGAACTGCATTGGCTTAGTTAGTAGGCTACCATCAGAATCCCCACACGACCAATGAAAGCAACAGCTACATTAAATAAGATCCTAGAAGAAATGTCAGGGTACATTGCATTCTCACCTATTCATTGGCTGGCTGCTTGCAAGTGCGTTGCAACGGAAATATTTATACTCCTATAATATAACAATAATTTACGTACAAATTGTGTTATACTTTTATTAAAAAGGGTTTTACAGTCAGCAATTTGAAGTCTCAAGATTACATAAGTCTTTAAAAAAGATAGATTATTAAAATGCAACTCCAAATTGACACGAAACCATATTATTCATAATGTAAGAACCTATTACATCATATTGCATACGAGGCAGACCCCATTGTACACATGTGGCACCGATCTGCTTTTGCTCTTTCATCGGTCTTCAGTCTTCAAAGAATAAGATTTCACCAATGTCTAAAATAATAAAATAAGCTATAAGCAATACATGAAAACATACATTAGTCCTATTATGCTAAAAGAAAAATGAAACCGTGCATGTTAGCCTCCCACTCATTAATGTAGTACATGATGTTATGCACAAAAATAGGAAATCAATCGATTACAGAGATATTGAGGAAAGATTACTTGATGCTTGAACCATGAAGATATGATATACATAACCAATAGCTATAATATCCTGATAAGCGGCTCCTATAATTCCCAAAAGTATATATGAAACAAGCTAATTCACTTATCACAGAAACAATAAAAACGCTTAGTGTTTTTGTCCTATAAGCCTCTAGATATCTCTATATCATAGACTGACCACACAAGAACACAAACAAGCTATTATAGGCTCTGACCATTTGAACCAAACAGCATTGCTATGACCATTCACCTGGGAATGAATTTGGAGAGGCATGTTGGCCACTGATGCTGTCAGAATTGATCGTGTAGGTGAACTCTTTAGGAGCAATACCATCTTCTCTCATTTTCTGCTAAAAATAGGAGCACCGAGAGGTGTATCACCGTTCTGAATGCACCCATTAATCAGAGCGGCCCCTGAAACAACTTTCTGAGATCCTGGCATCAGCAAGCCAATGAATAACTGAACTAAACCATTTTTGGGGAAAATAAAATAAAATGACAATAAGCAAAACTTAAACCTACTTACAAAGTTTCAAGCAATGAACAACCACCAATCTCATCAAGGATCTGTCTTGAGTCCATTCAATTTCAAATCGCTAAGCACAACCCAACATACAGTGAAAAAATACAATCTTTGATTATAGCTATATAACAGCCACACAGTAGTTCCATAGATAGCCATATAATTATAGCTAGTTGACTTTTCTAAAATTCAAGCAGCAGAGCAATAGTATTTATTACTTGGTATATCTAACTCTTCTAGGAAGAATTTTTCAGTAATTCCAGCATCCAGACGTTTAGAAGCCCTGTTTCATCCTGTGTAACCACCATAAGCAAGTGGCTCAAATTACTTTAAATCAAAGAATATAAGTTGAGGGTGCACCACTCTATGGAGGCTAAAGAATAATCATGACTGAATAATATCAAGTCCATCGACAAAATCTGATCAATACACGAGAGCTGCAGCTACCTAATGAGCACACATGCGAGTCTCAAGCTACCTGCAGATGCTGTTGAAATGAATTGGCATGCTTATGGACCCCAGTTAGTATGCAAAATTATGCATAGTTAATTATCTCAACAAAATAATAGCATGAAGTACTGTAGCAAAAATGCTTCCTAAACCACTCCAGTTCAAACAGGCTAGCATACTATAATATTTCTAATTATAATATTTGTTTTGTATTGTTAACTTTAAACAAAGAGCGTAATATTTCACCACCATGTGAAGTTAAATCATGTGTAAGGCCACTGCAATGAATAAGAAGAAAGATTTCAGATATTGAAATAAGTAGGAGTACAAATAAAAATGTTTTTCCTCTTTTTCGTTTAACAACGGGTTAAAATATTTCAGACATTGAAATCAATTCTAGATCTTTTACAGGTTCATGAGCTAATTAAGTCAATCTTACCTCAGCTGTGCAGCTGCTTCTTTATACAACCATTTTGAAGCCATAACTGAAGTTGCTCAACAGCCGAAACGGTACATAAGTTAACACCATTTAGGTGAAGTTGCCAAAACCTGAAGTTATGCTGTGCAGCTGCTTCTTTATACCCGCCATTTTGTTTTACTAATCCAGTTATCTGACCAAGCAGGATGCACGATGCTTAATCAACTGATCCAATAGCATCATAGTGAGAAATGTTAATAGTGCATAACAAGTGAAAAAAATCGAGCTGAAAATCACTTGTTGCTGCAGCAAGTTCTTCATTGACCTATTAAATCGTGCGCAAAACTGGAAGCAAATTGTAGCCCTAGGAGCTCCGAACAACAGCACACCTGAAAAGAGCCCATTGCCGCAGCACAGCACCGTGACCTAAGTCCCGTGCAAGCAAGGTAACACCGATTCGATTCGAGCATGAGCGTGAACGTGCGTACCTGTGGGGAACATCTGGTTGATGTATTCATGAGCATTGGACATGTCCATTTCTCTGGCGAGATCTCCGCCCCGCGTACCCACGCTCGAGCTTGAAGGACCTGGCCTGGCGGTGCAGAGGAGCTGATCTGGCGGGGACGGGCGTCGGGCTGCCCCTCGCGCTCGTGAGGAGAGGTGCTGGCCCAAGCCCGTGTCGACGTCATCGCCGCTCTTGCCGGGCTCCTCCTCCTGCCACTCGCCGCCCGTGCCATCATCAGCCGCGTGCCTTGTCTGAGTGGCTGATGCTCCCGCGTGAACCTAACCTGGTGGGTGCTGCGCCGAGCACGCCCTTGCCGGGCCTTGGGCGACGTGGCGGCTTCGGGGCGGTGGCGCGACCTTGGCTGGGGCATTGTGGCGTGGGCGAGGAGCCGTGACGGAGGTCAAGCTTGGGGCGGGCGGGGTGTGCCGGCGGGCGGATGTGGCGTCGGGGCAGGGAGGTGCGGTTCCACGCGAAGAAGAAGCCGGGCAGGGGCGGCAGTAGCAGGCGGCGGCGGTGAGCTTGGGCCGAGCGGGGTGTGCCGGCGGGCGGGGAGGCGGCTCGCGGCGTTGCGGTTGCGGCGGCCGGGCGGTCAGGCTGAGTGGCGCCGGGGGACGTCGTGCGCGATGGTTCCAGAAGAAGCCGGGCGACGAATGGGTCTGGCCGTCTGGGTGAGGGAAGCGCTCCGTGACGGCGCCGGGGCCATGGTTGGTGGTGGACGCAAGTGGAGACGGCGACGCGTGTGGGTATCGCAGGGGAGGCGGAACGGATGACCCTAAATTTTGGTCGCACCAACGAAAGCTCCTCTTTAGGCTTATTAGTGGTAGAGATTGCACTCGCGGAGAAGAACTTAATTTTTGTCCCAAATAAAAGAGACGCGGACGTGCTCAGGTTGGAAGCCACAGTGTTGTTTGCGCTCTCAGGCCACTTCCTACTCATGCCCACACCAGTACACCACAAATCGCGAGCCTGCTCTGAAATACGCGCTTAGGCGTGCTCTTAATAAAAGATCGCGAGCCTGCACGCGGCGGTGGCCGGCGATGACACCACGACACCAGACCCGCTCTATTCCTAGATCCGTGTCGGGGTCAACGGGTCGCACTAGGTTACTGACTAGGGCGTCAAGAGTTGTCCACAAAAGCAAGCAGCAGGGGCGGACCCACAGGGTATGCTGGGTGGGCCCTCGGCATACCCTGGGGTCCAGTAGTCATTCACACATAATAATTTTATGTAAAAAAATAAATAACGCACACGCATGTATCTAGGATGCGGGACTCACGGTCTTGCGGAATAACCAATCTGCGCCGCCTCGATCTCAATTCATGGAGGAAGTTATTGCATCTGCACCGCCTCGACTGCCTCCATCTCGTCAGGAATACATCATCAATTCGTCGGCGCAGCGCTGGCCATGACCCAGGAGACGACGAGCCGCCCAGTCGCCGAGACTGAGACTCTGACGGTACGTTTGCTGGCCTGCTGCTAGATAGATCATCCTAAATCAATCAACGATGACGTGTCCATTGCTCAGTTATTTTATTTACTGGCTTGTTTGCAAAATCAAACCACTCGAGACATAATTTTCTTGAGTAGTGTCACTTCTTTTTACATTACACGTGATTGTTGAAGTTCCTGCTTTTGGATGGTTCTTACTGTGCCTTATGGAAAATCAGCAAGGTATACTCTTACCCGGAACCTAAACAAATGATGAACCATTTCAGAAGAGAAGTATACATTGGTGCCATTGATCAAATTAGTCAAGAGCTTGATAATTAGTTTGATGAGATCAATATGGAGCTACTCTCTTGTATGTCAGCATTTAGTCCTTCCCAGCCCTTTGCTTCTTTTGATGCATGGAAGGTACGTAGATTGGCTGAATTTTATCCTAAGGACTTTTCCAACAATGATTTGCTAAAACTTGAATTGCAACTTAAAAATTATATTGACTCCAGTTAAACAATATGATATCTTCCAAGGTCTAGATAGCATTGTTGATCTCTCAATTAAGCTTGTCGCAACACAGTGGCACAAAGTATATGATATGGTTTACTTGCTTCTCAAATTGATATTGATTTTACCAGGTGGCAACTACGAGTGTTGAAAGGGTATTTTCTGCATTGGCTATAGTGAAATCAAAGTCAAGGAATAAGCTAGATGATAGTGTTTTGGATGATTGTCTAGTCACATTCATTGAACGGGATATTTTCTTCGAAGTCGATGAAGATACTAAGAAAGCGGCGGATAAACAAGTAATATTGTAATGTCTCTTCTATGGCTATATTTCAAACTATTTTTATTTTATTTGCACAATTTATATTGAACTAGAGATTGTCATCGTTTCTAGCTTAATATTTGAATTTAAGGCTTATCATGTCATTTAATATATGTGGTTTTATCGAATTAGAGTATGGTTTTACCGAATTACATAAAAAAAATTAGGCATACTCTGAGGTAAAATCTTAGATTCCGCCACTGGCAAGCAGCTCTTCTTTGAGAGCTCGTATCTACATCTGTCTTCCTGTATGAAATAGAAACGTATTTGCATTTTGCATCTTCGATATATGTTCAATTTTGTTACTAATGTTGTTTTTTGTCGGTGTACTTCGGATGCAGGGGTTCATGACTCATTTTGGGCGCATGCGTGTGATGTTGATCAAATGAATGGATTTTGAGACAACAATTTATGGAGCTTTACAGCATGCCAAGTTCTTGAAAATGTATGCCAACTATTATCTCCACATAACCATTCAATTTATTGATGAATCTGGGTGAAGGAAATTTTGTTTCGGCTAAAGTTTTATCGAAGCAGGATGATACTACCAATGGGTGATGCTAGTGGCGATGTCACCATGCGGTCAGGACTTTCCAGGACGGAGGTAGTACCACGTATGCACCCATTCATCAGCAGCTCGCACGTAAATAGTGACGCAACGCAAACGGGGGCACAAAAGCGTCGATCGCGGTAATTCTCTGTCTCTCTCTGGGCAACGTTGTTGGTGACGAAGGGAAGACCTCATCCGCTCGCGACGCGACGACTAGGCTACTGCAGGGTCTGCAGCGCACCGAAGCTCAGAAGGGATCTAGTGAAAGCTATAACTGTGGTGGTTAGTTCCTCGTGGCTGCCCAGCTTTGAACATTAAGCACGTTCTCACGTTCGTCAAGGTCAAACGAACGCCAAATTAAGGTCTTGTTTGGCACAACTCAATTTTACAAGTGAAACTATTTTTTTAGAAAATGACTTCATAAGCAACTCTTTTGTTGATGCTGAGCCGTTTTAGGAATTATTGTTTGGCAAAACAGCTTCATCAACAACTTCATGTATGGTGAGAAGAGAGAAATGAGATAGAAAAGTAGGAAAAGCTACTTTTTTCAGCTCATAACAGCTCATTCTTTTATGAGAGGAGGAGAAAAATAGCTTCAACTATGAAGCTGTTTTAGAAAAGTGTGTTTGACAAGAAAAACAGCTCACAACAGCTTAGTGAAGCTGTTGTGAGCTATATCAAACAGTCCCCTAAGTTCTGATTTCGGCCATCCGGATAATGTCAGTTGTCACACGAAGCATCAAAAATAAAAAAATACTAGAGTACAAATACAGTGACCTCGGTCGTTCTGGACATACTACTAAAAAAGGTATATGATTGTAGTATTCGTTATATAATATATATAACAAACTTTTACCTACAAACAAGTATGTGATTGTAGCATTCGTATATATTATACAACACCTTAAATGAGAGGAATTAACTATTTTTTCAGCTATAGAACAATATTTTTTTCAACAAATCAGCCACCATCATAAGCCAAATCTGGATGGCTTTCTCGGGATGACTTGTTTTACGCGCGTTGTTGCACGTTACAGCAGCTTTCAGCCTAATACTAGTAAGGAAGATATATAAGTGCATGTTTTGATGCTCAGCTATCTGCACCCACGTGGCGTTGCAGGTGTATATATACCACCTTGTCTTAAAAAAAATAAGGTATACCCGTCAACGCATCACTATTAATTGATAGACACATCGTCTGTCACGAAAACAAATAACGTCGTTAACAACATATACTCGCAAGTGCATTGATGTTGACGGACGCGTAGCTTATCATTAAAAAAATAGTTCTACTAAATACTAAAATAAATTCAGATCTAGAAAAATACAAGTAAATTAAACTTGACCTCGGATGGATAGATTCCACCACAAGTAACCTAATCAGGTTGAGCTACACTTAATTAGTTTGCTAAAAAACAATTACATGTATAGTCAAGGTTAAACTATCTTAAGTTTAACTAAATTTACCAACATATATGACTTTAAATAGGTATACCACCATAAAGAATCTGATAATATTAGTATAATAAATATTAATATCTTTTTATGTTAATTTGGTTATAGACTTTAGATTCTTTAACCTATAATAATGCTATTGTAGAATGGTATCTTTCTGATACAGAAGGATTGACGACGGTTTCAGGTTCCGGTTCCATGCCATTATCAGTAACTAGTTTAAACTACACGATGCACCTGCACGAGATATAATATAATTAACTGAAACGACGGCTACGCGAGAGTAGATACGATACGAACTGACGAAGAAGCAGCAGATTGCGTTGCCATTTCTGATTCATGAGCAACTCCTTCCTCCCTGGTCTGGTTTTGTTCCAACAATAATCAGACTTCTTCCTCCCAACAACCCACACGCGATGTGAGTGAGTTACGCGACCGAGAAGCCCGCAGGAAGCAGCTGGGTGACACCTGTAGGGGTAAACACAGTTGTTACCTGCATACCTTTCTCAACCGGCGCCAGTACAAATACGGATGCACAGCTATGCAATGCAATCAATCCACTGACTGCAGAAGCACAGCACTCCGATCCATCGACCACCAGCAGGCGATCGATCCCGTCATCAGCTGGCACTTGGGCAGACATGTGCGAAGGCGGAAGACCGGAAGCAGCAGCATCCATGGCCTCGCGCCGCCGGCCACAGCAGCCGGGGCTGAGCGGCGGCGGCCTCCCGGGCGTTGGCGGAGGAGGAGGAGGAGCGGAGGCGACACAGAGGAGGCCCAGAGGGTGGCGAGCCGTCGCCTTCATCATCGGTCTGTCGCTAGCTTCGATTCTTAAGTGCTTCAGACTAGCTGTGCGTATACATCCAGCGATCGATTGGATTAATGTTTGTGTGTGTGGCATTGGCATGGATGCGTGCAGGGGTCTACGCGGCAGCTTATATCGCGGGCAACGCCTTCTCCTACTCCCTCACCAGTTACCTCCTCGACCGTTACAACATGAAGCCGAACGCCGCTACCAACGTGAACAACGTCTTCTCCGGCACCTACAACTTTGCGCCCGTCGTCGGAGCCTTCGTCGCCGACGCGTTCTTGGGCAGGTTCTGGACCCTGCTGTTTGGAACCGTGGTCGGAGTTGCTGTAAGTCATTGGTGCCTTGTCATCATGTCACATGTTTTCTCTTCAGCGAAAATGTTTTAGTTGTCCATTGTCCCCAAACAACAAAGCGACATTTGCAAACCACTAGTGGAAAACATTTCGTGAGTTTATTTTAGAGGACAATACTACTGTTTTTGGACTAGAGAACGTACGATCGATCAAATCCAATACAATAATGTGTGTTTGTGCCATACAGGCAATGGCGGTTATCACCCTGACGGCGATTATCCACAAGCTTAAACCGCCGGCGTGCAGCCCGGTGGCACAGCAAGCCGGCACATGTGCCGCCCCGTCGGGGCTGCAGCGAGGTGTGCTGTACCTCGGCATGGGCCTGCTCGTGGTGTCCGCCGGCGGCATGAACCCGACCAGCCTGCCCTTCGGCGCGGACCAGTTCGACGAGAGGAAAGAGCAGCACAAGGGAGGGCTCGCGCGCTTCTACAACTGGTACTACGCCGTGGCCATGATGGCCACGTTCCTGGCGCTCACCGTCGTGCTCTACGTCCAGGTCAAGGTGAGCTGGGGCCTCGGCTTCGCCATCCCCACAACGCTCATGGCCGTGGCCTTCATGGCGTTCCTCGTCGGCACCAAGTTCTACGTCTACGTGCCGCCCGAGGGCAGCATCTTCTCCAGCGTCGCACGGGTGTTCGTCGCGTCGTGCCGCAAGTGGAGGCTCCGGCTGCCGCACCCCGACGACGCGCGTCGGCAGGAGGAGCTCCTGTACAACCCTCCCGCCGCCGCCGTCGGCGACGAGAACGGGAACGGCCGCCGCGTGTTCAAGCTCCCCCTTACTCTGCAGCTCAGCTTCCTAAACAAGGCGGCCGTCGTGACCGACGCCGCCGCCGAGATACGGCCCGACGGCTCCCCGGCGAGGCCGTGGAGCCTGTGCAGCGTGCAGCAGGTGGAGGAGGCCAAGTGCCTCGTGAAGATCATCCCCGTGTGGATCTCCGGCACCGTGTGGTTCACCGTCGTGACGGAGCTAGGCAAACTACACATTCCTCCAGGCGATGACCATGGACCTCCACATGGGCAAGCACTTCGCCATCCCTCCGGCGTCGATCCTCGCCGTCTTCTACCTCTCCGTCGCGCTGTTCGTGCCCGTCTACGACCTGGTCATCGCCCGCACCGCGCAGCGGGTCACCAAGGCAGGACGCGGCATCACCTTGCTCCAGAGGCAGGGCGCCGGGCTGGTGGTCGGCGCGCTGGCGTTCGTGGTCGCGGCTGCCGTGGAGCCCCGGCGGCGGCGCTCCGCGCTGGCGAACGGCGACGGCGTGTCCCCGCTGTCTGTGTTCCTCCTCGCGCCGCAGCTCGCCGTGATGGGCGTGTCGGGTGGGTTCAGCATGGTGGGCCAGACGGAGTTCTACAACACGCAGTTCCCGGAGCAGATGCGCACGCTCGCCAACGCGGCCTTCTACTGCGCGCAGGGCGTCAGCAGCTACCTGGCCACGCTCGTGGTCAACATCGTGAACGCGAGGACGAGGGGGCATGGCAGGTCCGTGGGTTGGGTCCCTGACGACATCAACGCAGGGAGGATCGACTACTTCTACTATGCCATGGCCGTGCTCACCGCAGCCAACTTCGTCTACTTCCTCGTGTGCTCGCACTTCTACCAGTACAAGGGCGAGCAGGCCGCTGATGACACTCCTGCTGGACATGAACCTGCGACGGACAGTGGTAATGTAAGCGAGAGTGACGCCGCACTTCTAAAGACATAGTAGAAAGCTAAAGAGGCGTACTATATATTTGCTTCCATTCTTTGTATGTTAAAAATTGTTTGTAATCTTCCTTGATGAAATAAAAATGATGATTCAGCGCATACCCTAGTCATGAGTGAATTGGAGGTGTTTTTGGACAATCTCTTGGAGTTGCTCATACAGCAAGAGCTTTTACATTCTGAATGAATGATGCTCTTTATGGTTCTACTGCGCAAAAACCCGACGAGACTAAAAGTCAATTTGGATTGGATTCTTTCATAGAAGGACGGGATTCTAGAGTCGGTCCGAGTCGTCACGCACGTACGGATCTTGAGTTTTTCGCATAGCCGTCGTGTATGCCTGTGATGGCCAATGGCTGCGGCTTGCCGTTGATGGCAGTGGCAGACGTGATCCTTCAACCACGGGCAAAGAAGAATTAGCTAGGTCTGCGACCAGTTGCCATTTGTGATTTCAATGAGTGACATGCATGCCTGGAATCACTTGTCGGGCACGGAACAAGTCTAGAATGGCAACTGGTGGATCACAGGCGTACAAGGGAATTACAGTAGCTCACGCCAAAATGAAAATGCCCTAAGTAATTGGTTCTTCCTTTCCATTTGGATATAACACGTGATTAGAAAAACAGCCTCTCAAGCCGTAGCCCCTAACTTAATTAGCAAATCAATCTGATCAACAAGATGGAATTATCATTCTTGCCGATCCATGCAATCAAGAGCTGCGCGAATCTGACACGTGATTAGCAAATCAAACTGCAGTTCACCTGGGGGGACGTCTGGGGTGCCGGTGTTTCCTTTGAATTGCCGTTGATTGCGTGGGAGCCGCGGTGTTTCCTTCATACTATTCTCACGGTGATTACCTTCAGCTTCCATCTATTGTCACGATGATTACGTACGTGGACCGTGTGAGTGGCATTTGCTGATGCCTGATCGCGTGGGGCGCTGCGGGGGTGGTATTCATGAAGTGTTCGCGTGGGGCGCTCACATTTGGATGGAAGTTTTTGCGTGTGTTCATGACCGTTTTAGGATTTTATTTTATTTTTTGGGAGAAAAATGACCGTTTTATGTAGTGATGGTTTCTCTTTGATGCAGTCCATCTGGACCCACAAATCGCTCCAACACTCCTACTCTTGGCATTATTTACCATCAGTGGCTCTCGCTCATCACTTCTTGTTGTCCTCCTCACCTCACGCCGTCCCTCTGAACAACCAGCCACCAATGTTGTTAGCCAACAGTGACGCTCGTGTCTGGACCCATGCATGCGAGACACGTATTCATCCCCTCCGTCTTCCTCTTCGTCGTCGTCGCGCTGTGCACCGTCGTCGTCCTACCCCCGCCTCGGTGGCCAAGGTCGACGCCGTTCTTCCAGTCGTCGTCGTCTCGGCTGCCTCCGGTCAACAACGACGACGGCGGTCACCCGTGTGACTATGCAGACGGACGATGGGTGAGGGACGACGATGCCGCCACCGACGTGGTGGCGTACACGGAGGACTGCCCGTTCCTCGACCCCGGCTTCCGGTGCACACGGAACGGCCGCGGGGATTCGTCCTTCCGATACTGGCGCTGGCGACCTCGCCGCTGTGACCTCCCTAAGGGCCTATTTGAGACAGCTCCCCCAACTCTAAATCCACGAAATTCAGATTCAGATCCAAAATTTTTACCCAAACACCTCTATCTCCACCAGCTCCACTAGTGGATCTGCTCCACCAAATAGGTGGATCTAACCCAGATTCACCAAATTGGTGGATCTCCTCAAGGGGTGCTTCACTACATCCAACCTTAGGTGGAGTTGGGAAAAATTACCCACCATGCCTGATTACACAAAAATAACGGTTCGTTCTTTTTCTTTCTCGTCTTCTCTGCTCCCGTCGTTCCTGACCGCCCGTCTCCCTCTGTCGTTCCTGGCCGTCGGTCATCTTCTCCATCACCGGTGAGGCCGCCATAGCCGCGTGCCCGCTCGGCGAGGCCACGCGCCCGGGCGGCAAGGCTGCCGTGGCCGCGAGCCCGCTCGGCGAGGCCGCGCGCCCGGCCGACGAGGCTGCCGTTGCCGCGCGCCCGGCCGACGAGGCTGCCGTTGCCGCGAGCCCGCTCGGCGAGGCCGCCGTGCCCGCCCGCCCGCTCGGCGAGGCCGCCGTGCCCGCCCGCCCGCTCGGCGAGGCCGTCGTGCCCGCGTGCCCGCTCGCAGCCTCCTTTGCTCTGATTCGCAGGTGGAAGAAGGGGAATGGAGAGCTGACATGCGGGATCCGTATGTAAGTGAAATAGAAATAGATCTGGAGCTGTCCCAAACACCTCGGCCTCAACCAGCTCCACTAGTGGATCTGCTCCACGATGGATTTAGGTGAATCTCAGATCCAGATTCACTTTTTGCCTTGGTGGAGCTGTCCCAAACAGGCCCTTTGTAGGCAGCCCCCGGCATTTCACGACAACATGCATGCATCTTCTTCCTGGCATGCCAAATGGTTTAAGTTGTTTGCTAGGTTCAACGCGACGGACATGCTGGAGCGGAGCCGGAACGGCAGGATCGTCTTCGCCGGGGACTCGATCGGCCGGAACCAGTGGGAGTCCATGGTGTGCATGCTCGCCGCCGCCGTGCCGCCCGCGGCTAGCGCGTCGTCGTCGTCCAAAGTGTACGAGCGGTCCGGGAAGCCGATCAGCCGGCACAAGGGCTACCTCGCCATGGTTTTCGCCGACTACAACATCTCTGTGGAGTACTACCGCGCGCCCATGATCGTGATGGTCCACCGCTTCCCGGCGGCGGCGCTGGCAAACGCGACGACGACAGGCAGAGGCGGTGTGAGGGGAGCCGTCCGCCTGGACGTGCTGCCACGGCACGGGGACCGGTGGGCCGGCACCGACGTGCTCGTGCTCAACACCGGCCACTGGTGGAACCAGCACAAAACCGTCAAGGCGTACGTGTGCATGCCATGGTTATTTTGTACTCTCTGGTTAATTAAGACACTAATTTGAGGCTGTTGTGCGTGTGTGGCGCATGAGCAGAGGAAATTATTTCATGGTTGGCGACCACTTGAAAAGAACTATGGACATCAAGGAAGCTTTTCGACGGTCCCTGCAAACGGTGAAAGATTGGGAATTGAGTAGTGCTCGGTTTTCGGAAAGCTATTTCTTCTTCAGGAGTTATTCTCCCTCGCATTACAGGTGTTACTTGCATTGTGAAAAAGAGAATTGTGGCTTATGATATGACAATATATATAATCTAGCAATTGTGACTGTTTGAGGAAATCTCCATGGCTATAATGCTCAACCAACAATCTTCTTACAAAATAGACCTACTGAACTTTATTTTTGTGAGTTGCTGAATTATTCACCTAGGTAATTGCAGTGCTAAACTCTTCAGTCGTAACCATGGTTTTTCTGTACCTGAAAATGGCAGCAATGGCACCTGGGACACTGGTGGTTCGTGCGCCAGCCAGCGAGAGCCATTGACCACTAACGTCCACTCCGGTGAAGAGTACTCATGGATGAACGCGATGATTGCGAAGATGACGGAGGGCATCAAGAGCTACGGAAGGAAGGCAGGGTTCCTGAACATCACTCGCATGACGGAGCTCAGGCCAGATGGCCACCCTTCACGGCACAGGGAGCCTGGAACGCCGCCGAACGCGCCGGAGGACTGCAGCCACTGGTGCCTTCCCGGCGTGCCGGACGTTTGGAATCAGGTCCTCTATGCACACCTCTTGTCTGCCGGGTACGGCGTACGCAGGAATGAGAGATAATTAGTCATACGTGCTGCTAGGTGTATGTAGATTGCACTGTCTTAGGGTGGTTTACTCGTAGAAATTAAACCTAACTAAAAATAGGTTCATTTGTACTGGTACAGATATATTGCTTAGTTTTACAATGACTTAGAATGTACATCTTTCACTTCTACGCTAGCATAACCCAGGAACATTATAAGTCTCAAGGGAAAAGGATAATCAAATAATTGTGCAAGAGTCTTAACCTACAATGGAAAAAGCTAACCGTACATGCTAATCTACAAATCAATCCTTAAAGCCACTGTTTTTCAGACTACAAAATCTTATAGCACTGGCTGCTTGTGTGAGCGTGCCAAGCGCCTGTCCAAACGTACATGGTTGTAAAAAATTGCAGAATCTGCCGCAGATTAGCCCTCAAATTGTACATATGACCTGTCCTAAGACACAACGATATGTTAATTTTTCTTAATTATTATTTTCAAGAAGCACCAATTCCTTATGCACTTCAAACAAAGAGAAGTCTTGCTAAATTTCTTGTAGTCCATGCGCACATAGTATCCAAACTCGGGCTGATCACACTAGTAATCTGGATTACACGCAATCTGTGCAGTTGTAACAACCCTAAAAATCCACACAACCTAAAAATCCCAACTAAATAAAATTTTTGATTTATTTATTGTGAAAACCCATTTTTCTTGTGCAAACATATAGGTTTCATTATGAATTTGGTAAATAAAGGAGTATAGCTTGCATTTTAATTCCATTCACATAGAATAATAGCTTATGCATCACATTTGAGATTTATTGCAATTTATGTTTGTATTTACTCAATACTTAAAATAGGTAATATATGTATTTATACACTTAAGTGAAAATAGAAAAGGAAAAAGAAAAGAAAAGAGAGGAAGAAGGAAGCCAGCCTGTCGGCCCACGTTGCGGCCAGGCAACACGCGCGCGACCGGCACACACGCGCTCGCCGCCAACCCGGGCCCGCATGTCAGCCGCCTTCCCCTTCCACTGTTTCTCTTCCTCACGAAGGCGACGCGCCTGCCGGGGGTGTCACGCGAATGGCGTGACCCCGGACCCACGGCCGACAGCACCACGCCCCGCAGAGTTGTCCCCCTCCTGTCCCCTCCTTCCTTGGCCGCCAAGCGAACCCGCGCCCATCCGGAGCCCTAAATCCACTCGAGCCACGGCCCTTCGATCGGTCGAGCGCGATCAGGACTGTTTGCCATTGGAGCTGGCCAAGCTCGCCTATAAAAAGGAGCTCACCCCGAAGCCCTACCCTCATTTCCCCTCGCCGCCGCCGCGCTGCGGCACAACCACTACACCACACCGCACAATAGAGGGAGAGGGAGAAGGGAGAAGGGCGGAGCAGAGGAGGAGAAGCTGCCGGAGCGCCGCCGCCGCGGAGCACGCCGAGCCGGACACGGAGGAGAAGCCGGAGCCCCGTCGCGGTTCGGCACGGCACTGCGATCACTCTGCACAGCGTCACCTCGTCACTGCACCGCCATCCTTACCTCACCAGCCCCACGGTGAGCCACCGCACGCCATATCCGAACCTCGCCCTGCTTTTGCCATGGCGTTCCACCCACGGGACGCGCAGGCACGAGCCTTTACCGGCTCAGGAAGATCACCTGCTCCATGCACCTCATACGATCTCGCCGTGCTACCGGTCATGGCGCTCGGCATCACGAGCGTGTAGGCCGCGGGTTGTTTCCGGCCCCTGAACACTTCGCACAACACGCGCACAAGACCGGCCATCAAACCACTGGACATCGCTTATGGACGTCAGGCCACTTCCGACGGGCATCGCCGTCACATATGCTCGGAGCACCGCCACCTCGGCGGCGTTCCCGCGCACAAGCCGTGAAACCGCCGACGCGACCCGCTAGCGTGACCACCAACTCACCGACCACCTCGGACAAGCTTAGTTGCGGAAGATCGAACCTCCATAGCCCGGAACACCGAGAGGTGCGTTCTCGGGGAAACGTGATCGCCGCCGACACGTTCCGCCTCGCCTAAAATCCGTTCCGAGTACCCCGATCGCCTCGCGCTGCGGAGAAAGGCCGACGAGGTTCGCCAAGTCTGCCTCGGCACCGCCGCGTAGATAGCCGAGCCCCGAATCATGTCTGTCGCCTTGGCTACGTGCGCCTCCACCTCGTCGGAGAACCGCCGTATGCCGAGGGAGAGAAGGAGGCCCACGACATCATTTCACTAATGACAGCAAATCCTCGGGAGAGCGGCACCCTCGGCGCACCAAATCTCCGATTCGCCCGAGCCTCCCCGGGAGAGCTCGGGAGAGCGGCACCCTCGGCGCCCAAATGTCCGATTCGCCCGAGCTACGCCGAGCTACGCCGACGCCCCCCGACCACTGAGAACCGCCCCCCGACCACTGAGAACCACCCCCGACCACCGTCGAGCTCGCCCGACCACCGCCGAGCTACGCCGACGCCCCCCGACCAACGTCGAGCTCGCCCGACCAACCGCCGAGCTACGCCGACGCCGGCGACTCTCTGGGAACCAGCATCGAACACCTGGTGGGCGACCATCGGGTCTGTGTTCTGATGAGGCGCCACATGCCGCGCTACTGGACCCGCGCGCCACGTGGACCAATCCCGAGCTGCCCCTGATTAATCGACCATTTTCCATTTTCAGAAAATAGGATAATCTTCGGAAATTCATAACTTATTCATACGATGTCCAAAAATTGCGTACCATATATCAAAATTCTCAGAAAAATGAGATCTACAATCTAAGACTATGTTTGTGTGTATTTGGCTCTTTATTTTATTAGATTTTTCTGAAATACTCTATAAGAGTCGCTGACGCGACTATTTCGTGTTCGATTTCAGAGCCGGAGGAGGATCTGACTAAGGAGGACGACCACGAGTACTTTCAGGAGCTAGGAGACGACTACGAAGGTGCCACATCCCACCAAATCCTTAGATCCTATTTACGCATTGCAAATGACATTGTTGCTATTGCTTTATGATTATGTATGGATTGGTTGCATGGTAGTATATTTGAATTCCCTGCCTTGATAAGACTTTACCCTGCTGTCCGCTGCTAGGTTAGCTGCTGCTTAATTTACTGTTACTCTTCCACTACTTTCTACTTATTATATGCTATGTGGTGGAATTGGGACGGTGTATAACTGATTATAACCACTGGGAGAGAGTGCTGCGTGCGTCTTGGGTGTGTGGTAAGGGTTGATGTCGACCAAGTGGGATGTGAGACAAGCCCATGGGGCAAGTCGTGCCGGGGGTGCAACCTGGGCATCCCCAAGCGAGATACCTGTGGCGGGTAAAGTTGTTGAGAAGGTTCCGGGTGGGATAGCCTTGGTGGTTTGAAGCCCGTGGACGGAGGTGCTGTGATGGCACGGGGAGAGTATCCCCTAAGTGAAGATGCCTGCTTGGTCAAACCTAGGACGGACTAGTTTCAGGTTCATCGGAATCCTTTTTCTACTCACTCGCTTCTGATGGGCGGGAGATGGCTGAACTACTTGGTAGGACGGTGCCACTACTGCTAGGTTGAGAGGTGATAAGGGTGGGCGGAGACGGTCGATGGGTTCCCGTTCCGTTCTAGATGCGCAGTACCACTGGATGGGCCTGGTACTGTGTCTCCCAGTCTCAGCATAACGGTGTAGGATCCGGAATATCCCAGGGCTGAGTGGTAGGGTGGCATCGACCTAGACAAGCAAGCACCCGGAATTCTGTCTAGGTGTTGCGCAACACCTATGATGGCTAATCTTGTGAGTAGTGAAACCTCTGCAGAGTGTACGGTTGATCGATCGATACATATGCCAACTCGTTGGCTATGTACCTTTCCTGTGAAGCTTCTACTAGTGTAGTGAGTGTTCTCTTCTCCCCCTGAATGACATTTTTCCGGCGGTGTACCCGTTGTGGTAGTGTGCCGCTGAGATAGGCCCGAGAGGGAGTTGGGCCTGTCGAATGAGAGCGAGGTGTGGGTAAGTGAGATGTGGTGATGGGAAAAGGGATGATAGTGTTAACTGGAGATAAAACTTGACTAATTAAACATTGATTACAGCTGCATAGGAAACCTCAGCCTATAGGTCTGCTTGTATAGCCTTGCATCCACTTTCCACAAAGCAAATGCTCCATAGGTGGGCTCCGTGGCCAGTACAAATCGTACTGATAAATTTGCTGTCAGGTGACGAGAATGAGTACGACTTCGAGGAAAACGATGGCGAGGAATAGGGTCACGTGCTACACTCAAGTTGGCCGTGAAGGATGAAACGTTTCCGCATCTTCTAAAGCTTCTCTGAATGTTGATTCCGCCAGTGTGGCGATGTAATAAATGTTTATGTAAGACTTAATTACCGTTGTATGGATCCTGGTGTCAACTGAGATATGGGTAATTTCATGGATTGTCCCAAGCAATCTGTTGAATTACAATTCGAGCCTGTGGATTTCCCTTCGTGGAAATCGAGGTCGTTTCAGCAGTTAGTTTTTTTGTTTATATTTCGTGTTCTATGTATATGTCTCAACATTTGATGTGATGGGTGTACCACCTCTGTCCCATTTTAATTGTCACTCGGGAAGTGTGTTTGTGAGAGCAGCTCATGATTTCCCAATGACACATATTACGGGACATACTAGTAAAGTTTTTGGGTGGAACTGAATAAAGCCTCGACGATGGGAGACTGGGAATGTGCCATTTAACTATTGGGCCGGCCGGTAAGCCCATGGTGTCGATGCTGGTCATATGAACCAACACGTAGTAGTCAGAAGAGGTAGACGTCAAAGAATGATGGCACGGGTAACTATAGGTGTCGGTCATCTGAACCATCACATAGTAGTCAGAAAAAAAGGCAGACGACAAAGAATGATGGGTTGAATCCACACGGATGCATGCATCCACTGTCACTGTCCTCTAATTTATACCTCGTTATAGAGTTATTATTTGCAAGCAATTTTGTACATAACGTTGCATTGACCAATATGACGTAAATCCTTATTTTTAGAACGACCACAATGTCTTTCCACATCCCAGGCATTATGCCATCATTCATAAAGATTTTCACTTCTTTAATCACATTCGACCAAACTATGTATCCATATCCATGTATTTCATGTAGAAAAATATGTATCTCGTAGCATATCAACATACTTGAGAAATTGGGGTCGAGGGCCGAAAGAACTTGAGACAGTGAACTATAGATTAGCCTTTCAAAAAAAAAAAAAAAAAGAAGTGTAAGGAGGCCCCAAAGCAGGTAAAGTGGCGTGCCGGTTCTTCTGTCCCTTTGCAAAACAGCAAAAGGTGACGAAACCATCTCACATTTTCGTCCAATGGATTGAAAAAGAGATGGAAACGGACACTGGATGAGGCAGCAGATCTCAATCTCATATGCATAGTTGATGACAGCTAATTGACAGTCCTCCCCTCCGCTTATCCCTGCAACATCCTCGTTGGCCTCCGCCAACTTCAAAGGCCCCACCCCCGGTATAAAAGCGGATCCATTCCGTTAGTTCCCACGTCCCGGAAAAAAAAAATATCGAAACGAGGACGAAAAATAGTAAGAATTGCAGAAAAGCCCCTCCTCTAGTGTGTCCCTCCCTCTCTTGTCTCTTCCGTTTCTCTCCTCCGGCCTTCGTCTTCCTGCTTGCCCCCTCCGCCAATTCCCTTCCCCACCCAAACCCTAGAGCAAAGCTGAATGGCCCTCGCCACGAGCTCGCGAGAGACTCTGCACCGCCGCCGGTGACTGCTGATCTGCCCGCCCCCGCCGCCGCCCGGGTCCTTTCACGGAGGAGGCGACGATATGGCGTCGAGGCAGCACAATGCGCAGTTCCACAAATCCAAGACGCTCGACAACAAATACGTGAGGATTTCTCGCGCCCCCCCGCCTCAGATCCGTGTGGAATTCGTGTTTTGTTGCTGCGAATTTTGGGTTTTCCTACTCTCACTCACTGCGCCTGCGCGGGCGCGTGTGCAGATGCTTGGAGATGAGATAGGGAAAGGGGCGTACGGCCGCGTATACAAAGGGCTTGACCTGGAGAATGGCGATTTCGTGGCCATCAAACAGGTGTCGCTGGAGAACATTCCGCAGGAGGATCTCAACATAATAATGGTGAGTATTTTGTTTTAACTTATCTTATCATGCACAGGAACTGATAACCAGCAGACGTGTGGAATTGCGTGAAATGTGGTTTCGGGGGAGCTGTGTAGCTAACACACAGCGGCTGCGGTGCAGCTTATATGTAGTCTGAGCTATGCAGCTCGTCCTTGTGTAGTTCCTTTTGCCCTGAGGTTACTGAGCTGTTTGGTGGCGAAGAATGTAACGGTAACGCAAACAATTTCAAGCTGCGGACGTAGGATGTAATTTTGAACTAAATTCATTTTCGCTGCCATTACCGTGCAACAAACCAAACAGTTCGTACATCCCAGGGCTAGGTTCTGCTAGCTTACTCATGTGAGTCGTAAGCAAGCTCCCTGTTTGGTAGGTTCAAACTTGGAATTATGCAGTCAAAGACATGCGTTACTTGTGTTTTGGCATGTTAATTGATCATGTAGCGAGTTGGTTATACGTTTGCTGATTGCAATCATATGGAACTTTTGACCTGTTAATTGTCGTATGTGTGGAAAGATACGATACAATGTCTCATCGAAACATGACTCATGACATAAAGGAGCGTTACTTTAGGTTCCTACTGCATTTTCTTGATGCAATTGGCTGATTATCACACCAATGTATTACTTTTTAAATTTGCTACCTATAGAAAAGTTTTGTTTTGTCCCAGGGCAAAAAGGTTTTCTGCAGTGCCCGCACCATGACTAATAGTGACTGCAGCCTTACATGCCTTTGCAAGAAACAATGACATTTTGAAACGCTACAACTTTCCTGCAATTGATAGATTGTGTAGGCTGACACGTGGTTTGTCTAATCAATAGCTGAATAGGTATCATGTGAATTGTTAATATCTAAAATAGTGTTGTTAATTTGTGAATTGGTCACTAATTAGTTCCCTTTCATATTTTTGATATCAGTTTCATGTATCATTTAACGCTTGAAGTTGATCTTGAAATCTGTGTATGCCCTGTTTAAATCTTGTTCCTGGGAACATTTCTGATGCATCTGTCCTGAGCTTGTGAAACACCCCCTCTGCCTTTTTTCATGTCACATTAGCTTTGTCCTAAGTCAAACATTACTATCTTTCACCATCCATTTTTAAAATCCTTATAGTTTCACAAGATATTAATTATAGATTATAGAAGTATTTGTCATAGTAAATCTAAAAACATAAATCTTATGTCGTGAACTTCTATATATATTTTTTTGAAATTAATGGTCAAAGATACAATTTTTTGATTTAGGACAAAGCTAACATGACATGTAAATAAAAATAGAGGGAGTAACAACTTTAATTGTTTATTTATTTGCCATACGGACATACTGTTGGGCAATAAGCTACGTTATTACTTGATTTGGTGAACCACATAAATGCTGCTTACTTGGCCGCATATGTCATCAAGGACTATATGACGCACTGGTGGGCTTACAGCTTGTTTTTTTAGAACACTGGGTTTAAGGAAGTTGCACATTTTTTGCATTCTTCCTGTATATCAATCTCTATCACTTCTTATATAGCTCTTGTTTCCAACCCTCCCCCCCACTTTTTGGTGAATATTACCGTTTTCTGCAATTGCTCTTGTATTCCTGCAGCCAAAGGTTCTAATTAATTGTCTTTGTGCATATTTAACGATTCTGCACAATGCTCTTCATGGTGGTTTGCTGGTATGGTGTATGCAGCAAGAGATCGACCTTTTGAAAGTAAGTTTTGTTGTTTCTATGTTATGCAGGTATAATCACACAGATTGATTTCTGTAATATTCCTTTTAATCAGAATTTTTTAATCTTTTGCATACTCTACTGGACTACTGGTGTGTAGGTAGGAGTTGCTGTAGCTTATGAAAATTCATAAAGATCACACTGAATCCTTGCTTTGATCTAATATACTCCCTCCGTACAGGATTTAGATGTCGTTTAGCGGTTTAGGATAACGACACGGTCTTCAAAGCATGACTTTGACTTCATATTTCTTTAAAAATATTTATTGAAAAGTGATATATGCATACTTTTATGAAAGTATATTTGAAGACATATCTATTTATAGTTTTCATATTTCCAAACTCAACAATTTAAAAGTTATTCATGATTTATATTCCCAATGTTTGACCAAAACCTTGTCCAAAACGACATCCTTTTCCTATATGGAGGGAGTATATTGTTATATACTTTGAGGTGCTTGTATTCCGTTTTTGATCGTTTGATGCATCATACCCAGTCTCTCCCTAAACATATATTAGATAAGAGGTAATAGAATCTGGAAATAGTGACTTGTGTGGTGGGAAAGGTAAAACTATTTATTCTTTCCTATATTGTTTTTGAAATTGAAAGTAGGACCTTGATTGTTTTATGCACTTATGCGGAACTCCAAATCTTTTGGTTCTTTGTGCAGAATCTTAATCATAAAAATATTGTCAAGTATCTGGGATCACTGAAGACAAAGAGCCACCTCCATATTATTTTAGAGTAAGCAATCATCGTTGAAAATGTCTTCATAGTTGATACAAGGTAGAGGTATACGATATACATCTGGTGAATTTCGATATGGAAGTTCTAATACCATAAGGATAACTGCAGGTATGTGGAGAATGGCTCACTTGCCAATATTATCAAGCCAAACAAATTCGGACCTTTTCCTGAATCTTTGGTGGCTGTATACATTGCCCAGGTGCTTGTGGTGGCTACTGCAATACTACCAAAGTGTCAAATTATCCTTTTTCCTTATTTTTATCTTATTTTAGTTTTTATGTGACCAGGTGTTGGAAGGTCTTGTTTATCTGCATGAACAAGGTGTCATTCATAGAGATATCAAGGGCGCAAATATACTGACTACCAAAGAGGTTAATGGCTGTATATTATTTGCCCCCTTTTTTCTTTGTTTCAATCATTTAATTTGGTAAAAAAAGAAATCTTGGAACACCTAGAAATTTGAATGTTAAAAAACATTATGGTGCAAGGATACTTTTGCTGAAACTTGGGATCAACCTTCTAATACCATAATTGGAAGCATCAAACAATGAAAACATGCAGTGACATTACTGATGCAGCGAAAAGGAAAGAAATAAAGTGGCACCCTAGAGATAAACTCATGGACAATTAGTGGGCTAGCATAGATTTTTTGAGCATGAATTGTTAATATGAAAAGTGTATCCCCCTTGATTCTAAGCTTGTAATAGAAACATAGCAGTAACACGTTTTCTTTACATATCTTCATTTGTGTACCCTGCTTGTTTAGGGTCTTGTCAAACTTGCTGATTTTGGAGTTGCCACTAAATTGACTGAAGCTGACATCAACACTCATTCTGTGGTCGGCACTCCATACTGGATGGCACCTGAGGTTGGCTAATAATTAACTGTTTCTATTTTTGAATACGATGTTTCTACTATTGTCCTCTATGCCACTTAGGATACTGGAGTAGTTTATTATCTTAATTTTGTGTGTCTTATACTATTAAACGTGTTGAAGGTTCCCTGGTTCCATTGTTCTGTGGATGTAAATTCTGTAGAATCAACAAAGACAAAGGCAACCATTAGTTTATCATTAATTCATCAGGTTGAACGCCCAATTCATAAAAAAAAAAAAATCTGCTTATGTAGGGGACAAATTGATTAGAACTTGGGAAGATGATCATGAGGTCAGTAGAACTTATTTACACCAATGTGTTACATTGTTCTGGAATTCCTGTATATATTTTCAATATTTGGTGATCATGGTTTTGCAAATACATGCCAGTGGCGCCACAAAAGTATTAAGCGCCACAAAAGTATTAAGGGATGTGTAGACGCAAGGTTGACTAAACATATCTAGTCTAGGCACTAGGCTGAAGAGTTTTACTTACATATTCAGCTAGGACAACTGGACTGATTTAATTAGCAAATTCATACACTGACTGTGTTTCTTACTCCAATAGATAAGAGTTACTGCTAATACCATTACGGGATGATATTGATATCTATGATGGCTACTATGTGGTCTTTCATCTCACCATAAACTTATATAATTGCATTTTAATACAGTCTAGGATTTGAGTTTCATTCATCATCTTATCAACACATGACTACATTAGGTTTTTAATAGTCTAGGATTTGAGTTTCATTCATGATCTTATTAACACATGACTACATTAGGTCATCGAAATGTCTGGTGTTTGTGCTGCCTCTGATATCTGGAGTGTGGGTTGCACCGTAATTGAGTTGCTGACATGTGCCCCGCCATATTATGATCTCCAACCTATGCCTGCACTGTTCCGTATTGTTCAGGTTGGTTGCATACAGCTGTTTTGATCTATGTCCATCTTTTCAAGTTTCTCTTTATTCTGCTATGTGAGTATACTATTATTTTGTATAGGATGTTCATCCACCAATTCCAGAAGGACTGTCGCCTGAGATTACCGATTTTCTCCGGCAATGTTTCCAAAAGGTTCTCTATCTTGATGTTATTTGATGACTTTATTTTGTATTTCTTTAGTTACATGGTCTGACTTTTTTAGAAATAACTTTAGGATGCGATGCAAAGGCCTGATGCAAAGACATTATTGATGCATACGTGGTTGCAAAACTCAAGACGAGCTTTGCCTGCTGCCCTTCGACAACCAACGCCGTTGAGGTATAAAATGAGAGTTTCCTGTAGTGAATAGTTTGATAAAACCGATATACAGTCTAGAAAAGTACAGACAACACTGATTTTTGCTTTTCCTTCATAATGCCATTAGATTGGATGTTCATTGATTATTGAGCCTTCTTTCCATTGAGAAGACACTTAAATTCTCCTCCTTTTGGTACAATCAGGAACATCGACGGGGATGATGAAGGCTCAAGAGGTGATAATAGCTCGGGTTTTGGTGACACGCCAAGAGATACTCAAACAACTATTGCTTCTAATGTTGACCAGGTAATAGTATCAGGGTTTTCTAGGCATCATGTTTACCTCAGGGATTGATTGTCCCAAATCTTCTGCAGTGCACCCACTCTATTCTTGGCCTCGAGGCTTGCAAATTATAATTTATAAATTATTTTTATTTATGCTGCTATAGGAGAATGGGAGAAAGGAACCAATTATGGACTCTGCTGCGCAAAATAAATCTGAAGAGCTTCATGATGGAAATTTAAAACTTACTGAGGGCAGTAGTTCGAACAATGTGGCACTTATAAAAGATAATGTGGTCCTCAATAAAGATCCGACACTAGTTTTACATGAGAAGTTACCGATGGAATCTTCATCTGGAGGTGCTGATTTGAATGGCAAAGTAATGGCACATGAACTATTGCAAGGTGGTCCGCCAAGTAAGATAGAGCTTGAGAATAAAGAAAGTTCAAGTGTTGAGGATGGTGATGTGTTCTCTTTTCAGGCTGGAAGACAGAATATTGACTTCCAAATGGTGAGATCTTTGTGCATAGCAATTTGACTCAAAGAAATCTTCTGGTAGTTCCTTAATCAAGAACTGTAAGGAGTCACTAGGATGCATGTGTTTGTATTTTATATGAACTTTACATTCGCTTTCTTAAACAACCATTTGTTGTACAAGTGGAAGTTGAAATAAAATGTAGGAGGAAAAATTCTTGAACTACCTTATGTGTTGGAAGGAACAGGATGGATTATGCACGACCCATTCAATTTGAGTTAGGTTACGACACCCTTTGATCAAAAGCTGCAGCAGCTAGGCTGCTACTTTGGTAAATAATTTTCGAATTTAGCAGTTTACATGCAACTATTAAACCATCATAATGCACATCTCCGACCTCTCATTCGTGAATCAGTCTTGTTGATTACTTGTCAATTGGTCTATAATACTTTCACTAGTTGTCAATGGTTACTCATTATCAGGGTCTTCAATTGATTTTATTTTTATTGGAAGTTCTTTAAATTGTCTTTAAATGTATCCTGTCTTGACAGGTGATTGAACCTTCAGTTGTTGAGGGGCCGAAACAGCTTAGTAGGTTTAGTGACAAACCTGAAGATGCCTCTTTGGAAGACTTATTTCAACCAATTGATAAACGGGGAGATAATGGGGCTGAACCTTCAACATCAACTACTGTCCAAGAACTTCAATATAATGGTGCACACAATGAATTCGCAAAGGGGCTTAATGCCAGGGTGGAGAAGCAAAAAGAAAATGATAGCGAGTCCATGAATGGTGGAAAACTAATTGAATTTGCCATGCAACTAGAAAATATTGATGCATCGGTACTGCACACTACTGTTACCCTATCTATATACCTTTGATATTTAAAGTAGATAATTTCTGTTTATTCTAGCTCTGATTTTGATGATATTGGCCAATTTTGTAGGGTTTTGGTGAACATATTCCTGGAGAGAGTCTTTTCCCTCTGCAGGTGTGCCATGTCTAACCTTTATTGCCATGATGCATTCTACAACTTTGGTCTTAGTTTGTGAAAATTGATGTCAATACTTCATATGTAATGATGTCGGATAGGCTGTAAGGTGCCTTCAGGGCTCAAGGCATCGCTGAAGCTTTGCCAAAAACAGTGAGAGCGAATGAGGGAAACAGCAGGAAGGCAACCGCTGGTTCCAGTGCTTGTCGATTTGGAGGAGGTGGGGGCAGCATGCAGGCTGCTGGAAGTGTGGAGGATTTTGCTTTTGGGGGCAGTCATGCTCGTTCCTGCTCAGAATACCACTTGTAGTGTGCCCTCATGTAGCTGCTGCTGGTGCTTAATCATGTGGGTGCAGTGTCACCTTAGCACCTTATGGGCACGTTTGGTTGTGGATAAGAGGGATGGGATAGATCAAATTTAGTTTTCTGGAATGGGACTGTTCCATCTCCGTGTTTGGTTAAGGAGATGGGGGCTTCCTTGTTCTAAGTTTGGCTGGGGGATGGGACCAAGGATGATCATCACAGTTTAAGATTTACCCACCTGTCATTCTCTCACTTATCTTTACATCACAGTTTAAGATCCGTTATACATCACAGCTCGGACATGGAAGGAGGGGGACCATGGCTGCACGCAGGAGCTACTGGTGCGCCCTCTTGCCGGACTCAGACAGGGAAGGAGAGGGGGTCATGGCAGCATACGAGCTGCTTGTGCTGCCCCCTCGCTTGGCCCGACCCCCATGGCCGTGCGTGGCCCTGCCACCGCTCGTCGCCCATCGGCAGCGGGCTCCTGTCCCGCCCTCTAACCAAACACAACCTAAGTGCCTTGGCAATATGAGGGGGATTGGTTTGCCATGCCTTGCCTTGCAACCTGAAGAATGCTTTGGCAATGCTCTTGGTGAACCTTTACAATTCTATAAATATACATATTTTATATATGGCTCTGTTAGTTGTGTAATTCTGGCAATATGATGCTCCTATCCCGCCCCCTAACCAAACGCTGGGATCCCACTTTGTCCTGTCCCCCCACCCAAACCAAACACAACCTAAGTGCCTTGGCAATATGAGGGGGATTGGTTTGCGATGCCTTGCCTTACAACCTAAAGAATGCTTTGGCAATGCTTACAATTCTATAAATATACATCTTTTATATATGGCTCTGTTAGTTGTGTAATTCTGGCAATATGATTCTTGCAATTCTTGTGCAAAAGAATACCCCTGGTTGTTGATGATTTGATAAGTTTCCATTTGAGATATATGATACTTGCATTTTTTTTTTTCTCGAACAACGCAGGAGAGCTGCGTGTCATTTCATTAAAATAGAAAAACGTACAACGAGTCCGTACAAGGACCAACCCGAGTACAAACGCACACACCCACCACACTCTCACCACTTAAGAACTTACAAACGCGCCACAAAAACAACGGAATAAAAAACGACCACACCAAGACTCCCAGCCTAAACCGCTGCGGAGAGCGACCTGGCAAGAAGTTCCTGCAGCTTAGAAGCTCCAGCCATGCCCCACAAGCAGCACTCATCCTTCACATTCTGGAGAAGAACAGAAACACAAGGCCTAACATGATCAAACACACATGAATTCCTGTGTTTCCAAATTTCCCAAGCAGTCAGGATGATCAAAGAATTAAGCCCATTTTTCATCTCCTTTGACACATGCTTCACTGACTTCCCCCACCATCTGGAAAAACTAGACTCTGAAACTGATGGGGCCAGGGAGGATAAGTTTAGTGGCTGCAAAATCAAGTGCCAAACCTGCCTGGTAAAAGCACAACCGACAAGAAGGTGCTGCATTGTTTCCTTTTCTTGATCGCAAAAGGGGCAGATCTCCTGGTGAGGCAACCCTCTCTTGGCCAGCCGGTCCGCAGTCCAACATCTATTGTGAATTGCTAACCAAATAAAGAACTTGCCGCGGAGAGGAGCCCAGCTTTTCCAAATCCATTTCCAAGGAGCAAATTTTATGGACCCAACCGAAAAGACAGCATAGGCCGATTTACTGCTATAAGTTCCAGATTCAGTTAATTTCCATCTCACTTGATCCGTCGCCTCATGGTAAAGAATCACACCATCCACTTTATCCCATACATGAAGATAATCAACCAGCAGAGGGACCGAAAGCACCCCTTTTATATCGTCCACCCAGCTCCGATTAAGAAGAGCCTGAGCCACTGTCCTTTTATTAATCGTCTTCTTAGGAATAGCTTTGATCAGATTTGGAGCCAGCTCTGAAATGGTGCTGGACAGTTAGATGGCTTATTTGCTGATAAACTTAACTGTTAACTATCCTAAAAGAGATCACCCCAAACTAATTAATTATTCCTACTCCGCACATTGCATTTTTGTTTCACATTTAGACTGTCCTGCTAACCACACATTGCTTTTGTACAGTTCTAATTGCTAGGGTTTGACTTTGGAATACCTTTTGTTCTCTATTTTTGTAGTCTGTGGAGTACAGCAAAATAGTAGCGCAACTGAAACCAGGGGAAAGTGAAGATGTAATACTATTGGCGTGCCAAAAGCTTCTATCAATCTTCAGTCACCGGCCTGAGCAAAAACAGATCTATATGACACAGAACGGTTTCCTCCCGCTGATGGAACTCCTTGAAATTCCCAAAAATCGTGTATGATGTTTCACTGTGGTTTTATGAACATTTTTTTTTCTGGCTCTTTACACCATAAAGTTGTTTGTTTTGTTTTTATTTATTTTTATTCTTTTGGCAGATTTTATGCTCAGTTCTGCAGCTTATCAACAACATTGTAAAAGATAGTGCTAGCTTCCTGGAAAATGCTTGCCTTGTTGGCCTTGTAAGTCTAATGTTCCCAAGCAATTCATGACCTTCATGCTCTGTTGACTTAGGGGGAAAGATGGTTGATATTTAAAAGTTATCTGCAGATTCCAGTGGTGATGAATTTTGCAGAGCCAAATCGCCCAAAGGATGTACGGGTGCAAGCATCCTTGTTTCTTCAGCAGCTTTGTCAAGCAAGGTATTTTTCTTTGCTCTGACATAGTTGATAGTTTCTGATATTTTTTTTAGTATAAAAGAGTCGAAGGGACAAATGTTTTCGTGAACTAATTTCCAGTTTCCATCTCCAGCACCTTGACATTGCAAATGTTCATTGCATGTCAAGGGATCCCTGTTTTGGTAAGCTTTATGGAGCCTGACTATGCAAAATACAGGCAAGTCTGCTGGTTGTTGGTATAACATTCCTCCATATTTTTCTTCTCTATTAGTTTGTTTAAATGCTTGGATCTAACTAATATACTGGAAAACATTTTAAATTAGCAGGGATATGGTTCATCTTGCAATTGACGGCATTTGGCAGGTCTTCAAGCTCCAGCATTCAACTCCAAGAAATGACTTCTGCCGTATAGCAGCAAAAAATGGGATGCTTCCTAGGCTGGTGAATACACTACATAGCTTGAACGAAGCAACAAGATTTGCCTCGGTCTCAGGGTCAGGTGCTTCAGTAACACAGAATGGCTCAACCCCCCGACGAAGATCTGGCCAATTAGACCCTTCAGTTCTTGAAAGTTGCAAGGCGAGGCTGGATCATCATCATTCATCTGGTTCTTTGCAATCTCTACAAGCAGATGCAGATAAGCACCATATATTAATGGACACCTCGTCATCTCCTAGGTTCAGCGATAAAACCAGCAGTAACTTGGAGAGGAATGAGAACGACTTGGTTATTCGGCCACAGAGGCTTAGCGTTTCAGCCGCAAGGACATCTACAGACAGATCACCAAAGCACATAGAACTAGTTTCAAATGGTCATAATATCAGTCAAAATGACCAGGTCCGACCTCTACTGAGTTTATTGGAGAAAGAACCTCCTTCTCGACATGTATCTGGACAACTTGATTATGTTCGCCACATATCTGGATTGGAAAGGCATGAAACCATTCTGCCACTACTACATACATCGACAGAGAGGAAAACGAATGGTGAACTTGACTTAATGATGGATTTTGCTGGTACTTTATTCTGTGCCCATTATTTCAGATGAGCGTATTGGTGCATCCTCCCATTGTGCATTCTGCTTTTCGCCTACGTAGTTTGCTTATGTTCCCACACTTCTCTCTCTCTCCTTTTTTTTAACAAATGCTAACCTTTTCGGTTTTGTGAAATATGGACAAAGCAACCTAAAAACAGAATATTTCTATTCTAACCTTTCTTTACTCTTTATATGCCATCATATACCACATTTGGTTATAGTTCTGGAATTTTATTATTGAGATTTCTTTATGTTATATATTTTTTATTTGCTTCTGGTCAAGTCCTTTTCCACCAAATAAGGTAGCACCCCTGTAAAAAGGAAGGAGTTCCTGGTTTTTAGTAAAGAGGGTTAATGTATGATTATCCAGTACATTTTTGCATTGTGTGACACACAAGTTAACCCTAAAGCACATATGCTCCAGTAATCCAGTTACAGACCAAATAAAAAGAAGAAACTAAAGAGACATCAAAGAACTCTCCTGGGTTATAGATCTATATGGTTAATTTCGGGATCACAGCTAGGTTCACATCTCCTTAGTGAGCTGTTTGGTGAGGAGACTGTTTAACACAAACGTAAACAATTATAAGATGTGGACGTTACCGGCAGGATCTATTATTAAACTAATTTCATTTACGTTACCGTTACTGTGCAACCAACCAAACAGTTTGTAAGTACTTGTGTACCTTGCTTCAATTATTGCCTTCTCTGTCAAATGTAAGCCTTTATGACCTTGTGGTCGGGCTAGTATGTCGCTCAAGTCGGCTTTTATAATGTCTCAAGTGTAGCATATGCTCTTTTTGGTGGTAATGAGTGTCTGTACGAGTTTGCATGCTTCCTGTTGGAGGTGTTCTGTTTTTGGACTAGTGCTTCCTCTTGTTACAAAATGTGCAGCTCTAGCAGTTGTGTGTAATCACAAGTAATGACACACTTTATTGTAACACTCTTGCAGTCATGTGTGAACTGTTGAAACAATTTGGAGTACAGAAAGAATCATCCACTCTATTTGCGACAAATGTATAGCATGTATTTATGTGCTAATAGATTGGTTTCTGAATTTAATGCAGAGGTCTCTAGACATGGAAGGGAGAATGGCCATCTGGACTCTAGTATAAAAGCTTCAAATAGGATTCATAGTATGAAATATGCACCTTCGGCAAGTGCCTCTAATGAAGGGGCATCAACTTCTGGAGCTGCATCACAAACAGCATCTGGTGTGTTATCAGGATCAGGAGTGCTCAATTTAAGACCAGGGAGTACAACATCATCAGGCCCATTGGCTCAGATGTTTTCTTCCATGAGCGCAGATGTGGCACGTGAATACCTTGAGAAAGTAGCAGATCTTCTTTTGGAGTTTGCACAGGCAGACACCGTGGTAAAATCTCTGATGGCCAGCCAAAGCCTTCTTACAAGGCTTTTCCAGATGTTTAACAAGATAGAACCTCCTATTCTTCTTAAGGTAAAAGTCTAAAACATTTTGTTCTGCAACATACTTGTTCATGTGACTCAATTTCTTTGTTTTTATGTTTGTTTGGTTATGGAATATTCGTTCTTTTATGCAGATTCTTAGGTGCATTAATCATTTGTCGGGTGATCCTAATTGTCTCGAGACACTTCAACGCACAGATGCAATCAAACATCTTATACCGATTCTTGAGCTTCGTGATGGACCTCTGGTTTATCAAATACATAGTGAGGTGCGCAGTATTTTTGTTAAAGACTTGCAACCAACCATGATTGCTAAGGAAAGAAATCTCACTAACTAGCTTTTCAGGACGTCATTTCCTTTTTATATGGTGAAACATTCGGAGTTAATGGTTTTGAAAATTAAGTTATGGCCCATGTTCTATATTACTGGAGTTGGTCCACTACACTTAGTTCAGAGGGTCCTGTGGGAGTAGGAGTGAGAGTGGGACTTGCCTAAACGAGTGAAGTAACAATACTATAGCAGTATGCAATTCATATAGCATACTCATAATTGGAGTAGCAAATCATCTTACTTACTGTTTAGAGTGAAAACTATAGACATCAGAACAGCACTGTCTACAAGATGGCAATGTGCTTGTGGTTGTTCTCTTTTTTATGTGCCTTTTTATTTGAAATTTGGCTATTAAATGTAACTAATTTCTCAGCAGACAACTTGCCTTCTGTTGCACTATTTTCTGAGCACCTAATTGACTGCCTCTGCCTTTCTGTTACTAGGTCCTCAATGCTTTGTTCAACCTTTGCAAGATTAATAAAAGAAGACAGGAACAAGCAGCTGAAAATGGAATCATCCCTCACTTGATGAATTTTGTCATGTCAGACTCACCTCTAAGGCAGTATGCCCTGCCTCTGCTGTGTGATATGGCTCATGCTTCTCGCAACTCTAGAGAGCAGTTGAGGGTTCATGGAGGACTAGATGTGTACTTAAATCTGTTGGAGGATGATGCATGGGCATGTACAGCATTAGATTCTATTGCTGTTTGTTTGTCTCATGATAATGACCACCGAAAAGTAGAACAAGCACTGTTGAAGAAGGAGGCAATTCAGAAATTAGTGAAGTTCTTCCAAGACTGCCCAGAGCAGTACTTTGTCCATACATTGGATGCTTTCTTGAAGATAATCACGTAAGAGTACAAGGCATATTTCCTAATTAGTTGCAGTCATGCTACAGATTACTGATTTGTACATTGTATGCATGTTTTCGGCAGGAAATCTTCTCGGCTAAATACAGCAATGGCCACCAATGGTCTGACGACATTGCTCATTGCAAGACTTGACCATCGAGAAGCTATTGCCCGCTTGACTCTGCTGAAACTTATAAAGGTTTGATGCCTAGCCTTAGCTGTTAGTCTTGAATTTCTAGGATGCTCGCTGTGAGTGGAATGTTTCTGGTAGTTTGTAGAGTCTCAACTTTGTGGTTTACGTACTTTTCCAGGTTGTCTATGAGCACCATCCTCGACCAAAACAGCTCATAGTAGAGAATGACCTCCCTCAAAAGCTACAAAACCTCATTGAAGAACGCAGGGATGGACAACGGGGCGGCCAACAAGTGTTGGTCAAACAAATGGCCACCTCCTTGCTGAAAGCGCTGCACATCAATACAGTATTGTAATTTTGGTGGGTTGTGTTTTCCTCGCAATTGTATATGTTTGCCCTAGAGGAAACGTGTCTTTCTTCTTGCCTCTTCTCATCTGCTGTGGTGGTTACTCATGAGCACCAGACTCATTTGTTGTACCTGGTCCCTCTTTTTTTCGGGAGAAAGGTTCAACGTTTAGGTGCAGGATAAAGTGGGCTTTCTATCCCTCAGTGTTGTTTATATTTAGCGTATGTTAGTGAAGAAATTGTAAATTAGACATCTAATTAAAAAAACTAAACCCGTGACATTTTGTTTCATGTGTTTGTAAAATTTGCCAAAAAAAAGAAAAAAAAGAAGAAGTTGTGGGTGTGGTGGCTGTAATCTTCTGCTGCGATTGGTCTTACGAAATATATTTTGTATACAGCGCATGCTTGCGCTAAGAAAAATGGCTGATGTTGTGGATGCACACAAAGCACAGATTTTGATTCTGCTGCCCAGAGGTTTTGTTGAGCTGAGCCGTCCATCCTTAATATCACAGGTTCTTTTGATGACTTACATTACATATAGCTACTGTTTGGTTCCTGCTACAGTAACGCAAATAGAAATGAATATATCCAGGGAAACAAGATTTGAACTATATTTGTTTACGTTTACGTTACCACTGGATGAACCAAACATAATTCTTAAGCGTATACTATGAGATGCTACTGTTCATGACAAATTCACAGTATACAGGACTGTTGTTTATTTCAGCTTCATGAGTTCCACAAGAAAATTTTAAAATTGAAAAAAGTATTCCAAACAATTATAGAAAACACGCATACTCCAAACTATGCATCCTGAGCTCCATGTGCTTTCCAGAGATTGTTCCATTCCACCATGGCATCGGCTGCTTTGGCGAAGATTGCATTCTTGGGTCCTAGCTTCTCACGGACAATTCCAGCTAGCTCCTTAACACAATCATCAACAGTAACTGCAGTCCTCGATAGCTTGAGCGAATGGAAGAATGGAAGAACATCATCCATGATTTTTACCCCTTCCCAATCTTTCAAGCTCTCCAGAGCCTTACCTGCTTCTGCATCACTTCTCATCACATAAGGCAGTCCAGTCTTCACACCATATCCCAAGCTGTCACAAACTACTTTAGCACATAAGCCATTCCATATGTCTTCAAGGGTATCCCATCTGTGCTTCCCTTCATTTCGGAGACGCAGGCCTGGGAATATAGCAGGCCCCAGCACGTCGCGGTTGAATGCAACATTTATCCCACTCACAGGCAGCATCGCACCAAGTGGAACTGTCATCACAGCATCCACATAGGTTGTGTTTCGTTGATTTCTCTTCACAACATGAGTCATTGGGTCATAGTCAGCATTATGCATCCACAAACCACATGAGAGCATGCACTCAACCCCTTCACGCAGACTGAAGGGGTAACCACGGACAAAATCAGCACCTTTCCTGTATGGATCATAGAGTGTGTTGAAAAAGAAAGGTGTAGCAGGTGTTTTCAGATTGGCCATGTGTTGTGCAACAGCATCAACAGTCGACCCAGCAGTGTCCTTCGCTGGGAGGCAGTTGTCATCAATCGAAATCACATACTTCTTGCGCGAGACAAGATACCCAAAGTAACGGCATGAGTGACCAGAGAAGTTTATGGATGACACACCCAGCAGCCCATTAATATCTGACTTGGTGTAAACCTTGAGATCAAAACCTGGAGGGATTTGAAGATCCTCTGCCATGTCTGGATCTTTGACAACAATGATGTGGAAACGAGAGAAAAATGGCCGCCATGCCTCAAAGAAAGTTGTCAGGTTTGGCTGGAGAGCTGCAATCACAATGTCAACCTCACTATCTTGAATTTCCAAAGGCATCTTCTCAGGTAATCAAAATGATCTAAGCAGCAGCAGGTCTAGAACCTCTCAGAGCACCCTGCAGACAAGCATATGCCATGTCAACACAAAAGCTGATATGAGCATAATAACTGGATGAGCAAAGGGTAATATGGTGTGAACATACTTGTGGGAAGGACTGGTACGATTGGCTGCTTAATGTTGAGCAACTGAACAGCCAAGATGATCTCCTCGCAGCCGGTTGCTAGAAACAACTTAAGAACTTTCTCTGTCAGCTTACCAGCACTGAGCGTTCTCTGCAATCAAAGTGCATGAACACATCACAAAACACATTCTATGTGCGTAAATATTGAATCGCTCGCAACATAAGAGGACATCAGTCCGCACACTACTGCAACGCTGTGATATGATTTCAACTACATCATCATAACTAGAAAATGATAAATGATTCCCAAATGACAAATGTGTGGGTTCAGAAACTGAATTGTGACACTACCGCTTGCAAATCCGTGGGCTTGTGGAGTGCCTCATCATGACCATCATTAAGGCATCCCCTACTGGTTCCCCATACCACACCTCGCCAACGCGATCATGACTGATTTATTTACCATAAATCCATTTCTTTTTATGTAGCATTAACCAGATCAACTAAATCAATGTGGTATCAAACAAGGAAACACAATCAAATACTTCGACACATGACCGCATTTGACAACTTGTTAGAAAAGCCTGAGATCCCATAACAACTGATCGGAACGCTCGCTCCCCTACTACAATCCCATAAGTTCTATCAAACGCGCACGCAGCACAGAGTGTAATCAGAACGGATCAGGCAGCATAACCGCTGAGAGAGCGGACAAGCGCAGCCCAGGGCACCATGATCAATCCGAAACTAGTAATTACACACCGCAAAAAATGTGCCCAATCCGAAACCACGCACGCGGACGTGTACCGGTACAGGAACAGGAGCAACCAGCAGCGGGGACAGACTCGAGAGGGCGCGGCAGGGTACCTACACGGAAGAGGTCGATGACGAGGTGGTCGGGGAGGTGGGAGAGGTCGGCGATGTGGGCGATGCGGAGGAGCGCGGAGTCGAGGGTGAGGGAGAGCAGCGAGGGCGGTCGCATCGGCCCAGATCTGGATCTCGCCCGCCTTTTTATAGCGAGTCGAGCCTCTCCTGGAACTGGAAGCAAAGGCGCTCGCGGCCGTGCCACGCCACGTTGCCCTCGATCCTCGACCCCCGCCCCCGCCCCCGCCCCGCCCCCGCTCCCCACGCCCGCTTCGTGCTGTTGCGTTTGCCGGCAGGGCAGCGTAGGAGTAGAGCCGAGCCGAACGAAGGCCAGGGAGGCCGAGGCCGCGACGACCGCGACCCGCGGACCTATGGTTGGGCGACTTTCTCACCGCGTTTTCCCGGTCTCCCCTTCGTTTTGGGAAAATTAGATTGGCACCAATAAAAGATCCAAAGTTTTAAAAAATATCATTAAAAGATCCGGCTATAGAAAAATACTATTAAAAGATAGACTCAGTTATCTATTTCTACCATTTCGGTTAACTCTCCGTTAACTAAAAAACAGGACAACAATACGGCTGCACTTTTAGGTTCCATATCAGTAAATCTTCAGGCTCGCCACGGCCTGGGTTCCTGCAAGTTGCCCGTCCGTTCGTCCGGCGCTGCAGCGCTGCCTCGACGTCGCCGCGCTGCCATCCCCGTGTTGGCCTCGCGCATCGCAGTTGCTCCCGCTACACTTGTTCACTTAAGCCTAAGTGCGCCGCAGAAGCTCGCTGCGCCCACAACGGCCGCCACGCCGCGTGCCGCGCGGGATGCCTCGCCATGGCCGCGCGTCGCACCCCGCCTTTGCGCGCAGCCGTGGTCGCGATGACCGCATCGCGCAGCTGGACTACCTTAAGGCCATGGTGAAGGAAGCGGTCCGGCTGCACGCGTCGGTGCCACTACGGGTGCCCAGGAAGCCGCCGGTAGACGCCGAGATCCTGGGCATCCTGAGGTGCCACGTCCCGGCGCGCACGCGTGTTCTGGCGCAACGCCGCCCCGGCCGACCGGCCCTCCAGCATTCCAGCACCGCCGGCACTCCGGCTCTGCGTTGCCATACTCCCGCAACGACGAATCATAGCCATTACATGGTCAATTCATCCACCTTCGTCAGCTCGCGTATCTGCTTCCGCGGCATCCTGCGGATAGAGTGCGTCGATCGGCAATGCATGGGTGCTATAGCACGGAGTTCTCCTTGGACGTTGCAGCATGATCACTGGTCTCGCCGTGCCTCGCTTCAAGATCCCCATCCGGCCATCCGTGCCTCCGGGCTTCGGCTGCTGCTTATACGCCCGTCAAGCAAGAACGGCGAAGCACGACGCCGAGTGACGGGACAGCGTAGGAGGACGCAGCGCGCAGGAGAGCCGGCGAGGCGCATGCGGCGCTGGAGTTCCGAGGCGAGGAACGACTTGCCAGTGCCACAGCAAGCCCCCGCAGCGCAGCGGCGAAAGCAAGCCCCAGGAGCGCGGTGACGGACATGGCCAACGCGAGCAAGCTACAGCAGTACAGCCTACAGGAGAGCAACGCGGCAGCGCACACGGGCAGCCGGCGAGGCGCGGCGATGGAGCTCCGAGGCGAGGAGCCGCGTACCACAGCAAGCCCGTGGCGTAGCGGCATGGGCAAACCCCAGGAGCGCAGCGTGCAAGGCCAACGCAACCAAGCTCTTCAGGAGGGTTTTTTTTTCGATTTTCTTTTGCCATGTGAAGAGTTAACGATGATTTAACGTGAATGGTAAAAACCAATCACGGAGCAACCTTCAGTGCTAGTTTTCTAAGACGGAATCTTTCAATGGTATTTTTCTAAATGGTACTCATCTAATTTCCCCCTTCGTTTTCTGCGGTTTTCTGCCTCCCCCACTCTCTCTCTCTCTTTTGATTTGATGAAGAAGAAATTGCCTTCAATTTCATGTGATTTGAGTGCATTTCTCGAGTGAAAAGATTGTTGAAATTATATAATTTATATGATTCTATCTCATGGTCTAAGGTCTAGTTGGTTGCTAAACTTTAGTCTACTTTAGTATATTTATGAACTATAATATTTTTTGAGGTCAGCTAAATTTTCAACAGCGCTTTAGACCGTCTGCTTGTGGACTTATTCGGGCATGTTACCTTCACACCCTCACATTTGATTCCATAACGTACTGGGATCCTATTTTTTTTACTTCCTAACTAATAAATAAATTATCCTCACATTCTCCGTGTTGCATATGTTATTCGTATACTTATAGCGAGTTATAACAATTCGGACGACGTAGACGCTTTTGCTTTGTCACGCGGATTAGCTTTTTCTGCGTGAGATAAGACTGGGATGGGCCGACATGGACCCATTTTGTGGTCCACTTCGGGCACTGCATGCAACGCGGCCGATTGCTACCCACTCACTAGAACGGTCCGACGCGCGGGCCGCGAACGGCCCACGCCAACTTCATCAGCCCAGTGCTGGCCCGGCCCGCGCTAGACCTCAAGGCAAGTGCATAGTTCTGTTTCAACCTCGTTCCCACAGCGTCGTCCTCTGCTTCGGAAGCGCCCGAGCCGCGCGCCGCCGAACCCGCCGCCTCCCCCAGCCCCCCGACTCCCGAGCACACCGGAGCACGCCAGCCAGCCTCACCCCGACACGGCGGCACAGGAGGAACCCCTCCTGGTCGTAGCCGCCGTGGCCTCCCTCCCCCGTACCTTCCGGTGTTGGATTGAGGGTGGAGCGGAGATCCATCACGGCTTGGATTGATCCTGGTTGGTAAGGACCCTAACTCGCTTGGGTGGATTCTTCTGAGCGCGAATTCGGTTCCGCGATATGTTTCAAATGCTCTGTCCAATCGAATCAATCAAAATCCCTTGTCAGCATCAGTTTGTAGGGGATTTTGCTGCTACGTAGTGCTGCGCTTATCTAATCCATCCATCATTGCTTTCATTAGGCCCTTCCTCCTACGCACGATCGAGCCCAGTCAAAGTCTGGTGCAGAACTTGGGATTCTAAGGTGCTGGTTCTTCTTCTTCTCGCAGAAGTTTAACCCCCCATGCCCCTCGCTAAGCCCACCCCTGTGATCCCGCCGTAACGCATCATCCTCAGAAAAAACGCCATGATGTCAAGGTCAGATATTCGGCTGTTCTTATCCTATAGAGTTTATTACATTCTATATTTCTATGCTAGTTACCCAGTGCTGTTTGCCCAATGACGAAATGTGAATTTCTCCCCTGTGACTTCCAGGTTTGCCCTTTTAGGGAAGAGCAGAAAACTTGCTCAAACCCTTTTGGTTGCATCAAAGCCCAATACTGCTAGTGGCCAAAACATTGCTTCAAGCTTTGCATTCGGTTCAGGGCATTCCAGCAGGGCCTTTTTGCATGGGAGGGTTCATAATGGTCCAAGCGCCTCCTACATGCTGGGAAGAGCAAATGACAGCTTACACTGGAGCACTGGTGTGAGGAAGTTCTCAATTCTTTCGTCCTGTAGCCAGAATGCATTTCAGAGTCATCTTGCTTGGAAGCGACTTGTGGCAATGGGTTCTCGTGCACCAAAAGTATCTCCATTTTTGAGCAGGGTTGCTTGTGCCATTGGCTTGGCTGTGAGTAGGTCTAATATAGCCCCTTACCTCGTCGCTTTCATTGCGGGAGAGCTAATGCTAGCTCAGAAGACATCTGCAGATGGTGAATACTACCCAATACGTGAGCGAGCTCAGGATGGCCGTATTTATGTTACCTCTCTAATATATTCGGCGGTAGAGCTGGTTATTATAATCTTCAGATCAATATATTTGGCATTGCTGTTCACTCCGAGTATACTGATGGCGCCATTTGCGGAGACTCTTGGCAGTAAGTATAGGAAAACATGGCTTCGACTTGTCCACCGTACTTTGGAGCTTGCAGGTCCTGCAGTTTATCAAATGGGGCCAATGGGCTGCAACACGCCCTGATCTGTTTCCAAGTGACCTTTGCACCTGAATTGTCAAAGCTGCACACAAAAGCACCAGCTCACAGCTTTAAGTATACCAAGAAAACTGTTGAGAAAGCTTTTGGTCGAAAGCTATCAGATATTTTTGAGAATTTTGAAGAGAACCCAGTTGCATCTGGAAGTGTTGCTCAAGTGCATCGGGCTGTTTTACGATTCCGGTATCCCAATCAGCAGACAAAGCGTGTAACAGTTGCTGTAAAAGTAAGACATCCTGGTGTAGGAGACTCGATAAGAAGGGATTTCAATATCATCAATGCCGTAGCAAAAATTTCTAGATATATCCCCACACTGAATTGGTTGCGCTTGGATGAGAGTGTACAACAGTTTGCTGTCTTCATGATGTCTCAAGTTGACCTTGCAAGGGAAGCTGCTCACCTGAGCCGGTTTATCTACAACTTCCGAAGGTGGAAGGATGTATCTTTCCCAAGACCTCTTTATCCTCTTGTTCATCCTGCTGTTTTGGTTGAGACTTACGAGCATGGGGAGAGTGTTTCACACTATGTTGATGGCCTTGATGGACATGATCGAATAAAAAGTGCTCTGGCCCATATTGGCACTCATGCACTCTTAAAAATGCTACTGGTAATGTATTTTTAGACATCGTATCATCCTCATTCAGTATATATGATTACCTAATCTGGAACAACTGAAGAAATTAGGTACTATGCAGATCTGGATTATACGTTGTAAAGATCAAAGAGACTTCAATATTTTATTTATGCATCAAAATGGCATTATTTGCTGCTTTGTTCTGAAAATAATTGCTATAAAAGATTACTAATTCTGGACTCAAGATTGTGAGCCCACCGATAAAATTTGTGTCGCAAACATATCTGTTGCAGGCTTTGCAGCGTAGTTATTCGTAGGTACAATTTTTACTTTTTAGAGCTTGTATTTACAGCTAACATTTTTGGTCAATTTGTGTCTTCTTTTTACAGGTTGATAATTTCGTCCATGCAGATATGCACCCAGGAAATATTTTGGTCCGTGTTGTACAACCAAAGAACTCAAATAACACCCTTATAAAGTCAAGGCCACATGTAGTCTTCCTGGATGTAGGAATGACCGCTGAACTTTCAAGTAATGACCGTGTGAATTTACTTGAGTTCTTCAAGGCTGTTGCTCAACGAGATGGTCGTACAGCTGCAGAAAGTACTCTAAAGTTGTCAAAACAACAGAATTGCCCAAATCCAAAAGCTTTTATTGAGGTAATCTATTCGCTACCTTACAACTAGTCTTTTCGTTAGTGATAGAAGCTTGGAATTTATTGGTGAGGATTCTCTCTCCTTTTCCATGATAAAGCAGGCTATACTGCTGTAATAGATGGCCTGTAGCATTTACCTTCAATTTCACAAAATGTATCTGCACAATTTAGATTGCCAGCAGAAACTGGAGATGACAAATTTTTTTTTTAAAAAAAATTATAGGTTGTTACGACTTGGCTTAGGGTTAGGAGAGTGCCAATTTGGTGCTGCCCTCTGTTTTGTTACGTATTATATTTTCTTGGAGAGTACTGTTGTTATCAATGTAACTCGAATTTTGTCTGCACTCAAACTCCTTAATTGGTGCTATGAAAGAGGTTCAGCGGTCAAAATGTTTGGTCCAATCTCATTAGCTGTATTGTATATTTGCCTATTTGTTGTCTCCTTGATCTGTTCCTGCAATGGGAATGGTCACAAAGCCTGAAGTTATAGGAAAAGAAAATAAAATCAAAGGTAATTCATTGATTTTTTTTATGCTGTGCGGACATGTGGTAGTCTCATGCGTGCACATTCAGTCTGGTATGTGGCCTTATGCTGCTACAGAAATTATATTCTCCTTGTAAAGTTTGTCAGTTAAATATGATATTTGGGTGGACAAATTTGATGGTAATAAGTGACATCCTAGATGCCTATAATGCACTGGAACTTAATTTTTAGATTGCTGGATACTCCTTCCTTCGTAGTTTTGTTAATTTATTTTTGGGAGTGTGATTATTGAGAATTCTTAACTTAATTTATGCTACAGGAAGTTGAAAGATCATTCTCTTTTTGGGGCACTGCTGAAGGTGATGCTGTCCACCCAGCTGAGTGTATGCACCAGCTGCTTGAGCAAGTTCGACGTCACAAAGTGAATATTGATGGCAATGTTTGTACTGTCATGGTGACTACATTAGTTCTTGAGGTAACTTACATGACTTATTATTTTTACTTCACGAATTTTACTCTCAGGTTACTATTTTTGATTCGGAGATCTTTAAGCCAACTTAGCCATGTTTGTGTTATAAACTGTGCATTGTTTTTGCAATTTTGACTCTATACACATCTTGCTTCTCCTGTAGTTCTTTTGTGTGTCTAATTTCCAGCTAAGATGATGCGTTCATTTGTAAGCAGATAGGATTCCACAATGTGGCTATGCAAACTGCTTTTTGTAATTGTCTATTTGTGCATTACACCTTTGTCTCTTTAATTGCAAGAATACCTTTCCTAGGCATTCGTTTTCCATTCGTGATTCTTCAATTCTTTCACTTTTATTACAGGGCTGGCAACGCAAGTTGGATCCAGATTATAATGTTATGAAGACACTACAAACCTTACTTTTTAAGGAAGACTGGGCAAAGTCTCTTCAGTACACGATCCAAGGGCTCATGGCGCCTTAGTGTCTGTGCTTTAATCCTCTCGAAAGTTTTGATCTGGTTTGTGTTCGGCTGGAGGATCCTCTGCTCTCACCATCACGTTTCTCTCTCTTTTTTTTTTATTTGCTCTTAGATTATACAATTCTCTGTACCCGTCCTGGCCTTGTGCTGCTAAAGCAGCCTTGATGATAAAGTAATAATAGCAGGAAATTTTCAGAAGCTACCAGAGTACTATGCTGTAGAGTGCATTGCCCTGGACTATCTTATGTGTTCTTTTAATGGGTCAAAGGATTAGGTCCTTTTTTCCTCCTCCCAACACTTTTGACTGTAGCTCGTAGATGATGTAGCAAAAGGTGTTTTGTTCTGATGATCTTTTTGTAACTGGAGAGATTGTATCAGTGAACAAGAGAGTTGCTTATACACACACAGATATTATTAATCGCTCAAAGAAACCTACTTCTCATCTGACAATTCTCAGGATTAACGTCCATAAAGAGGCTCCCAATTTTTCTTGTTAGCAACACAGAATGTCTGAAATTTGAACGAGTTTCCTGGTAGGGAGTATATTGGACTTCGTTTAAAGTCAGTTTGCATTTGAGTTGACATGCTATCCTGTTACCAAGGACTTGGCTTGCTGGTAGGGAATAAGCTTATGGATATCTTTTGCTATGGACAGCATTTCAGCTAATGGACCGCTTTTGATCAACATTGTGGTTGCTCCTTTATGTTTGTTATATATACTTCATAAACTTGGAACAACATTGTGGTTGCTTATAGAGTTTATTATATATATGTCATAAACTTGTAACATGAAGCGTTTTCGCTTGTCATTGCTCTGCCCTTCACAATGACGCCTCTGCTTCCTGTGTGCCTATATTCAGGTCTGGATATATGTTGCTGATTCTAACCCCTGTACTGCAATGCACTGCATAGCGGCTGCACGAGGTGGGCTCTAGCTAGCTGATCCCACTAGCCTCCGGATTTTAGACCGGGTGCCTGGGTGAACTAACGAGCAGATGGAGAAAGCTGCAGGGGGCTGGATGGAATGGAATGGAACCGCGACACACCACCAGCTGCAGGTGCACCGCTTCAGCGTCAAGCAAGCAATCATGCTGGTGCGTACGTGTACGCCCCTGCCTGCCTGACACACGAAACGCGAGCACGGAATGACGGAACGCCTTGCTGACCACTCGCCTCGCTCCCTGGCTGGCCGGCCGCCTTGACCAAGTTGCCCGTGCTTGGTAAGCTGGCCATGCAGTGCACGCATGTCAACCCCATCTGATCCGTCCCCTTCGGAGTCATGGCGAGGCGGCAGCAGCAGCCAGCAGGACACCGCCATACCATCCGTGTGTGATCCCTAGGATAGGAGCCGGAACATGCCGCAAGCTCCATGTAGCTTTCCGGTTTCCGTCGCTGGGCGCGCCTGGCCAGGCGTTCCGGCATCATGGCATCGGAGTCTGAGAGCAGCTAGCAGCAAATCCAGGCAGGGAATAGGGTGGGTGGTGGAGTCGTCAAAACCCGCGGAGAGATTTGGATGGGGAGGACACAGATCCTGGGCGCAGGTGGCATGTCGCCGTGCCCGCGCGTGTGTGTGCACGGGCGAGAGAGTAGCTGGGGCCATCGCGGCGCTCTTTCCTCCTATCGGCGCACGCACCCGCGCCCGCCATCCATCGCTATCCGTCGGTAGGTCGATCGCCTGCGCTCTGCCCGCCCCCACCACGTGCTCCCCTGCCGCTAGAAGGTCGGCGGGGCAGCCAGCCGCCCGCCGCACGTCCAGCTCCAGCGGAATACTACACGTACCGTCGGCAGCCTTGGCTTTGCCGTTGCACCTGCCACTCTGCGTGTACGCTTTGCACGTCTGCCTAGCCTAGCGAGAGTGGTTTGACACGGGGGGCGGCCTGGCCTGAAGCTAGCCTTGGGTTGGGTTGAAAAGAGGCTGCTTTTATCTGCTAGCTGCTGCTCTCGATCCGGCGCACGCACGAGTGCACGACCGAAGACGTCACCACCCAAGTCCGTTGGAAAACGCATGCATGGGGCAGGCTCAATCACCTGACCTCACCCGGTGCTTGGTACGGTCGTCTCTCCTAACCTCACAACGTCTCAACAACCACGCATGCATGCATGGGGAATGGAATCGCCGACGGGTTCGTTCGGCGGTGCGTGCATGTGCCACCACTGTACGTGCCGTGCCGTCGTACAGTAGTATGGGACTATGACCACCTACCTGTGCTGCCGTGCACTAACTAGTCCAGCAAGTGCATGCGGCGGCACTGTGGACAGGGAGAGGCCGCCGGCGCATCGATCGCATCGCAGGCACGCAGGTCGGGGCAGAGCACGGCACGGCCGCGTGGGGACGACGACGGTAGGGTCGTCGGAGTCGTAGGGTAGGGGGCCGCGGCCGACCGGTTGTGCGCGCGCCGTACGTACACGACGGCACCCACCACCGTGCCTAGCTACGATCGAGTACACGTACCAATTATTATTGTGCCGCCCGATACGGAAAAGCGGGTATCCTACTGGGCACTGGCGCATGCATGAGTACAGGAGAGATGGGGTCTGTCGTAGGGCACCGCCCGGGACTGATGATGATGCCGACAGCGGCCTACTAGTGCGCGGCGCAGCGCAGGCTCCCCTCTCGCTCCCTCGCGCGACCGGGCGGGCGCTAGTGGTGGTTGGTGCCGTGTCGCGCGGGAGGCGTGTCATCAGCCACATGCATGCATGCCGCCGACCGCGGGGGACGCAACGCAGGCCCGGCGCTGGGACCGACCGTGCCGCGCCGTTAGCCGCGTCGCCGTCCGCGTCCGGAAAGCGATCGCGCGCGTGCACCTTGCCTGTGCGCTGTGCGGGATTCGCCAGCGCCGTGCGCTCCCAGTCGCTCTCTGCCCAGATTGCTCTTGCTGCATCCCGCGCGGCTCTCGGCTAGGCTAGGCGCTGAAGACAAACTGAGAATGTGTACGGACCCTAGTCGTCCCACAACAACGCTACTGTGGGGTGTGGGCCGTGGGCGACCGATCTACACACGATGTGCAGTGATGATTGTACATATCAATCTACATACAATGCTCAGCGCTCTTCGCTAATCTGTACTTCTCGGCTCGGCATATCGTCTCGCAGAGGGATGTAGGGGAAGGGCGGGAGGGCGAACGAAGAGAGATAGAAATGCGCCAATACTGAATTGTGATTGTTAATTAGTTATATACTGTTTCATCCCTTGAGTTGGGCTGGGCCAGCCTACTATAGTTGGGATTGTTAGTTATCGACCAACTTTTTAGTGCTCTGTCATTTAGACCATCCGACAGATATCTGTCCATTCTTTTTTCTTACTCGGTGCTAGATCGACCGGATAGATCATCGCTAGCTTACCGTTTGGGATCCCTTACCGTTTTCATGCTAAAACGCCACTCCTAGCTAACCTCGCATGATCAGCTCCACTACTGCTAAGCTATAATATATAGCGATGGTCTGCGTTCGCGGGCACCGCTACGTCGCACACCAATGCGGTGTCATGTATACTATACAACAGTTGCAGGAGACGTGTGTACCAAGAGGCATCGGCATGTGTAGCAAAAGTCACGGATCCACCGATCAATTCGTGCCATTATATTATGTTTATTATGCCAACTTATTAATTAGCAAGCTGCAAGCATAATGACAATCACTATCGACCTAATTAGAGGACCGTAGCTAGCGTAGCTAGATATTCAGCTAGCACGTCTACTGTACACTGGCCACGCAAGCTAGTGGATGCAACAGTCGAAACATAGAGATAGCCCTCTTCCCTGCAGCAGCAGAAATCATCCAATCCAATCCAATCCTCAAAACGTACGTGTAGTCTCATTCACCCGAAAGCAGTACGTAGTATATGATGAATTAGAGGTAAATCTTGATTGGTTTATAGTCTCATTCAACGTGCGTATTTATTGGTTTAATTAAAACAGCGAAAGATACTTAGAGCAAGACCAATAAGCTTGTCTAATAGCCAAGTCGTGTCATATGTAGACTACTTTTACAACCAATTCATACAACAATCTAGATAGCGTCTTCACAATTTTCAAAACTATTTTTTTATAGCATGGTGGGAGCCGCCACTATCATCCTCTCTCCTCTCTCTCTCTCCGTGTTCTCATTGGCAGACGCAAGGAAACCTGGGGGGCAGCCTCTTACCGAGCCTTGGAGCTCGTGAAGAGCCTGTCGACGAATGCATCACCCACCATGCTCTCTTTCCTATTGTATCTTTCTTCTACATTAGATTTTGCTGAGTTGTCTTGACTATTAGCCAAGCTGACATGGCTTATTGTACTTGCTCTTATGCAATATATAGTATTCAGGAAGTGGCGTCTTTCTAGCTAGATTACCTACGATGCTAGCTGGTCGCAAACCTTTTATGAGAGTAGTGAAGTGTCTTGTAAGGCATGCTACGTACATGCGTGGCAGCATCACGCATTTTTCATATATTAATAACATATACACGTTGGCAAAGCTAGCCGCAAAGCTACTGATCAGGTGTAACAACCTCTGATGCCATATCTAGGTTTTGCTTTGCTTGGCTATGGATAAAGGTATATATGTGTGTGTATATATATAAGTATTGAACATGAGCGTTCATGATTACCCTCAATCAATAATTAGCTAGCTAGCTAGGCAGTCGGGCGTTTGATTACCCTTTTACTTTCAAATGGGCAAAGAATCGAAACATCAAACATCCATCCATGTGTCTCATGGTATTATTAAGACTAACTACCCGAAAAGGACTAAATAAAATTGTACTCGTGGCTTTATTCCCATGTTTCTCGTCGATTGATCAATCGTCTACACTGTTTTATTTGCACGCGGTGTGCATGCATGTGGGCTAAGGCCCCTTTAGGGGACCAAATCAGTAAGAGTAGTGTATGAGATGTCAACAAAGAAGTCTGACCTGTTGTACTCGCTACCCTTCTCTTATTCCTGCTTCTTGGAACCTTCTAATAACCTACTGCTAACGGCTTCAGGATCATATAAACAAAAGCAGGGCAATCTGTTCACCAGTCAAATGTGCTCATATATTTAAGGCCGCCCGGCACATATTTTTTAGATAATGTTAGATTAACAACGGGCTTCTTCCTTCAAGAATGAATCAAGCCACATGTTCAACACAAACGAACACCAAACACCTGTTAAACAAAATAACCAAGGCAGCGCAAATTCAAATTTTTACCCAAAGACTAAGTCTAAAAGCACAAGGCCATCTCCAAAGAAAACAGGGCATTGCAGAGCCGCAGTTTCTAGCTTCTGGCATCCTTAGAAAAGAAGGTTTTTTTTTCATGTCTTCACTCTTTTGTAATAGCCCCCACTGTCACGCAGGCGCGCATCTAGTGTGTTAGTCTGAACATAACCTGCAAAATAGATTTTAGACTGCATTTGTCAAATAATACCAGTTCATTCCTTATTAGCGAAAGCGACCAACATAAAGTAGTAAAATAGCAACAAGCTTCTAAATTCTCCCACACATTGTTTGTGCCAAGCCCCAAACAATGTGGTTGGCTGTTTTAATTCAAACACCATATGGATAGCACGCCACAAGGCCTTGGTCATCAGACCATCGAAAAAAGATGTTGAATATTCTCTAGTGTAGAGCAAAAACATCAATTTGAGTTTTTTCTCCAATTTTGTTCAGCTAAATTATCGTTTGTTAGGATGACCCCTCTCCTTATAAACCACAAAAGGGTCTTAATCTTTAATTGAATTATAAGACGCCGAATGTCCTGAAATACTTTTAAACCATTATTTATTAGGTACATATACATGGATTTGACCGAGAACGTTCCATCAGAGTGCAAGTCCCAGCAAAAAGAGTCCTTCCCTCATGTAAATTAATACTCGCAATCCTGCCAATTAGCTCTTTGCCATTCTAGCAGCTTGTTTCCCACTAATGCTCTTCTAATTCTATGTTAACACGTACCGACCGAAGAACCTCAGCCACCGTGAACTACTTTCTACATGCAATATTGTATTGGGAAGGATATACCTCTTTCAAAGGAATCCCCTCTAGCCAACGATCCTCACATAACCTGGTTTGGGAGCCATCCGAGACCTTGAATCTTCCTAGTCTCAGAAACTACTTTTTATCCCAATAAGAGCCATCCAGAAGTGAGAATCCCCCAGTTTCTTAGTCACTTGAGATAAAATCTTAGTTTTAATATACTTGTTTCTAATAAGTTCATACCAAATACCATCTTCATTCAAAAGCTTGAGCAACCCATGCACCTCTTCTATCAGTTGCTACAGCTATTAGTAAATCAAAATTAATTTGGTATATTCCCTCCACTCCAGAATATATGGAGTTTTTTAATTTTAGATATCATATTTTAACATTTATATTTTTGAAAATTATATAATAAATAAGTCATTGTTAAAGTATATTTCTACTGATAAAATAAGCGAAAATAAAATAATAATATTTATAAGTATCCTCATCCATATCTCATTATAATTAGGATTTATCTAATTTCAAAGAAACAAAAACGAGTTACAGCTATATGTGGCAGAGACATAATGCTAGATCGAAATATATCTAGCGATAAAAGTTTCCTTATTTGACATGTGTGTACGCTTCCATGTGAGAAAGAAAAGGTACACCGACTTTTTTTTCCGGATCCAAAAGAATGCCGTAGTAACCAGCAAGAAGGCCGCGCGACGAGTATATAAATAAAGTATAAAAAGCAGCGAGTGTTTTAACATTAATTATTCCACCATTTTTCTAATCTCTCCAGGCAAGGATTTTTTCTGAAATTAGAAATGTTTTTGAGAAGCTATGTACTCCTAGCTAGATAGTTCCTCCGTCCAAGAAAACATACAATTCTATTACAGTACTATGTTTTAGTGTATAAACTTTGATCTATTATAAATAAAAAACTATAAATATTTATATTGTCAAATAAATATCAGTAGATTAATTATGAAATGTATTTTCATAATATATTATTTTAGAACTATAAATACAAATATTATTCGCTAGAAACTAGGTTAAACATGAACTACTTTACGTAGCACGCATCTCATTGTTGCATCTTTTATGGGACGAGTACTGGGCTACTGCCTACTAGTACTGGCTAGCAGATAGGCGGCTAGGCCCAATGTTGATTCTATACACACAGTTCTGGTCCCCACAACCCCCCCCCCCCCCCCCCCCACACACACACACAAAAATACACACAGTTCTGGTACTCTTATTGCTTGATTTTTTTAAAATACCTAATATATGTATAAATATTATTTTTTTAGGGAACTGCATACGCATTAATATCAGTTTTTTTGCATATATATATATATATATATATACACACACACACACTTAATTCTTTCAATTTTGGGATAACATACATTACATAATTTTTCCCTTCCGTGTACTACATAAGAAAACAGACTGGACATTAACATGAGAATGGCATTAGAAGGTAAGGGGTATGCATCTGACAGTTACATTTCTCTACAGATCGACCTTATCAAACTACATATCGATGTTCTTGGATATACCTTACTTGAAAATTATTTACAATTTCCTTATTATTTCATTTCCAAATTAAAAAAACTTGTGAATACATTTTTATAATTGATATGTTTGCATTTGGTATTAATTCATCGCAAAAAATATTGTATATACTGAATCAATACATTTAGATGTGCATGGTTGTATATGTCAAATGAAATCGCCAATTAGATGGCAAATATTCATCACAGTCACAGGACATGTTTTTAAGAAAAAACATTTTTTCAAAAAAAAAACTGCAATTGAAATATTTTATAATTAGACCGAAATAATCATTGTTGCTATATGTTGGTGGCTATTTATTGTACTTGGTATATTGTTGGGCATATAGTCACTTGGGTTGTTTTAGCTTGTTTGAGCACGTATCGTGATTTCAAATCTCATACGAGACAGAGTGTGCTAGGATATTTTTTAGAAAAAATAGTGAACACAATAATAACTTCATTTACCCCTGACGAGATTAGGTATAACACATATATATTCACCCTGGACGAGAAAGGAATATATTTTGGCAAACATTTAATTTGGACAGAAACAAGCAGTAGAATATAATTGCGGTTTGCATGCCCGACAACTCCAAGAACATGATCCATGCAGACATGGCCCATATGGACGCCGGAGGCACGGCACGGATATCATTAGCTTAGCGGTTGGGCAGTTGTTTATGTCATCTGCGTTAAGCATCATTATTGGTACCGGACAAATCGTGTGAGCATTTGGTTGCCAATGCATTATCACATAACCACTTCGTCTCAGATTTATTAGCAAGCTAGCTAAGCTAACAGGAAGGACGCATGCACGAGAAATTTTGCTTTTAGGCCAGAGGTGGTGGGCAGGAGAGCTAACCTAAGCTAGCATGACGCCGGGGCAGCGTCCGGTCCGATCCTCATGATTGATGGATGAGGCCTTTTCCATGCCATTTTGCTCCGTTCGGTGTACTCCTATATATTTTTGTTTCATATTTTTGTTTCATTTGATGGACTGCAGGTAGCTAGTACAAGTACCAATGCTGTTATATATACATATATATGTACGTTATAAGTACATAATATTAACTCCAAGCTTCAGCCTTCAGATGTGTTAATTATAGGGGTAAAAGAAACATTGTAGAGAGAGAGAGAGAGAGAGAGAGAGAGAGAGAGAGAGAGAGAGAGAGAGAGAGAGAGAGAGAGAGAGATTGCAGTTAAATTCATGCATACTACTACATCACAGATTGCAGTTCATGCAGACGCAGCAGCTGCTGGGGTGGTGGTTTATAGTGGTAAGTTTTCAGTGCCATGAATTCTTCTTCTTCCATGCACGAGAACAGAGCTCTCTGCTAGCATCGTACGCTTGTAGCGTCCGTGACACGAGTATCATGATTTGTTTGGCTTTTTGGCTTGAGATCGAATACGATGCCGGCCGGGGTTTATAGCATCTAGATACTACTACCCCCCCCCCCCCCCCCAAATAGTAGAGAGATAACACATGCACCTAGCTATATACACGATCATCTATCGATCGATGCAACAATACTCACACTCACACACACACACACACAGAGAGAGAGTCGAGAGAGACAGAGTAATAACAGTGTACTCTAGCTCCTTGCATGCATGAAAGTATGCAACTGGGGTGCAAGTGCTGGTGCAAGCACATGGTCTACCAAAGCAAAGCAATGCAATGCAACCAATACTGTGCTGTAGCAGCTTATCCCATTGATGTGAACAAGTGAACAATCACGAGCTACTACAGGGAAGCTAGGGGCAAGCGAGCGGCCACGATTGCTGGGCATGCATATGCACGCACGCCGGCCCGGACAGTGCACCACCGACCCGTTCCTTCCATACGTTAACGCATCCGACTTTTTTCTCTCCGTCTAATCCGTGTGTTCGTGTGTGATGTGCACGGCAGTGATTAGCATGTCCTAACCGTCACAGGATCGGATTCTTCTTCTTCGTCGTCGCCTTCACCTCTCTCCCGTGTGAGGCCGATGGCACTGGTTTAGACGTTGGACCAAACGATAATAATAATGCATCGTTTAGGGCTAGAGCTGATTATTAGAACTAGCAGTACGTACGTGTATGTACTCTATACCTTGCTCCGATCCCAGCTAGCGAGTGAAGTAACCACCCTAGCTAGCTAATAACTAGCCTATCTCTTGATCGTGATATGGTGATACTTATATACTATATATAACATAGTACATATATATGGGGAAAAAAAGTATAGCTATGTACGGTGGAATATATGGCCGGGCCGGCAGGTGCATATGACTTTTATAGAATTTATCACGGGTCGTCGGCGTCAAATCGACTGGAATTAACGTAACAGACACTGCTGCACGGATCATACCCAACCCGTCCTTTTCTGCTCGCCGGTCGGCTCGCCGTCGCCAGTGGAAAAAAAAGAAGTGGCCGGGGTTCTTGCATGATTTCGAACGGCGCCGCGCCTTCCATCACTACCAGGATTATTACTAGCACATTATTATCGTTATTGCTGTTATCAGGATCATCATCTATATATCATCTAGAGTAGCTCCAACAAGCTACCTAAACACAATACAAAAAATTGTCAAAAACTAAGGGATCCAAAATGAGTCTTACTCTAGGCTACAACCACATGTATTGATTGATGCAGAAGCTATCCTTAAAAATAGCCTCGTTTAGAGTTCCGGTGGAAGCCCCCGAATTTATAGGGATTAGATAACTGCAGAATACGGATCAATGGCAGTGGGCAATCTGACCTACTCCTACAGTGAAAGTAGGCGCGGATGGCGTGTGCGGGGGGTGGGGGTGAGCTATAGCCTCCTAGTGAGCATGTAGTGGAGGTCAAAAAAGACTCAATCCAACAACTAACTAAATGACTACCAAATTTATTGAAAAAAATTCTTCTTTTGGTCTTAACATCTATTTTCTGCTAGGTGATTCATCCGCCCGCACGGTCGTCTTCCTCGCGTCCGCTCGCACTCATGGCCATAGTCCTCGATCCCCACCAACTCTGGTGGTTGATCCACAGTCGGCCCAGCCGGCGCGCCCGGATCAGGAGGTCCTCTGCAACTGGCGGCCATCCTCCAGCGCGACTCGGCATCTTCTCCGCCGGATTTGGAGGGACCGCGGCACCTGGTTGCCGAGTCGGCACTCTCCCAGCGCGACACCTACTCCTCGCCATGGCTGGTGCTCCCCTGCACGACACCTCTCCGCCCCTCCTCGCATGCTTGACAAGGAGAATGAGCGCCTCTTCTCTGCATTGCGGCTCGACACCTTTTCCGTTGGGTGGCTCTCCGGCGAGTCCTTTTTTATGCGCGTGACATTGCCGGCGACCCCGACCCCCTCCCCATGTTGCGAACCTGTCCTCCGGTGACTTTTTCCCACGACCGAGGGTACCCCACACCATTGGCCAAGTTCTTCAATGTCATGCAAGGAGGATATGGCATATGGGTCCCATCTGTCATTGACTGGCATGAGAAATTTAGGAGCCATGATTTAGGTAGATGGAGTTGGGAGGAAAAAAAGGTTATAACAAAATAGGTGGCTACCCAAATAGAAAAGAGGTAGTACTGCTAGAGATTCTCTCTTAGCTGCAATTAAACCTAGGAACTTAGTTAGGTTACTTCTCTTTCCATCGTCACCAAACAAATGCAGGTCTACGTTTAGAACAAGTCAATTTTCTCTTGACTAATACGTTTATAGAAGTTGTATGACAATGTTTGTATCTTTAATAAGTTTATTTACTATGGAAAGATATTTCATGGCTACTCTAACAACTGTATTTATTCAATATTATAAATACTTTTTATATGAATTTAGTTAAATTTGAAAGGTTTTAAATTTTGAAGAAACTAAGAATTGTACGATGCAGCCCAGCTTTACCTGTGAATGGATTTTTTTTTTCTTCGGTACCATTAGCTTCACCAGTTAAACTAAATTAAAGTTATTAAAAAAAACGTTTGGTAAGACGGATTATTAGAGAAGATAGCAGACAAAAGAGATATGAGAAATATAGTAATTTTGAGCTTTTTCAGACATGCATGGAATTGTGCATGTACACCAGACAAGCTGAAAAACAGCTAAATTCTAAGATGAAACTGTTTTACCAAACTCTGAAAAAACGAGAAGCTGGTGGGGAAAAAGATCTTTAGGAAACAGCCGCTAATTCGTGTTCGGGAGGGCGCCGCGGCGGCGGTCAGAGAGAGAGAGAGAGAGAGTGCACCGGCACGGACGGCGCGGCGCGGCGTGGCATTGCGCGTTGGAAGCCTCGGCGGGCGGGCAGGCAATCCATCCAGCGTGGAGCGGGCGGGCGGGCGGAGGTGGGCCAGTCACCCCATGTGCGCTCATGTGGTGGTTTGCAACGCCCGGTCCCACCACCCACCATTCTTTCTCTCTCCTCTCCAACCCACCACCGCAAGCTACACGTCTAGACGATCCGATACGTAGACCACCGCCGTCGCCGTGCCGTGCGTGACGTGTGCCTGGTTGTCAGGCTGAGCTGCCGCACCCGCATCACGCCGCCTGCCTAACGGAACGGGGTCGGCGTGCGCGCATGTTACCCGTTGATACCCGGCGCGCTGGCAAAATAAAGTGCACGCGACGCCATGTGTGTTGCTCCGCTCGTCTATCTGCACCCCTCGCTCCTCGCTCTCCGTTTCAGTTGCTCCTGTCGTGTCACTGATAATTATTATTATTATAGCGTAAACGTTCTGCTGGATGATGAATTAAGCGGCCGGCCGGCCGGCCGGGCCGGGAGCGAGCTGAGACAGCAACGACAGCAACGTGATCATGCCGATAACTGGGATGATTAAATTATCTGTACAGCCATAATAACTGCGCAAAAAAAAAAAAAGCGATTGAGCTGTGTATAGCATTTATTAATCACGCCGGCCGTTGACATGCGTACATGGACAACAATTTACATGCTGGCTATCATATCAGTCTCTCCGTTTCAAAATGTACTACTATGTATTAGTTACCGTTTTAATCTGGCTTTATTATTAATTACGTACATGCGTAGTTTTTCTCATGTGTTTATCTTGACATACGTAACGCGTGTATTTAGGGGTTTTAACTTTTTAGCAAAAAAAAAAGTACTTATGCATGCATGGTTGGCTTGAGAAAATTTTGGATCATTAGAGAGAGCACTAGCAAGTACTTAATCCATCCCAAATTATAGGTCGTTTGACTTTTTCAACCATAAGTTTGACCACTCGTCTTATTCAAAAAATTTGCATAAAAAGAGTTAAATTTAATATATTCTTGAAGAACTTTTGTAAATAAAGCAGGTCATAACAAAAAATATCATGTTTTGCACAAATTTTTGAATAAGACGAGTGGTCAAACTTAACGTAAAAAAAGTCAAACGACTTATAAATTGAAACAGAGGGAGTAATAAGTAGTAGTACAAGAAGAAGAAAGAAAGTGATAGGTATAATATGATCGCGCTTGCATGCATGATTGGCACTACTACTTGGCATGAGCTAGGGTTAACAACTAACATACTCCTACAACAACATCAACAGATAACCCGGCAGGCGCCGTAGAAACCGGGGGATATATGCTTGCCTGCCGGTTGGAGTAGCTAGATGATTGTTCATCCGACCGCAGTCCGACCAAAGCACTTTTATAATATAATATATCCCCCGCCCATCTCTCCTCTCCGTCACATGAGATCCCATTTATCCCACATGCATGCAATGCAATGCAGGGGTGGAGGGGAGTTGTTGCTGTTGTGGTTGATATCACCTAGCACCTTCTTGTTCTCCCTCTCTCACACACACACTCTCTCCTCCCCTTTATTTAGTTTTCTCTAGCTGTTCAGCTTGCACACATTGCACTTGCATGTACCACAAGAAGGAAAAATTTCGTTTCAAAAAGAAAGAAAGAAAAAGAAGAAGGAAAAAGAATCAGCAAAGGACTCTATCTACTCTCTCACCTCTGGTCCACATTTCCCTGACCGTGTTGGTTTGGTTTTGTCTCTCGCTGTCAACTGGGTATTATAGGACACCGGATCTTGCAGAGGACATTTGTGTCAGAGCCGTGTTACCTCTCCTTCCCTTTCTCTCTCAAGATCAAGAATAGAATACTCTCCTAGCATGATATGATCACAGAGGCAGTCAGGCCCCTCTCCTGATCCTCTGTGTCAGAGCCCCCCCAAATCTCCCTCTCTCTCCTCCCCCACACCCTATCTTTCTTCCTTCCTCGTCCGTCCTTAAGAATAACATCCCTCACCCTCTCTCTCACCTTCCTCCCGCCTGCCTTTTAAGCCACGCGCCCACCCCACCGCAACCTCTCCTCTCTCTCTCTGATCGATCGATCGATCGATCACCCTTCCTTCCTCCGTCTCCCACCGTCTCCCCCCTCGTCGTCCGCGCCCGTTCATGGCCGGGAAGAGGACGACGGCGCGTCGTCATCAGCACCAACCACCGCCGTCGCCGCCAAACCCTAACCCTAACCGCCGCAGCCGGGCCGCGGCCAGCGACCCGGCCGCCTCGGACGAGCCGCCGGCGAAGCGCATGCTGGCCTTCCACTTCCTCCGCGCGCTGGCCCGGATCCACAGCACCACACCGGCGCCGCGCCGCCCGCGCACCATCCGCCGCGCGGCCTACTCGTCCATGGCGCGCGCCGCCAGCCCGCGTCGGGCCTGGACGCAGGCGCTGCTCCGCCAGGCGCGAGCGCGCAGGGCCGCCGTCAGGTCCTCCAGTCGCGCCGCCGTCCTGCTGCGGAGGCGCGTCGTCTCCGCCGCGGCGCCACCGGCGCCTCCGCTGATACTCCGCGCCTCTGCTGCTCTCGCCGGGGAGACGTCGTCGACGCCGACGCCGACGCCGACGCCGACCCCGCCTACTGCGTCGCTGGCCGTGGCGGCGGCCCGGGGCCCGCCTCCTAGGCAGGCCGGGGAGCCGGCCAGGGCCGACGCGCTCCGGCAGCTCGTCCCAGGCGGCGCCGAGATGGAGTACTGCAGCCTCCTCGACGAGACCGCCGACTACGTGCGCTGCCTCCGCGCGCAGGTGCAGCTCATGCAGAGCCTCGTCGACCTCTTCTCTCCCCAATGATCGTCGATCGCACAACAACCGAACCAGTAATTAATTAATACCGCATGGTTAATTAATTAATTCTTGTTCTTGCACCGTCGATCATACGCCACCATCACCGCCGTTTGTATCTAGATCATCGCACATATATCTCTTGTTCATGCCACATATGAGATGGATGGATGATTAAGATAGGAGATTATTGAGGAGAGATTATTATTGCTGGTACATATGTTTAGTTGGTAAAGATAAGATTATTAGTAGGTGTATAGGTTGGGAACACACATGCATGGAAGATGGAACCACACACAACAAAGCAGCAATTGGAGGGAGAGGAGAGGGGAGGAGATTCTTGAGGTAATTAATTGTAACATATATAGAGAGAAAATTGGAGCACATGGAGTCACATACATATATAAGCTATTAGTGCAGTGCTTGCTGTTGGGCTCAGATGCTTGGGTATGCGTATATATGTTTGTGAAAAATTGTGGAGCCATGTCATGAATCTTTTGTACCGTAGCTACTAGCTACACATGTAGGTAGCTGTGTTATACACACACTTTTTTTCTGTCTGTCAATTTTACTCTTTTATGCATATGTAGGTCTATCTGAATGGGGAAACAAGGTAACTACTGATCATATAGCATGGCATGAACCTTTACCATGAGTGGTTGCATGAATAATGCATGATGATGCATGTTCGAGTTAGCTATATACTAGCTATTATTCTTGTTTTTTCTAGAGTGAGGTATAGGTGCGGCTGCCCATGTGTACGCATGTATCTCTCTCCCACTAGCTACTGGTTGGAGAGCTGATAGGTAGATGATGCTCTAGCAGCTAGCTGTTAGTATTTGCCTTGTGTAATTGGAGTGCTAGGATGGGTTGTGTTCAATTGGTTTGGTAGAGCGTTTCCTTTCTCCTCTCAAATTTGGGAAAGTGGGATCCACAAGGTATATGGCTGCTGAACTTTGAGCTTGAGACGACATATATGACTTGTAGCCAAAGGAACCAAAAGACATTCTCTCTACAGGCAGTTAGCATCTTTTGATTAAATAAAGGACCTACCTTTTGTTTTTTTCCCTAGGGAATACATTTTTTTTTTGCCTCCTCTCACCTTCAATCAGCTAGGCCAACGAATTATCTCCAGCTCCTTTTTAGGTGCCACCGTCTCAAATAAAGACTATTCTGCTGTGTACTTGGCGGTATTTATTTTTTCTGTTTGGTTCTTTCTCATGTGTTATTCTTGGTTATTGTCTTTGGCACATGCTTTTGTTGCTTTCTTTGTGAGGTAAGAATCTGAAAGGCTTAATACTGGCTTCTTCTGCTTGTTTCAACTGATCAGTGAAAAGTAATTTGAGCAAATTGTGTGCCCGGCCTGGGTAGGTTAAGCAGCAGATTCATGCAAATCTTATACAATCAATCATACTACACATGCATGTATAGTAGCATTGCATTCATCATAAACATTACTTATAGATAAGAGTCATCTTTTTATTTGTTTTATTTTTCCTTACCGTTTATCTATTGCTCCCCTTTTAGTGCTCTGTTGGATATTCATTGTACTGTCAATCAGGCATGCATGTTCATTAATTAGTTCATATATGTGAAAAACAAAGGATATCATATATATATATATATATATATGTAGACAAGGTATGTGCTATGCACATTACACTTAATTAGGAGTATTAATTGGATAATATTGCTGTCCAATTCGAACATCTAAATCAGTACTAATAACTCTAAAAATGTGGTACTCGGTTGAATCTATAGCTACGTACCTAACCCACCTTGCAATTAGCCAGCCAATTCTATTGGACCACAAGGTTTAGCTAGCTGTACTAATAATTTGCTAGCTAGCTATATAGCCATCTTAATTCCATTGATTAACATAAATATGCACAACACTATATATATGTTTTGCTCACTATATATTAATAGTGGTGGCAGGTCAATATATATTGCATACCGATTCCTTAATTTGGAGGCTTGTAGACCAACAATGCAACAAAATATATACTCATGTCATCTGATCTGCTCTGTTAGATTATGCGTGTATACACGAGTTAGTTATTATGTTTTTATGTGTGTTGCACTGCATAGCGTGGGACAGTATTCAAACCCAACAGAACATCTAACTATCAGAGCATTTTAGCATGCTGTGAACTATATGAAGTTTCCATTATGTATGCCAAATTTAATCAGTAGTTCACATCACACATGGTTAAGTAATAATGCAACATTCAACTTTGGAGTGAACTTAACAGAGACCAGGATTACAAGAGTTAATTTTGTTGTTGATCACTCTAAAAAGGATGAAACTAACTTGTTTGCGTTGAATGTGAGAATGTCATGTATATATACACAGCTTGTTGAAAAAACAAATCACTATATGATATATCATATATGCCTATGCAACACAGAACATAAGAATTAAAGCAAAAAATGTTGTTGTGTGGTAAAAGCTTGAAAGGGGATTTAATATATTCCGAAGTGTTTGCTTCTGTTTTTCAAGTGATTTTGTACTTAAAGAGGGTTTTCAAAATATCCATTTCTTTATTTTTATATAATATGAACAAGGGTGCATGACATACCAGTTAACAGTTTTGAGTTACTGTTACCACAGCATGTTTCTTACATTATAATATATGGCTGCCCACAATTTTTATTTTGCATATATGCAACAGCTAGTCGAATAAAAAACAATAAACAAAACAATTGCTAGCAGCCATGTTTATGTGATACAAAGTACTAGTAGAGTAATAATAGAGTCACGAATTCATAATAACTTATTGGAAAAATAATATCAAATACTTGCATACAGATATAGTGGATTAAATTGGCATCTTTCTGATATTTCTGTCACATCTGGTTCAAGAACGCATGATCACCCGTACACAGGCGGCGGAACTATATTCGTCTCTATATTTTTTTTTTTAAGGGAACAGAGTTTTTTTAAAGCGAATCGGGAGCTTCCGAACCACCTTTGGGCTATCATTAATTAATTGTTATGGGTAAAACTATTACCTAAATGTAGGCGTGATAGATATATCAAACTTTTTTTTTCCTCAGGCGTTTCGTTGTAGAATTCTGCAGAACGCACGTTACCGTTGTCGCCAGCTAGATGGGCAAACTGGTTCCATGCATGCATCAATATTGGATCGGAGATCGTCGATCAACAACAAGAATTAATTTGTATGGACCATGGTATCCGCTGCCTTCTTCTGAACTAATAACGGTCTTTCCATGTCCAAATAGGTCCAGAAATGCAAGAAAATTGTATGAAAGCTTTTTCGGTAATACCTGTCATATGCTCCAAATAACATACTATATATATAAAGCTAGCAGGTCTGCTGATACTATGTCTGCATCTGAGAGGACACACATATATAGGCCTGATTGTTTTTCTCTTTTCTGTATGAGAAGAATTTAATTAAAAAATATACTTTTGATCCACATCGCGTTTTGGCTTTAGTCTCGCTATTTTTGATGTCCAGGACTAAAGGAAGAATTAATTCTGGTTCCAACTTTTATGAGTTATCAGAGAACCTTAAACCCTGGTTAATAACACTAATCCGAATCAAAGGGTCTACATTAGTCTCGGATTTCTAGTCCTAATTTAAAAACTGAGAATAAAGTGAGTTGGAAAACTGGCACTGCAGCCCATTTCTCTACTAGTGACTGTGTTTTAGCGATACGGACACATGTAAATAAGATGCATGCCACTTTTGCGTTACTTAAGGGGTCATTTGTGTACATTATTGAACACAAAATTGAAATAAATACCTTGCAACATATTATAAATAAGATGACACGAACCCTGGTTTCAGATGTTACTGAGTTCTCATTTTGTCCGTTCATTGGTTACGGGATGTTTTGGCGTTAGTTGTTGGGACTTTTTTTTCTTCATCACCTCTATAAAGAACTTCCGGTGAAATACTAATCATGAGACTGATGTTACTAGGTTCTCAACTTGTCCTCGGGTTAATGCTCATTTTTTGCATGATGATAACATGAGCTAATTGGAAATTCTAACCATCACGTTTATAGGTGCAATCTGCTCAAGTACTTTTCTAGCTCGTCAGAAATTATTAGGTTCTTCCCTTTCCAAAGTCTTTTGTTTTGTTTTTCTGGTTTTTAAGTGGATCTTTGATCTAAAACGTACTCTGTTCGTCTACAAAAGGATGCAATCATGGGTGCGTGCAAATCAAAGTAGTTTAAAATTTTGACTGAGTTTATAGTGATAGTATTAACATTTATTTCTTCAACTACGCTATTATGAAAATATATTTCAAAGTCTATTCAATGATATTCATTTTGTATTTAATTATTAGTGAATTTTTATATAATTTTGGTCAAACTTTAAATTGGTTGACTCCTTGAAAGTAAGAATTGCTTCCTTTTGTGGACAAAGGGAGCAACTTTTTAATTTCACTTGCTTTTGTTGCGCATGAGATTTTGTTCTACTACATGAATGATGAATTTGTTTTATGTAGATCTATGATGAGGTCATATGAATTCGTACATTCCAATTAAGTTTTTATTGCCAAAAATATAGTAGAGATGTATATATACGCAATAGAATGTTTGCAAGAGTGGATCCACACCTCTTGGAAACTGAGAAATGCAAGCACCGGCATGTACCGTGGGTTTTCTTTTAGGAAGATGCAAATACCCATACCAAGCACGTGTCAGCCTGTCAGCCCCTATATCCTTGTTTGAGCATCTTCAAGACGGTCGAAATAGGGTCTCCACTACCTTTTTATGTCACATTAAAAAATAATAACAGATCTCTTCTATACTTTTTTGGTGCCAGATTAAAAATAATACAACGAAATCTCTACTCTGGTACCTACTTTATGGAGGTCCTCAAATCTTTTTGCTTTAGCCACACCTCTCAAAGATGAGCAGGGAGCTCCGTAATCTTGCTTGGGATATATTTTCTCGCAACAACACACTTGTGCTTTTTTTTTTGTTTTGACTCTCTCTTTCACGAGCCGTCAATCTATTCCCCTCCTCCGACGTGGCTCCCTACCTAGCATTGTTTTATCCTCGGAGCAAGACACTCGACCCACTGTGGCCCCACCTCCATGTGTTGTCTGTTGGACCTTCGTTACCGTCTTCGATGCTCCCCCTCCCCTTTCCTTCTGCACCCCCATAGAGAGTACATGTAAACCAAATAGACCTTAAGAATAGGAAAACTCTTAAATCAAAAGTAGGGGTTCTAACTTGAGAATTTTCCTGTTGGATATGTTCTTATATATAGTTTTTTTTTTGGGTATGTTCTTATATATAGTTAAAGAGATAAGGTGTTTTGTTAGGTCCTATGGCAGATGGAAGGAGAGGATGAAAGTGGGTGGGTGGGTCGGTGGGCCGGGAAAGGGGAAGGGGGGAGGGGGCAAGCACATCCTATATATATATGCCAGATAAATTCCTTTATGTATATGGAAATTGTTCTCCTAATATATTATTTTTAATTAAAATTTATTCTCCTATCCCTAATTTGTGTGGCTTTGTACTTTGGCTTGGAAGTTGGAAAGTTTGAGTGTGGATCGGAGCTCTCCCACACGTACATAAGCTGCCAGAATTTAGTGTGTAAAGACGCTCTTAAATTGCATCATTTTTATTTGAATTTGTCCTTGCCACACGAGTATTAGGATATCATTATGGTATATGCGACAGTAAAAGCTACATGGAGGAGGAAAAGGGTGTGTCAGCTGTTTACTCGATTGAGATTTGATTGAGAAGGTTAGCTATAGTGTGTCACGATGGCCGTGGAGCTGGGAGATAGGCCATACGCACGCACGTACGGAGTACACGAAAATTCAAACCAAACAAAACGCAAAATCATTACATACGATGCATGCTGGGCACGCCGCGCGCGTTTCGATCTAAGCGACGGCCGGGAGCGTGAGCGTGCCGACGAAGGGGAAATTGAGCTGCGGCAGCGTGACCAGCTGCCGGCGGCCGGGGGCGGACCCGGACCCGCCGGCCGCCGCGACCATCTCCATCAGCGCCTTCCTGATGGGCCGCAGCAGCTCCGCGACGAGCCGCCACCGCACCAGCCGCGACACGGCCAGCCGGCCGCAGCTCCTGCGCCGCCGCCCCAGCCACACCGTGCCGCCGCTGTGCTGCCGCCGCAGGCGCAGCAGCTTCTGCCGCCGCGCCCTCCGCTCCCTCCACCCGCCGCACCACAGCACCACCGAGCCCAGCCTAGCCATGGTCTCCCTTCTTCGATCTCCACTACTGATGTGGATGCTCTCTCTCACTCTCTGTGGCAGCACGCACTTGGCATCCAGCTGTGCCACTGCCACTCAAGTGACTGAGCTAGTATATATAGCGAGTGAGAGAGGGGGTAGCATTTTGCGAGGCATGCAATTAGCTAGCTACCAGTTAGTAGGCGTGAGGGTATCAGTAAGTTATTACAGGTAACCTGCTGTGATGATGATGATGGCGTGATGATTGCCATCACTGAAAGCACGCTATAGGCTCGCTATGTAGCTAAAGCCCTTGCATCTCATGACACTAGTAGCTCACAACATGATATATACTATCTGCTAATCATTAGCAGGGAAAGCTATAAGTGTGTCCCACAAGAAAAGGATGCGATGGATGATCATATATGTCTGTCACACAGGCAGCTTGCATAGAAATTTTTTTAATAAAACAAATTGTCAATTTTAGGGTCGAAAAAGTCAAATAAATTATAATTTAAAACGCTAGGACGAAGTGGTAATATTGGCGGTGTTGTATATATACATTGTGTAGCGTATATATATTCCTTTTTTTTTTTTGCAAAAGAGGACATTGTGATATTGTATAACATGGCCAACTCGCGGGGTACGGCTATAAAGCAATGCCAAGGACCTTAATTATGCTGTGGAACGTGGCCTAGCTAGCTAGCCAAAATTCCTTGGTTTGGCATGGACAAAATGGGCGCATGCTGCTTAGGACCGCGTGAGGTGTTGTTGGTTGGTTTTTGGTGAGACGAAGGGATGCCACCTACACACTTTTGGGACCAAGGATTTATCCTTTGTTTACATGCCTAGTTGGTCCTTTTGAAGGTTGTAGGATTAGTAGTGGCACCCTCTGTGGTTTCTTATGCTAATTTGGTTATTAGTTAATTTATTTAAACTAGCCGGCTATGGACTATAGTGTGGTTCGGTGCAATGGAGGGTCTGTCTAGCAACTCGAGGTGGATAATAATTTACAGTTAATGTGCATGGTGATTGGAGCCATATATTATATAGCTTTCAGTTTGGTACTTCATGCATCTCATCACCATGATGTGTCAGGAAAGCAAATGCTATATTCATAATTGCCTGTATTAAATTAAGGAGGAAGCAATAGCCTACAGGTGAGAAGATTGGATAAATTGTTATTAATTTGTGTGAGGTTTAAGAGCGATGGATATGCTAGTTTAACTCGGTGCGTCGTACTACATGACGATGGCTGCCCATTTGTAGTCTTCGAAACGGGTTGGGAAGGGTTGGATCATCACAACATGGTGATCTTTGGATCGAGGCACTCATCGTAGGTGTGCTATCAGTCAAATTTAAGCAAAAACTCTGCCGGGGTTCGTGTACTTGCCAACCTAAAAAACCGGGTGCAAGACAAAAGCAATCTCTACCTAGCTATGATGTGAAGTTGTGTCCCTGCTGCTGATTTGGTCCCTACACTGAAGGTTGTACAACAACAACAGAATTTTTAGAACAACAACTACTACAGAGGACTACTGAAGTACAAAGGTAAAGGAGGAGTGGAGGAACCGAGTGATTGAGCACAAAACGCACTACTAAGTGACTCTTCTTTAGTAGTAATAACATAGGCTAATCACTAGGGTTTGACATTGGTAACCGTCCGAATGTGATGGGATAAACATCATCTCTCATGTTTGTCCGGCACAAGTCCACTTCGATCTGATGAGTAGTGGCATGGCATCACGGCCCCAACTTGATGAGCAACTTAGAATACTATTATTATCATCATCATATCAGCAAGTAGCCTAGCCAGTTTACATCAGCTCGTCTCTCTCCCCCTGCGTTGTCCTACTCCTACACGTCTAGTGCTAATTAATCCCGGATTAGGCAGACGGCAGACCACGTTGACACGACGAGCAATCGATCCCCTCCAATCCATCTGTCAAATCCAAAATCTTTAATCCAAAAAAGGATGCAATGAGTTTCTCGCGAATTTCTACCCAAAAAAGACAAAGTGGGGCCGACGATGTGGACGTGTCTCCTTCCAGAAACACTACAGACCGTTGCCGTTTGGCGTCTCGGTGGCACTTGACTCTTCTGTGCTTATCTCGTTGTATGTTCTACATGACAAACGAAGGAGACGGAATGTTTGGATCACCCATAAAGTTTCTCTATGGGACACCAATACAATAGAGGTGAAGTATGGTTTACACCTAACTAGTTGCTGAATTTGAAAAGCCACCTCGAATTTCGAACTTAGAAACAAAAACACACATACACTATCTTAAGTTTCAAAATTAGATAAATAACCATTTCAATGCGGTTTCTTGGATGAGTTTGCTAACGTAAAGCAGGGACTCACATGCCAGGTGGTCTATGATCTCCTCCTCTTATATCAAAAGATCATAACTAAAATATGACACGACGGAAAAAAAAAAACAAAAACATATAGAGCCTGCATTATGCCGTATCAGCCAAAACCACCACCAGAAAAAAAAAAAAAAAAAAAACCTCTGAACTATTTTAAGAGGTAGCTTATCCGGTATTTGAGAGTTCGAGGTGTTTTCTAAATTCAAAGACAAGTCCAGTGGGCAAATCAAACTTTATAGAATATATCACGGCAAAAGAGAACCCTGATCAAAGTTGGAAACCAGAGGCTGTTACTCACTCTGCACGGCTCTGGTCCACAGTGACAAGCAGAGTACAGTCAGACAATATGAAGGCCAGGCTACTCCCATTTACATTGAGCTGCGTGTTTATCTTAGGAGCTGACTCTTGGCAGGCCGTAGGCGAGCGACTGGAAGCAAACGAGCAGCTCTGCAGATGACTCTTGGCTGGCGGTAGGCGAGCGACTGGAAGCAAACGAAATCGCGCCCTAACGTGCCAACCGTGCCGATAATCGAGTCCAAAATCTTCCATTTGGCACTGGACAAGATGAGCAACACGCCAAGTCGATGTGTCCAAATGATTGTTAGAGAAAGGAAGAAAATGCAGCTCGTGGCGTCCGATCAATACTCAGACGACTACGCCTAGTTTTCGTTGTGATTATTATGAACTCCCTCCATCCCAAATTATAAGTCATTTAAAGAATCTTAAAGAGTCAAATTTTTTAACTTTAACCAAGTTTATATAATAAGATAATAATATTTACAATATCAACTAAGTATTATTATATTTTTCATTAAATATATTTTTATGGTATATTTATTTGGTGTCATAATTCTTCATATTTTTCTTTATAATTTTGATCAAAATTAAAATAGTTTAACTCTCCAAGATTCGACCTATAATTTGGAGTACGAAAGAAATGTGTGTTTCCGCGTAGCGAGACTGAGAATTACAACGCCGTCTGGTGCATTCGCCCTGCATGACTCCCTTTCGTCGCCCGAAAAGAAAAAAGAAAGGAAAGGGACGAATAATCGAACAATAAATGATGCGTGACAGATAAGCACAGGTTGGCCATCAGAGCACCAGAGGTTCCAGCATAGTTCCAGCTGAGCATATATTAAAGATGATTCCATATAAAGTCATTAATGCCGTATCGTACTACTAACAAAAAGCCCCACAAAAATTAGTATTGGACTATTGGTGCCTCAGTGGTGACTTGAAATCAGAGAGTGTACAAGCACTTTTAGTTTAGGTTGTGAAGATCTACCAGGCTTTGATAATGAGAAAAAGAACCGGCAAACAGCGCACAACAAACCATTTACAACTAGTAGTAGGATATCTTAAAGGTAGCAGAATTCCTTTCCAGGTTGCCTAATGCCTATACCAATATCAAATCAGCTGTCTTTGGTGGACCTCCTAGCGGTTCCAGCTCCCTTGACACGTCACTGCATACACTGTTTAGAGGAGCCATCTCCTCTTCCCCTCGCAGAGCCACCGGAACCACAATTTTTAGCTCCGCCAGCTCTGGCTCTTCTAACACTTCTGTGACGCACAGTGCCGGAGCCGGAGCCAGCGGGAGCCCGGCCAAAGAGGCCCTAAGGTTACACATGATATGGTAATACTAATATGTTAACAGACCACAGCCAAAAAGAATGTTAACGAGAAGCAAAAAGGTTGGTGTCATCACATCTCGATGTCCTCTAGTTCAGGAAGGGGATAACGAAGTATAGCTGCTATTCCTGTCAGTTGCCCTAACTCTGTTCAAACAAAGGGCAAGTGTTATTTAAATACAAGCATGCAGCAAACATTTTGAAAGTAAATAATGTTTTCCCAATTGCTTCCAAAGAATAAAATCTATTATTATTATTATTATCATCATTTAAAGCATACTTGTATTACATTATACTAACTCCGGACACTAATTAATGATGTTTCGAACATGCAAAATGACTTGTTTCCTTCCCTTTTAGATTTTCTGATGAAACATCATTTATTAATGACTGGACGGAGTAAGAGCTTAGTGTGTACATTTTCATCTATTACAGTGGACAATGACTCAATGAACAATCATGGACAAATCATATGATAAATGTGAAGTACTCACGTTCGCCGGAGACATGCATCGAGGAAAATATGTGCACTGTGCCACTATTTTTCTTGACTTTTTCAACCAACTTCACATACTTTTGCCTCGTAGCAATGTCAGCGTTCCTGGAAGTGAAGAGAAGGTTCGATTGTTATTCTGACCAGTCACCACAGGAAATTTCATGTAGTAAAAACTACCAAGGACAAGTAGGATAGAACGGAGTAGGGAGAATATTTCAAATTAAAAGACATAGGTAAAGTAGTTGCAATGCATAAACTTCTGTTTCAAATCATATTAGATGTGCATAGGAAATTAGGAAGGATATGTTCAGTACTGTGTGCATATATGGGACACCACTTGTCATGGCCAGCATAACAGTAAGGAATTGTTGATTGTTGACCGAGGACCATAAATTTAAGTGCTCTTGTGGAAATGACCAGTTTGAAAATGCTATAAATGTCATTAGCTGAGTTCAGTGACAAGATGTCCCCAGAATATGGTTCGCAATGACTGCATTCCTTACACAAGTTTGTACTCATTATTAGTTAGGTCTGATGATTGCTACTGTGATCATCTTGGTCTCGAGTGCCATATATATATCAGGGGAATTAAGGACAAGAAAACTAACCATTTTTTTTTTTTGGAAATCCCACTTAATTCATTGTAACAACCCAGAAAATTCAAACACCAAAAATACCAACCAATTAAAATCTTTCCTTGTATTCCTCCAAACCATTCCATGTGCATGCATGTAGATTTAATTTTGCAAATAGTATGTGTTAATGCCACTTGCACCCTAATTCCTTTCCAAATTAAGTTAACCATCTATGCAGCATATTTGGAATTTATTTGCAAGATTGTTGCTTGGTTAAGTATTTGTATAAAATAAGAAAGTGCTTTTGAGTAATAAAATCAGAAAAGAAAAGGAAAAGAAGAGGAGAAAGGAGGAGAGTGGAGGCAGCCCAACCAGCTAGCCTGCTGGCCCAGCCCAACCGATTTCCCTTCCCCTTTCTCTCTCGCGCGCGAGCCGCAACCAGCTGGCCCAAGCCGCGGCCCAGCTTCGGAAGCACGCATACCGCTTCAGCCCGTCCCCGCGCGCGCTCGCGCTCTATCACCGACACGCGGGCCCCTTCTGTCAGCCACTCCGATCCCTCCCCTGTTCTTCTTCCTCGCTGAGACGATGGGGAACCGGGTCACGCGAAATGCATGACCCCGACCCCACGCAGCCGACAGGGCCACGCCTTGGCAACCTTGTCCCCCGCCTGTCCCCTTTCCTTGGCCACCAAGGGAACCCCGCACTCGTCTGGAACCCTAAAGGAGCTCGCGCCGTAGCCCTCCGATCCGCCGGACGAATCGAAGCCGTCCGCCATTGGAGCCTGCCGAGCTCGGCTATAAATTGGGACGCCCACGAAGCCCTAGACCCCATCCCACACGCCTGCCGCCGCGCTGCGGCACAGACCACCGCACCCCACTACACCACTGAGAGAAAGGGAGAAGGCGGAGCAGAGAAGGAGGCGCCGCCGGAGCGCTACTGCCGCGGAGCACGCCGGAGCCAGAGTCGGAGATGGAGCCAGTGCCACCGTCACGGATCGGCACGGCACTGCGAACTCTCGGCACGGCAACGACCCTCCACTGCATCGCCATCCTATCTTCCCCGACACCACGGTGAGCTGCCGGAGTTCCCCCTTGCCAACCTCGCCGTGCCTTTCAGCCATGGCGCTCGGACCCCCGAGCGCGTAGGCCACGGGTCGTTTCCGACCCCGGAACACGCCACGCACACGCACACGAGACGCAGCCCGACCAAAAGGAGCGACCGAGCCGGAATAGAACGGCGGGCACCGCCGCCTGCGACCCGAGCTCCCGGAACGCCGCCGTCTAACCAGCGTTCCCATGCATAGCCGCCAAAATCCGCCAAAAGACCTGGATTAGGAGGACCACCGCTACACCCTGAGACCTGACCACACTTCAAGAGTGTCCTGAGCCCTCCCGACCACCCGGTTGGCATGCGCCGCCGGCCGCCGGAACGCCGCTGTGTTGCGCATGCGTCCAAGACGAATCCGGCCACAACCGAGTAGGGTAGCAGGCTGTGGAGCAACGCCACGGCCGCCTCGATGCGACTGCATAACAGGACGAACCCGAAGCAGCCCCATTCGCCTTGACCGCGTGCGCTGCGACCTCGCCGGAGCGCCGCCATGAGCCGTAGCCAAAAGGAGGCCCTACCGTGACTCCGGGTTGCCACAAGCGGCCCGAAGACCTTGCGGACCATGCCAAATAGAGGGAGCCGCACTCTATTTTGCCAAATCGCTGGGGCGGACGCCTCGCCGTCGTCCGCCACCATCAACAGAGGCCCGCCGCCGCGCCATTCGCACAAACCACCCCGCCGGAACCTTTATGTCGAAATTAGAGCCTCGTAGCTGCACCCGAGTGGAGGTTGGAGCGATTCCGCTCAACCCGAGCGTCCTCACGAGACGCAGTCAGCACGGTCGCCGGAGCCTTATCAACGCCGTCCGCCGAAGAACGCCGATTGGCCGGCCAAGGTCGCTAACCACCCTTTTTAAGCCATAGGACGACCCGCAAGCCTTCCGACGAACTGCGGAAACCCTAGCTGACCTCTCCAAGGAAGCCGCTGTGCCGCCACCGTGCTCCACCGCCGTCGGCAAACCGTTGGGGATCCGCGTCGAGCACCTGGTGGGCACTGACGTGCGCCGGACGTCAGCACCGATGCACGCACCCCTGCAGCAGCTCGTCCGCAGACCGGGTTCACCATAAGCCATAGAGTCTAAATGGGTGTATGAAACCAGTCCACCATGGACCGGGGCACCGGTTCACTGCGCAGACAGTGTTCAAGACCACCGTGGACCATGCCCATGCGCGCACGACCAACAGAGCACCAGGAGCCGCCACGTGGCACAACCCAGGGGTGACACGTGTCACTGATGACGTCATGATGACATCATCCGACCCCACCAGTCAGAGCACCGTTGACTCAGTCAACGCTGACGTCAGCAGAGCCCCGCCAGCCGAGCCGTTGACTTAGTCAACGTGAACAGTAACCCGCCCAATCACAGGTTGCCACGTGTCATCCTCTGATTAAATGGCCTTTTTCCATTTTCAGAAAATAGGATAAACTTCGGAAATTCATAACTTATTTATACGATGTCCAAAAATTGCGCACCACATATCAAAATTCTCAGAAAAATGAGCTCTACAACCTGAACCTATGTTTGAGTGCATTTGGATCTTTATATTCATTGGATTTTTCTGAATAATCTATAGGAGTCGCTAACGCGACTATTTCGTTTTCCGTTTTCAGAGCCGGAGGAGAATCTGACTGAGGAAGACGACCACGAGTACCTTCAGGAGTTAGGCGACGACTACAAAGGTGCCACGACCCACCAAATCCTTAGCACCTATTACGCATTGCTAATGTCGATCATGCCATTGCTTTATGATCATATGATATTAACTGTTTAGGTTGCATGTTAGAATAATTGATTACCCTGCCTTTGTTTAAACTATCACCCTGCTATCCCCTGATAGGATAGATGCTCGCTGTTATATGTTTATTTGCTCTTCTACTACTTATTGATTATTATACATATGTGGGCAAATCAGAAACGGTTTGACATATGTGAACTGGACTTAATTAAACGGGGGAGCGTGCTGCGTGAGTCTTGGGTGCGTGGTGAGGGTCGAGTCGACCAAGTGGATTATGAGACGAGCCAGAAGGGCATGTCGTGCCGGGGGTGCAACCTAGGGCATCCCTACGAGAGATACCTGTGACGGGTAATGGATTACGAGGTGGTTCCGGGTTGGACGGCCTGTGTGGTTTGAAGCCCGTGAACGGAGGTGCTGTGATGGCACGGGGAGAGTATCCCCTAAGAGAAGATGCCTGCTTGGTCAAACCTAGGACGGACTAGTTTCAGGTTCATGGGAATCCTTTACTGCTCACTCGTCTTCGATGGGCGGGGAACGGCTGGACTACTTGGTAGGACGGTGCCACTACTGCTAGGTTGTGAGGTGATAAGGGTGGGCGGAGACGGTTGATGGGTTCTCGTTCCGTTCTAGATGCACAGTACCACTGAATGGGCCCGGTACTGCGTCTCCCAGTCTCAGCGTAATGGTGTTGGATCCGGAATGTCCCAGAGCTGAGTGGTAGGGTGACATCGACCTAGGCAAGCAAGCACTCGAAATTCTGCCTAGGTGTTTGCGTAACACCTATGATGGCTAATCTTTTGAGTCGTAAAACCTCTGCAGAGTGTATGGTTGATCGATCGATACATATGCCGACTCGTCGGCTATGGACCTTTCCTGTGAAGCTTCTACTAGTGTAGTGAGTGTTCTTTTCTCCCCTGGATGACACTTTCCGGCAGTGTGCCCAGCGTGGCAGTGTGCCGCTGAGACAGGCCCGAGGGGGAGTTGGGCCTGCCGAATGAGTGCGAGGTGTGAGTGAGATGTGGTGTATGGGATGAGAATGGAATGAATTGGGTGAATGGGTGGAACGAGATAAAACTTGACTATTAAAATATTGATTACACTTGCATAGAAAACCCCAGCCTATAGGTCTTTTTTGTACAGCCTTGCATCCACTTTCCACAAAGCAACTGCAATCATAAGTGGGCTCCGTGGCCAGTACAAATCGTACTGATAATTTGCTGTCAGGTGACGAGAAAGAGTACGACCTCAATGGAGACGATTGGGAAGAGTAGAGTCGCGTGCTACACTCAAGTTGGCCGTGAAGAATGAATCGTTTCCGCATCTTATCAGCTTCTCTGAATTGTTGATCCCGCCAGTGTGGCGATGTAATAATTTATGTAAGACTCTGTTACGTACTCGTTGTATGGATCCTGGTATCAACTGAGATTTGGGCAATTTTATGGATTGTCCGATACAATCTATTTAATTACATTGCGTGCCTGTGGATTTCCCTTCGTGGAAATCGAGGTCGTTTCATTCATTAACCTAATCTATCATTTCCTCGTAACATGCGGAGCAAAACCAAATATCCTTAGCTAGTTACGCCAGCTTAGATGGCCTAATACAAGGGCCTGCATGGTTCTTCTCCAAGAGAGATTTGTTTTTATTTTCTAGGATTGTAATCTTTCTTGTGTTCTATTAACAATCACAACAAATCAAAGTTTATGAACAGCAGCTTACCGAAACAAAGTATCAGTTATTAAAAGAGTCTGGATAGCACCATTTTCCAGTGCAAACTCAACATGCTTTGGTCCATAACAAGCACGATCTGAGTCCTGCAATTAATCAGTAAACAGATATGCTTCAACTAAGTGAATAGCAGATATAATTCATATGCATAAAATCATTATTTAACTTTATCTTTCACAAAGGAACAAGTTAACACGCATAAAGGGTTAACTCAAAACAGTAGCACCAGAATAGAGAAATTCTGTATAGTTATTGCACACTTAGAAACTGTTAAAAAAATCACTTGAAGACACTTACATTATTAAGCATGTTGTAGAAATCCTGCAGAGCCCTGACCTGCAAAGTACAAATTAAAACAGATACAAAGATTAACAACTAAGAGAATATGGTATTATCTGATTATACTGAGGTAATGTGCATTAAAAAATCAGTGTGTTTAAGAAAGCTCCATACATAAATTAGCATATCCAGTGACATGTATGATTTATTGTCAGGCTTACCTCCTGTGCTGCTTTTGTATCTTTTATCAGTGCCATCACACCTGGGGTATCCAAAACTTCCTTCAAACTATGCCTAACAAATGAAACCAGCAAACAAATATAAATTAACTTAGGACACTTGAAACGGTAAAAGGACAAAAAGATAAACAAATAAATAAGGCGAAATAGTCAAATTCGTCCTTGAACTATCACCAAAAGCTCAGTTTAGTCCCTGAACTATGAAAACGGCCGTTTTAGTCCTCAAACTTTCACAGCCGGCTCAATTTCGTCCCTAAACTATGAAAACGACCGTTCCCGTCCTCAAACTTTTGCAGCCGGCTCAATTTCATCCTTAAACTATGAAAACGACTATTCTCGTCCTCAAACTTTCGAAGCCGGCTCAATTTCGTCTCTGGTCCGATGTGGAGCGCCACGCTGGCTCGTCTCGTCATCGCCTAGTCAGCTAGAATCAGTTTTTGAAAGTCTGCAACTGATTTATTCTTATTCCAACTGGTTGCAACTAGTTGTAACTCTTCAATACAACATTGATGAAGATGATTTTTAATTGTAGATCTCAATAAAATCTACAAATTTTTAGTTTTAATTTTTTTTATTTAAGGATGTTAAGATGCTCAAAAAGTTAATATAAAATTTTAGCACCATAATAATTACCTGCTGCTGCTGGTAATTAATATAAAAGTTAATATAAAATTTTAGCACCATAATATGAACTTTTTGAGTATCTTAATGTCCTCAAATAAAAAACATTAAAACTAGAAAGTTGTAGATCTTATCGAGATCTACAATTTTTATGAAAAAATCATCTTCATCCCATTTTGTATTGAAGAGTTACAACTAGTTGCGACAAGTTGGAATAAGAATAAATCAGTTACATGCTTTCGAAAACTGATTCCAGCTGACTGGGTGATGACGAGACAAGCCAGTGTGGCGCTCCACATCGGACCAGAGACGAAATTGAGCCGGCTACGAAAGTTTGAGGACGAGAACGGTCGTTTTCATAGTTTAAGGACGAAATTGACCCGGCTGCGAAAGTTTGAGGACGAGAACGGTGGTTTTCATAGTTTAGGGACGAAATTGAGCCGGCTGTGAAAGTTTGAGGATTAAAACGGCCGTTTTTATAGTTCAGGGACTAAACTGAGCTTTCGGCGATAGTTCAAGGACGAATTTGACTATTCCGCCAATAAATAACATAATCCAATAGTCATTTAGCAAATACAGAATTAGCTAAGAGGATTATGGTTCCAGAAGGACCATCTATGAAACAATAGTAATTGACAATACAAGTTTCCCAACAGGTCAGAAAGCTAAACTGCTAGTGCTAGGCAGCTTGCAGAAAATTGTACATATTACACTGTTTAAGAATCGGTGCTAGTACCTTATCCCCGCATAACAAAACTAAATATCCAGGCATAGAAAGAAGGAAGAACTCACTTGTAACCTGATGTGGCATGTGCCAGAACAAGGCGTTGCTTGTTCTCAATTATTACTCTTAAATCTCGTCGTGCAGCTTCAAGAAACAAATAATCACGAAACTGATCCTGTTATGATAAAAACGGAACCAAAAAACTACATAAGTTGATTTTTTTTTCCTTAGCATACGAGCATTCAACTTTATGCAAGTAACGGTGGTAATTAGCATATGACAGATGGACATTGACAACAGACTTAATGAAGAGTGACCACACGCCTAGCAGCGCACAGCTGCGACTTATGCCCCTTATAATGGAGCTACTGTATAGTACATTGTTTCCCATTTAAGCTAGTGATGAGGATTACCTTCGTAAAACCTGGGCTTGCAATTACAACACACTGGACTATTTCAAAATCAATGTGCTTCAGAAATGCCTTCAACCAAGTAATGTAATGCATCGGTCAATTGTTGCTTGTATGCATGTTCACATTTGCATAACTTTGTGTGGATAGCTTACTTGCAAAACATGCTCAAAGAACTTCTTGAGGGCCTACAGAACAACAGAAAGTGGAAATCAGTATGAAGTAAGCACAACAATTTTGTCATGTAGTTAATTAACTGAACCAATCATCATACCGTCTCATAGCCAGCAATTGCCGGGCCATGCTTCCTAGGAATTGATGTTTCAATACGTGCCCGGGTTGCTGTTATGCTGCTTAGAAGAACCGAAGCCATTAAAAGGACAACGAGAAAATGATACATCAGGATGCCATCTATAGGGTAATACGTGTTCTTCGGTTAAAATATAAACTATAATCTTGAAATGTGTAACCGCTTAGGGAAAGGAAACCTATAGATAAAAATATATTCATAATAATGTTTCTTCTTTTTCTTATTTTCACATTCATGCAATTACTATTCCTCCGAAAGTGCCAACAATGAATAAATGGCCCACATATATAGAACAGGAAAACATATAAAAGGTGTGCAGAATGCAAAGGATTTATACAGGTGGTGCACAGACACTCTTAGCATAAGTGAACCAGCATCCAGAGGTGCTAATTCCTAAGACACTGGCTCTTATTTAGACACATAAAATAAAACAATCAAATAAATATTAAACTCAAATATTTGTTACTATGTGATGGCGCAACAGTTCCACGCACCTTCTGCCAATGAGGAGTAGGTGGGCAAGTCCTTCTTGCATGAGAATAACTGCTAGATCAGCACTTGCAGCAGGATCTACAATAGGTTTTGGATAGACTCGATTAAAAGACTAAGTTTCATACAGATAAACAACAGAGGATGAGGCGATTCAGAAAAGCTAATCTCAGGAAATGGAACCAAAGAGTGGTTTATGTCTTGTTCAAACTCACAAGATGGTAAAGTAAAACCAGTATCATATGCACACCATGTTAAATTGTTAGCACCAACTTATATTTTAGAAATGAAAGAAGAGATTACTATTTGATTGAGCAGATAATCCATATATACACAAATGATGGGTCAAAATCACATACCACATGCTTGCTGGATGGTCTCAAGTGCTAACCAATCCCAAATTTCCTACACAAGATGCACATGCATCATTGAAGAAAAAAAGTAGCAACGAAAAAGATTCACCCCGAGAAATATATCAATTAACGCTCCAAAGTTCCACTGCAACGATGAGCATAGTGGCGAGGATACTACTCTAACATCAATAGCAAAAAATAGAAAAGCTGAAACATTCTGATTTCTTTCTGAAGTACAAAGTTACTATAAAACTTATAAGCAAAAAATACTAAAAAGAACATTAGGTTCATGGGCAGCAATCGTCAAGCTCAGAAGTAAGATAGGGGACAAAAACATGGCTGATCAGATCTGCTTTTTAGTACAAATAGGAGCTGTGGGAATAAGCGTGGCCAGAATAAGCTGCAGAAAAGCGTGATGTTTGGCTGTTGATTTCAGCTTATTTTGGCCATAAGCAGCTTATAAGCTACACCAAACAGGCCCATAGGGTTAAAAATCAGAATAATTATCTCTTTCATATTTATTGAGATAAACTTGCTTGATATTTAAACAATACCTTTCGTAGAACAAAAGGTCTCTTCAGCTCAAGCTCTAACGTGTGGAACTGGCCAATCTTCATTCAGGAAGAAAAAGGTTAGCTTAACAAGGTTGTTTACATCACGTAGTAGTATTAAGTAAAAAACTCACTAACCTTCACATGATCATTCTCAGTGATATTTTTTCCACGCACACGTAAGACAGATCCCTCCTTATCATAGTCTACAGACTTCATTACATAACAAAGGACACACGCAATTATCAACATAGACAAGTGGTTAAGGTTTAATAGCTTTGGAAAGGATAGGAAACAAAGCCACGAGGAACAGAGAAAATAAAATTAACAGCTAGAAATATAACAGGTTTGTTTAACTGGTCCTAATAGTATCTGCTTAGTTTTGACAGAACTATCAGTTCACTCAGCATTGTTTCAGGCCTTTTTCACACATCTGGAATAGAGATATCCTGAGTCAGTAACAATTTTAACCCACAACTCCACAAAGTTGGCTAACTTGACAAGTGATGGCTGTCAATTGACATGTCAAAGGCTAATATATGGAGTCATGGAGAAAGAAATACGATACAGAAAGATGATGCATCACCTCAACTACAATTTCTAACTTAAGCTTCACACGCTCGGCATCACGTCCTCCAGATGCCACCTCTCTCAGCACTTTCCTGGAATCATAAGAACAATCCCTTACAACTTCATAAGGAAATTCAAAATTTACATACTATATGCACACATGCAAGAGAAAGCAGTGGATGGAGACTTGAACTACTATCCCCAAGAGGCTGCAGTTATGATCAAAGACTTGAAAGTGTATGTATGAATGTGTAGTAACCAGTGGGGAGCTGCAACAAAGAACCCTTTGAATAAATTAGAATTAGTGGATAAAAATACGGCACATCCCAAATCCTATTGAACAGCTGAAAATTGTCAGTCTATCAAATTTCTGGAGTCATGTAACAACTACTATGATAACCATGTCTTGATAGTTGGCACTACAGATACCTCCCCTAATTTCACTTCAAAAGTTTCAATCATAGACCAGGAGCCACAGATTGACAAATCGAAAAGCATTGCGAAACTTTACTCCTTAAGCTGGAAAACCCGATAGCCTAAGTGGCAGCGGCTTTCCACATCCACAGCGGCACTAGTCAGCGAGGGGAGCTCATGGCTAAACCGCACAAAAGCGGAACCGAAGTTGCACGCATAAAAAAAAAGAGCACTCACCGAACGGTGACGGCCTGGAGTTGGTCACCGATAGCAATGAGGTTGTACGCGTGCCACAAGTCGTCCTCTTCCTCCGGCACCAACTGCGGACCACAACCGTAAGCCGAATCAGCAGCAATCAAGCAAGCAACGGAGCCCCAGAGGTTGGGTCAGCCCTAGCCCCAGTCTGGCAGTCCCCCAAGAACAAGGCGAACCCAACAAGCAACCGGAGTGCTCGCACAGAGAGCACCGAGCGACATAAAGGGAAGGGGCGAGAGGTAAGAGGACCTTGACGGAGCCAGGGCCGTTGCGGACGAGGTCGCGGTGGGCGAGCTTCATCGCCGCGGAGGCGCAGGGGAGGAGGCCTCGCGCGCGGCTTTGCGTCGACGGCGGCCGGCGTGGCGGGCAGGGGTTGAATCGCGGCGGGACGGCGATGGGATGGGAAAGTGTCGAGTTCGAGAAGGAGAGGAGAAGGGCACGTGTTTTTGTTTGTTTGTGAGTTGGATCGGACGGGCCGTGACAGCCCAGAAAACCAGATTGGTGGTGTTATGTAGGATGTGGCCCAACCGTATGGCCCACGTAGTATGGTCCATTGGGTAAGGTAAGCAAGGTAGGCCCCGACTCCGTATGTCAACAAAGCCTGGCCCGTGTAGTACCTCTCCTTGCAAACTCACGCCCACCCTTTCCCTTTTCCATTTTGTTTTTGTTTTGCATTCATCCATTATTTAACACAAGCAAACACATTTTGCCCTTGTCTAGATTTTAGCTTTTTCTAGACATAGATTAAATATTTTTCGCACATAACAAATCAGTATTAGTCCAAATCGGCGCATTCAGCGCTTCTACACGGGACAGGGACATTATGCTCTCTTTACACTTGCGTGACATGCCTGCATAAGCATGACAGAAAAAGGCACAGGACAACTAGCCGAGCCTCTTGCGGATGACGCCCTCGACGGAGCCGACGAGGGCGAAGGTGCCGACGACGAAGCCGACGGCGCTGAACGCCTGGAGCGCGAGCCAGGTGCGCGTCCACGGGCGGACCCCGCGCTGGACGCAGTACATCTCGACGGGGAGGTAGATGGCGAGGGGCCAGAAGATGACGGCGCCCAGCACGCCCAGCACCTCGTTGAAGTAGGGGAAGAGCAGCGCCAGCCCCGTAGTGGTCGCCACGTACGCCGTCCGGAAGCACACACGCTGCAGGTTCAGCCCGCTAGCTCCACCCCGGCACGCCGGGCACCTTCACGGCGTACGACCTGTTCACGAACGCGCTGTTCGGGAACCTGGCGGCCAAACACCGGTCCGCGAAGCTGAAGATCTGCTGGCTGAACATCTGCATGCATGCACAACAGCCTGAGCGTGCGTGCGTGCACCGTGCAGCGCATGACCTTGTGCCATCCACTTGCGGAGTACTCCTACCTGGTAGCCACCAAGCAGGTGGAGCACGATGCAGGCGTTGGCGAAGTCGATGAGCCAGTAGGGCTCGTAGAAGCCGAAGCCGGTGAGCAGGTTGCCCGGCGCGGCGTTGCCGAAGGCGGCGTACCCGAAGCAGCTCACGGCGAGGTAGAAGAATGTGGTGGCCATGACCGCGAGGACGTTCCCCTTCTGCATCGTCTCGCTCTCGGGCGGCGGCGATTTCAGCGTGTCCTGTTTAGTTAATTGATTGATTGCAAGATTATATATATTTCAGCAAAAGAAACACACCCGCACTGCTTGAAAAAGTGAAGATGGCTGCACTGCATACCTGTATCTCCAGCAGGACGATGGTGTACGGGTAGGCGAACGCGATGTCGCCGATGGCCTGCGCGACTCGCCAGGCTTTCTGCGCCGGGGTGCTCATGGGAACTCCGGTGACGCTTCCTTTGATCACCCCATTTTCTGATAGTTTCGAGACAGAGCATATTCGCACAGCACAAGATTCACATCCAAACCTGCATTAATAATAATGCAGAATCTGTACCAAAACTGCCGAGCGAGCATGTCACAATATAATCACCTATGGTCTTGGCGAGGCCGAGGCCGAGGCCGATGGTGGCGTAGGTGAAGGACATGACGGCGGCGACGACGGAGAGCCAGGCCATGTTGTGGAAGTTGGGTATGAAGGACAGCACCACCTGCGCCGCCCCGAAGAGCAGCATGTACAGGTGGTCGCCGCCGGCGCCGCAGGGAGCGCCGTGGCCCTGGCTGTGGTAGCAGTTGGACCTCATGATCGCCCTGCGCCCATAGTTGTAGTGCGTTTACCATTGTTAATTACCATGCAGCATGCATGGCCAGCTCGATCCGCTGCCAAGTACACACCTGAGGCAGGTCGCCGTCGTGATGGTGTAGGCAATTGCCGTCCCGTACAGGTTTAGGTACTGCAAGAAGCCGCAGAGCCAGGTGCGCTTCTCCCCTGCACGCGTTTGTTCGTTGTTCTTGCTTGAAGTCACCATGGAGATGAGAACAAAAGACGATAGGAACAGGCAAGGAACAAAGATCCATGGTGTGGCAACGCAAGAAGAGACATGCGTACCCAGGTGCGACCTGACGGCGTCCATGAAGGTGTAGTTCCTCTGGCGTTTCTGGGAGCCATCGTCATCATCAGAGTCGACAGGGGACCTGTAGCAGTGGGACAGGAGGAAGGCGGAGAAGTAGGTGACGAAGGCGAAGCAGAGCATGGCGACGGGGCCGCCTACCCAGCCCAGCTGCGCGACGCTCCACGAGAGCGCCAGCACGCCGCAGCCGATCACGGCGGTGATGATGTGCGCGAAGCAGATCCATAGGTTGCCTGCCGCCACCGCCGCCCATCGACCGACGAGAATTAACGATCGATCAGCCAACCACAAGCAGAGGGAATTTGTTAGCGATACTGCTACGGCTGCTGGCAGAGAAGAGAAGGTGCCGGTGGTAGTGATGGGTACCGGTGCGCGCGGTGTGGCCGTCATCGTCGAGCTCGGGGCCGGCGGCGGCGGAGTAGATGCCGTGGTGCTCCGCCATTGGCCAGCGGCGTTGGGAAAGATCTGACAGCTCGTGTAGCCACTAGCCAGTCGTGTGAGAGGAGAAGACTACTGGACTAGCATGGACTAGGAGTGAGCAAAGAGGGTAGTTCATCGGCGCTAGCATAGCAGTCCTTGTCACCCATATTTGTGGGTGGATTTGGATTACAATGGGCATGGGCGGGCAGAGACTTTTGTCTCATCCTCTGCCACAGCTTGGGAGCGAAATCCGGCTGGCGTGGCGTGGCGCCCTGGTTTACGTGCTACTGGTAGTAGTACGAAACAGGACGAGCTGCCGGGTCGAGTTCTCTGACGAGTCAAGCAGCTGTTGTGATCCTGTCACAGTAGACATTTGCAGTTGCAGACAAATGAGGCCCCGTTTAGATCCCAGTTGCAGTTGCAATTCTGCACTGTACCACGTTCGTTTGTATTTGACAACTTTTGTCCAATCATGGCCCAAGTAGGCTTAAAAGATTCGTCTCGTGATGCACATGCAAAAAGTACAAACATGCAAACATTTCGTCTACATTTAATGCTCCATGCATGTGCCGCAACGTTGATGTGACTAGTTGCAGTTGCAATTTGCACTGGATCTAAACAGAGCCTGACTTGTTCTTTTGACCGATCAGCGTTTATTTTCAGTCACGAAACAGTATTTCTCTCATAATAAATCAGCACGAGCGAAATCAACGCTTATTTTTCAGCCCACTGAAAGAAAGAAAACGGGGGAGCCACATGCGTTGTCACATGCGTGCCGTTTCCCAGCAGGCGAGCCAGTTCAGTAGCTTGCACGAAACGGGGGATTTTCCCCGGGCGTGGACTCGCTGATTGGTGCATCGATTAATTGATTGCTTTCGGAGCCGTTTCGCCGACGGCCGACGGGCGTTGCCGTTGCCCATACTGTCACCATCTCTGTTTGCCTTCCCGCCTTCCCGGATGGGTTGGCTGAGAGCCTGACTGCCTGAGACGCCCATCGTCTCTCTTCCCTCGTACTCCTCATCCAGGCTTCAGCCCTCAGCCATCCACTGCCACCACCTCCAGCTACCTACCAGCAGAGAAGAGGATCATATTCATATACGGGCCCAACAACTCGACTTTCTGACGAGGATGACGTGGTTGGCATGTCGCTTCGCTCACTGGTCCCGTGGTGGCCGGCCGCGGTCACAAGCAAGTCCATCTGCTCCGCCTCGATCATTGATTAGTGGATAGAGACAGGCAGGCAGATCCGGAATCCGGGATCAGTCCGTCGAAAACAACAGGTAAGATGAAAATAAGCGTTCATGTTAGCTGATACGAGTACACTAGCAAATATACCCGTGCCTTGCAACGGAAAATAACTATCTAATGCTTATGAAAAACATAGATACATGAAAAGTGCTACATATAACAATTTACTTTTGTTTTGCTCTTATAAAATTTGAGAGGTATACTTTTGTTTGACGACTATATCGTTCCGTCTTCTGTTACGTTTAGATATGACAATTTAGATATGACAATGGGACCTGATCCCCAATTTGTTATGGAAAATTGCTCTATTAGAAGACGCGACGGAGTCTGTTCCAAGCTTAACGGGGAAAACTTGTCCTCGTTGGGTATTTTTCCTATAGCGGTGATCACTTTATATATATTGTCTGGGCTAAAATTCATGTATAAATTTGTATTTAGGAGAGACTGCACCTCCTAACCCTCATGTATAAATTGTATGCACGAGAGACTGCACCTCCAGTCCTCCATAGACCATAGCCCTGTCTAACAGGCACAAAATGTAATTAAATGTTGGCCCAACCGGCCCATTTATGCCCCCTACCTCCTCATCTGACCGTCCATTGCTTCCACTCAAAAAAGGAAAAACATCTGACCGTCCATTGCCGTCGATCCATCCGAACCCTAAACGTTATCCTCTCCAACACAACCAGGTAGGCGCCGCCAAGCATTAGCATTGGAGCGTCAGCTTCTTCCATCTCCGCTCTCTTGCCCTCAGCAGTCCAGCCGTCCAGTTGCCAGTTGGCCATGTTAATGAGCAGCAGCGATTCAGTGATGTAGTGTGGCCGCGCAAGCAGGCAATGTGACAAACAGTAGCCATACTCTGTTACTCCGCGAGCAAATGGGATGGCGGCTTCCTTCACATCCGTGTGCATGACTGCATGTTGGTTCCTATACGGTGGACAAAATTAGCTTACAGTGCTACTCGATTTTCCCTGTTTGCTTGAAAAGGAAAATCTAAGAAGTTCCCTTCCTTTGATTTTTGACATTTGTTGGAGAATTGCAGTAGCAGTTAGTAGATGCCCGCGTCGCTAGTGGCCACGGATCCATGGCTTGGCATGGTCGAGACGCTGCACAGCCAGGCGACTGCTGAGGCGAGCAGCTGCGGCTTTGCGAGCCCAGCCAGCGCCCTGCGGCGCTCCCCGCGGCCAACCGTTCGTGCTGGATGGATATGCCCCTTCCTCCTAGCAAGGTGGATGAATCGAAGTTTGCCGCACCCAGATCCGCTCCTTCATCAAGCCAGGTGCGTGGATCGACGGCCAGTTAGCCGGATCAAACCATATCCGTTCCTTCATCAAGCCAGGTGCGTGGATCGACAACCAGTTAGCCGGATCAAAGTCTCCTTGCGGCCATGCTTCTCTTCTTTTTCGAGGCGAGAGGTTGCTCCAGCTGAGGTCGAGATGTCTTGATGCCGCAGTTTAATGTAACAATGGATGGTTGGATGGTCGCGACATGCTTTTTAGGGGTTTCTCCAATTGTTATTTATATATGGATCTCGTGGACTTTCAGTTTCTATCTTATCGTAGCTTTTTAGAGTTCTTTTCCATCTTGAAATTTCTTGTATCGTTTCTCTCGTGGTCTCTGCCTTCCTTATTTCTTGTATGGTTTCCCTCGTGGTCGCCCGGAGTACTCAGCAGGTTTCACGGACTGTGCGCTAGATAGAAGGCTGGACGAAAAAATGAGCCGGAAAACTTCTCAGTAGGTATAGATTAGCTAGACTGAAATAGACCGGCACCGGCTGGCAACCACACACCGTTGAACCTTAAAAAACAAGAAGTAACTGGAGCATGTGCCGAGTCCGTGCACACGCGTTTTCCTCCTTGAGTTTGGAACGGAACTTGAACAGCTCGGCGCAGGCTCCTCCAGGAATTTTTGCTACTAGCCGCGTGCTCAAAGAAGTAAGCAAGCGAGCACGAAGGCATCAGTTGTTCAGTGCTCACGCCACCTCCTGGACGTTAAACTTACATCTCCAAATCCTATCGTTCAGAATTTGTCCGAGACAACTGATGATTTACCTCTCAGCTCTCAGAGTCACAACTCGTCTACTCAAGATAGCAAGTTGAAGCGGACATGGGCTGAATACGTATACGCCATCAAAATTCAGCCCATGTTGTACACTCTCTCTTCTTCTTCTTTTATTGTTTTTTGTTCCTTCCCAAACGCATGGTTTATTGAATTAGTGGCTACATCCTACATTACTACCCAGCCCTTGTTCTATCATTCTATGCCACTGTCATGTACGCAGAAGCAGAGTAGGAAGATGATCGAATAATAAAATACAGTGGTGCTTGGAATCAGTGGCAGCTGCAAGCATGCATATATTCAGTTCGATAGTTCTATCCATTAACGGATCTCCACCGTATACATATGTTTTTTACACAGAACAAAACTGGATCAATCCTATGGTTTTTAAATAAAAAGGAAAAAAAAAAACAGGGTGATGGTATTCACAAGTTCATGAGCCATCACCGTGAAACTGCAAATGAATCAACAAATGTAGGCTTAGCTCGCCAGCCGCCAAAAAATGGGGCCTTCCTGAGGAGCTCAATCGTGTGATGGTATTCATGAGCTGTATCCTGCAACAGGAACGGAAAATCAGACAGGTTTATAATCGATTCTTGGATGGTAGCAGGTGAAATAAATAGGAAGCACTTAGCGGAATTCAAATGCTATGTGTTATTAAACATCAGTTTATCCAAGAGATCACGAAAAACCTTAAGTGCACGGTAAGATAGCTCCTCACACTTGAGTTGCCCTACCAATGGATGTTCAAGGGACACAAATGCTTCTAGTAGTCTTCTCCTGGGACAACAGTCAACACAAAGTCCTCTCAGTAGTTTTGCATCAGAATTGAGATGGAAGAAATTAATGGAAGGAATGACCCTCTTTACTTGCAGAGCAATGACTCGGTGGAGGGCAAGTGTGCCGCCTTTGAAGACGTTCCTTGTTTCCTACCAGTTGTTCCTAAAACAACTTCATGCAAACCGGATTTATTCCAACAGATCGAGTACCTAGTAAAAGATAAATGATAAAGGTAGCACTTCAGTAAAAAAGAATGGCACGATAAATGGGTGCATAAAGAAAAATACATAAGGGGAAAAGATGTCCAGCTCATGGAACAAACCGTATACTACCCGCATGTCAAGGGGGGTACATCTCTAGAAATCTGTTGAAACTCTGTTGGTGGGACAGGTGCCTCAAAAACCTTTGGCTGCAGATAGAAATGATTCATTATCATGGACAAGTTACTGGAACAAAAGAAAAGGAACACCAACCTTCTGCATTTTAAAAGGAGGTGGCAATTTGCTGGATAGAGAGGACAGGCGAGCATCGAGGGCTTTCTTGATATTATTTTCAATAGAGAACCATTCAGGAGCACCATCAGGCAACTGTCCAATAGAAATGGTGGACAAATACAAGGGTTCCAGTATATGTGACAGTAATGCACCTGTTGAAGAATGCACAGAAAGAGGATTTATCCCATTTGGGCACCAATAAAGTTGCATGTATCTGAATTGATGATACATAGAAGCCGTAAGTTCCACACATATATCATAACTACCGTTACATGATGAATAGCTCAGATTAAAAATTTCTGATCTTATCAATAGAAGTGGAATTGATTCAGAGACTATCATGGATATCGAACCTTGAATTCCTACAACACTCCAGCGGGTGATTTTGTCAAAGCAGCTCATGGACAATGTTGTATCACCACGCCCTGGTTTCCTTTGAACAAAGCCAATGTCTGATATACAGAGTAGTATACTTTTATTAGAAAAATATATGGCAAATTAATAGGAGGAAATATGTTTTGTTAAATTGCGGCAATACAATGAATTCAATTTCAGTTGGTAGAATCAATGGAAACAAAGGTCAACATGTACCAATCCTGCAGACCGTATCAAACACCTATAGAGAGTTTAAGCGTGATCCCTCATTAGGCATTGAAAAAGCAATGCAAGCAGTACAGTTCCACTGTTTCAGTTTAGCTGTACAGTTGTACAGAGGTCACTAAATTCATCTAGCTAGGAGCACCACACTTCCATGCCATTATTTTTTTTTCCTGATAATAGCAGCAGACAAAATCATGAAACCATCATAATTAAAATCCATCTGATTGGTAAACTAAATAATACTCTAACTAATTGTTACCAGGCCATGGACCATGGAAGACACTACCATACCTAAAACTTGAAAATTACCGGCACACAACTTGAAAGAACTGCTGTGCATAACAGATAACACCAATATCAAGATAGAAGCATACCTCCATTCACACTATCTAGCTGTTCCCTAGGCAACTCCGACTGCGTCTGTGGTACTGGCATGACTCCACCTACACAAATTCACCGAATCAACTGGAACCTCAAACTATGTTCTGTAATTAAACATATTGCCCCAGCAGTCTACCAAGAAACATAATAGAATAGGTCTGAGAAAGAGCAGCAGCACAAGTACCAATTTACATTCAAAGATGCAGGGTTGTTGATCAATTAGCCTGGACAATGCAAAATTTACCTATCCCTCCCTAGCTCAGCATTATCTTCTACATAGCATGCTCTAAGACAAGCAATCGGAATCGAAATAAAACAACATCAGTGTTTACTCGCTGTCACATACACGGTAGTTGGGTGATGTAAAGATGAAGGCAGTGCCCATCCCTCAGCCTCCATCTCCCACCATGCCCAGAAGCAACCAGCCACTCGGGTGGGGCGCCGCGGCCGATCTCAGAGTAGACGAGGCGGAGCAGCGCGCGGCGAGCGATGACCTCGGCGTGCGCATCATGGACGAGGTCCCCGTGGGCGCTGAGCATCGAGGCACCGAGGCACTTGGTTCCGGTGCCCATGGAGAGCACAGTGAGGCTATGCGGGTCCTGCGGGGCGGAGAGGAGGAAGGCGGCGAGGACCGTGGACTCGCGGCCCTGCGGCTTTCCTTTCTTGGGCAGGGAGCGGTAGTGCCGCAGCGCCGCCGAGGACGCGGCTTCCGCCCAGGAGCAGGGGGCGGCGGCGCCCTCTTGGGGCGGCGCCGGGGAAGAGGACAGCATGAGTGGCGGCTTATATCAGGACGCGCTAATCACGAGCGGTTGGTTGTTTATTACTCAAGAATTAGGGCTGAAAAACGATAATGGAAACGCTGATTTTGGCTGATGGTAATTTATGGTGAGAAAAAAAATACTGATCTATGATGAGTGCAAAGAAACCAAACTAAAGACAAGCGAATGAATTACTAGCTCAAGCTTAAGTTATGAGTTAACTTTTGCTGCAGCTGTCTCGTGCCAAGTACACAAGCAAACCGAGAAGGAGGAGAAGAAAAATGCTTTTATGTGGATTTTTCTCCGAAATAGTAGTAAGAGAGTTCTTGCAAATATATTGCTAGAAGGTAGAGTAAAATTTAAGACCAACGATTTAGGCGTCCTGCAGAGCAGCCTGGACACTTTTCCAAGCTCACCTTGACAGAAACATACTAGAAAAAAAACTAGGAGAAAAAGAAAATTAAAGAGGCACGCCCGATCGGCACGAGAAGAAACAGAAAAGATGGCAGCGGTTCGATAGCTCAAATTACAGCCTTTTTTTTAGAAAAAGTTCAAATTACAGCTACAAACGCCACTTATTGTGAGCTGCCGTCATCGCTAAGCAGTGCTGAGCAACAGCTTCTTTTTATCGTGAAACCACCTCCTCCTGTTGCTTTGCGAATGTCTGAAAGGTTCTGTTATTTCTCTCATTCACAAATTCTGCTATTTCATTTCCTCTTGTCGAATTTAGTTCTTACCCATCACGGCCATTTATAAATTGAAGTGATGTTGTTCACAAGATTTGATGGCACTCGGCAAAGACAGGCACTCGGCAAAGCTGGCACTCAGCATAATGTGGCCACGATGTCAGTGCGGCTGCGGGTAGGCGAGTCACTGTTGTTCTTTCCTCTCTGTTTGGGTGGGTTAGGATTCATATATACTCTAACCGTGTGCTTGTTTGAAGATGATGTGAGATGGATTAGACCTAACTATGAGTTAAGTTGAGTCTATCTTTTATTTGGTTTGGAGGTCGGCTCGATTCTACTTCTTAGTTCTGAGATGAGAGAATATTTGGAAGTGGGCCATGGTCATTGACATGTAGGCCCTGCTAGTCAACATTTGTTAATTCTTTCTCCTTTTGCTGAGTTCGCAGTCACCACCGTCCTACTGGTGTCGGCTTGTACCAAGGTCCTCAGAACGATGTCCCGGTCATTGTGCCCACGCGCCTCTGCACCTTGCAACTTCCAGTCGATCAAACCTTGTACATCCCATCGATTTGGTGGAATCAGACAAAATCACATTTTATGGGAATATGTCGACTTGGGTCGACCTCTTTACACTCCATCCCACATCCAAACACATGTCTATCTGAGTTCGAGCCGCTTTAATCCAAAAAACCCTCAAACCAAGCACACACTAAGATATTTTGAATCACGCTTATGCCCATGACCCAAGTGGCTCTAAGCCCATACCCCGTTGTCAAGATGCAAATTGTTCTTAAACCACGAGCGCAAATGATAAATCATACCCCACTACATATGAGATAATGAAAATAACTATCGAAAAATCTAATGGTACTTAATTGGTATTATAAATGCTATTGTATTATTATATAAATTTAGTTAAACTTGAAAAGCTTTAACTCATCAAGATATTTTTGGAATGACTTGTAATATAGGATGGAGTGAGTACAAAACTGGAGCTCCTTGCAGGAGTGCTATGCGCCTACAGCCTATGGCGGTCCAAGTGATTCTGGCACGCCTCATGGAGCTCCTCGCAGGAGTGCGCCTGCGCCAGTTCCATAATGCTCCGCACCGTGTTGTCGTTGATAAACTTGCGCAGTCGGCTGGCGCACATCGTCTTCATCCTCTCGATGAGGAACATGTCGGCGACCGCGAACAGCTGCGGCATCATCACGTCCTCGCCCTCGGCCTTGATCAGCTCCTCCGGCAGCGCGTCGTGGTAGACGTAGTGGAGCACGCCCTGGAACGCCTCCGGGGTCATCCCGTGGATGGGTATGCACGGCAGCCCCGCCTCCACCCACCTCTCGCCGCCGCCGCCGTTGTGGCCATAGAGCGCCGTCGCGAACCACTCGGACTGTGCCGCGACCACCAGCGCGTGCGCCTCGAAGGTCGCGCCGCCGACGGAGAACTTGACGTCGAACGGCGCCGTGCCGCTGCTGAAGAACCTGATGGCGTTCGCCGCGTAGTCCGGCACCGCCGCCACGGGGGCCCGACGGCGGCGGGCGGGGCGCGGCGTGGTCGTCCTCCGGCTGTTGACGACCTCGACGGTGCAGCGCACCTTGATGGCGTCGTTCACCAGGACGCCCATGCCCGCGCCCTCGAGGTCGGCCCGGGCGACGAAGTCGCGGAGCCCCCAGCTGTTGCATTGCTTGTCGAAGCTGCACGGCCGGTCGGAGAGGCGCGCGTGGGCGACGCTGCCGTCGGGCCTGAGGAGCTCGAAGATGAAGCGGGCGCGGACGGGGCGCCACGCCGGCTTGTAGAGCGTCTGCACGTAGAAGGCGACGGACCCCGACGACTGGATGTTGTAGCCGTCGGGGTAGTAGCGCACGAACCACGTGCGCCCGTCGACGGTGAAGTACCGGGAGAGCATGGACTTGCCGACGCCGATGCCTCTGGTCTGGCTGTACCGTCGGATCGTGAACTGGTGGGTGCCGGACACGCTCGACGCCGAGGCGTGCCGGCCGTCGCCGTCGCCGCCGCCGGCCGCCGAGAGGCAAGAACCCATCTATATACTAGATAGATGGGGCCTAGGGACGTTTGCAGTCAACGCGGGATTATAGTTCTCCGATCCGTCAATATCGTATAAGCTACTATACAGGTAGTTACACGAGTGCTGCACCGTCAGCAGGATAGGATATTTTAGGAACAAATTCAAAAAAAAAAAAAAAGAGAGGATATTTTAGGAACGCATGGGTCGGGCTCGCCACGGACTCAGGCGTCCTAGTCTCTGTACGCGCGGAGTTCGTCCGATCCCTTTCCCAGAAAAAAAAAATGTACACAGAGTTCCTCTACTGCCTCTATACGTATGCCGAGACACGGGAGGATACGACTTGCGAGTCGAGTCGTGTATGCCACGAACGGCAACGGTGAAAGGCCTTACGTGCTGTGTCTGTCTGACTGTCTGTCTGGCCAATCACCGCAGTAGAAAGATGTCGACGACCACGACCAAAGACTGCACGTTTCCGAAGTACTCCAAGGCGGCGCGGTTGCCCGGCGGAGGGGTGCTCAAGTCCAAGCCCTTCGACTTCCATGGCCGTTCCTGGCGCGTCAAGGTGTACCCGGCGGGCCTGAGCCCCGACACGGGCGACTTCGTGGCCGTCTTCGTCAAGTGCCGCACGGGGCCGTTCGGCCCCTTCGAGGTCATGCTAGCGATCTTGGACGCGACCGGCCAGGACACCGTCTTCGACGACGCCACCGCCAAGAGCAGGCTGGCCGTGCGCGATGCCGGGCACAGCAAGGGCTACGTCCAGTTCGCCAGGAGGCGGGAGATGGAGGCGTCGTCGTGCGTTCACAGGGACAGCATCACGGTCCGGTGCACGCTTCGCGTCGACTCCACTACGGTGCCAAAGCCGTCTATGTTCCCGTGGAGACTCACGGCCCGCAAGGCTGACGGCGGCGGCGCCATGGACGTCCCTGCGACGTCGTCGGTGTTCGAAAGTTCCGCGCCATACATGGACGCGGCGGCTCCGATCTCCACCTCCACGTCCACCCGCGCGCCGGAGATCGTGACCGGGTCCCACACGCTCACCATCGCCGGCTTCTCGGCGAAGAAGGCGTCTCTGGAGTGCGGCGAGTGCGTGCGCTCCGCGCGGTTCGGCGTCGGTGGGAGCAGCTGGTACATCAAGGTGTACCCCAACGGGCACGACGACGGCAGCAGGGACAGCGTGTCCTGCTTCCTGGCCCGTGCGAAGTCCGGCGAGCCGGAGACCACAGCCGAGTTCACGTTCGAGCTGGTGAACTTGCCGGAGGCTGCAGGGAACAAGTCCGCCGCCAAGGCGAGGGCGACGTTCGCCGACGGCGCCGCAAACAACGCCGAGCACCTCGGCCTCCAGCGCGCGGCTACGGACCTCCAGCAGACCAGCAGGCGGCGGCGACGACCGCCTGGTCGTCCGGTGCAGTCTCGGCGTGTTCAGAGGGAAGCCGCCGTGCCCGCTCCTCGCGGAGGCGCCGACGATCGCCGTCCCGCCGGACGACGACGGCGACGACCTCACCGCGGCCTTCCTGTGGCTCCTCAACAGCAAGGAGTGCTCGGACATCACGTACGAGGTCGGCGGCATCCCCTTCCGCGCGCACTCGTGCGTGCTGGCGGCGCTCGAAGGTGTTCCGGCAGCAGGTGCGGGAGCTCAACGAGAAGCAGGGCAACCTGTGGCGGTACATACAGAACGAGGACGAGGGAGATGACGGCCGACGCGTTCGATGCGCTGCTGCACGTCGTGTACTCGGACCAGCTGCCGGACATGACCTACAGGGAGCCGACGGACGAGACGGTGGAGGCCATGCTCTTCGCCGCGGAGAGGTACGGCGTGGACAGGCTCAAGCTCAGGTGCGAGGAGTGGCTTTGCACGTTTGTGACGCCGCTCACCGTCGCGGACTTCCTGTCCATGGCGGTCAGGTACGACTGCCAGCGGCTGCAGGACGCCTGCGTCCAGTATGCCGCGCCGGAATTTATTTGGGAACGTGTCAAGGAAACCGAAGGATTCGTTAAGCTGAGGGCGTCGTGTCCGCATATAGTTCGAGAAATCGAGAGCAAACAAAGACAATATTAGCTAAGTATATATATACGATTTACATTAATGTGACTAGCAATACAATACATGTCCGTACGTTTCTACGAGATGTATAATATTGTATGGAGCCCGTGAGTGTGGTGATGAACCACCACTATTCTATGATAAACCGATTAAGGTCCAGGAAAAGGCTCTAGGAGCAGGTAGCGTGCCCGTGCGTTGCTACGGAATGACTAAATTTTTTAATAAAACATACACTGGATCAGTACGATAAAATAATAATACCATGAAATTAAATATCGATGTTAAAGTGACATTTACTCCAGAAAAAAACAAAATTTGTAAAATTAACTTAGTTACAGAGAACACGGTGTTGCAAGCTTACAACCTCTATTGTATAGACCTTTTCCATGGGAGCGCCAAGATCTTCGCACGTTCCATCGAGAAAAAAGACAAAAAAATGATGCTCGAGTTTGATGTTCATAAAATTACTTTTACACGAGTCTTAATGATGAAAGATGAACAATTAGAATATTTCATCATACTTCCTTGGCGTCGAAACAGTTTTATTCATGCAAATTCCTTGCTGTGGGAAGTCCACCCACCCGCCCCGCAATCATTCTCTCCAAGATTCTGCACACCAACACGGACAATCATTAAGTTCTGATATACATGTATCCTATACAAAATTTTGGAACGAAAGGTCCTACAAGAAAGTCAGACATAACAAGTTTGAAGTGGATCTAATATGCCACATGGATCCAATACAAAATTTATCTAATTACTGTTCATATAAAAATCCTTCCAAAATTGAACTATTACCAACAAATAGGGTGCCCATAAAAAAATCTGCCCAAAGAAATTACTCCTTTAGCTAATTTTCTTGTTTGAAGCTGACGATTCAGTTTCGCTATACTTCACTTTTGCAGAGCGCTATATGTTCCCTCCTCCCTCACTCTCTTCTGTCTGAAACTTAAACTGTAGTATGCGTATCTAAAGGTTTAGGTACACACGCTGGATCAATTATTGTTTGTTGAAAGGCTTTCATTAGCGTGATCAACTGTATCTCAAGTATAAAGTTCAATGATGTTTTTTCTAAGAAGAACTGCACAGATCAAGTAGCAATCGAAATCTATGTTGGACATAGAGAGAATTTGGGCATGAAATCCCTGTGAGTGTGGCCTCCTATGCAGGTGGGCAAGTTCCCCAAACACCCAGACTCATCAATGGTATACAAATTAGAGGTTGTGGGTCCTTCAGTTTTCGTTTTGATTCTAGCTGTTTCGTTTGTGTTCGGTAATTCCGGGTGGACGCACTACAACTTGAGTATTCTGTGCTGTTTTGTACTTATGGTCTTTTGATGTTAATTGAAAGGCCGGGGCTTTCTGCCCTTGAACTCTAAAAAAAATTTAACATCATTGTACCTCATCACCTCGTTCAAAGTTATGGGTCTGTTTCATCAATGTTAGATATATGCGGTTGGCATCCGTAAATTTCACTTATGATGGGCATAAGTCAGGGAATCAACTATTGTAACCCCTTGACTTTCTATCTAAGAAAAGTTTCCCTTGGTTATTACCTGATTCTAGCAAGGACATTGATAATCCAGCACACAACACTAATGTACTGTCTTGGTTAACATAAAGTCAGAGAGTTATCTTGCCTCATCAATTGTCGATGCATCCACAAAATATTTTCTTCATATATGCCATCTTTTCTGCATTGTAAAATTGTGACCAGCCAGGGTAATTTATAGTTTACATTACAAAATTATAGATTAGTCCATCTATAAGTGTTTGACAAAGAAGAAACATGTGTGCGTTGAGTAGCACAACAAAATGAATTAAATCAGATAAGCTATCTTCCATACATCTTTCACATGGTTTCTTCAACTAAAACATATGTTTATATGGGACACTAATAACTACTGAATTCAATATCACTTTTAATGATATGAGATGGATAGTTATGGTTCAGTTGC